>CM070877.1:63992271-64676021 GCA_036365515.1 Torymus aiolomorphi
TTTGTAAATAAAAAACAACATTTGTCGTGTTTCGACGTTTCGGACACTTTTATTTGTGTCCCTCATCAGGATTCTATTCAAAAAAATTTTTTTACATAAATTATTACAGGTATGTTAAACGTAAATAACTAAATCACATTAAATATATATGAACAAAAACTTACAATGAGACAGTGTCAATCTAGTTACGCAGAGAACAATCCGCTCGTCAATAACTAAATTTTACAAATTTCTCGCTTATATACTAACCTAATGTGTGTGTGTTCGAAAATATACTTTATCACAGATATAACTAATACATATAAATGGTGACGTGAATTAGAAATGGTGGGAGAGGCGTCGCTGACAGAGCTCGTAGACGGAGAGAGGTAACAAGGCGACACACACAGGAGGAGGTGGCGCTATCGATGTTTTCATAAACGGACTAAGCCAACTTCCACGCTGTGCAGTCATACCTCCTACATGTGTGTGTTCCTGATACCTTTACAAAGTCATAGAACGGCAAGTACATTATTTCGGAGACGAGAAATCGAAATTTTTAATAAACGTATTATATTCGTTAGGTAGCCTTGTAATTTCGAACTGTTTATTCATAAAATTTGATTGTGTGTGTATAAAAAACGCCTCTGAAAAAAGCCTTTTTCCATTATTTATTTCATTGTCTAATATTTTTATATTTTCGAAATCTATTGTGTGATTTGTTTCATTAGTGTGCAT
This sequence comes from Torymus aiolomorphi, assembly GCA_036365515.1. Taxonomy (NCBI): domain Eukaryota; kingdom Metazoa; phylum Arthropoda; class Insecta; order Hymenoptera; family Torymidae; genus Torymus; species Torymus aiolomorphi. The sequence continues at coordinate 63,992,989 of CM070877.1, forward strand.
AAATAATCCGGAATTTTGATCTTCATCTTTATATTTTTTTGCGTGTTCTTTTGCTCTGACTTGTAGGCGTCTACTCGTTTGTCCGACATAAGAAGCGTTGCAATCGCGGCAATTGATCTTATATACGATATTGGCTTGATTCACTTTTTCTGTTTTATCTTTACCTAACTTTATAATATTATTTAACTTATTTGTAGTGCTATAGACAACCTTTGTACTAAATTGTTTAAAGAAGTTATGATTGAAAAATTCCAGTTCCTTAACATAAGGCAAGCTAATGATGGCTTTATTATTAACAGGTTCTGTTTGTTTAAAATTTGTTGTAAATTTTATCTTCCTTAAACGTTTTTTTATGTGAAAATCTATAACTTTTAATGGATAATCATTCAATCTTAACACCTTCTTTATAAATGATATATTTTCGTTGTGGAAACTGTTATGCGATAATTTTATGGCTCTATCTACTAAGCAATATATAATAGCTATTTTATTACTGAGGGGGTGGTGTGAATTATAATTTAAATAGCGTCCTGAGAAAGTTGGTTTGCGGTACCAATTTGTAATTGTATGTCTATTTTTGTCTATTATAATTTTGAGATCTAAGAAGCTAATGCTTTCATTCTGTGCTATTTCAACCGTAAATTGTAAGTTTTTGTTGTATGTATTAAAGGTATTAAGAGTGTAGTCTATTGAATTGCTAGGTACACATAACAAAATATCGTCAACGTAACGGAAATAAAACATAGGTTTAACATTCAATTTTTTTACACACTCTGTTTCAAGATCTTGCATAACTATATCAGATAAAATCGGGCTTAATGGATTACCCATTGCCGAACCAAATGTTTGTTTATAGAATTTTTTATTAAACTGAAAAAAATTATTGTTCAAAATAAACTTTATAACTTCTATAAATTCCGTGCAAGACATATTGATTTTGTTATACAACTACGTCCATCTTTTTTCAATAGATTGAACAACCAAAGTATCGGGTACATTCGTAAAGAGACTGACTACATCCAGACTAATAATATCAAAATCAGACGGGATAACAATGTCATTAATTTTTTCTCTTAATGTTAAACTATTTTCAACATGTGACACAGCCGGTTTTAAATTATTTTGTAGGAATTTTGCGAAAAACTTTGAAAGGTTATATGTAGGTGAATTTACTATGGATATGATTGGCCTGACTGGAAAACCGGTTTTGTGAATTTTAATTAGACCATATGCTTTTGAAATACTAAATTTCTGTAAAATTGCGGGTAACTTTTTTCCGTTTCCAGTAAAATCCATCTTATTGAGTCGTTTGATTAATTCATTAGTTTTCCTTTCTAAGCTTGGTAACGGATTTTTATTTATTTCTGTATAGTATTTTTTATCTTTAAATAAATTTTCAGTTTTTTCTAAGTACACTGATTTTTGTATAATGACAGTAGCATTACCCTTGTCAGCTCTTGTAATAAAAATACCAGGGTTCTTTTTTACAAAAGTTTTAGTTTTTTCAAGGTCTATTTTAAATTTTTTATCAATATGTGACGTACTAGATATTTTTGTATTATGAACTTTTTGTATGGTGTTTAAGAAAGTACCTCGTATTTTTGATTTCTTGTTGTCCGTAATATAGCAATTTATGTGAGCTTCAAAATTCTTTAAATATTGCCAAGTTAATTTTTTGTTGAATGTGTCGTTAAAATTGAATTTTTCTCCTAATTTTAAAATGTCAATAACATATGTCGGGAGTTGAATTCCCGACCTGTTACCTCTCTCCGTCTACGAGCTCTGTCAGCGACGCCTCTCCCACCATTTCTAATTCACGTCACCATTTATATGTATTAGTTATATCTGTGATAAAGTATATTTTCGAACACACACACATTAGGTTAGTATATAAGCGAGAAATTTGTAAAATTTAGTTATTGACGAGCGGATTGTTCTCTGCGTAACTAGATTGACACTGTCTCATTGTAAGTTTTTGTTCATATATATTTAATGTGATTTAGTTATTTACGTTTAACATACCTGTAATAATTTATGTAAAAAAATTTTTTTGAATAGAATCCTGATGAGGGACACAAATAAAAGTGTCCGAAACGTCGAAACACGACAAATGTTGTTTTTTATTTACAAAAACATTACCTGGTAGATAAGCCATTAGGATCACTATATAGTTTTACAAAATTTATCTGATTTATTTTGGAGCAACTTGGTTTCATGGCAATTGACTATTTGATGTCCATTTTTATTGCAATAAGAGCATTTAATTTGTGCCGTCAGACTTTTATTTTCTACAATCTTCCAACGTATGCCCGGTGAATTTACAATATTCGCATTTTATACTTTGTGTATTAAAGTTTCCCCGATAGTTACTATTTGAATTATTTGAGAAATGATGACCATTTTGATGATATGTTCAGAAAAATCCGTTTCTATTTTTATCCCGGTATTCATAAAGTTTATTTAAAGAATTGTAGTTGTTGCTTGAGAATGTACTTTGTTTATTATTACTCATTTTTCTACAAGTTTTCGCTGAATGTCCGGGCATGTCGCAAAATTGATTTCTTTATTCTGAGAGTTTTGTTGTCTACTTTGCATACTTAAAACTTTTACGCACTCGCAATCCGCTGTTTCGTCACCTTCATCCGCACATATCACACGCACGTGCGTGCGCGCGCGCGTGGGTGTGTGTGTGTGTGTATCTGTGTGTGTGTGTGTGTGTGTGTGTGTGTGTGTGTAAACTCTTCATATCTCCGAAACGAATCAACCGATTTTCGTCGGGTGAAGCTTATTCTCTTTGTCTCGCAGGAAAAGAAAGGTACCCTGATGGATTTGAGTTTTTATTGATTTTCTTTTGTTTTATAACCAAAAAACGATTTTGAATTTTTATTTTTTTACTTTTTCTTATCTTACAGCCATTATTACATAATATAATAAACTTTTCTTGAAAGATATTTAAATTACCTATATTTTCTTTTTTTTTAATTTAAAATATCTTTACTCTGTCATTTGTTATTAAGGAAAACTTTTTTATATTTCAGAAATTAATTTCTCAAAAAATTATTTATTTATCTACTTGAAATAAATAACTAGTTATTACACTATTTGAAGACTATATCGACGGCTGAGAGGAAGAAGAACGTATCTTGGCGGGAGGACGGAGAACGACGTATCTCGGCGCGAGGACGGAGAACGACGTATCTCGGCGCGAGGATGAAGAACGACGTATCTCGACACGCGGATGAAGAACGACGTATCTCGGCGCGCGGATGAAGAACGACGTGTATCGCTGCGAAAATGAAGAACGATGTATCTCGGCTCGCGGTTGAAGAACGACGTATTTCGCCGTATATACGAGGGTCATTTGATAAGTACCTAGCCTACAAATGAAAACACCAAAATTTTACAAAAAATAAAATTTATTTTTCAATGTAGTCTCCTTTTAGTTGAATACACTTGGTCCAGCGGTGTTCCAATTTTTTTAACCCCGTTGAAAAAAATGTTTTCTCTTGGTTTGCAAAATAGGCCTCCGTGGCGGCGATTATTTCGTTATTGGAGTGGAATCTCTTCCCGGCGAGCGAATTTTTTAGGTTCGGAAACAAAAAAAAGTCGCACGGAGCCAAATCTGGAGAATACGGTGGATGGGGCAGCAGTTCGTAGCGTAATTCGACCAATTTAGCTGTGGCGAGTGCAGAAGTGTGAGCCGGTGCATTATCGTGGTGGAAAAGCACTTTCTTTTTAGACAAATGGGGCCGTTTTTCTTCTAACACGGCGTCAAATCGGCTCAATAGTTCGGCGTAGTACTGTCCTGTGACCGTTTTGCCCTTCTCCAGATAGTCAATAAAAATCACACCTTGAGAATCCCAGAAAACAGTGGCCATCACCTTTCCGGCCGACGGGACCGTCTTCGCCTTCTTCGGAGCAGGTTCACCGGGTAAGGTCCACTGTTTTGACTGCTCCTTGGTCTCTGGAGTGTAGTAGTGAATCCATGTTTCGTCGACGGTCACGTAACGACGCAAAAACTCTTTTGGATTGCGATTAAACAGCTCCAAACACTGCTCTGAACTGGTCACACGGATGCGCTTGTTGTCTGCAGTCAGCAAACGCGACACCCACCTTGCTGACAGCTTCCTCATGCCTAAAATCTCATGTAGGATATGCCACACGCGTTCTTCTGAGATGCCTACTATCGCAGCTATCTCGTGCATCTTTAATCGGCGGTCTGACAAAACGATATCGTGTATTTTTGTCACGTTCTCCTCCGTAGTGGCTGTTTTCGGAGCACCTGGGCGTGGATCATCAAAAACCGACGTACGACCACGTTGAAACTCGTTATACCAAAATTTAACGGTCGCCATCGAAGGAGAAGCATCCCCATACACTGCATCCAAGGGTTCTTTAATTTCACTGCGCGATTTCCCTTCCAAAAACAAGAATCGAATCACCGACCGATATTGTTCTTTCTCCATTTTTTCAAAAATCAACGGACACATTTGCTTTCACACGCTCTCAAAAATAAACTACAACTCCGATCCGGCTGTAATTTCGTCTGTAACCGTTTACAGGAAGATACTGCACTGTAGTGTATTTCTGGTGCAATAGTGGCACCATCTGGCGGTGAGGCTAGGTACTTGTCAAATGACCCTCGTACTAGCCGTGTACTGGCCGTAAAAGCGCCGAGATACGTAGTTCTTAACCTTTAGAGGACGGGATGGCCCCTATACGGGCCATGCCCATGATCGACCCTTTACATGTGTTAGTTTTGAGATGTGAGACATCACAAAAACTCGATTTCTATAGAAAAGTGAGAGAAAACAGTAAACCCAAATCCCCGTCCTCTAAAGGTTAAACCGCGCGCCAAGATACGTCGTTCTTCATCCGCGCGCAGAGATACGTCGTTCTTCATCCGCGCGCCGAGATACGTCGTTCTTCGTCCGCGGGCCGAGATACGTCGTTCTTCATCCTCGCCCCGAGATAAGTCGTTCTTCGTCGGCGCGTCGAGCTACGTCGTTCTTTACCCGCGCGCTGAGATACGTTCTTCTTCCTCTCAGCCGTCGATATGTGGTTAAAATTTCAAGAGATTATCTTCATTTCTTTTTTAGAAAAAAAAATTATTTTCCAAAAACGAATTTTGAATTTTTAGTTTTTTTGATTTTTTCATATCTTACAGCCATTATTACATAATATAATAAAATTTTCTTGAAAGGTATTTAAATTACCTATATTTTCCTTTTTTAAAATTTAAAATATCTTCACTCTGTCATTTGTTATTAAGGAAAACTTTTTTATATTTCGTAAATTAATTACTCAAAAAATATTTTATTTATCGCCTTGAAATTTTAACCAGTTATTACACTAATTGAAGACTATATTTGGATAAAATTTCAAGAGATTATCTTCATTTGTTTTTTAGAAAAGAATTATTTTAGAAAAAAATTTCTTTTTCTTTATCGCACGATAACTAGAGCAAAAATTATCCAATCGTCTTGAAATTTGGCACATATGTAGCATTTATATATATTCAAATCGAGTTCGTTGCTCAAAAAAATCGGTCCATTACGAAAAAAGATATTTGAGGTTAAAAATTTTTTTAAAAAATTTTCGAATCGCATTTCTCAAAGAATACTTGATTTATCGACTTAAAGTTTTAGCCACTTATTTAATTTATAGAAGACTATATTTGCTGTCAACTGATAAGAATTTTTCCATCGGTCTTACAGTCTTGCAATTTAAATTAAAATAATTAATATTTATGGCAGTCAGATTGCTCTTGTTTATAATCACCCCGCAGAATCTGAAATAAAAACTTAATTGAAACCCGGAGAAAACTTTGTTAGCAAAGGACGATCTGACTGCCCCCCACCACCAAATTGCCCAACGTTTCGAGCCCGCTCCGGCTCCTCCTCAGGGACTAAAATGAAACCCGCGATACACCTTACATACCCTCATGCCTCCTTCTTTTCTCTTACCCCCACCACCATCCACTTTCCCCTCTCCAACTTTCCATCCTCACTTAAATTAATAAAGAATGATAAATGTTGTCTAATTTACTTGACTCTATCATTAAATTTACATTATTCCGATTTCTTAGAATGTGAATACTTTCAAGGCTTTCCCTCTTATATTTATTCTTAATCCCCTGTTCCAAAATATCCACACTCCCAAAATCGAAAGAATGCAAACTATTTAAAAAATGTGCCATTCTCACATTTTAAATATTTAAACATACTATCCTTAATATATGATGAGAGAGTGTGGGAAATTTATAATGGTGGATTGAAGCAGCGGGTAGATAATCAAACAAAGAATAGAAATGGAAAGAACGCATATTTTAGTTTACCATATGTTAGAGGTTTGTCGGAAAGGATTAGAAGGGTTTTTAGTAAACATAATATTCAAGTTTTCTGTAGAAACGATAATAATTTAGAAAGGTTATTTAGTAATTGTAAAGACAAGGATGATAAATGTTTAAAATCGGGAGTAGTTTATAAAATTAATTGTAGGGATTGTAATGGTTGTTATATTGGTCAAACGGGTAGATATTTGAAAAAGAGAATATATGAACATCAATATAGTTTACGCAGCTCAAGTTGTACATCGGGTTTGAAAGAACATTGTTTAAATAGTTTGCATTCTTTCGATTTTGGGAATGTGGATATTTTGGAACAGGGGATTAAGAATAAATATAAGAGGGAAAGTCTTGAAAGTATTCACATTCTAAGAAATCGGAATAATGTAAATTTAATGATAGAGTCAAGTAAATTAGACAACATTTATCATTCTTTATTAATTTAAGTGAGAATGGAAAGTTGGAGGGGGGAAAGTGGATGGTGGTGGGGGTAAGAGGAAAGAAGGGGGCATGAGGGTATGTAAGGAGGTGTATCGCGGGTTTCATTTCAGTCCCTGAGGAGGAGCCGGAGCGGGCTCGAAACGTTGGGCAATTTGGTGGTGGGGGGCAGTCAGATCATTCTTTGCTAACAAAGTTTTTTCCAGGTTTTAATTAAGTTTTTATTTCAGATTCTGCGGGGGTGATTATAAACAAGGGCAATCTGACTGCCATAAATATTAATTATTTTAATTTAATTTGCAAGACTGTAAGACCGATGAAAAAATTCTTATCAGTTGATAGTAAATTGCAGTCGACATAAATAATATTTTTAATGATAAGACTATATTTGGTTAAAATTTCAGGAGATTATCTTCATTTGTTTTTTAGAAAAAAATTATTTTAGAAAAAATTTGCGTTTTTGCTGTCGCACGATAACTAGAGCAAAAATTACCCAATCATATGTTGTTCAAATTTCAAGAGATTATTTTCATTGGTTTTTAGAAACAAATCATTTTAGAAAAAATTTGCGTTTTAATTGTCGCATGATAACAAGAGCAAAACAGGAGCACTTTCGATGATCAATTTCAAACTTTTACAACATTAGAAGGAATCGATATTTTTTATTCTTTAAAAACGCAAATGAATGCTCGTTTTCTCTAGTTTTATTTTCTCTACTTGAAATTATATTTAAGACTTTCTAAAGTTTAATAGTTGCCATTTTTAGAGAAGTTTTTTTTTCAACACTTTCTTCAAAATAAAGCTAAAAGTTCCCAGAACTTTAGTTTTTTTTAGCGTTAGGGTCTAATATTGCAGCTTTCTTCATATTTATATATCCAAAAACATCTACCACAGTTTAAGCTGAATACGGACCCTCTCCTTGTTAGTCTAACCGTACAAGATAAAGTATTAAATTTTAAATATTACAAGTAAAAATTAATTAAACGGATCAATAAATTAAGTTTGAGGAAGCTACGTGCCAATGAATTGGCAGCAGTTTTTTAACCGACTTAATAATATATCCGATGGGATCCACAAAAATATGGGTAGATAGGAAACTTCAAGACCTTTCAAAAAATGTGCCTACTTCCGACCGATATCCAAACTCAGAGTAAAAAAAAATTATTTTCGATTTTTCCATATTTTTCTTTATTTTTTTTTAATCGACTTAATAATATCCGATCGGGCCGAAAAAATGCGGGTAGATAGGAAATTTTAAGATCTTTCAGAAAATGGCCCTACTTCCGACCGATATCCAAAACCGGCGAAGAAAAAAAATTAATTCGAGTTTTCAATATTTTTCTTTACTTTTTTTAATCGACTTAATAATATCCGATCGGGCCGAACAAAATATGGGTAGATAGGAAATTTCAAGACCTGTGAGAAAATGGGCCCAATTCCCACCGATATCCAAACCCAGAGCCGAAAAAAATTATTTTCGATTTTTCGATATTTTGCTTTATTTTTTTTAACCGACTTAATATTATCCGATCCACTATATAATTGAACTTGCACAACTTCAAAATAAACTTTAAATACCTGCCAAAGATAAACTTGATATCTCTGGCCAGTTTCGAGTTATGCTGCGGACAAATTTATAACACACACACACACACACACACACACACACACACACACACACACACACACACACACACACACACACACATACACACATTTTCTAGAAAATGCATATCTCGACTCAGGGAGCTCAGAAATATCGAAAATCATCGAAATCTCGAGGTCGAAAAATTTCACCGTTACCAAGCTTTCTCTTTGAGAAAGCAAAAGGAATATACGCTATGTAATAAAATACATACGGAATATATATTTGAAGACTTGACCGCTATAAAAAAAGTTATAAATATTTCTAAACAAATACAGATAATAGAGACAAACCACATAGACAGGATCTGCGTTTTTATAAATACTGGAGATCGTGAACATATCTGTTCTGTGCCGAATTTATATAATATTACTTAATAATGTGTCTTTTGATCATATGAATCTGTAATAAAATTTACTATTTACATTAAAATATAAACAGTAATTAAAAAAGAAAAATTATTGAAATATGTCTTAAATGAAAGTATACTTTTGTATTTAGTTTTAAATAAATGTCATATTGGTATACCTATAATGGAAGAACTATATTATCTATTTGTTTAATTACTTAATTATTATTTAATAATAATGTCACAAAATATATATTATTTTTATATGAATTTTGAAAACGACATATGGGTTTTAGAAAACTATATAGTTTATAAAAACTGCATAGTTTCACATTTAGTTTAAAATGAAAATATTAAAGTTAAAAACGACTCAAAATTGCAAATTTGATATGTTCGGCTCGTTTTTACGAAAAAAAGTATACGCAACGTGGGGATAAAGATTTTAAAAATTATGTTACATCCCAAAACTACATCGTTCATGAAAACCATATTGTTGTTCAAAACTACATGATTTTAAAGATTTTAAACCACATGGTAATAAAAAAAAATATTGGTGGTTTCCACGCAGCCTTACATAACTTTTTTTTTAAATAAACAATGTCTCAAACCGCATGATTGTCACCTTCGCCTTCGGGTCGGGTGACAATTTATTGTCCTACCTATCGTCCATCCCGCATTCGCCCAAGGTTACGTCTGTGGTGCGAAGGAAACCTATAGGTAAAATACGTGGGGAAATCCTAATTAGGAAAACCCGTCCCGCGATGGTCGGTGTTTTGGAATAATGTAGTTTGGATGTCTTAGTCACAAACCAATTTCAACACCTAACCGATCACCACACGAAATAATGGCAGAAAAAACGCGGTCACCCATCCAAGTACTGGCCTCGCCCATTGCTACTTAACCTAATTGATCGACCGAGGTGGCGACTGCGCTACCTGCTAACTGTCGATAACCACATGGCTATATAGTTTACGAAAAACTACATGGTTTTTGAGAACCAGATGAGTTTTAAAAACCACATGTCTTTCAAAAACTTAGTGATGAATTGAGACAAAACGCCACATGGTTAACCAACAGATAAAACCGTACTTTACCAGGTGGTAACAACCATCTGGCAAAACCATACGGTTTTTTTCAACAGGGTAGGTGACACCCTTATATGCGTAGAACTCGCGTCCTCCGCCTTCTTGAGTTTAAAATTATAAAATAATCGTTTTGCTTATGGCTTTAAGTCTACATGACTCCCATATAAGTGCGGACCTCGTGGCCCCCTGCAACCTGTGTTTAAAAATTATTTAAATAATCGTTTGTTTACTTTCAACAAATCCAAGTGTTGAGAATAATGTAATTTATGATTAGTTCATGGCGTAGGACGCTAAATGTTTTGGAGGAGCCATCTGTTCTGTGAATATTATAGTGCATGATGTGTTTATATAAATTACTGTCATGGCTAGGTTTTGAATTTTCAATCAATATCTTAATTTGCAAGTGGATTGTAAAAATGATCTAGAATTATTATTCAAAAGCTCTGAGATTAATGAAATAAAGTTCCAAGTGTGGAAAACTACCGATAGCTCAACATTGCAAACTGAAAACGTTTCTAAGTCTTCATTTATCGACATTTTTTTTCCTCTTTTGTATAAACTTAAGACTCATTCATTTATTTCTAAACAACAGTCTTCTTATTTTCACTTCTTGAGAGAATCCTTATCTGAAGGAGAGTTTTAATTTCTCTAGATTTTTCAGAAAACTATGCTTTTATAGCACAAGATGCAGCACAATCATTTCATTATAATAATAATCAATGTAGTTTAGCTACAATAGTCATTTACTATAAAGGATCAGAATCTAAAATTGAACACAAAAGCATGGTAGTTTTCTCAGATAGTTTAATTCATGACATTGTTGCAGTTTATCGAATACAAGAAATTATAATTAATTTCCTCAAAAAGTCTTTCGATTTAGTTAGAAAAGTTATTTATTTTACTGATGGAGCTGCGCAAAATTTTAAAAATAAACGCAATTTCCAAAATCTTCTTCATCATTATGATGATTTTGCTGTTGATGCTGAGTGGCATTTTCATGCAACAGCTAAAACAGGCTAGCCTCAGCTAAGACAATACCTGGAACTCAATTGTTTCATTGTATTAAATTATTAAATGATGCCAAAAAGTTAGAACTTAAAAGATTTTCAGCGTCAGAAGATTCTCAATTATATCCACCGATCAAAAAAGAAAAAGTACTTAAAACTCAAACAAAGAAAGAAGCGGATGTCGCAGAAAGGACAATTCTTATAAAATCAAAAAAATGTAAAAAAATTAGAATTTAAGGGAAAAGGTAATATTGTTATACCAGATTAAACAATCTATAAGGTTATTTTAAATTTCTGTTTCACTGCTTGCAGTGCGTTCATGGATATTTTTATGTTTAATATATTATGTTTTTCAAATTTTGTTATATAAATAAACAAAGTTCATTGTAATATTATACTAACTGTTACCACTAGATCCACAAAATTATGTCCACGCATTGGCATTGTAAGTTAAAAAACATTTTATATTTACAAAAAAGAAAGGGCGAAATAGCACATCGCGTGTATTAATCCGCCTTTGAGCATAGCGTAAAAAGTTCGGGTAGCCGCTGTCTCTTTGATCTTACTATTTTTGAACTTTTCATGTTTCAACTTAAAAATATAATATTTTATAGTTTAAGACTTGTACTTTTGAAGAATATAATTCATTTTGAAGAAAAGACTGATATTTTATTGAAAAAATAGAGTTTAAACATTCAAATGGAATTTTCAACTAGAAGGAAGCATTTCGGAATAAAAATAATAGCACCATTGGAAAGAGCAGGAAAAAATCTATCGATATATGTCCTTAGTTCTTTTTTCAGAGACTTGGTACACGATTATTAGCGAATTGAATAGAGCGTGCACTTAAACGTGCCGTACGCACGGGCGCGAGGGGCTCGCGCGGACCCTCGGCGCTGTCTTTTTCATGTTGTTACTTTTAAACCCTTTATTTCTCCAACTTCTCCAAGATAGGGTTTTGAAGCTTAAGAGTTGTACTTTCCAATGGTGTAGTTTATTTTGAAAGAAAACATGATATACTTTGAGAAAAATGGCTTTCAATATTCAACTCGAGTTTTCGTCCGGAAGAAAACGTTTCGCAATAAAAACAATGGCACCATTGGAAAGAGCAGGAAAAAATCTATCGATATAGGTCCTTGGTTTTTTTTTCAAAGACGCAGCATACGATTATAAACGAGTTAAACAGAGCACCTTTTACGCGAAAAAAGGCACCGCGCGCGCTCGGTGGCCCGTTTCTGCTGGACGCTCCCATGTATAAAAGAATATCGAGAAATCTTTTATTATTAATTCAAGTACTTTTAATAAGAATTTCAAGAAAGTTATGTTATGTTATATAAAATAGTTATGTTATATTATATAAAATAATATCGTGAAAGCTTTTATTCTCAATTTTTCTTAATTCATAAACTGTTTGTTTTAATTTCACAAGTTGTGTAGCAATGATCGGTTATTAATTCAACAGGTTTTGTGTAAAAATTTCAACAAATACAAGTGTTGAGAATAATCTAATTAATGATAGATTCATGGTGTAGGACGCTAAATGTTCCATCTGTTCTGTGAACATTATAGTGCATGAAGCGTTTATATAAATTAGTGGCATGGCTAGGTGTTGAATGAAATTTATAATTAGTAAATAAAAAAAAAAATTAATTTAATTTTTAATAGTTTTACATTAAAATTTAGTATCAATAATAATAAGTACATTTTATTATTTATTTAGTATAAAAAATTTATTTTTAGTATAAAATTTCACTTTTATAATCTTTGAGAATTCCATAAATTATAATGAGGACATGCTGTGGGTGTTTACAAAATAAATTGAGCCAAACACTTTGGTAAATTAAACTATAATATATTCACAATAACTATAAAATTATAAATTACTATTACAAATTTGTCGATATAAAAGTTGTTTCAAGAGTAAGTATAAAATGTGTGAGATGTTACAAGTAAACAGTTGAGTATATGACTGTTACATAATTCTGAGTGTATGAGTGTTACAAAATTCTGTGAGTATTGGTGAATTTGCTGTTTGAGTGTATGAGTTTTCTGTGTGACGTTGCGAATCACTGATGAGTGTACTAACCATACAATAAGCAACACAATCAATTATTATTGAATTAATTGTGATTGAGTTTTCAATGAGATGACACGATTAGGTATTACTGACCTAATCGTGCCTGAGTATTTCCCGGTGTACAGCTTGGTTATGCTTTCCGTGTAGCAGCGCACCTTCGTATAAAATGGCCGCATGTATTTGAGTTGTTACGTAGAGGTTATATTAATCTTTACGCCGACGAGTTGGTCCCGTGATGGTGATTCCGCAACGAAGCTGAGCAGTGGAGAAGAACCGTATGTTGAGCATGATAACGAAAGATGAGATAAGCCGGTGAGATCAGTGTGAGGATGCGAAGCAGCCGATGAGAGAAGCCAGCTGAGCAAAGCCGATTGAGAACTGCCAGTGTAATTTTCCTGCTTGAAAAAACCATGCCCAAATCCCGTTGATATTATTGATCACGGTGATCATGAGTTTACTGCCGGGGTTGCATTGGTGAAAGTGCAGGTGTGAGCGAGAATCCGTGCAAAGTTGCTGAGTGAGTATATGCCATGTGAGGAGAAGCCGCGTGAGAAGCTGCCTTGTGAGACGCACTGCACTATGAATATGCCGTGTGAGATATTGCCTCGTGGCGCGCTCGAAGCATCGAGCGCCGGTGAGAAGATGCCGCTTGAGTATCACCGCCGTGTGAGAAGTTTCCGTGTGAGAGACACTGCTGCATGAAAACTTGCCGTACTAGACGACGCCGTATGAGATGTTGCCAAGCAGCAGTCCATGTTGAGAGAGTGAGAAACACCACACTTGAATTTTTCACTTGAGAATCGCCGAATGTGCACAGTGAGTTTCTCTGCGAGACGAACCGCTATACAGAGTGAGTTGACCGAGAGAGAGAGCTCCATCACATGAGAATCGCCGGCACAGTAGATTTCCCTCGTGGTAGACCATTACTGAGAGAGACTTTTAGTGAGAGGTTTGAGTGTATCTACTGAGAGCCAAAGTACCGTGAGTTTTTCCACGAGGCGAACCATTACATGGATACTAACTGAGTGTGAGAATTAAGAGAGCACTTCCGTCTTCTTCCTCGTCTCGTTGTTACCGAGGAGTGAGTCAAATCACCGTCTCTCTCATTTACATGTGTAAGCATGAGAGAGACAGCATGAGTTTTGCCATACTCGGCTAATCAGTATAGCGATTCAGCTGCTCCGCAGAGAACAGCTGCTGAGTGCTGCCGTCGCGCGGCCGCCTGCTGAGTTATCCCTCAGTCGCGCAACCGCGGGAAATTCAAAACTTGATATTTCCCAAACATATAATTATACAAATATAAATAGAACTAATAATACATGAAATTAACTATCCTTGCAAATTCTTTAATTTATTAATAAGAATCAAAAGTTCATCCAAAACCTACATGATTAAAGAATAAATTATTGTTATTATTTCTTTTAACAACTGTAAAGTTTCTTTTCAAACAACAATAAATACAAAACATATTTTAATAAAAGTGAAAGTTTCATTCAAAACTTATATGCTAACAAAAATAAATTGTTTTTATTATCTCTCTAAACTACTGTTAAGTCGCTTTGTAAACAAAAATTCAACACCCCCCACTCTCTCTCTCTCTCTCTCTCTCTCTCTCTCTCTCTCTCTCTCTCTCTCTCCTCTCTCTCCTCTCTCCAGAGTCCAGCGGTAACACAGAAATATTAATACCGATAATTCTCGTTCGATTAAATTAGTAAATTATACAATCTGGAGTAAGATAAGCGATTTTTAAGTCTTAACCTCGCACTTTGTATGTTACCTGCGCGCCATTTGCATCACAGCATCATTAATATACGCGGTTCCGTAACAAGCCGGTAGCAGTAGCAGCCGCAGCAGCTCTGATCTACTAATCCATTTATTGGTACACAAAGAAAGCAGCTAATCAATCTCGCCTGAATAACTGGAAACTCCTTACAAGAACCCACATACATAAACAAGCGAATGAGATCCGAAGCACCGAGATAACTCACAATCGCGCAGGTGGATCGGGAATTTTCAGTTCATCTCTTTAGTTCTCTCTCTCTCTCTCTCTCCGAACGGAGTGTTTCTTTGATAGGAAAGTAGTTCCAGCTGCTCTCTAGCTCTCCGCCTAAGGGCCCATCTTTTTGCATGGTGTTCTATGAGCCAGAAGCTACTTTTCTTTATAAGACGCTTACCCGTAACCTCCAAGACTGATGGCAGACATAACATCAACGAGCACATCCTGGCTGGCACCGTTGACTTTAACAACATCATCATCACTCATCAGCACAACTTTTTCTTCCACTCCACTGCTGCACTGTATCATTTCTGAGGACGACGTTTGACTCCTATTATAACGGCTTTCCAACTATCTCAACGGCGAATTTCGAATTCAATTTCTTCGAGCACCGATAGCAGACGGCTTCGAAGGCTGTCAACAATAACAAAGGTGACTGCGTATTGTGAAGCAGCATGGAGAAAAGGTGTGCTGTGTGTGGTGAACTATCAACGAGACCTCTGGGATTGTGTCCAAAATGTCGTCGGCCTTGTCATTCGAAATGCTCTGGCAAGAAAAAAGATGCGCCGTGCGACTTGTGCTGCAACGAGCAGCAGTTATCAACATCGGCAAAGGCGATAAATACCATCAAACCCAGAAGTGCGCAGGTGAGCACGCGAGCGTCGCTTTCGCAGCGGCGCGCGACTAATACATCTAATACCGTCACCCCCCACCAACGCGCGCCACTTGGGTCGTCGACACCTGCTACAAAGCTGCTCTCGCTCTTCCGAAACAGCAGCATGCGCTCGCTGTCTGCTATCAGCGCCAAGTCTACGGGGCAGTCAGCCGAAGAGCAGAAGCCACGAGAGTCGAACAGATATGTCTGGCGGGACAACGGTTTGCAGGCGCCGGTAACAGAGCTGAGTGACAATACTAGGCGGGATACTGTCACTCTTGCGCCAACATCGTCCAACAAGGTACAACGATTGAGCGAGGAGACTAAAAAAGAAGAGACGAAGACTGCGAACCCCTCCCCCCACTGGGGGATGTAAACCTAGAAGGCGCGACGCATGTTCGCATGCCGATAAGCACGCTGGAGATATTTATAAATCGATTTGACATACTCGAGAGACAGCTGGATTTGCTTAAGTTTCCCGAGGGCCGAGGCCCAGCATTGCACAGCACTTCAAATTTAGATGTTGTTATTGATAGTGATAAGATAGAGCTGTCGATGCGGGTTTCTGCTCTCGAGGAGCAATTGAACAAATAGAACACTCTGTTAGAAGAACTAAATTCTAGAAGCAATCTACTCCTCGAGGAAAATTTAGCACTTAAAAGTAAAATTGACAACGCGTTGAGTAGCAATAATAAACAGCGTGCTTACACGGCTTCCGACGCTATAGATTTAAATATTAATAATTTAGAGTCTAGATCTGGCAGCTCCACCCATACTGTCAACATGACCACACTATCCCCATCCTCCCGGTCGGGCCTGGGAACCGCTGCTGCGAGCACGGGGACTGATGGTTCTGAGATCAGCGAAGTGACAATCAACGGCATTTTAAAGAATGATTTTACGGGTACGTACGAAGAGTTACGTAACATTGCCTTCGCGGTTCTCGGAACCATTCTCCCTTCTCTTGACAGGGATAACGTCCTCGAGGCGCGTATATCGAGACTTGGAGTCGAGGTCCCGCGCACTGCCCTCTTGCGTGGCAAAGTTAAGCGATTCGTCTCTGGTAAGGAATATTATGCGAGCTAAGCGCACGCTTACCAATAGTAACTATTTAACAATAAAAGATATCGATCCTCAACTGTTTGGCTCGGCCTCAGTCGCCTGCGTGCCGAACCATAAAATCTTTGTTAATGAGATGCTATCACAGGAAAAGTTTCAAGCTTTCAAAAGTTTAAGATTAATTGCTCAGAAGCTAGGTTTTAAATACGTTTGGCACTTCGGCGGCAGATTCCTGGTCAGACGCAAGGAAGGTGAGCGTGCGCATCCCTTCGCTACAGCCCTCTTGCGTGGCAAAGTTAAGCGATTCGTCTCTGGTAAGGAATATTATGCGAGCTAAGCGCACGCTTACCAATAGTAACTATTTAACAATAAAAGATATCGATCCCCAACTGCTTGGCTCGGCCTCAGTCGCCTGCGTGCCGAACCATAAAATCTTTGTTAATGAGATGCTATCACAGGAAAAGTTTCAAGCTTTCAAAAGTTTAAGATTAATTGCTCAGAAGCTAGGTTTTAAATACGTTTGGTACTTCGGCGGCAGATTCCTGGTCAGACGCAAGGGAGGTGAGCGTGCGCATCCGTTCGCTACAGCCGCGGACTTACAGGTCAGCCATACGGCCTATTGTTCTGCTCCAAAACAACATCAGCCTAATATAAAATTATGCAATGAAATAAGAAGCACGGAGATGGTTAATAAAAGGCAAGGAGCAATGGAACCTGCTAAGTCGGCGCAGAACCCATGACTAGGGACGTTATCTGCTACAGGGACGGAGGGAGGTAACTTTCTTAAAGCGGGGTTCTTGAATATTAACTCCATTCGACCGCGGCTAAACAATCTTAGAACATTTCTGGCTGAGGATTCCTCCTATCATTTCTTTGGTATTGCAATGTCCTGGCTGGGCCCAATTGTTGATGATACTCTCATTCAGATTAGTGGGTACTCAGTGATCAGACAGGATCGCAACATACATGGTGGCGGCGTCGCCCTGTACGTGCGCAGGGATTATCATGTGAAAATATTGGCTTGTTCTAACACGACGGGAATGGGAAAACCCTTAGTTCCCGAGTATCTTTTTTGCCACGTACAGCGGGGAGACTCCGCACCCATCCTAGTCGGTGTCACTTATCGACCCCCACATATAGCCATGCAAAAGGACACCGACCTGTTTGACATCTTACTTGATCTTATCTGTGAGTACAGTCAAAAATTCATTATGGGGGATTTGAATGCTGATCTGTCATCGACGACTGACGCAGATGCGTGCACGGTCAGGAATCTTGCAAAGGAATTAACCTTGCAAATAGTACAACATGGGCCAACCCATCATAAAACCTCCGTATCTCACACATGGATTGACGTAATACTGACGGACGAAAACGAAGAAGTATTGGTGTGCAAGAATGAATGCCTGACCGGTTTCGGTAGACACGCTATAATTGACGTCACAGTCAATCAGTTCGTGCCGGCGCCTCCTAGGGAATCCTTTTCCTACAGAGATTTTAAAAATATCCGCGCTGAGACGCTGAACGAATTACTCGTCAGCTGTGACTGGGTGGACATTAGTTCTATTGAATCTGATCTGGAGGAAGCTTTAGAGAATTTGAATTACAATCTGAATTTTGCCATCGATAAATTAGCCCCTTTGAAAATAGCGAATGTCAAGAAAACATATGCTCTGTGGTTTGATCCTGAGTTGAGGCAGCTCGTTGACAAGCGCAATGCAACTCATAAACGTTACAAACGGACTGGGCGTGCGGTGCTACTCGGAGAGTTTCTTCGACTTAGTAACGAGGTCGAGGTGCGCATTACTCAAGAGCGAAACTCCTTTCTACATAAACAATTAACTGATGCTCTTGATGCTAACAAGGACATTTGGAAGGAAATGCGCAATCTTGGCCTCTTACGAAAGCAAAAGGAGGAAGACTATCATGGGTTTACGCCGACACAACTTAACACGCACTTTACGAGCGTCTGCCTGTCTCCTTCAGAAAATATTGAAGACACTCTTCAATTTATATTGCCTGCTAGTAAGGATGGTTTTTCGTTTAAACCTGTGAACATCACCGAAGTTGTCTTAGCAATTGCTCATTTTTCCTCGCAGGCGAAGGGGGTGGATGGAGTCCCGCAGACTGTGGTTGCGAAGGCATTACCGGCAATTGGTAATTTTATTGTTGAAATATTTAACACCTCCTTTACGCAAGCAATCTTTCCGAGTGCGTAGAAGCAGGCACAAATAATCGCGCTCAAGAAGAAAATTACTCCGTTAACAGTCGCGGATTTTCGTCCTATAGCGCTGCTCTGCTTTCTCTCAAAGGTTCTTGAAAAGATAGCCCATGACCAAATCACGGTGTATCTGCATACAAATAGTTTACTGGACCCCCTCCAGGCCGGCTTCCGCAAGCACAACAGTACTCAAACAGCATTACTGAAACTGACCGACGATATACGCATAGCTATTAACCAAAAGAAAGTAACACTACTGTTACTGTTCGATTTCAGTAAGGCATTTGACACCATATCTCCGTCGAAACTTTTGCGGAAACTGCATCAGCTGGGGTTTTCCAGGTCGGCTCTCCTGTGGATTAAATCCTATTTACAAGGTCGTATGTAGATGGTACAGACAAACAAAAATGGAAATTCCGAATGGATTGAAACAAATCTAGGAGTTCCGCAGGGTTCCGTCCTGGGACCCTTGCTATTTTGCCTCTACGTCAATAACTTACGAGACATACTAGACGGACGGACAGTTCGACATATTTTTTACACGGACGACCTTCAGATCTACCTCCATATAACTGAGGATAAAATTTTGGAGGGTATTGCTCAGCTGTCTGATGCGGCACAAATGGTGTCTGCGTGGGCGGAGCACTCCGGTCTACGTCTTAATGCGGGAAAGACCAAGGCGATAGTATTTGGCTCAAAAATGAAAGTTAATTCTATCGCTTCTATGGGACTGCCAGGCATTGTGATGGGGACCGGGCTGCTCATCCCATTCAGTAGCGAGGTTGTGAGCCTCGGTGTTACGCTTGATAATAAGTTGACATGGAAACCGCATGTTGACCAAGTTACAAAGAAAGTCAACAAAGCCCTGTATAGTCTGCGGTTCATCAGGGCATGTACCACCGAGGCACTCCGCAAAGATTAGTTGAGTCTTTAATTCAACCTTACCTGGATTATTGCTCGGTCGTGCTTTTAGACGCAACTGACGAACAGCGACTTAGACTAGAGCGGCTGAGCAATGCATGCGTGAGATACATGTTTGGGGTTAGGAGGGATGCTCATATCACCCCTTACAAGAGACGCTTGAGCTGGCTCCACCCGGACTCTTGCAGGTTATACTTTGCAGCCCTCTTAATATACACAATTACACGGTTGCGAGAGCCCGGTTATTTGGCTGCTTTTTTTACAGAGCACAAGCCCAAGCCGACCAGTAGGGGTGTACAGCCATAACTGGTTCCACCATTTGTTAATATAAAACAGGCGAAAAAGCCTTTCATGTCCAGGACACGCACTTCTGGAATTCGCTCCCCCCCTCCCTGCGCCACTTACGATCTTATTCATCCTTTAAGAGGGCTGTGCGTCAACACCTATTTGATCTCGACGCCTAGTCTCGTTTCCGGTACTAGGAGCTGTCAGCACGAGGACCTCTTATTAGAATAGTTGACGTTATAGATAATCTAATCTGTGATTCACGTATTTATTTTAAGTTATTGACTGATCAGCTATAATATGATTTGAGAAATGCTACTGTGATACATTAAAGGATAAGCCAGCTGTGATGTATCTATCGGGGATATTTATTTCAATTTTAAGACTATACTTTCATCGGTGAAATTTATGAATAAGGTCCTTGTCTTACTCTTACTCTCTCTATTTTAAATCTATTATGTTTTATTGTTTTATTATTATTTTATTGTATTTTCATTCTTTTATTGTTTTGCATATACTTATTGTATTTTATACTAATCTAATCTAATGTATATACATATGAAATTAGGCGATGTCTAACTGTAATTTTTGTATTTGTTTTATCACAAAGGCAAATAAATTTTTATCTATCTATCTATCTATCTATCTATCTATCTATCTATCTCTCTCTCTCTCTCATCTTTTCTTATTCAACAACTGTATACGGACTCCACGAAAAACTTTGAAAAGAGCCTAAATATTTTTTTAAAACAGCCAACAAGACGATATGTACAAGAATAATATACTAACAAACTTTGTTTTCAAAGAACTACAGAATCTTTGAAAAATCTTTTCTCTTAAAAGAAAGCATTAATATTTTTTTCTCGAAAATATTTTTTTATGTATACATTTATCTAAATCAAAGTAGAAATAAAAATTAAAGTAGAAATAATAAAACTTTCTACTATAACGGGATGGCTAGTGGGGGAAAATCCCAAAAAGCCACAGGCCAGCGATGCCCTAGAACACGGTGCCGCGGGTGTCAGACTAAAATTACTTGCCCGGGGATCTGATCCTGGAATCTCGAAAACAACGCGAAGATCGCACGCGAACTTCGCTTTCCAACTAATTGGATCGCTGAGTGAAAAGCGCGCGCTCGGAGAGTAAAGCGCGCGGCCGCTACGCTCAGATATGAAAACGACCGGCGGAGTCGTTTTCCCGCGGAGGCGGCGGTATCCGGGAGAAGGACAGGTTGTAATGAACAACGCGACGAGTAACTAGATATCAGAGTATATTAAAATCACTAATAGATAGAAGCACAACGCACATGCTGATTAAGACAATAAGTTAGTTCGCGCGCGACAGTTAATATTCAAACGCGCGAACGATACAGCGCGCGTCGAAGCTGCTACTCTCGCGCGCAGTGTTAAAGTACAGCAGGCTGACACACACCCGCACATACACGGTATAGAAAGTTTGCACGGGGCGATTTCCGTGCAAACCTTTACATTTAACGTGAGAAATGAAAGAATAAGACTTGCTTTTGAAGGAGCAACCGGTACACTCGGATCTCTCTCGCTCTCTCTCGCTCGCGCAGTCGTTGCACTCTATGCCTCGCTCTCTCTCTCCCACTCGTTGACTAGGGTCAGAAGGCAGGCGGGCCGGCTGCCGGCTCCTCACTCGCTGTCTCTCGTTCTGCCTGTGGCACACGCGGCGCTATATTGCTCTCTCTCTCCCTTATTCGCACGTAATTAGGTGCCTCCACTCCACTCGCGGTAAGTCTATATATAAGAAAATGAACGGAACGAACACTATAAGCCTATGAGAGACACGGGAGAGAAGCTCACGGCGCGATGGCAGACACGAAGATGGCTGCCGTGACTTGCATAAAGCAGTAGCAGCTTTGCGTGTACGCGACGGGCATATTAAGAGTCGCGAAACCGTTCTAATCCGGTCAGGATGCTCGCGCGCTCATGCCCCCAGTGAACATGCCTGCTCGGCGCGGGTAATCCGAATCCCGAATCACCTACCTCGCGCACGCATTACACCCTCCCGCCAGACGCTGCTTAGGGGACCTGTGAGCAGCTCTACCATCCATGGCCGTCATCGTACCTATACGTATGGGGATAAGGTTTTAGGAGAAGGAGGTTCGAAAAGAGAATCAGGAAGAATTGGAGTCACTGGATTTTTTCTTAAATTTTTATTAAAAGAAAACATAGAAAAAACTCTTTGGGGCTTCGCCCTCTTCAGCTGGCCCGAGAGTAAGTCCGGCGCCCCTTGTGGCGACCTTGGTTGGGGCAGTGCTTTGACTTCTTTACCCTAAGCTCATCACACATAAAGCACCGAGGAAGCGCCTGCGCGTCTAATGCCTCCCGGGCAGCCTTCTTCTCTTCGAGCGCCTTTTGGAGGCGCTCCTCTTCTTCTTGGAGACGGCGCTGGGCCTCTTTCATGCGCTCCTGCGCACGGGCCAGACGAGCGTCCTCCTCCTTCCGTAAGGCAGCGCGGCGCAGCCTGGCGGCCCTGGCCTCTGCAGCGGCCGCGAGCTCTTCTCGCCGGCCTTGGGCCATTCCTACCCATTTTCCGGCTTGCCGCTCGCCGGCCTTACCGTGGTACTGGAGAAAATCCTCCAGTGCGGCCAGGGCAGCGTTATCCGCAGCGTGCGAGAACTTGGTGAGGCGCCGCGCCTACTCACGGGCCTACTCCACCGGGACACAGGCCGCACCGACTTCATCGGTCGGTACTCTTTTTGGGGCCTGGGTCGGACCATCTCCTCCTTTCCCTTTTGCGGCCCGAGCCGCGCCGGCGTCAACTTCCGGCGCACAATGCTGGGCTCGGGCCGTCGCCTCTTCGGGGCTCGGCCAGCACCAGTCGGCTCGGCTGGTATGCCACTCCTTGAGGCCGGGTCCCGCTCTCCTTCCGCTGCTCCTTCGGGGGATGAGGTCGCCGGAGCGGGGACGGACCGGCAACTGTGTCGACCGGCCCCGAGGGTCCCTTCTTAGCTCCGGTGCCTGTATCTCCTCAATCACGAGGGTTAAGGGCTCTTCCATTGGTGGAGGTTTCAGCGTCTCCGCATCAATACCCCTCACCACCTGCTCCAGGAAGTCGATGACGGCGGGATCAGGTGGACACTGGATTAATCCAGCGATTACCCGCTTTGCCGTCTCCGCTACCTCTGGAGTCAGGCCTGACATGTCCTGCAGCAGGCCAATTGATCTTGGACGGCACAGTTAGCGCTTTTTGAACGCTCGGGTTCGACGGGGGCTAATTGGCCCGACATCAACAGGTGTAGGCTTCTTCTTCGAGCCCTTTGGCCTCCCTGGGCCTTGCTTGGACTCTGTTGGACCGACCACACGCGTAGGTCGGCCGTCGCTCGCACGCTTTCCTGGCCTAACTAATAGCGCGGTCTTACGAGGAGGACCGCGAATCTTAGCCGTCACCCGAGGCTGTACATTCCCCTGACTACAGCTATTGACCGCTGGCACGCCACACTCGACTGAAGAATCTCTCGCTGGTAGCGATTGGGCTACTTCCGGAATACATTAGTCCAAGTAGTCCTTGGGCTCTTCTGCGGACACGTATCGTTTGAGTTGCTGCGTATGGACGGGACTTATCGTTCGACCATCCTCACCTTGGATCTCATAGGTCTTTTCGCCTAGAATATTCACAATCGTGTATGGCCCCGCGTACTTCGGGGCTAATTTGGCAGAAATCCCCTCAGCTGCAGAGGATAGTACCTTATTCTCTCTCCATACACGATCGGCTAGACAGAATTCTGGAGGTCGACGATGAGCGTCATAATATTTGGCTTGTCCCGCCTGCTCCACTTGCGCGTCGGCGCCGCCCGAACGTGCAATTCTCGGAGCTTATCCATGCGCGCCACCCAATTATTTATCGCCTCTGGATGCCCTTGCTCTTCGACCTGTCTTCCTCCCGCCTTAGTGTCTTCGATGGGTCAGGCTGTCGACCGTAAATGAGAATGGCCTGACTTATCTTGGTAGAGCTGTGTTTGTATTATACGCGAACGCCAGCTCGTTCAGATGCTCATCCCAGGACCGGTGATTCTCCTCAGCGTAAGACATGATCATGATCTTCACCGTTCGGTTCACACGCTCGACGGAATTGGCTTGAGGGGGATATGGTGGTGTAAACGTGTGATGCACGTTTCTCTCCTTTAAGAATGCCTCTAAGGGTGCATTCTTAAATTCAGTTCCATTATCGGAGAGAAACACATCTGGGACTCCTAACCGCAGACATACTCGTCCGTTCAGCCCTTTTATCACCGATTTGCCATCTGCCCTTTTTATCGGAATTACTTCGATCCAGCATGTGAACAGGTCCTGGAAGATGAGAATGTATTCGTGACCGTGCTTGGTTTTAGGGAGGGATCCCATAATGTCGCTGGCCACGATTTGCCATGGACGCTGTGTTATACGACATCCCATGAATCCTGCTGGAGGGCGCTGTTCGACTTTGCACTGCTGGCAAATTTGGCACTGGTTAACGTATCTAGCCACATCTCGAGACATGTGTGGCCAATAATACTTGCGCCTTACTCTCTCTAGAGTTTTCTCGAGGCCCAAGTATCCAACAGTTGGAAGGTCATGGCATTCTCTCAGTACTTCGCGTCGCTTTTCGTGAGGGACTGCTAACTTCCATGCATCGTCGTCGCCGAGAGATTCGTCAATGACTTCATTAGGTTCGTACTTGTACAGTCTCTCCCCCGCCAGCCTGAATGTGGGGAAGTTTCGCGGCTTCTGTTGAACCTCTTTCACGATCTTGAGGTACCAGTGGTCGTTTGTTTTGCGCCCGAGCTCTAACGCGGCGATCGCTGGCTCTTCTTCCTCGAACATCCGTGAAAGGGCATCTGAGACATTGTTCAACGAGCTCTTTCGATGTTCGACCGTGAAACTGTGGTTCTGCAGCTCCAAAGCCCACCTAGCTAACCTGCCGGTCGGGTTTTGGAGGTCACGGAGTCACTTCAAGCTGCTATGGTCCGTGATAACCTTGAAGTCATAGGCCTCTATATACGGACGGAACTTTTTAATTGCCCAGAGAATTGCTGGACATTCTCGTTCCGCCACGCTATAATTCCTCTCGGCTGCGCTCAGAGTTCGACTCGCGAACTCTAGGACTCTTTCATTGCCGTCAATATTTGGTATAGCACCGCTGCCAGACCTGTATCGCTCGCGTCAGTTTTCACCACGAACTGCGCGTTAGATACCGGTCTGTGTAGAATCGGTGCAGAAGCTACTAGCGCTTTTAGCTTTTGGAAGGCCTATTCTTGTGCTGTTGACCACCCATATTTCTGATCCCTTTTCGTTAATTCGGTTCGTGGTTCAGCAATTGTGGCGAAGTTCGATAAAAACTTTCTATACCACGAGGCCATTCCTAAGAAGCGTCTTAGCTGACAGAGGTTTTTCGGTACCGGATACTCCATAATGGGCTTTGTTTTCTGGAGATCTGGCTTAAAACTATTTACTATGATCCTGAGATATTGGATCTCATCGCAACAGAAGACGCTCTACTCGCGATTTATTGTGAGACCCGCGTCCTGTATCCTGTCCAGAACTCTTTTTAGAACCTCTTTATGCTCCTCGAATATCTCTGTGACTATTATTATATCGTCGAGATACGATTAACCGAACGGTTCGAGTTCGGGGCCGATAACTTTGTCAATCAGCCTCTGGAAGGACGCTCCGGCATATCAAAGACCGTAGGGCATTCTCGTAAATTGGAAAAGCCCTTTGCCTGGCACGGTGAAGGCCGTAGTCACTATGGACTCCGGACTAAGTGGCATCTGGTGGTATGCACTGCTTAAATCCAACGTGGAGATGTATCGCGCTTTCTGCAGTTTGCGCAAGATACTTTCCATGTATGGTAACGGGTACGCATCTGGCCTTGACTCTGCGTTCACTTTTCTGAATTCCACGTAGAAACGGAACTTCCCGTTGGAATTGCGTACCATTACCACTGGATTTGATCAGCCACTTGTCGAGGGCTCTATTATTCACTAGCATTTCCTCCACCTGTTTGTGCATCTCTTCCTCGAGTTTCTGAGATACAGGGTAGTACTTCTGTTTAAAGGGTCTTGTAGATCCGACGTCTATTGCATGCTCGATCCACTAAGTACACCCTAGTGGTACCCGGTTGTTACCGATCAGCTGAGCTACTAAAGCTTCTACCACTTTGCGCTGTTCCTCTGTTGGGTCCGCCAACTCTATAGCTAATACGGACACGGTGTTGTTTGCGGTTATGGCTGCTACTTCTAACTTTACGCGTGCATCGTCATCCTTGAGATGCAGGGTGTTATCTGTGGGGTCTAAGACGGCGCTAAACTTCTTAATGAAGTTTACCCCGAAGTAGCACTCCGTGTCTAGATCTGGCATTATTGCGACGCGCACGTCTTTGCACACGCCAGCTACGACCATGGGCAGATACACATAGCCAACCACTATTATGCTTTGGCCGTTTGCCACCCGTACCGTTAGGCCGCTGGCTGTGATTAAGTCCTTTCCACAGGCCGTAACGAGCTGTAGGCCGATGGAATTCATCCCAGTCCAGGAAGCTCCTGTATCGAAGAGTGCTCGTAGCCTGTAACCGGCTACACCTACTTGAAATCACCATCGCGAGCAAGTTTCTTGGTTGACTTCATTCGGTTTAACCACGGGCACTTGTTCGCTCTCCACTCTAGACGATTGACGATTGGACCGAGTTACCCTCGGTCTCTGATGACAGAGCTGGATCCCGGGCATGTGGTCGTATTTACCTGCCCCCCTGGCCGTTTCTCTATTGGTTTCCGGCAACATTGGGCTTCTTGTTTCCTCCCTTTTGCTCATATCCGTGTTCCCTTCGGTACTCTGGCCTTTGTGGAGGTCCGCTATTTCTCGGACTTTGCGGCCTAGCCTGGTATGTCGAGCTACTATCCCTACTAAGCTGATTTGCCATCTGCCCGTTTTATCGGAATTACTTATACACGATCCAACGTGTGAACAGGTCCTGGAACTTATTTTACTAGCGCGGGTAGTATCCGGATTGATGGCAGTGAGAGTTTGCCTTTTCAACCCGTGAGCTAGCTTTTACAACGCGAACCCGGGTTATTTTTTAAGAGCTACGGCGGTTGCTCTTAACCTCGATAACGCACGAGGCTTTCCCGTATGCCGCTCTAAAAAAAAACAGCTATTTCTGTACTTCATTACTATTTGTAATTAATTACGCTCAACTACGAGCACTTGTAATTTTAAAATAAATATATGTGAAAATAATATATATCTATATATATATATCATAACTATGGGAATTGGTATATTTGAAGAGATATCAACGTATAGATCGGTACTTTTGAAGAGATGTCAGCATTTTGAAGAGTCTCCTCAAATTTCTCAAAGCAAGAATCGCGACTTTTGAGGAGAAATCTATACCCCCTTTTCCCAGAGTAGGTAACCTGAGGGTCATTATTTCTTTAGTCACATTGTCCGAACTCTGAGCGAAAGGTTCACATCTCCTCAAAAGTACCAATTTACAAACATATATATATCTCTTCAAATATACCAATTCCTATAGTTATATATTGTAACGGATAATTAATTCTCCGGCTGTTCGGGATTATCCGTTTACAAATATAGTGCAAGCGGCGGCGAGGCTAGCACGCCTCGTGCAATGCACACTGCATGCGA
Organism: Torymus aiolomorphi; assembly: GCA_036365515.1. NCBI lineage: Eukaryota > Metazoa > Arthropoda > Insecta > Hymenoptera > Torymidae > Torymus > Torymus aiolomorphi. The sequence goes on from CM070877.1 coordinate 64,020,725, forward strand.
ATGTTGAATATAGGTGGGAGAACGGGGTAACAAATAAATGATCACTCGCGAGAATTAACTAACGTATAACGAGGTTTACTAAATAAGTCACCGAGAGGGAAAGGGGACACAGCGCACAATGTGCGATTCGCGGTCAGCGGGCGCAGGAAGGAGGCCCGAGTTGCCGCGAGTTGAGAGAGAGAGAGAAGAGTCGGGCCGGTACTTACAAATGGTGCGTCGTAACGCTGTCGCCGACCTTGGCTCGCACCGGGTCCAACAACTGGTGCGTCGCTCGCTTTCGTTCGCCTCTTGGGGCTGGGACGGGCCACAGGCTCGTGGCCGGGTGCGCACTCACTCACACACTCTCACTCTGGGATGCAGCTCTAAGTTCGCGAGAAGACTCGTGTCAAAAACCGAGCGGGGAGCGCGGGCGCTATCCAAAACGAGACTGACTGACTCTCTCACGAGTCTAAACGGTTCGCGCGCGCTCCTCGCGCTCTCTCTCTCTCTCTCTCTCTGTCTCTCTCTCGGCCGGGCGTCCTGCCGCGTCGTCTGCACCTATAACAACTGTGAGGAATTGGTACATGATTAATGCGGGGAGAGAGGAAAATGACGGAGAATAATTTTCCGTCATAATATATATATTATATATATATATATATATATATATATTATATATATATATAAATATATATATATATATATATATATATATATATATATATAAGTGTATATTTATCTGAAAGGCAAGTATCTGGGACGGATCCATACACGTAACGCATGCTTCTCGGATTTTCGCATTTTTCTGGGACATCCCAGAAAACTTCTATCCGTAACGCAAGCTTCCAGGCTCACTAAAGCTAACTGTCACACAATATGAATTTGATTTCTCTAGTAGTTTTTCCGTAATTTTCTTCGGCAAAAGCGGGCGCCGCAGGCCCCCTGCGAAAGTCAATAACATGGGGGTCATTATTTCTTTAGTCAGGCTCATTCTACAATGTTTATAATGTGTTCTCAATATATGGCACAGCTTCCATTGTAGGTAGACCCTAAGAAAATCACTGAAAATCCCAAAAGGTTGCCTTATATATATATGTTGAAAATAGTATACATCTATATTGTACGCATGAATATATATACAATAGGTATGTGTGAACGCGCGACTGTATCGAGAGCGCGCAATGTAAACATGTACCTCTCCCCTTCCTAGTGTGTGCGTGAGCAAGCATCTAAGTCGAGGAGCAGCGAACGATACGCTGCTCACTCTCTCTCTACTGCCGCACGCTCAGCGGAAAACACCTTGCGCGAGTCGCTATGAAGCGCTCGGATTACTTTTATACTGAAACTGAATAAACCAGTCATTCTTTATATATAAAAGTGTCTCTCCTTATTAATGTTACCACACCTCAACATGGTAGCAGAGGTCCGTGGTTTTGCCTGATTGTTAACAGTTGAGCAAGAAGACGATTCGCAGCACGAAGGAAAGCTCGAATCACTTGAAGAAGATACGACCACAGAGGTTAAGCAAGAAGTAAATTCCGAACACGAAGGAACGTTCGAGAACGAAAACAAAATGGAGAGAAAAGATATCACGATACCGGTGTTTGATGGAGAAGACTACAGTATGTGGAAGAAAAGAATTACGATGTACTTGAAGATGAAAAAGTGTGACACAGTAATAACCAGAGCAAGAGTTGCGGCAGACAAAGATGACTGGGAAGAAAATGACTTGAAGGCCATCAATTTGATTTACAGTGCCATTTCCAACAAACAATTGGAGTTTGTGTGTGAAGAAGATACGGCGTATAAAATAATAAAGAAACTGGACGATATGTACCTGAAGGAGTTTACAGCACTACAGATTGTGTGCAGGAATAAATTGGAAAAATTGAGACTAGAAAAGTACAGTGATACAGCAAAATTTTTCAGTGAATTTGAAAAATCAGTGAATGAGTTAAAAAGCGCAGGTGCAAAAATAAGTGAAAAAGAAAAATTGAATTACATGTTGAACACGTTGCCGAGCCAATACAGTTACATTGGCGATTTAATAGACACGTTAAAAGAAGAGGATCAAACAGCATCGTATGTGAAAAATAAAATACAGATAGCTGAAATGAAAAATAATAGCGAGCATAGCGAACAAAGGTCAAATGTATTCGCTGCAAAAAAAGACCAGAAAGGAAGCTGCTTCAAGTGTGGCAGAACAGGGCATTTCGCACGAGAATGTCAAAATGGAGGACAAGCAGGACAAAGCGGCACAATATGGCGAGGCTCAACACGTGGCCGCGGCCGAGGCAAGGCAGGAAGAGGCAACTACGGCAGGGGGCGCGGAAACTTCCGCCAGCAAGGAGCCAGCACGAGCGAGCAGAGCGGCGAAGGTACGAGTGCGTGGATAGCTACGGCGCATGCGGCGCAGAGTAAACATAGCCAAGGTAGGCTAGATAATGATATACAGTGGTTGCTGGACAGCGGCTGTACAAATCACATAATAAATAACGTTGAGTATTTTGATAAATTTATTGACCTTAAAGAACTGGTAAATATCTACTTAGGGGATAATCGATATATAAAAGCAACGAAAATTGGAAACGTAGTTAGCTATTTTAACGCGTTTGGTAAAAAGAATGAAGTGAATATGAGTAATGTTTTTTATGCCGAAAAAATGAATATGAATTTAATAAGTTTTGGAAAATTAACAGATAACAATACGATTATATCGAAAGGAGATGTAGCAAAGATAATAGATACAAATAATAAATTGATAGCAGTAGCGTACAAAGAAAATCAAACTTATAGAATAAATAGTACCTTGAAACATAGAGAAAATTTTGTAAACACAGTCGAATGTAACAATAGAAATATGACTCTGAAGGAGAAATGGCATAGAATGCTAGGACACATAAATTTTAAGTATTTAGGTACAATATGTAAACAGCAGTTGCTATCGGGAATTCCAGAAACACTTGAAACGGAATTTATGAAATGTAAAACGTGTATAGAGAATAAGATGAATAATCTACCGTTTAAAAATAATAGAATAAGGGCAAGTAAAATTTTAGAAATTGTCCATACCGATGTATGCGGCCCTTTCAAAACGACCGGATTCAAAGGAGAAAAATACTTGTTTCGTTTATAGACGATTATAGCAAAATTGCCAAAGTTTATTGCATAAAATCTAAAGATGAAGTAATTAACTGTCTAGTCCAATTTGTTAACGAAAGTGAAAATTTAACGGGAAAACGAGTAAAAATATTAAGATGTGATAACGGGAAAGAATATTTGAATAGTTGCATTTATAAATTCGCCAAAGAAAAAGGTATAATTTTGAACAATTGCCCGGCATATGTACACGAGTTAAATGGAACCGCGGAACGGTTTAATAGAACGATAATGGGTATGGCGCGATGTTTACTAACAGAAGCACAAGTACACAAAAGATATTGGCCTGAAATAATATGTGCGGCAACATATTTGAAAAATCGAACGTTGACTAACACGATAGAGAGGAAAACTCCGTACGAAATATTTTTTAATAGACGGCCGGATGTCAGACATTTACGTCTTTACGGGAGTAGGGTTTTTGTAAGGAAACCGGAACAAAAGAGAATTTCTAAATGGGATAGAAAGGCAGATATGGGAATTTTATTAGGATATAGTGAGGTAGGCTATAGAGTCCTATTAAATAATAAAATCATAGTTGCAAGACACGTAGATATTGTTGAGCAAAACGTAAAATGTATAGGGCTTGATGAGGTAGAGTCAAAATATCAATCTCCTTCTACTTCGACTCTCGAGTCACTTAGAGGAGATCAAAATGATGGGGATGACGATTTAAGCGATGATAATGTTTTTGAAAGCGCGGTTGAGAATAATGAACAGGAACAAAAAGTAACAAATAAGGAAAATATAGAACTATTAAAAATCCCACGTAAATCTACACGTGATAGAAAAAGCCCAATAAGATATCCAGAAAATATTTCGAATAATATTTATGTAAATTACTGCAGGGTAGATACTCCATATACATTTGAGGAGGCGATGTGTAGTAATGATAGTGAGAGCTGGATAAAAGCTATGGATAAAGAAATAAAAAGTTTAAATGAAAATAAAACATGGGAACTAGTTGAAAGGATACCAAATGAAAAGGTAATAGATGTAAAATGGGTTTATAGTAAGAAATCTGATGATACGTATAAAGCGAGATTAGTCGTAAGAGGATTTCAACAGACAAATGTTATTGACGACATATACGCTCCAGTTGCTAAAATGCAAACTTTAAAATTTTTGTTTTCCTTTTGTTGCCAGAATGGCCTAATTATAGAACAGATGGATGTAGTCACAGCATTTTTAAATGGTGAAGTAAGCTCGGAGATATATGTCGGTCAACCGAAAGGTTATAGCGATGGAACAAACAGGGTTTGTAAATTACGTAAAGCATTGTACGGACTACGAGAAAGTCCAAGGGCATGGTATGAATGTTTGGATGAATATTTGACAAAGATAAAATTTAAAAGGAGTAACGTAGATTATTGTTTATATACTCAAGGTGAAGGTATAGATCAAATTTACTTATTAATATATGTCGATGACTTGTTAATTTGTAGTAAGAGTAAAAAGAAAATTAAGAATTTAAAAAGAGTCTTATCAGGAAAATTTAAGATGAAAGACCTAGGAGAAATTAAAGAATACCTTGGTATTAATGTAGAGTATGATTATCGAAATTGTGATATGAAATTAAGTCAGACTAAGTATATAGAGTCATTAGCGAATAAATATCAATTGCAGAATAGTAAATTATATAGCACTCCTATGGAGACGAATTTAAAAATTGAAAAGGCTGAAATAAGCGAGTCAGATATTAAATATAGAAATTTGATAGGTGCATTATTATATATAAGCTCAAGTACAAGGCCCGATATAAGTTATAGTGTTAATTATTTGAGTAGATATCAAAATAGTTATAACGAGACTCATTGGAAATATGCGTTACGAATATTGAAATACTTGTATTTAACTAAAGATTTAAAGATGATCTATAAAAGAAATGTAAATTGCGAAACTATAGATTGTTATGTAGACGCAGATTGGGCTGGTGATAATGTTGACAGAAAATCCACATCTGGATATGTTATTAAAGCATTTGGAAATGTAATTGATTGGAAATCGCGAAAACAAAGAACGGTAACAAAGGCTTCAACTTATGCAGAATATGTAGCCTTATCTGAGCCAGTTAGTGAAGTAAAGTTTATAATAGAGTTAATGAAAAACTTTAATGTGAAATTGATTGATCCTGTAAAGATATTTGAGGATAACACAGGCGCGATAAATATAGCGAATTATGGAAACTTTACTAAGAACTCGAAGCACATAGAAATACATTATCACTATGTTCATGAAAGCGTGAAAGAAAAAGAAATTGTAATAATGAAAATCGATTCGAATGATAATGTTGCGGATATCTTTACAAAAGCGTTATGTAAAGATAAGTTTGAAAAGTTCAGAAAATTATTGAACATAATGTAATAAATTAAAAGGTGTACAATATATATGTAAGGAGGCGTGTTGAAAATAGTATACATCTATATTGTACGCATGAATATATATACAATAGGTATGTGTGAACGCGCGACTGTATCGAGAGCGCGCAATGTAAACATGTACCTCTCCCCTTCCTAGTGTGTGCGTGAGCAAGCATCTAAGTCGAGGAGCAGCGAACGATACGCTGCTCACTCTCTCTCTACTGCCGCACGCTCAGCGGAAAGCACCTTGGGCGAGTCGCTATGAAGCGCTCGGATTACTTTTATACTGAAACTGAATAAACCAGTCATTCTTTATATATAAAAGTGTCTCTCCTTATTAATGTTACCACACCTCAACAATATATATGCGGCATTCTCTGTCAACGCGACACCCCCTCTGCCCAGAACAATTTTGATCCAAATGAGGTCTACCTAGGCTCAAATGAAAGCTCTTGACTTCTACTTTCGAATGCCGTTTGGCGATTCCGAAAATTCAAAATGGCGGATCCAATATGGCGGCTGAAAGTCTCGGAATGATGGAAAACCAAGTTTTTCTTCACTCTAATAGCGAATCTGATACGAAAATTGTTATTTCTTGCCACTAATATGAAGTTAGCGACATATTTTCTTACTAGTACCGTTCAAACCGAGCGGTTAAAATTATATTTCTAGGTCATTTTGAAGGTCAAAAGTTATTTTCTGGATTTTCGGACTAGTATTCCACGAAACTAGTAGAAAACTTGATTACGATCATAACTAGACTTGACCTTGGATCATTTTTCAATGTCATGATTTCTGTCTCTGCATAATTAATGTTTTGTTGAACGTAACCTCCTATGAGACATTTGTTCCTTTGTGCATATCGTGGGAACGGCGATCTAAAAATTTCATGTATAAAATCCTTAGAGAAGATAAAGTTCCACAATAGAACTATCAAGTAGTTTTAGCATAACCCATTCTATACCACGTGGAGGTACTACTTCTCTCAGAACATAAAAAAAATTAAAAAAAAAGGAGGATAAAAAATAAAAAAACTTGAATATTATAAAAAAACTTCAGTATATTTTCCCATTGAAAATTAAAGTAGAACAGATACAGAGCTAGCAGCATTCGAGTACCTTTTCATGATAACTATTCCGTCACTTAAATGTCTTGATGTATTGAATTCACGGGAAATTCGACTAATATTCCAAGTTGATGGGGCGATTGTAAGTATAGTTAGTTTCAAAGGGTCATTAACTGCGAATCTAGAAAACTTTTCTTTTAATTCTGAAAACATGTCTTCCAATTCGATTTCTCTAGCTGATCGTGTAGCTTCTTGAACAGATTTATCAATACCAGTGTTTTCTGATGTCGTATCTATATCCATGTTTTCTGATGTCGTATCTATATCCATGTTTTCATATTCGATGTTGCCTTCGTTATCTCTTGTACCAATAGATGAAATGGGAGATCCACATAACTTTCTACACTTACTACAAATTTTTGAATTATCTGGCAAATCTGGAACTCTTCGTTTTAAGTTGTTCGACAACAAGCGTAAATCATTACCTATGTGACCCTTACCATTGAGAGGGTTGATACAACGATCGGACCGTGCTACAGTAGACATATTCAATCCATCTAAGTAAGTGATAATACTCGAATATAATAACGTAGGACTGTTAGAACAGGTGTTGTGAAAAATGTCTTCGAATTAATTTGAATCCTCTCGAAAATCGATGGGAACTATATGTACGAAACGTTTAGGAAAGATAATGCACGAAATATAGAACCACAGATACACCAAAGAGTTAGAGTAACAGCCGCACTAAACTTTTAGAGAAGCATCGGTACTTAAAGAGTTTCGAAAGAGGAATAAAAAAAGTTAGAGAGATTTTAGAAATGTTCTATTGTAAAGTTTAATTACAGGGTTATCAAAAAGTAGGGGACCCCCGTATTTTCCCAGAAACGATATTTTTTGAAAAAGCTAAGGTCATACCGTAAGTAATTTTCAACGAGGATTTGTCTGGTCTGATGACCTTGAATCTGACCTCGTCGTTGACCTTCAAAGTCAATTCAAAAATTGCAAAATTAAAAAATTTTGCAATTTTTGATCGCATTGTATACGTGTATAGTCATACGGTCTTACACCAACTATAGCATCCACGGCGTCACGTCGGTTTTTTTCTCTCAGTGCGTATACTGCACGATTTTTGTGCAGGAGGAGCACCAAATCAAAAAAGCAGTAGCAGCACAAATGTGTTGTAACATTGCCACACTTTTTAGTGCTTCTTCTGCCCTAAACTTTTGTACTCCTGAAGAACGATGAAATAGATTAAATGCGGAACAATTTTAGTGCAACATTTGCTCTAAAATAGGAGAGTAAAGGACTTAGTGTTTAGTTACGAAACAATTCTTGCATTTGGTGATATTCTACGCTAACGTGTTTCTTCTCCACCAAACTTTTTTCAGTGATTCTGAAATGTTTCAAAGTGTGGATATAACCACAGTTTTTCTGTTACTGTTCCGAATTAGAACCGATTGATAGCATGAATTGAAGAAGTATAACTGCGAAAGAATCGGTTTATTCAAATTAGAACTCACCATGAAAATGACCTTGAAAAATGATCCAAGGTCAAGTCTAGTTGTGATCGTAATCAAGTTTTCTACTAGTTTCGTGGAATACTAGTCCGGAAATCCAGAAAATAACTTTTAACCTTCAAAATGACCTTGAAATATAATTTTAACCGCTCGGTTTGAACGGTAGTAGTAAGAAAATATGTCTCTAACTTCATATTGGTGGCAAGAAATAACAATTTTCGTATCAGATTCGCTATTAGAGAGAAGAAAATTTGTTTTTCCATCATTCCGAGACTTTCAGCCGCCATATTGGATCCGCCATTTTGAATTTTCGGAATCGCCAGACGGCGTTCGAAAGTAGAAGTCAAGAGCTTTCATTTGAGCCTAGGTAGACCTCATTTGGATCAAAATTGTTCTGGGCAGAGGGGGTGTCGCGTTCAAAGAGAATGCCCCATATATATATACATTTGTTTTACAAGATTTATGGAGCCCTTTTATACACATGAGCATATTTATGGAGCCCGTTTTCTTTTATGGAGCCCGGGTCCCATAAAATATTTTTCTCGGGCGTTTATGGAGCCCGATCTAGAGTCTATAACTCCAGGGTCCATTATTTCTTTAGTCACTTGCCATAGGCATCTCTGGGCTGCAGGTACTAATATACAGGGATGGGCTCCATAAACGGATGGGGGGATAATTATATATATATATATATATATATTTTTATCTGCAACGGTTCGTTCCGGGACGTTTACACTGTACATCGCTGTTATTTCCGGGACGCGCTGTTTTTTCCGGGACGTCCCGGAAATTTTTCTGTACGTAAGCGTTATTTCTGGGACGCGTCTAGAGTCAATAACCCCAGGGATATTATTTCTTTAGTCACGCGCTTATATAGGGAACTCTGAAGAGGTAAACTATAGGACCCTGTAGATTACCAGAAATAACGTGTATAGGTCTTTTTATATATATATATATATTTCTCGAAAGGGGTTTATAAAGCCTGTTTTTTTATATATAGGGGTTTATCGAGCCCGATTTTGATTATGCAGCCCGGGCTTCATAATATTTCTAAATATAGGGGTTTATGCGGCCCGACCTAGAGTCTATAACCCCAGGGTCCATTATTTCTTTAGTCACTTGCCATAGGGAACTCTCGGCTGTAGGTACTAATATACAGGGTTGGGCTCCATAAACCCCGATAAGTGTGTGTGTGTGTGTGTGTGTGTGTGTGTGTGTGTGTGTGTGTGTGTGTGTGTGTGTGTGTGTGTGTGTGTGTGTGTGTGTGTGTGTGTGTGTGTATATATATATATATATATATATATATATATATATATATATATATATATATATATATATATATATATATATATATATATATATATATTCACATCTGGGACGCATTTTGAGGATTATATACGTCATATATACCGAATTTTGAGGATTTTGTAGGCATTTTGAGGAGTCTCCTCAAAAGTCCAAAGCACTCGAGAGGCATTTTGAGGATTTTTCAGCGGTTTCCACAATAGTGTGTTAATAGATCGATTTCGAAAATTCCGTGATATTTTTCCATAAAAGCGGGCGCCGCAGGCGTCGTGGTGTTAGTCAATAACCTTAGGGTCATTATTTCTTTAGTCACGCGCTTGTTTATTGGTTGTTTATAACAATGTTTATATTTGTGTCACTACTATTGTACAAATTCTTTATGAAATCCTCAAAATACCGTATAATGATATATATATATAAAAATATCCATCAGGCAAACTTCTGGGATTTTCAGTGATTTTCTTAGGGTCTACCTACAATGGAAGCTGTGCCATATTTTGAGAGAACATTAGAGTACATTATAAACATTGTAGAATGAGCCTGACTAAAGAAATAATGACCCTCAGGTTATTGACTTTCGCAGGGGGCCCGCGGCGCCTACTTTTGCGGAAGAATATTACGGAAAAATACTAAAGAAATCAAATTCATATTGTGTGACAGTTAGCTTTAGTGAGCCTGGAAGCTTGCGTTACGGATAGAAGTTTTCTAGGACGTCCCAGAAAAATGCGAAAATCGCAGAAGCATGCGTTACGTGTATGGATCCGTCCCAGATACTTACCTTCCAGATAAATATATGTAATATATACACATATCGGGGTTTATGTAGCCCAAGACTGTATATTAGTACCTGCAGCCCAGAGTTCCCTATGGTAAGTGACTAAAGAAATAATGGACCCTGGGGTTATAGACTCTAGGTCAGGCCGCATAAACCCCTATATTTAGAAATATTATGAAGCTCGTGCTGCGTACTAAGTTATATATATATATATATATATATATATATATATATATATATATATATATATATTTATATATATATATATATATACACTAGGGGGCTTCGCCCCCTGCTCGCTCCGCTCGCCAACCCCCATTATTAGAGATAAATATTAATAATAATGAATGAGAATAACCTTCTATTACATAATATCATGAAACACTTATTTTTTCATTTAAAATTTCTGTAATGTTTTTTAAAAACATTATTCTTAACATTTATTAATTTTTAAAATACTAAGTATATTATATTTAACAAAATAATGCAGAATATATATGTAGTTCATTACGTCAGCTCTGATTTTATTTGTAACTTATTGATTATAAAATCCAGTAATATTTCAATTTTTGGCCGCCATTTTATATTTACAAAATCTGAGTTCAGATTCCTAATCAGCGAATCCGGAAACTCACTATATACAATTTTTAGCAAAAGCCAGTATAATTTAAATATTTTGCCGCCATTTTTAATCTTTAAAATCTGAGTTCAGTTCCGTCATAATCGAATCCAGAAATCCCATATACGGATAGAAGAATTAACAGCTGTAGCCCATGACGCGCGTGACACGGCTGTAGACCGTGACTATCACTTAGTTCAAGCTTTAACGCGCACGACGGCAAGCGTGAGTGGCACGTCTTACAACTGCGGCAGTCACCCCGTATAGCGTTGCCTAGAATCCATCGTTGACATGCCTGAATATCGCGCCGTCATAGGGTGGCAGAGAAGGTATTCGCTTACTCTGTTATAACTCACGGCCTATAGCTCTGAATGCTTCTTTCCGTGTACATACAATTTTCAGCAAAATTCAGTAATATTTCAATACGTGGCAGACATTTTCGTTCCGGCATTTTGAATTTTCAATATCTGAGTTCAGATTCGTAATCAGCTAATTCGAAAACCCCATACATACAATTTTTTTGCAAAATACAATATTATTTCAATATTTTACTGCCATTTTGATTTTTTAAAATCTGAGTTCATATTCGTAATCAGCGAATCCAGAAATTCAGTATATTCAATTTTTAGCAAAACAGTAAAGTTCAATTTTTGGCCGCCATCTTGGGTATGCCATTTTGAAGTTTCATAATCTGAATTTTGATTCATCATCATGCGAATCCAGAAATTTCCCATATGCAATTGTAAAATTCAGCAATATTTCAATATTTGGCAGCCATTTTGAATTGGTAAAATATGAGTTCAGATTCGTATTCAGCGAATCCAGATGGGTTACCTATATACAATTTTCAGCGAAATCCAGTGATATTTGAATATTTGGCCTCCATCTTCGATGCGCCATTTTGAATTCTGAAAATCTGACTTCGAATTCATAATCAGTGAATCAAAATACTCAACATACAATTTTCAGCAAAATCCAGTTATTATTAGTAATATTTTAATTTTAGGCAGCCATTTTGTATTTATAAAATCTGATTTCAGATTCCTAATCAGCGAATCCGGAAACCCATAATATACAATTTTTAGGAAATTCCGGTAAAATTTCAATTTTTGGCCGTCATCTTGGGTCTTCTATTTTGAATTTTCAAAATCTGAATTCAGATTCATAATCAACGGATCCAGATACGCTGTAATGTAGGGTTTTGTTCAGCATTTATTTAGCAACTATAAAGACATACATTACTTAAAATAATATAAAAGAGTTTATTCACATTATACTTCAAATACAATCACTGTACCGATTTTACATCTAATAACACCTAAGTGTTTCTATGCTGACTACCAATAGCGAATATTGCGTGAATTACGTGCAGATTGAAATATGCGATACAAGCTCGAATGTAAGACGCGCACAGGCCAAATAATAGTCTCCTACCTTTTGGAATTTCGCTCGTTGACGCCGGCTGAAGGCAAGGCTCCACCAGGACCCTCGGCTCGCTCAGTCACTCACACACGCACTCTCTTGCTCGGGGCTCTGCACGAGAGTCTCGCCGAGCTTCACGAAACCAAAGCACGAGAATATGATGGATTAATAGCGCGGATAAAAATTGGCCGTCGGGCCTTAAACGAAATAGTACCGTGATTTTGGAGTTGTCAATTTGATTTCTCTATCGGCACGCGTGCGATTCAACTCGCGGTCAGGTAGAGAGTAAGCGCCCTTTGTCCCGTCGCTCGCTCCGCCGATCATCGCAGCGCTGTTGTCGATTCGCAGCCCGGCATGTCCGGCCAGTACATTTGGCAACGTCTCGGTATTAGCACTTTTCATAGCAGCAGCAGCCGGCTTTTCTTATAGCTGGGCCAGGGCTATTATTGTGCAGCATTTACATGCCTCGAGAGCGTGTCTTATGCCCAGCTCGGGGGCGTCCGAGCTACTCGGCTGCACGCCTCAGGAACTGGTGATTCTCGGCTGCTGTTGAAGGTGCGGGACTCGGACAGCTGTCGCGTTTGTACCTGTAAAACGCTCGTATTTCGCGCCGTTCGCGCGGCTCGCATCGTCCCGATACTCACACGCTTGCGCACACACATACATTCCCATAGCCGTATTGGTCCTAGCTTCGTCTTGCTGGACTCTCGCCTGCAATAACTACAACTCTCTCATAACGCCTATATAGAATTTTCAGCAAAATCCAATAGTATTTGAATATTTGGCCTCCATCTTCGATCAGCCATTTTGAATTCTGGAAATCTCAGTTTAGATTCATAATCAGCGAAACCAAAAATCCGATATGTACAATTTTCAGCAAAATCCAATAATATTTCAATATTTGACCACCATCTTCGAATCCGCCATTTTGAATTCTGAAAATCTGAGTTCAGATTCGTAATCAGCGTATCCAGAAATCCCTTTTATACAATTTTCAGCAAATCCAGTAGTATTTGAATATTTCGCCTCCATCTTCGATCAGCCATTTTGAATTCTGAAAATCTGAGTTGTGATTCCTAATCAGCGAATCCACATACCCCTTATATACAATTCTCAGCAAATTCCAGTAGTTTTTGAATATTTTGCCTCCATCTTCGATCAGCCATTTTGAATTCTGAAAATCTGATATGCGATTCATAATCAGCGAATCCAGATACCCGTTATATACAATTTTCAGCAACATATCTATAAGAGATTAGTTGCAGTAGGGTAGGTGGAGGGGTAGGTGGAGGCGGTGGGGGGGTGGAGGGGGTGGAGGGGAGTGGCGGTGGTGGAGGAGGTGGAGGGGGTAGGTACCCATTTTTGCCCTTACAACTATATAATATAGGAAGATATATATATGTGTCAAAACGGACAATATAAAAAATAGACAAAAAATAAATAAATTTTCACCTAAAAAAATGAAAAACAATTTTAAAGTTCGAGGGGATTTTTGCGCTCGAATTTTTACTCGGGCACACAGTCAACTTTTTGTTCCGAGAGTGCTTGCCGACTTTCTCTCTATTTTTCACTAACTGCACGAGAAAAGAAAAAAAATTTTATTTTTCGTCCAAAAAAAAATAATTCGTATCGGAAAAAAAAATTTTTCGAGTCGAGAAAAAAAAATTAATTAAAAAAAAATTAATTATCGCTTAAAAAAAAAATTTTTGTTGTTAAAAAAAAATAATTGTTATTAAAAAAATTTTAATTGTTAAAAACAATTACCCAACGCACAAAAATTTCGCAAAAAAGATCTCTCCTCGTCGACACTCTAGGTCGAGGGTTATTGGCTATCGCTCGCCTAACCTCTCGACCGTACTCTCGCAACAGCACGGCTGTGTCACGCACACGCACACACGCGATTACGAGCTGCGGCACGAAGAGCCTTTCTTTGCAGTTTACGCTCAGCTACACTGCTGAGCTTCTTCGCGCCAAGCGTCGCCGCGAATCACGTACGCGCCGCGGGTCCTTCTCCACCCCGAAAACGTTGTGGCGCCAGTTGTAACGGGATGGCTAGTGGGGAAAAATCCCAAAAAGCCACAGGCCAGCGATGCCCTAGAACACGGTGCCGCGGGTGTCAGACTAAAATGACTTGCCCGGGGATCTGCTCCTGGAATCCCGAAAACAACGCGAAGATTACACGCGAACTTCGCTTTCCAACTATTTGGATCGCTGAGTGAAAAGCGCGTGCTCGAAGATTAAAGCGCGCGGCCGCTACGCTCAGATATGAAAACGAACGGCGGAGTCATTTTCCTGCGGAGGCGGTGGTATCCGGGAGAAGGACAGGTTGCAATGAACAACGCGACGAGTAACTAGATATCACAGTATATTAAAACCACTAATAGATACAAGCACAACGCACGTGCTCTTTAAAACAATAAGTTAGTTCGCGCGCAACAGTTAATATTCAAACGCACGAACGATACGGCGCGCGTCGAAGCTGCTTATCTCGCGCGCGGTGTTAAAGTACAGCGGGCTGACACACATCCGTACGTACACGATACAGAAAGTTTGCACGGGGCAATTTCCGTGCAAACCTTTACATTTAACGCGAGAGATGAGAGAATAAGACTCACTTTTGAAGGAGCAACCAGTGCACTCGGCTCTCTCTCGCTCTCTCTCGCTCGCGCAGTCGTTGCGCTCTATGTCTCACACTCTCTCTCTCTCCTACTCGTTGACTAGAGTCGGCAGGCAGGCGGGCTGGCTGCCGGCTTCTCGCTCGCTGTCTCTCGTTCTGCCTGTGGCACACGCGGCGCGGTCTCTCTCTCTCTCTCTCTCTCTCTCTCTCTCTCTCTCTCTCTCTCTCTCTCTCTCTCCTTTATTCGCACGCTATTAGGTGCCTCCACTCCACTCGCGGTAAGTCTATATATAACAAAATGAACGGCGCGAACACTATAAACATACGAGAGACGCGGGAGAGAAGTTCACGGCGCGATGGCAAACACGAAGATGGCTGCCGTGACTCGCATAAAGCAATAGCAGCTTCGCGGATACGCGACGGGCATATTACGCGTCGCGAGACCGTTCTAATACTGTCGCGATGCTCGTGCGCTCGCGCCTCAGTGTGCATGCCTGCTCGGCGCTGGTAATTTGAATCCCGAATCACCTACCTCGCGCACGCGTCACACTACGATATTATAAAATAAGTCAATTATAATTTTTTTCTTTAATCAATAAAAATAAAAAGAATTATATTTTCATATGACTTTACAATTAACAATATTGTTAATTTATCATCATACTTAAGAAAATATACGTTTGATTATATTATTTCAAAAAATTTTACTAATTTAATCATTTTATCGAGCTCCTTGAAGAAACATTCAAATTTAAAACTTTTGTGACTAACAATACTACCATTTAATAATGATATTAAAAATATACTATAATAAACTCTCATAACATTATCACACTATGTAATTATTATTTTCTTTTAAAAAGTTGTGAAATCTATCTAAAAAAATTATACAAAAGTTTAAACTAAGGCAAGTATTAGTCTCTCTCTCTTCTTCCCTCTCTCTCTCCCTTCCTCTCTTTCTCATGTCTCTCTCGCCCTCTCTCTCCCTCCCTCTATCCCCCCTCTCTTCCTCACTCCCTCTCTCTATTGACGGATATTGATCCGTCAAACTCTGTATCAAAAACTTTCAGTGAGAGCTTAAATATTTTTTGAGAGACAGAAATTATAACCTAATCATCTGAAAAGAGCAAAGAATAACTTTACTCTTTTCTGAAAGAGTAATTTGCGAATGTAGTACTTTGTGAAAGTAGAACGAAAATTCCGTCCTTCCCAAAGAGTAAAGAAATAGTGTTACTGTTTTTCGAAAGAATAACTAATTGTAAGTGTATGTGTACCATATAAAAGTAGAAAATTAAATCCGCCTTTCCGAAAGTGTAAATAAATAAATTTGTTCTTCTAAAAGAGTAATAAGTGAATTTCTTTATTATAAAACTTGAAAATTTTGCTACGCCATTCCGAAAGAGTAGATGAATAATTTTACTCTTTTCCAAACGGGTAAAGAAAGATATTCGCTCATGTTTGAATTCCGAAAGTGTAATTATATATATAGATATTGTAACGGGGTTCAGTTATGGAGAGGGTATTAATCCCTCTCAGGGATTCGCGGGGTAATATACAGGTGTATTCTACGCCCGGGCTACTCACCGTTGTAGAATAACCTGTAGTCCGGCAGAAGCGCCTCGGCACAGGTTCCGAACATGCGAGCCCTGCTTCTATTGTAGAAAGCCTAGGCCGCTTTCTACTAAAACCGGCGATGCGCTCTGCCGCTGCTATCGGGGCGGGGATGGAGCGTGCCTCACTGTCCCCGGCCTATGCTGTCGCTGTCTCTTTCTCACTCTTCCTCTCGCTCACTCGCGGTGGGTGGCGGCGCGGTGGCGTCACAGTTGCAGCGGTGGTGGCACAGAATACTCACCCGACCTATTTGCTACACGTAACGGTGAGGGCGATTACTTTCGCTCACGTTCGCAGCGGCGCGGCGGCTTCGTCTTCTTCTTCATCTGCTTCTGGCTTGTTCCGCGTGATGCTCTGTCGATCACGATACGTGCAAGCGCGCGAGATTCAAATCTCGCAACGCAATATACATGATTCTCGTAACTTATATCGGCGCCCGTTACATTATATATATATATATATATATATATATATATATATATATATATATATATATATATACAGGGTGGGCCAAAAGTACCGGAACGGCAAAATAACTCGGCGGGATTGTATTTTAAGAGAAAAAGCTTAAAACAAAAGATATAGGATTTTTTCTTGGCTATTCGACGGTGATAATGACCATGACCTTGACCATAACCTTGAATGTAATTTCAAGGTCAAGTTAATTTCTTTAAATGGGAACCCATAATTTTCACCTCAGAAATGAAAAGAGCGGAAAATTTTACGTCCGAATGTGACCTTGACCATGACCTCAGCCTTGATCTTGAAGGTTATTTGAAGGTCATATTGGTTTTTCCATTGGGAACCCATAATTTTCACCTCAGAAATGAAAAGAGCGGAAAATTCTACGTCCGAGTATGACCTTGACCATGATCTACACCGTGACCTTGAAGATTGTTTCAAGGTTAAATTTTTTTTTTCAGTGGGAACCCATATCTTGTATTCAATAACCATGAGTGACCACAATTTACGTTTGATGACCATAAGTGACCGTCACTGGCTGGTTAAATCTGCGGTTATCCACCAGTGGCCAAGAATAAATTAGTTTGCCTTCGGTGACCATCACTAACCATAAGTGACCAAAATTTACCTCTGATGACCATTAATGACCGTCAATGACTGAGTAGACCTTCAGTTATCGTTAGTGGCCATTAATTAATTCGTTTGCCTTCAGTGACCATCAATAACCATGAGTGACCAAAATTTACCTTTGATGACGCTCAGTGACCGTGAATGACTGGATAGATCTGCGGTTATCCACCAGTGGCCAAGAATAAATTAGTTTGCCTTCGGTGACCATCACTAACCATAACCTTGCCTTGACTGGCCGGGGTCTCTCACCCTTGCCTTGACTGGCCGGGGTCTCTCACCCTTGCCTTGACTGGCCGGAGTCTCTCACCCTTGCCTTGACTGGCCGGGGTCTCTCACCCTTGCCTTGACTGGTCGGGGTCTTTCACCCTTGCCTTGACTGGCCGGAGTCTCTCACCCTTGCCTTGACTGGCCGGAGTCTCTTACCTTTAAAGGTCATGGTCAAGGTATGGTCAAGGTCATACTAGAAGTAGAATGTTCTGCTCTTTCCATTTCCGGGGTCAAAAATATGTATGGGTTCCCACTGAAAAAAAATTTGACCTTCAAATAACCTTCAAGGTCAAGGCTTAGGTCATGGTCAAGGTCACATTCGGACGTAAAATTTTCCGCTCTTTTCATTTCTGAGGTGAAAATTATGGGTTCCCACTGAAAAAACCAATTTGACCTTCAAATAACCTTCAAGGTCAAAGCTGAGGTCATGGTCAAGGTCACATTCGGACATAAAATTTTCCGCTCTTTTCATTTCTGAGGTGAAAATTATGGGTTCCCACTGAAAAAACCAATTTGACCTTCAAATAACCTTCAAGGTCAAGGCTGAGGTCATGTTCCCATTGAAAGAAATTAACTTGACCTTGAAATTACATTCAAGGTTATGGTCAAGGTCATGGTTATTGTCACCGTCGAATAGCCAAGAAAAAATCCTATATCTTTTGTTTTAAGCTTTTTCTCTTAAAATACAATCCCGCCGAGTTATTTTGCCATTCCGGTACTTTTGGCCCACCCTGTATATATACACATATATGAAAATCAAGTTTCTGGGAACATGTATATGTGCAGCCGTCTTTTCTGGTAAACACCTGAATGTTCGGGGAGACCCCAGAAAAGATGTATGTGAATCGGTAGTTTCTGGTAACCAATATTGATACCTTCTACCCAGAGAGAGGGATTATTTCTTTAGTCACGTTGACCGAACTCTGGCGAAAGAGACTATAGTTCCCAGAAAGCAGGGTTCAACGTTGTTTTATATATATATATATATACGGTATTTTGAGGATTTCATAAAGAATTTATATATACACACACACACACACACACACACACACACACACACACACACACACACACACACACACACACACACACACACACACACACACACACACACACACACACACACACACACACACACACACACACACACACACACACACACACACACACACACACACACACACACACACACACACACACACACACACACACACACACACACACACACACACACACACACACACACACACACACACACACACACACACACACACACACACACACACATATCTCTAAAGGGGTTTATAAAGCCCGTTTTTTTATATATAGGGGTTTATCGAGCCCGATTTTGATTATGCGGCCCGGGCTTCATAATATTCCTAAATATAGGGGTTTATGCGGCCCGACCTAGAGTCTATAACCCCAGGGTCCATTATTTCTTTAGTCACTTGCTATAGGGAACTCTGGGCTGTAGGTACTAATATACAGTGTTGGGCCTCATAAACCCCGATAAGCATGTCTATATATATATATATATATATATATATATATATATATATATATATATATATAAATAATATGGGTCGTTCCTGTACTTTTTTTAAAAAGTGTGCGCGGGGCGGTCGTCGATTTTGTCGACGATTTTTTTTATGAAAGTACATATAAAAAAAATAGCTTGTGCAAAATTTCAGCCCCTTATCTCATTCCTAATTCCAGCTGGAATTTTTTTAAACCCTGATTTTGACCTGTTTTTAGCCAGTTTTCAAAAAATTCTAAAAGGCTGAAATTTTAACAAAATGAGGTCGGTGAGGTCTCATTTTTTTTGTCTTTCTTGAAATTTTAAGAAAAAAAATACACTGATATGAAATGATGATTTAGGTTTTATTGGCGATCTGTGATATGGCCATTGCATTTCATCATTTTTAGATCATCTTTAAACCTCTATATCTCGTAACTGGTTCCACATTTTTGAGCTCACTAGGTCTCATTTTTTTTTGTCTCAACGAGACCTTTAATTTCTTTTTTTGAGGACCTAAATTGATTGAATAGACTTCAAGATACAGCCTTTTGAAGTTGACGTTTTTATCAAAAATCGCGCAAATCAACCGTGTTCATGGTCACAGTGTCAACCGAATTTTAATTAAAAATCATTAACAAAAGTATTTTTCATTAGAATATGATGTTATCTAACTATACTCTTTCCCTATCATAGGAAAATGTCAAAAAATAATTTTTTGTCGAGCATTATAATATCTAATTTTTCGATACCTAAAATAATCAAAAATGGCTCTCTACTGACATGAATTCTACCATCTTATAATTATTTTTGACACGTATACGTAACATAGATACAAAGGTGGTTCCTAGACCTTTAAAATCCGTAGTCGCTGATTTTTCTAGGACCACTAGAGCCAAAGTTATAGCCGTTTTTATAAAAAAATATTTTTCAAGTGGTAAAATTAGAGCTTGTGAAATATAGGAAAAGTTTTATTTATAAGATCAACCATAAGTTTGGCATAATTGTCCTAAAAGGCCGTGTCTACACTATGCGAGAAGCACGTACGATCAGCCCAAGCGATGCGAGCAAGCCATGCGCGCATGCGACGCGAGCAAGCGATAGTAATGGCTTTAGGTTGACTAAATTACCTATGCAGACTTTATAGATAATTAAAGTTGAAAATAAGAATTTAAGTAAAATTTTTTTTGTAATATTCATTTTATTTTAACTATTTTATAATCATTATCAAACGAAGTAAGTTTTGCTTTTAATGTTGAATCATCAATGGGTATAAAGCAGTGATATTTTCTTGTATTCTGTATAGTTCGGGTCAATTTAAAACGGCATTCTAGTACTTTACGCCTTTTCTCAATTGTTTCTTGACTCACCCAAATAGATCTAAAAACCAAATATTCTATATTTTTATAACACATAATGATTTATTATTCAAATACATAATCAAATAATATAGTCAAAAAATCTAAATTATATTATTTTTACCTTATTCCATCAATATTTTCACTAACGTAATCATACATGTCTTTTGGATTTAAAATTGGTTTTTCTGATGTTCTTTGTAAGGATGCCCTGCGTACTGCTCGTTTAACCACTGCTCCACATCCATCACACGGACTTTTCCCATGACTAGTAGAAAAGAAGTTGTGCGACTTAACTTTTAAGCCAAAATCCTCCTCATGATGGCAGATATTAATGAAATTGTTCCTACAGTAAATAAATACTATCTTGAAGGTAAAAATTATAAAAAATAAAATAAATATGTTCAATATTGTGTACATAATAATTCAAATTATTTGAACTTGTATCGTAGAATCTGTTGCTTTTTTTAAATTTGATATACAGAAAAAATAAAGAACTGTTTTAGTAATTTTATCTTTAAAGCTGTTTTCTACATAATGTAAAATTTTAACTCGGGTGTAACCTGCAGGTCCAGGATCTTTATGGATTTTGATGTTCTGGGTCTCAAAATAGTTTTTCACACAAATTAAATATACTTTCAGAATATTACTTTGACATATTCTTAATAATTAAAATTAAATTTTTTCAGGTCATTTAATGAACAAAAATCTAAAGGTGTCTATTTTGTTCATATAATACGTATTAATATACTACAATAAAAGTACTCTTACTTGTTTTTGTATTGGGTAGGTGCTACATCTGACATACAATGTACATTCTCAATAAACGGAAAATCTCGTTTTAGAAGTGCAATGAGTTGCCCTTGAAAAGTGTTAACTGCACAAGCATCATGTTTTAAACAATCACTAACAACATATACAGATAAGGTTTGTAATTTGTCGTTATTGTCTTCTTTATAATACACTACAAATGGGTGTACAGTTGCTTGTGTATTATTAAAATAAAATGCTTGGATCGAGTCTTGACAAACAAATAAGAAATTTTCAGCAAAATCTTGAAGTATAATACATGTATCTGGAGTAATAATTGTTTTGCAATGTTTTAAATAACATTTTTGCATTTCAGTCACATAATGATGCTTTGTTAACTCCCATAAGTCATTGGCTAAATTTATAATAAAATTTCTTGTAGGTTCTTTTACCATAACAAGACTGACTCTATTATTAGATTGTGATTCAGCATTATTTACCCAATTATGATATTCAATCTCTGAAACATCTTCGCATGAGCTTGATTCCAATATTTTCAGAATTTCTGCTTTACCAGAACAGTTTTCACAAAGATGTAGCATACAATCGCTCCAATCTGTTGAACAAACACAATCATTTAAAATTACTCGGCAGGCTAAATTTTTGTTGATGGCAGACAATTTTAATTTGACATTTTGGTGTATAGGACATACACAAATTGTATGTGTACCAGGTGCTCCAGCACTAATACATTCTTTTGGCCTTAAAGAAGCAAATATACTGAAATCTGGTTTGCGCTGATCTTTGAAATGCTGTTCATATTCTTCTTCCACCCAATTGTTCTATAGATCCTTCAAATCATACATCAACAGTCTTTTGTAACTTCTCTGTGATATTAGTAATAGGATTTTTAACACTGATGCAATCTTTAATGCCGCTACATATTCTACTATTGTTTTCATCTCTATAATACTGAGTTACAGATTCTCTAATTTCATTAGAATGAATGCTGTACACTTTACGCTTAATAGTTCCTAAGACACCTGGAAAAATATATTTTGAAATTAATTTCAAATAGTGTATACTTAATCACAAAATAAAATCATAATAACAATATTATTTTTTTTAATTTAACGATTATCAAGACGATAAAATTTAGCTCAATGTTTATTCTATTTTAATTACTATGACTTGTTATATTGGAAGAAAAGAAATAGTTTAGAATTAATTTATTTTTTATATTTTTTTTATATTAATTTTAATAGTTCTTTTAAAATCCAATAATTACTTTATTATTTTTTAACTAATAATGAATAACGAAGGGTACCCCATGTTAAGATAGGCAAAATGCCACTATTAATGAAAGCGAAAAATGACAGTGATTTCATAGAAGTATACTAAAAAAAGAATTTTCTACGATTTTTCCGGGGACCTATCTTCCCTCCTTATACCAGTAAGGCCTAAAAATCGCATTTTTTGGAAATTATTTTTTTCTCCCGTTCCTCAATGTTAAAAAATAAAAAAAAAATATGAGATTACAGCTTGTAAACAGAGAGAACATTGAGATTTCTCAAATATAGATTCTTTCTAATTAAATCGGATTTCATTTAAATGTTTAAATTGCAATTCATGTATTATTTTACTTAATCCGTAAACAATACTTAAGCAATACGTAAGCAACACGTAAGTAATACATAAATAATAATACTTAAGTAATAATACATGAGTAATATAAATAAATAATTATGAGGATTTTAAATTAAATATTTTATAGGAGTACCCTTTATCATTATAGTTGCTTGAACAAAAATTACATAGATTTTAATAAATTAAACTAAAATTTTCTATTAATAATTCTCAAGTGTAATATAATATATGTAACCTAATGTATAAAGGACTATCGATTCTATATGTTTACACTATGTCTATAATCAAGATATTAAGAATTTATTGCAACCCATTTTTTAACTTACCTACAGTAATTTTAAGTTCTTTTGCTTTATTAAACATATAACGTGAACATTGGAAATAATGTTTTGCTTGTTCAAATTTCCAATGATTTGGAAGTAATGTCAATAACGATATTTTTTTACCAAAATTAGTTTCTTCATTATAACACTTAATTATGTTTCCAATAATTCCGTGAAATGACATACTATCCTCTTGTAGCTGTTTAAGATTGCATTGAGTTGGCAAATTAAGATTCAATGTTTAGTAACTGTTGTACAAAATTTCGTATTCATTGATTCTAAAACACTGTATGTTTTATTTTCCAAGCGATAATCACTAAGTTTCTCTCGTTTAAGAGGAGGTTCATCAAATCCATCGAGCATTTTATTTAAACGTTTTAATCCTTGGCTCAATAATATATCTTCTGAACTTTCTGATGTACACACTTAGCTACTTGAAGAAACTTGACTACTTGAAGAAAGCTGCTCATTATTATTTACGTTTAAACCATCATTCCCAGTGTTTTCATCTTTTTCTGCATTTTTTGTTATTATTGACGTAATTTTGAACTCACAGTTTTTACAGTACTTATTACCTGAATCTAAATTTATATTACAAATGTTACGAAATTTATCACATTTATCAGCACTAATCATTACTAAATTATTCTCAATGGATTTTGAATGATTATTAAAACAATTGCAACACTTCCTTTGTCTACTTGTATATCGAGTATCATATTTATGAAGATGATGGTCGCAAATAAATTTATTTTCTACATTAATATCAAAATTTTTAATCCTAAATGATAAATACAGCTTTAATTCATTACTAAGATTACTAATTAGATTAAGAGATTTATTTCTTGTGTAATGCTCTAAATGACATTTATCATCCTCATGCAATTCACCAATATAGCACATCATTTTCTTTCAATTCCTGAGAAGATAATACTTACAAAACACAATTGTACAATTTATAAAACTCAACCGAATCAATACTGATATACTTGGTAATAGTTCTGCTCAACTACCTTCACAATTCTACTTAGAAATATTCATTTCATTTTTTATTGTAACTTGTACTCATTGTTTAAGGACATTCCGTGTCGTGTGTCGTGTAACGGATGACGGGTTGACGGGTGTCTCGCACAGAAAAATGGATGTCTGTCATCTATTAGCTTACGTCAACACAGGTTAAATGAAACTATCTATGTATGTTTCATTTAACCTGAGCTTATACGTATAACGCACGTAAAACTATAGAAAACCTGCATTTAAGACCATGTCTATACTAGGTATGCGAGAAGCGCAACCGGTGCGCGCATGCGACAAGCCATAGATTTTGTACAAAGTACTTGAAATACTTAAAATGATAAATAATATCGTTGTATACGATTGAACGTAAACGTGAGTTTATATTATTAGGGTTTGTCAGCGAGAAGAAATAAACGGGAAAATTAGACTTCAAGAGTCTATGCAACCAACTCTACTCGAAAGTGAAAGTTGATTGCAGAAAAAGGTATGAACGCTTATGCGTACGAGTAAACAGGCAATAAGGCATTGTATAGGTAAAACGGAAAGTGGTAAGGTAAAGGGAATGTGCATAAAGCACGTAGCGACTAGGCGCCGCAGGACTCTATTTAAGCCCATTGGGTGATGTTTTTCATAGTGGGAGCGCATCGGACGCTTGCCATCTAGCGGGCACTTTGGATACTTCAATCCCGAACAATCGTAGTAGATCAGTTAGTAGATCTATATTTAGCGATAAATAATATCGTCAATAATATCGTAGTGAAATGATATTATTTATCATTTTAAGTATTTTAAATATTTTGTCCAACACGCATTGCTTGCTCGCATCGCTTGGGCTGATCGCACGTGCTTCTCGCATAGTGTAGACACGGCCTAAGATCTTCAAAATATGCAGCCTCAGCACTTTTTTAGGACAATTATGCCAAACTTATGGTTGATCTTGTAAATAAAACTTTCCTATATTTCACAAACTCTAATTTTACCACTTGAAAAATATTTTTTTATAAAAACGGCTATAACTTTGGCTCTAGTGGTCCTAGAAAAATCAGCGACTACAGATTTTAAAGGTCTAGGAGCCACCGTTGTATCTATGTCACGTATACGTGTCAAAAATAATTATAAGATGGTAGAATTCATGTCAGTAGAGAGCCATTTTTGATTATTTTAGGTATCGAAAAATTAGATATTATAATGCTCGACAAAAAATTATTTTTTGACTTTTTCCTACGATAGGGAAAGAGTATAGTTAGATAACATCATATTCTAATGAAAAATACTTTTGTTAATGATTTTTAATTAAAATTCGGTTGACACTGTGACCATGAAAACGGTTGATTTTCGCGATTTTTGGTAAAAACGTCAACTTCAAAAGGCTGTATCTTGAAGTCTATTCAATCAATTTAGGTCCTCAAAAAAAGAAATTAAAGGTCTCGTTGAGACAAAAAAAAGTGAGACCTAGTGAGCTCAAAAATGTGGAACCAGTTACGAGATATAGAGGTTTAAAAATGATCTAAAAATGATGAAATGCAATGGCCATATCACAGATCGCCAATAAAACCTAAATCATCATTTCATATCAGTGTATTCTTTTTCTTAAAATTTGAAGAAAGACAAAAAAAAAATGAGACCTCACCGACCTCATTTTGTTAAAATTTCAGCCTTTTAGAATCTTTTGAAAACTGGCTAAAAACAGGTCAAAATCAGGGTTTAAAAAAATTCCAGCAGGAATTAGAAATGAGATAAGGGGCTGAAATTTTACACAAGCTATTTTATTTATATGTACTTTCATAAAAAAAATCGTCGACAAAATCGACGACCCCCCCGCGCACACTTTTTAAAAAAAGTACAGGAACGACCCATATATATGTATATATATATATATATATATATATATATATATATATATATATATATATATATATATATATATATATATATATATATATATAGACACACTTATCGGGGTTTATGGAGCCCAACCCTGTATATTAGTCCATACAGCCGAGAGTTCCCTATGGCAAGTGACTAAAGAAATAATGGACCCTGGGGTTATAGACTCTAGGTCGGGCCGCATAAACCCCTATATTTAGAAATATTGTGAAGCCCGGGCTGCATAATCAAAATCGGGCCTGATAAACCCGTATATATAAAAAACGGGCTTTATAAACCCCTTTCGAGAAATGTATATATATATATATATATATATATATATATATATATATATATATATATATATATATATATCCTTATATATATTATATAATATATATCCTTATATATATTATATAATATACGCGTTATATTATATATATATATATATATATATATATATATATATATATATATATATATATATATATCCTTATATATATTATATAATATACGCGTTATTACATTCGCGTATATCCTTATATTATATACGCGTTACTGCTATATCTGAACGCAGTCCCTCCACCGTCCCCTCCACCGC
Source organism: Torymus aiolomorphi (assembly GCA_036365515.1). Taxonomy (NCBI): domain Eukaryota; kingdom Metazoa; phylum Arthropoda; class Insecta; order Hymenoptera; family Torymidae; genus Torymus; species Torymus aiolomorphi. The sequence goes on from CM070877.1 coordinate 64,047,592, forward strand.
CCTTCACCGTCCCCTCCACCGCCCTCCACCGTCCCCTCCACCGCCCTCTACCGTCCCCTTCACCACTCTCCGCCATCTCCTCCACCATCTCCTCCACCGCCCTCCACCTTCCCTCCACTTTTTAACGTTAAATTCGTTCAAAAATCACGTTATTTTTTAATCTCAGTCAGACCACCGTCTCCTCTACCGCCCACCGCCGTCCCCTCCACCGCCCTCCATCCTTCCCTCCACCGCCCTCCACCGTCCCCTCCACCGTGCTCCACCTACCGTCCCCTTCACCATCCCCTCCACCGTCCCCTCCACCTCTGGACTACTACCGGACTATTGTTTTTGATGACAGTCGAAAAACCATCAAAGAGAAAACTGTCACTAAATCTTCGAATTCGAACATTAAAAAAACTCAAAAATACACTAATTATTATTAGAACCAACATAGACAATTATGTTTTCAACTATTACCACATTTCGCACATTTGGAACAGCTTTCCACACCACCACTGAGGTACTGTTATAGACGCGTTGAATTTTTGATTATATATAAGAAATAATAATAATTATATATATGATTTTGGGACATATCGAAATCATATAGAATTATCGAATAATTTTTATATAATGAGCCTAAACACAACCATGGAATTCATCGCCAGTAGCCCTAAAAACCATGGGAGTCATCCCTCCGTAATCCTCCTTGACTCCAACCTAGCCCTTTCTTCCTCCACCATGTAAATGCAAAGTTTAAAATATAATGAAAATTAATTCACATCTTTATTACATTTAATAAACAAATATTTCCCATTAATATATTAAATAATTATGAAATATTTATTTATTAAATGTACAACAATATTCAGATTATTTATGATATTAAACTTATGAGAAGATACAACATGTCTTATATTTTCACAAAGGGTAATATTTTAATTAAAATGATTATTGTTATAAATTCCTTGAGCTTAGGAGAAATTGAGATCATACACAAAAACGACATAAATTTTCACTCATGAAATCTTATAGTGTAAATTATAGATTAAATTTCCAAAATTTCTTTCCATACAATGTTATCTATTATTAAAGAATTTTCTGAACAATTTTCAATAAATATATTGTTAGGATTTTTACATCGTCATAAAGCAACATATAACTGACCATGTGAAAATAGTGGTCGTCTAATAAAAATTCCAATAGAATCAAAACTCTGTCCTTGAGATTTATTTATTTTCATGGCAAAAGCTAATACAATTGGAAATTGTTTACGGTAAAGAATAAAAGGAAATGAAGATGAATCTGCAGTATTTAATGTTATTCGTGGAATAAAAACCTCTTCACCAATTCTTTCCCCTGTAATTATTTCTGCCTTAACATTATGAGCATATAATACAGTTATTCTTAGACGTGTACCATTACATATTCCTTGTACAATACTTATATTTCTAATTAACATAACAATAGCATTTACTTCCAATTTTAATTCATGAGGTTGAAGACCTTCTCTAATATTGTTAAGCATTTCAATTGGATAATTTAAATGAATATTTTCGTCTGTTTGATCAACTCCTTTACGAGTTGCGTAATCTAAACTATAATACGTATGAACTTTTTTATTCAATAATTCTAAAACTTTATTATTAATAATTTTAGTATCTTTATTATGAGCGGTTAAGATTACATGATCTATTGAAGTTTTAATATTAATGTTACTATAAATTTCTTTACAAATATTATTCGTTTTCCATTTATTTGGAATAATAAATGGATTAATTTTTCCTTCACCCAATTCTAACAATAGTTAAGCAAATTCTTTATTTTCCGAACGAATATTTTGATTTAATTTTAAAACTTTAAAAAGAGACCATAACGCAGAAATTTAATTGTTTCTTCAATTATACTATTTTTATGTCCACATTCCATAACTGAAAGAATTTGCCGAAAATCACCACCTAATATGATCAATTTTCCACCAAATGGAATATCATTAAAACATACATCTCTTAGTTTGATCAATTATTTCTAAAGCCTTTTTTGGAATCATTGATGCTTCGTCCCAAATAATAATATCAACTTCTCTCAATTTTTTTTTATCCGATTCAAATTTTAAAAAAGCAGTTTCAATACTGTTTAAATCTAAAGGAAGTCTAAAAGTACGATGACTTGTCATTCCTTTAGGTAATAATATAGAAACGATTCCTAAGATGCCGCATCTTGAAAAAAGTGCCTTGTTATTGTAACTGTAAAATACAATTTTTTGATGATTTAAATCTATTTGATTCAAATTTGATGAAGTTTTGCTGTATTTTTCAAAATTTATGTACATAAAGTAAGTAATTAAACTATTTTTGTTTTAAAAATAAAAAAAAAAGCTCATCCTAACCTCAAAAGTTCAGACAAAAAAAAGTCAAATTTATAGTCAAATTTTACAATAAGTTCAAGTACTTACCCTATACACATAAATTTCAAAAAAGACAGCAAAACTCCTTCAAATTTGACACAAAAAGTCATCAAAAACTAAAGCACTTTTTTCAAGATGCCGCACATCCACAGACGTGCCTCGCTCTCGCAAATAAGACAGCAAAACTTCTTCAAATTTGACACAAAAAGTCATCAAAAACTTAGGCACTTTTTTCAAGATGCCGCACGTCAACAGACGTGCCTAGCTCTCGCAGCACGCACAAAGTTGTGCCGAGAGGTGGCGCATAGGCGCTTCCGTAGATTCCAGTCCAAGCCATAGATAAAGTTTTTTTGTTCAAAGATATATAATAATGTATTAATGTTTTGTATAAGAAAATTTTACCTGAACCTCCAGGGCCGTCAATATAATAAATTTTATATTCACTGTTTACTATTTCATTAAAAATTGATTTTTGATCATTAGTTAACTGATTAAACAAAATATCAAAAATATTCTTACTGTGTGTTATATTTTCAGAATTTTCTTCAATACTATTAATTACTGTTGATTCAGGTAAACTGAAGTCTTTACAACTTTTATCTTCAGTTTCCAATATACTTTGAATATGCGATAGAGCATTATTTTCTGTATTTTCTTTAAAATCCTCAGAAAAAAAATGTTTAAATTTTTCCCAAATCAAATTACCTTGAATGTTTTCTGCAAAAATGAACCATGCAAATATTTACGTAATTTAAATGGAAGCATTACATTAGTAGCTTCTTCAAAAATAACGTAAATTTGTGAGTCATCTTCTATAAGATCCATAGCAAGTGCTGTCGCTTTGTAAGTTTCATATGTAATATTATTAAAAGTTCGTATATCTTTAAAAGAAGTAGCACCTTTTACATGATTTAGTAATAATTTGAGAAAAAATCTTTCATTATCTTTTGGTGATACAATATTTAATCGACCAATGGCTTCAAATTTTTGTGACCGTTCTCTTTTTTCCATGATTTTGATTTAAAAACATAATATCGAGGTATTTCAACATATTTAATATTTCTAGCCGTTTTGTCTGTTTTATTTAATTTAAACCACGCCGTTAAAGTAGTTTCTGTATTACACAAAGCTTGAGATTCTTTATTCTCTTCAAAAATAATTTTTTGTTGATGCTCTGTGTGTAGAGCTAACCGCATAATGGTAGGGGTTCTGCCGCATAAAGGAAATTCTTGTAAACCCCATGCGGCTTCCATCGGACTTAGATATCTACCATCTATAAATTGTGAAATTTCATCATACATTATCGGATTTTGTTCATCATTTTCTTTATTTATTTTTTGTATTGTACATAATGCTCTAACGCCACCTTTATGAATATAGTAAACATATATTTAATACTATGAATTGATGCACAATATTCCAAATTAATATGACATTTATATTTTTTTAGTAGAAAACTGTTATATGGAACTACCATTCTATTATCAATGGAAATAATATGGCTACTTTTGGTTCTATATGAATGATTATCACAAGAATTATTTTTTCTTTGATATTCTGGATAACCATTTATTTTCAAAATTGTTGTATCGCGAAACTGTTTAGGAAATTTTTTTTTGCAAATAGATTGATCGTTAATAAGACAAGATGATTGACTTGTATTAGGTCCATACAACATATGTTTGATTACTAATTTCATTGCTCTGAAGCAATTATAAGGAACATAAATAGTATATCCTTTACCTTTGATTCGTCTTAAGTCCGATATTTTACCCATCAAAATTTCATATTGTGAAAATTTGATAGTTTCATACTTCATTATTATAAAATTTCTCTCTGAAAATGGGGGCTGGCGAGCGGAGCGAGCAGGGGGCTATATATATATATACTAGGGGGGCTTCGCCCCCTGCTCGCTCCGCTAGCTAACCCCCATTATTAGAGATAAATATTAATAATAATGAATGAGGATAATCTTCTATTACATAATATCATGAAACACTTATTTTTTCTTTTAAAATTTCTGTAATGTTTTTTAAAAACATTATTCTTAACATTTATTCATTTTTAAAGTACTAAGTATATTATATTTAACAAAATGATGCAGAATATATATGTAGTTCATTACGTCAGCACTGATTTTATTTGTAACTTATTGATTATAAAATCCAGTAATATTTCAAATTTTGGCCGCCATTTTATATTTACAAAATCTGAGTTCAGATTCCTAATCAGCGAATCCGGAAACTCACTATATACAATTTTTAACAAACTCGAGTAAAATTTCAATTTTTGTTAGTCATCTTAGGTCCACCAGTTTGAATTAAAATTTTCAGCAAAATCCAATAATATTTCAATATGTGTCCGACATATTAGATCCGCCATTTTGAATTCTGAAAATCTGAGTTGAGATTCGTAATCTACAAATCCCCTACATAAAATTATTAGCAAAATCCAGTATTATTTAAATATTTTGCAGCCATTTTCAATTTTTAAAATCTGAGTTCAGATTCGTAATAATCGAATCCAGAAATCCCGTATATACAATATTCAGCAAAATCCAGTAATATTCCAATATGTAACACAGCCATTATCGATTGGCAATTTGGAATTCTGAAAATCTGAGTTCAGATTCGTAATCAGCGAATATATAAACCTCCTATATACAATTTTTAGCAAAAGTCAGTATAATTTAAATATTTTGCCGCCATTTTGAATTTTTAAAATCTGAGTTCAGATCCGTCATAATCGAATCCAGAAATCCCGTAGACGGAAAGAAGAATTCACAGCTGTAGCCCGTGACGCTTGAGAAAAAATAGCGTGCTATATAGCATCGCCGGATGTCGTGACATATGCGTCTATGACTGTGACTGTGGTCATTTCGATGAACGGTGCTCGCGTGACACGGCTGTAGGCCGTGACTATCACTGAGTTCAAGCTTTAACGCGCACGGCGGCAAGCGTGAGTGGCACGTCAGACGACTGCGGCAGTCAACCCGTATAGCGTTGCCTAGAGACCATCGTTGACATGCCTGAATGTCGCACCGTCACACGGTGGCAGAGAAGGTACCCGCTTACTCTGTTATAACTCACGGCCTATTGCTCTGAATGCTTCTTTCCGTGTATATACCATTTTCAGCAAAATTCAGTAATATTTCAATACGTGGCAGACATTTTCGTTCCGTCATTTTGAATTTTCAATATCTCAGTTCAGATTCGTAATCAGCTAATTCGGAAACACCATACATACAATTTTTTTGCAAAATCCAATATTATTTCAATATTTTACTGCCATTTTGAATTTTTAAAATATGAGTTCAGATTCATAAACAGGGAATCCAGATGGGTTCCCTATGTACAATTTTCAGCGAAATCCAGTGATATTTGAATATTTGGCCTCCATCTTCGGTGCGCCATTTTGAATTCTGAAAATCTGACTTCGAATTCATAATCACTGAATCAAAATACCCAACATACAATTATCAGCAAAATCTAGTAATATTTCAATTTTTGGCAGCCATTTTGTATTTACAAAATCTGATTTCAGATTCCTAATCAGCGAATCCGGAAACCCATAATATACAATTTTTAGGAAATTCCGGTAAAATTTCAATTTTTGGCCGTCATCTTAGGTCTTCTATTTTGAATTTTCAAAATCTGAGTTCAGATTCATAATCAGCGAATCCAGATACGCCTATATACAATTTTCAGCAAAATCCAACAATATTGAATATTTAGCCTCCATCTTCGATCAGCCATTTTGAATTCTGAAAATGTGAGTTCAGATTCGTAATCAACGAATATAGAAACCTCCTATATACAATTTTTAGCAAAAGCCAGTATAATTTAAATATTTTGCAGCCATTTTGAATTTTTAAAATCTTGTTCAGATCCGTCATAATCGAATTCAGAAATCACGTATATACAATTTTCAGCAAAATCCAGTAATAATTCAATTTTTGTCATCCATCTTGGGTCCTCTATTATCAATTTTCAAAATCTGAGTTACGATTCCTAATTGGCGAAACCGGAAACCCACTCTATACAATTTTTAGCAAAATCAAGTAAAATTTAAATTTTTGTTAGCGATCTTGGGTCCACCAGTCTGAATTTTCACAATATATGTTCAGATTCGTAATGAGCGAAACCAAAAATTCGGTATATGCAATTTTCAGCAAAATCCAATAATATTTCAATATTTGACCACCATCTTCGAATCCGCCATTTTGAATTCTGAAAATCTGAGTTCAGATTCATAATCAGCGAATCCACATACCCCTTATATACAATTTTCAGCAAATTCCAGTAGTTTTTGAATATTTTGCCTCCATCTTCGATCAGCCATTTTGAATTCTGAAAATCTGAGTTGTGATTCGTTATAAGCGAATCCACATACCACTTATATACAATTTTCAGCAAATTCCAGTAGTTTTTGAATATTTCGCCTCCATCTTCGTTCAGCCATTTTGAATTCTGAAAATCTGATTTGCGATTCGTAATCAGCGAATTCAGATACTCGTTATATACAATTTTCAGCAAAATCCAGTAATAATTCAATTTTTGTCATCCATCTTGGGTCCTCTATTATCAATTTTCAAAATCTGAGTTACGATTCCTAATTGGCGAAACCGGAAACCCACTCTATACAATTTTTAGCAAAATCAAGTAAAATTTAAATTTTTGTTAGCGATCTTGGGTCCACCAGTCTGAATTTTCACAATATATGTTCAGATTCGTAATGAGCGAAACCAAAAATTCGGTATATGCAATTTTCAGCAAAATCCAATAATATTTCAATATTTGACCACCATCTTCGAATCCGCCATTTTGAATTCTGAAAATCTGAGTTCAGATTCATAATCAGCGAATCCACATACCCCTTATATACAATTTTCAGCAAATTCCAGTAGTTTTTGAATATTTTGCCTCCATCTTCGATCAGCCATTTTGAATTCTGAAAATCTGAGTTGTGATTCGTTATAAGCGAATCCACATACCACTTATATACAATTTTCAGCAAATTCCAGTAGTTTTTGAATATTTCGCCTCCATCTTCGTTCAGCCATTTTGAATTCTGAAAATCTGATTTGCGATTCGTAATCAGCGAATTCAGATACTCGTTATATACAATTTTCAGCAAAATCCAGTAATAATTCAATTTTTGTCATACATCTTGGGTCCTCTATTATCAATTTTCAAAATCTGAGTTACGATTCCTAATTTTCGAAACCGGAACCCACTGTATACAATTTTTAGCAAAATCAAGTAAAATTTAAATTTTTGTTAGCGATCTTGGGTCCACCAGTCTGAATTTTCACAGTATATGTTCAGATTCGTAATGAGCGAAACCAAAAATTCCGTATATACAATTTTCAACAAAATCCAATAATATTTCAATATTTGACCATCATTTTCGAATCCGCCATTTTGAATATTCAAAATCTGTGTTCAGATTCGTAATCAGCGGATCCAGAAATCCCTTTTATACAATTTTCAGCAAATCCAGTAGTATTTGTATATTTCGCCTCCATCTTCGATCAGCCATTTTGAATACTGAAAATCTGAGTTATGATTCGTAATCAGCGAATTCACATACCCCTTATATACAATTTCCAGCAATTTCCAGTAGTTTTTGAATATTTTGCCTCCATCTTCGATCAGCCATTTTGAATTCTGAATCCGAGTTGTGATTCGTAATCAGCGAATCCACATACCCCTTATATACAATTTTCAGCCAATTCCAGAGGTTTTTGAATATTTCGCCTCCATCTTCGATCAGCCATTTTGATTTCTGAAAATCTGATTTGAGATTCGTAATCAGCGAATCCAGATACCCCTTATATACAATTTACAGCAAAATACAGTAGTTTTAGAATATTTCGCCTCCATCTTCGATCAGTCATTTTGAATTCTGAAAATCTGAGTTGGGTCTCGTAATCTGCGAATCCACATATTCCTTATATACAATTTTCAGCAAAATCGAGTAAAATTTCAATTTTTGTTAGCGATCTTGCGTCCACCAGTCTGAATTATCACAATATATGTTCAGATTTCTAATCAGCGAAACCAAAAATCCCGTATTAAGGTAATACAAATTTCAGCAAAATCTAATAATATTTCAATATTTGACCGCCATCTTTGAATCCGCCATTTTGAATGTTCTTAATCTGAGTTCAGATTTGTAATAAGCGACTCCAAAAACTCCTTATATACAATTTTCAACAAAATACAGTAATATTTCAATTTTTGGCAGCCATCTTGGGTCCACCAGTTTGAATTGAAATGTTCAGAAAAATCCAGTAATATTTCAATATGTGACCGACATCTTCGATCCGCCATTTTGAATTCTGAAAATCTGAGTTGACATTCGTAATCTAGAAATCTCCTAAATACAATTATTAGCAAAATCCAATATTATTTCAATATTTTGCCGGCATTTTCAATTTTTAAAATCTAAGTTCAGATTCGTAATAATCGAATCCAAAAATCCGGTATGTACAATTTTCAGCAAAATTCAGTAATACTTCAATATGCGGCAGACATTTTCGTTCCGCTATTTTGAATTTTCAAAATCTGAGTTCAGATTCCTAATCAGCGAATCTCGAAACTCCCTATATAACATTGTTAGCAACAAATCTATAAGAGATTAGTTGTAGTGGGGTAGGTGGAGAGGTATGTGGAGGTGTAGGTGGAGGGGTAGGTGGAGGGGGTGTTGGGGGGCGTGGAGGGGAGTGGAGTGGGGCGGAGGAGAGTGGAGGGGGTGGAGGGGGGTGGAGGGGCAGACGCCCTTCAAAATAACGTAAAATTTGAAAGAATTTAACGGTAAAAAGTGGAGGTGTGGTGTAGGAGGTAGGTACCAATTTTTGCCCTTACAACTATATAATATAGGAAGATATATATATATATAACACTTAAGGTAATGTGATGCCCACGCTATAATTCATTTCTGGGTTCCCATTTTTCTCCTTCAATTTTAAACTTTTTGAAAAAGCTCTTTGACACGTTTTAAGTTTTATAAAGAACTATAACGTATCAAAGAGTTTTTTTCTTAAAATTAAAAATTGAATCAGAAAAACGCGAACCCAATTTTGAGTAATAGTGTGGGTATCACATCTCCTTAATGTAAGGCATGCATGACCATTATAACTTACACATACGTTATTATTATTAGTTGCTGCTTCCAATGAGATATAAAGTTGATTCGCACAAATATAATAAAATTCCTTATAACTTTTTTGTAAAGAACTTATTCGGACAGAAGCGTTAACTTTACGTTATTAAAGTAGCTTAGAACGTATGTCTTCCTATCGATACATATTATCAGGTGATAAGCAAAATACAAAATACTAATAAATATAAAATGTAAATAACTAGTAGAATATAAATATTTAGAAGTATTTCTCGCGCAATTTACAATAATAAGGAAAGAGATATTTCGCGGTTTGATGCTTAATGCTTTCGGCTCACTCACATATTCGATCAGTCTTTTCTGTAAACTTACGCATTCATTAGTTTTTAGCTTTATTTTGTGTTCACGTATTATTTGTAGACGGATACCTGACTTGCATAACAGGGAAACAATGATTATTTTTGTAACTTCATTCAATAAAGCTGATATGCACACAAACACATATGTGCATGCGTGTAAGTGTGTAAACATGTATCAATTTATTTAGAATTTGCTTCTTTACTGTTTGATTAAAACAATATAAACGTATAAGTCGGCGCTTATTGTTAAGGAGGATATTGCATGATGAATAACGATTCGCATACCCAGAAGCTTTCTTTGTGACTAGAGGAACATAATACGAATATATTTAACATGTGTAGCTATTAAATATAATTTCTTATAATTATGTAACCAAGCAGTAAACTAAAATATGCAGACAAAGAGCGTGACGATAATAATAATAATTTGCGTTTTATGCATGTAGTTTTCAAATCTTTAGCTCATGCCATCCCACTTTTCTCGAAATGCAATATAACCTATGATACTCAAAAATAACGAATTAAATAATATATAATAAATTATATATTATGTGTTTTAAGTAATTTGTTTAGATAGTTGCCTGTCCGGTCAAAATCGATCGAGTAGAAGCCGAGATCCAGGCATACACACACACACACACACACACACACACACACACACACACACACACACACACACACACACACACACACACACACACACACACACACGCGCAAGTAATATGAGTTACCACATAGGTAGTTAGACGCATCGGCCAGCCAGCCTCCTGCCTCCTTATCGCTCCGAATGGAATCTGCATGGACAAAGAGAAGCCAGAAGACAATGAAGATGCAATATATACTTTTCATATATATTTTATACATATACTCTCTTTATAATCTCTTACTGCACTTCGCATCGACGATCGCCAGTCTCTGTCGGGCATCCAACCTGTAACGACGTTTTAATAAATCATTATTCTAATCAACACCCTTTGTTCGATTACTTACTTTGGCGAGTGTTACCTGTGTGTGTGTTACCTTTCCTTGGTGATCCACCGGGGCCTGCTACATAACTGGCGCTGCGGAGACAGGATCGTGAAGCTGCAAAAACTCAGATTCTCCCTCAACCTGGTGACGGAAATCTTCAGCGAGGAAGCAGTTGGCGTTTCAACGTCCATCATCACGGAACCTACGACGTCAAGATTGGAGTCCACCTGCAAGCAGAGATTCACCCGAAATCATTAAAGACAAACTAGTAAGTCTTTGAAATTTCCTATATCCTACCCAACCCTATCCTTTTAAGTGCAATTGATTTTACGTGAAGCGTAATCAAAGATAAAGCAAAATGGCAAATAACGGAGATAATCAACAAAATCTTACGGTAGAACAATTTAAATTGCGACTTACGATATGGCGCGACGCGATCCCCATATATGAGGGAGGTACAAGACTCCTTTCGCACTTTATACAAACGTGCGACAAATTCGTCGAAAATGTGGCGACTGCAGATAATGCAATAAACGAGGCATTATTCGCATTAATCAAATCAAAGATTTGCGGTGAAGCACTAGACCTAATAGTGGCAAATAACCCGGCTACATATTCCGCATGTAAAACGCTCTTAGTTAATAGATTTAGTGATCCAAGTTCGGAGGAGTTACTATTTAACAGACTAAGTGTATGTTATCAATTGATAAATCAGTCTTACGAAAAATACGCGGACGAAATCAAAAGCAGGCTAAATAAATTGAAGGAACACATACAGTTAAATAATCGAGATGCTAATTTTATAAGTATTAAAAATACATTTTATGAAAACGTAGCCAAAAGTACTTTTATAAATGGTATTAAAGAGCCGCACCATTCTTACTTGCTACATTTTGATTTAGACGACGTTGAGGCATGTATAATAAAATGCCGTAAATACGACAACCATGAACAACAAAGTGCTGTCCTCAATTTCGCACGACAACGTGATAACAAACCTAAGCCCAACGTATTCGGTACAATCAATGCTAAAAGTACAAACCCATTTGCGACTAATAGTAATCCAAAAATTATTCACCCTTCAAATAATTTACCAAGTACTTCAAGAAATGTAAATCCATTTTATTTTCAACCGACACCTGCATTTGCACAAACACAACCTGGATTTATCCCCACAAATGATCGTAATAACAATTTTGTTCAAAATAATAATAATCTGCCAAGACAACAAAATTACCAACCAACACCAATGTCAGTCAGTACAAGAAATACTAACAAACAAGGCGTTAATCTAACAAATAGATCGAATAATTCACCAGTACAAAATAACTTTAAGCCAAGAACGAACTTCTTTAGAAGCACAGGACCAGCAAACTTAATCGCTGAAGAGTTGCATCATCAACTAGAACAAGGAGAAGAAGAAATAGTCGATTATCAAAATGACTCACATATGCAAGACCATGAAGAATTTAATCAAGAAAACAACGAGAGTGATAATTGCCAAAATTTTCAACAAGCTCCCCAATACAACAAAAATAACGTGCTAAATTTAAATTCGATTAGCAATTCACCCGAATTACCACACTTAATAACGACAAATCCACCTCTTAAAATTCTCATCGATTCTGGAGCCTCATCATCCATTATCAATCCAGAAATTGCATATAAACTATTTTAAAAATTCATATTTCCTTACGAATTCGAAATTAAATCGGTGCACAAAACGACGAAAGGTACATATGCGCTTACCTTTCCTATATTACGTGAATACGGTGACGACACACCTATAACTTTCTTAATAGCAACATGGCACTATACGTACGATTGTTTAATCGGACATAAGGATTTGCAGAATTTGGAAGCGAATATTAATTACAAAACTCAAATTTTTAGCACATCTAAGTTTGAAATAAATTACTTTAAAAATATACCGGACGATCATCAGAATGTTAAAGTGAATCATCATCAAGGAGTAGAATTACCGATAAGAACTGATCACATGAACGAAGAAGAAAGATATAAAATTACATCACTATTCCAGAAGTACAAAGACTGTTTCTACAATGAAAATAAAAAATCATCAGCGACTCCTGCGGTTTCACACAATATAAGAACAAAGGACGATCACCCTATCTATGTAAAGAGTATTAGATACCCATACCATCTAAAAGAAGAAATTCAAACTCAAATCAGAAAACTGTTAGACGAAGAAATTATTCAACCAAGCAACTCACCCTACTCATCCCCCATATGGATAGTTCCGAAGAAAGAAGATGCAAGTGGAAGAAAAAAATGGAGAATGGTAATAGATTATCGTAAATTAAACGACAACACCATCGAAGACAAATATCCATTACCTAGAATGGACGACATTCTAGAAAATCTGGGCAAATGTTCTTACTTTAGTACATTAGATTTAGCACAAGGTTTCCACCAAATACCCGTCAACAAAGATTCAATTGAAAAGACAGCGTTTACCGTAGAAAATGGACACTATGAATATGTCAGAATGCCTTTTGGTTTAAAAAACGCTCCGGCTACTTTTCAACGTCTGATGGATAGAATTTTAATGAAATATCTAAATAAATTCTGCTTCGTTTACATGGATGATATAGTAATATTTTCGAAATCACTCCAAGAACATTTACAACATCTGAAGCTAATATTCGAAGAACTAGAGAAATATGGTTTAAAAATTCAATTAGATAAGAGTGAATTTCTAAGGAAAGAAGTTCCATTTTTAGGCCATATAATAACAGCAGACGGAATCGAACCAAATCCTGATAAGATCAAAGCAATTCTAAAATATCCGATACCTAAAACCCAAAAAGAAGTTAGAATATTTTTAGGACTAACCGGCTTTTACAGAAAGTTCATAATAAATTACGCAAAAATAGCGAAACCAATGACAAAAGCACTCAAGAAAAATGAAAAAATAGATCCAGAAGATAAAGACTATAAAGAAGCGTTCGAAAAACTCAAAAAATTGATCACTAACGCACCAGTGCTCGTCTACCCAGACTTCACCAAACCATTTACTATCACAACCGACGCCTCAAACTTAGCAATAGGTGCAGTTTTATCCTAAGAACAACATCTTATCTCGTGTTATTCACGAACATTAAACTCAGCAGAACAAAGCTATCCGGCGATAGAGAAAGAATTACTGGCAATAGTGGAAGCATGTAGACAATTTAGACCATATATCTATGGTAAAAAATTTATGATTGAAACAGATCATAAGCCATTAACCTGGCTCTATTCTTTAAAAACGCCTAACGCTAGACTGATTAGATGGAGACTAAGATTAGAAGAATATGATTACATAATAAAATACAAAAAGGGTTCTGAAAATTATGTCGCCGACGCACTGAGTCGAATTGAAATTAATGCTAATAAAACAATAGAAGAAGACTCACTCTCAATGGTGCCTCAAACACCTGACGATGCACCTGTCACACCTGAAGAAATGGACGAAATATTTGACGACGACATGGCAACAGTCCACACAGCTGAAGAAATTAATTACAGCATTATCATAAAAGGAGGAAATGATTACAACTTAAAGGTAAACAAAGATAAACTTAAAGTACAATACACGGTGAAAATTAATAAATCAAATGCGGAAACACATTTACTTAAGTTTTTCAAGGAAAATATTAAACCCGATAAACAATATGGTATCTATTTTACGACTGAAGAAAAATTAAAACTAATCAAAACAACCACGTATACCCTTACGATTGATAAAAATAATTTCATAAAAGAACTCGAGACATATCATAATCAAAATCATAACGGTATTCGAGAGACCTTATTACACTTTAAGAGAAAACTCTATATACTTAATATGGATCGACTTATTCAAAATTTTATAAATAAATGTGAGATATGCTTAGAACATAAGTATGAGAGAAACCCATATGAAACAGAAACATACGGCCCTATTATAGCTAGAAGACCGCTCGAACATATACACATGGACGTATTTCATTTCAACAAGGATAAATTTTTAACAATTATAGATATTTTTTCCAAATATGCTCAAGCCTATTATCTACCAGATGGAAATTCCACGACCATGATAAACAAATTGAGACACTTTGCCTCACACCATAACTTTCCGAATAAAATTACGACAGACAACGGAAGTGAATTCAACTCAACGGTATTTAAGGAGTTTTGCCGCATACATAAAATTCAATATCATCAAACAACGATAAACAGACACACATCGAATGGACCCATAGAAAGACTGCATTCAACCCTAAAGGAAAAATTAAGTATTTTATCCAATCAAAATCCAAAAGAAACAGTGAAAAATCTTATGATCACCGCTCTCTTAATATACAATCAGAGTATACACTCTACAACTAACTATACGCCTTTTACACTGTTATATGGACCTTATGACGAACTACAGAAACACATTATCGAGCCCGATGCCGATACCATAGAAAGATATAATGAAATCAGAAAAAATGAAATTTTACCTTTTTATGACACGCTATATAGAAACCAAAAAGATCAACAAAAGTTACCTAATAGTCCTGACAAATCGTTAGAAAATAAAGAAATTTACATGAAAACACATCAACAACAACGCGACAAAACCGCACCACGATATCAAAAATTACTTGTAGAGACACAACAAGGCCCCTCGTTAGGTTGCTATTTACATGGTTAAGAACGCCGATACAATTTAAGAAGTGCCAAAAGAATAAGAAAAACTTCTTCTTTACAGGACAATGAAGACGGCACTAATCTTGATGCTCATAGCTCTGCTCGTGGAGAGTAGCGAAATCAACCAAAATCAGACGCATTACGACTACCAACAAGGAACTGGAAGAATAGTTGAAAGGTATCATTACCTACATTTCAACATCGACATTACTACGCTTTTGAAAACTTACAAACATATAAAAGCTAGCTATACAATATTATCTAACCAAGGCGAATTAAGAGAATCAAGTTTATTAAAGCAAGCCGAAATTCTATGTAATGAAATACACCAGAACCTACAAATAATAATGCCATCAAACATGAGAACGAAGAGAGGGTTAATAAACAGATTAGGCACAGCTATAAAATACATTTTTGGGAACCCAGATGCAAACGATTTAGAAAAGATAAACAACTACTTAAATTCTCTACAAAATCAACAACAGGAAAATATATTTACTTTAAATAAGTCAATAAGCATAATAAATACGATAAGTAAACAAATAAATAACAACACGAATATAATTAATAAAAATTTAAAAGACATGTGGAAAACTGTAAATGACCAAACTTTGCAATCAAATCTTTTTGAAGCGATCATGACCCTCATAACCCAGGAGCAACATTTTCTCGGATTACTTAATAAAATTAAAAGATCATTTATTTTCAATGAACAAATATTCGACTTAGAATTGTTAACATATGACCAAATATCGGATATACGTGTACATTTATTGGCAATCTACTCTCAGAAAGAGTTAATATTACACTACCATAATTTGCTAGATTTTCGCTTTGCTCAGGGATCAATTGCATTCACACAAAATCTTATTGTATACACCATCAAAATCCCTATCCTTAATCCTATCGAATTTTCACTCCATCAAAGACTTGCTATAATCAATTACAACAATCAGACAGAAGTTATTACCACGCCATGGAGTTTGACCGGGACATCTATAAAACTATTTGCTAATATGTGCCGACAGATGTATGAAAAGAATTTTTTATGTCAACAAACTATAACGGAAAGAGTCAAACCGATTATCATTTCAATTAGTCCACCTTTAATACTGACATACAAATTATCTGAAAATTTAACGCTAGTATCGAGTAATTATCCGATCAAGGTTAAACATGATAATGACCAATTGATGATCCGAGGAACATATGAAATACAAGGAAATGATGTACAAGTACAGGGACACTGACTTGACGAAAATCTTGGTGAAATGGAACAATCCAGCCTAATTTCACCTTTAGTTATCAAAGACCACCAGTTGAATTTCGAACCTCTAAAAACTTTGACATCACCTACACTAAATATGCCAGTTTCTAATCAAATTAGAACCGAATTCGTCCTGTCTACAAGTTCAATTATATTAGTATTGCTGTTCATAACGATTACATCGATTTACTTAATATACAAAATAAAAGTCAAGAAACAACGGCCGCAACTTACCAAAAATTCCAAAGATAAGGATATCAAAGACGAGGACGTCATTGAACTTGGCCATGAAGGAGTTATATGAGTCACCACATAGGTACTTAGACGCATCGGCCAACCAGCCTCCTTATCGCTCCGAATGGAATCTGCATGGACAAAGAGAAGCCAGAAGACAATGAAGATGCAATATATACTTTTCATATATATTTTATACATATACTCTCTTTATAATCTCTTACTGCACTTCGCATCGACGATCGCCAGTCTCTGTCGGGCATCCAACCTGTAACGACATTTTAATAAATCATTATTCTAATCAACACCCTTTGTTCGATTACTTACTTTGGCGAGTGTTACCTGTGTGTGTGTTACCTTTCCTTGGTGATCCACCGGGGCCTGCTACATAACTCGCACGCACACGCACGCGCACACGCGCACACGCGCACACGTGCACACGCGCACACGCACACACGCACACGCACGCACGCACGCACACCCACCCACCCACAGACATTTGTCAAAAATCATGTATATTTTGATTCCTAACAGATTGAAAAAAAATTATAATATGTTTTTACAATAACTCAAAACATTACTGTCACAAAGCTTCCTCTAAGAGGAAGCAATAAGGAAAATGATTATTTATATCATTTTTAAACCCAAGTAGCCGAGAGATGCGTGTTCCAAGTACATAACGGAGTTACGTAGACGTGAGACGTAAGCAAGACGATTATTTAAATAATTTGTGTACCCAAGTAGCCGGGGGACTCAGGGTCCACGCATATAAGGGAGTCAAGTTATAGAGGTTAAGAATTTTGGAAATAAAAGTCTTGCTTACGTCGCAAATCTACGTAAATTCGTAATATACTTGGAACTCGCGTCCCCCGGCTACTTAGATTTAAATAGTACATTATGTAACGAAGGACTAAAGTCGCAGATTATTCCCGCGGGTGAGTTCACTACCCGAGCGAGCGTAGCTAAGCGAGATGTGTTTTTTCGTAGCGGCCACATCCACTGTGGTCATTTCATAAATTTAAAACGTTATTTTGTATTAATATGTTATATAATTTTGTTAGTTTTAACCCAATTCACCATAAGAGTAAAGAATTAGACTGTGTTGCATTAAAAATTAGACTCTTTATAGAGGGATTCAGACGCCACTTTTGTGTCGCTTCTCAGGATATAAAAGCGCCATTATAGTAGAGACGTGAATAAAATTATTTAAATAATCGTCTTGCTTATTTTTTCATCTCCAGATGACACCCGTATATGCGTGTACCTCGCATCCCCCGGCTACTTGCGTTTAAAATTGTTTATATAATTGCCTTGCTTATTGTTGTACGTGTACGTAATTCCCTAATATACGTGGACCTCATATCCCCCGGCTAATTGGGTTTAAAAATTATTTAAATAATCGTGTTGTACTTCTACGTAACTCTTTTACATACGGGGACGTCACGTCCCCCGCCTACTTGGGTTTAGAAATAATGTTAATAGTTGTCTCGCTTAGTTTTGCACATCTACGTAACTCCGTTGTATGTGTGGACCTCGCGTCACGCGCGTACTCGTGCGTTTGCCGTTTGAACGCGCGCGCTATACTCATGCCGCTACAGCCTCTCGAGCTCCCAATCCATCAACATAGGAAGCGTCGCTTCCAGCTTTTCTCCGATATCCGTGTACGATTGACTGAGCGGCCGGTTCCGCGGCCTTGGCCACGCAGCCCTGTTGCTCTGAGGCCACGCGGCCCACCGGGGGCCTGATTCTAAAAATGTCTCACACTCGAAACACAAAATCCAAGAACAACTTTGTTTCGGGAAACGCGTAATCGAGACAAAACTGTTCTCGGTCGAGAACAATTTTGTCTGAGACAACTTTGTCTCACACAGTACGAGTCGGTTTCAGACTTCGGGCTGTGTCGGTACTGTAGAGTGTCGGTTGGTCAACGGCACTTGCGCGGCCAATGTTTTTACTTCTGATGACACTCTTCTCGCAAAATTTAAACGCGTTTAGCGCATCATCATCACAGAGTGTCATCAGAAGTAAAAACATTGGCCACGCAAGGGCCGTTGACCAATCGACACTCTACAGTACCGGCACAGCCCGAAGCCCGAAGCTGACTGGTACTGTGTGAGACAAAATTGTGTGAGACAAAGTTGTTCCCGCCCGAGAACAGTTTTGTCTCGATTTCGTGTTTCCCTAGACAAAGTTGTTCTCGGGTTTTGTGTGTCTAGAGTGTGAGACATTTTTGGAATCAGGCCCCGGGAGCTCTCCCGAATTCCCGATGGCCAGTCCGGGCCTGCATTGCGAGGCCCCTATCAGTGCGGGGCTCGGCGCGACTGCCTCTCTCGCCCCACCCTAAGACCGGCGCTGACATCAAATATTTCTGAAATTTCTGGACTAATCATTTTACCCAAAGAACTCGACCGAGAGCTATCCAAAACCTACCTCTACAAGGAATTTCCAAGCTTTTCTCAAGAAAATTGACCGTTTAGTTTAGGAGTTATAAGCTTTTTAAAAAAAAACACGTTTTTGTTAATAACAAAAAAACCGTGATAGCTAGAGAATTTTTTTTTTTTAGAAAATATAGGTATTTTAATGCTCTTTCGAATGCTATCCATCCAATTCAAATATCTCGATCTTATCATTAAAAAAAAGCAAAAATCAAATTTGAAGAAATCGAAAATTCGAAATAATCAAAAATGCATCGGCGAATCAAAAAACGAGTTTTCGATCCGTCATCACACAAAGAAAACACAAAAAATGAGACCTGTCCGGTCAAAATCGATCGAGTAGAAGCTGAGATCCAGGCGTACACACACACACACACACACACACACACACACACACACACATACAACCATACAGGCATTTTTCAAAAATCATGTATTTTGATTCCTAACACCTCGAAAAACAATTATAACATGTTTTTACAATAACTCAAAAAATTACTATCACAAAGCTTCCTCTAGGAGTAAGTAATAAGGATTACAACCCCTTAGCATAATGTTCATGCTGATATAAGCGCATTTTATAACAAATAAACTGGCGATTGATTCATCAAAAAATTCCAATTCCCTCCGGAGATATACAAAAAAAACTATTTTTGGAGGTAAACTTTAAGGGTGATTTTCACCGCTTAAATCGACGAATTAGCAGATAAAAAAATACGTTTCACTTACTTTTTAAAGTACTATAGCATATCCAAATATTATTGAAATCCGAGAGTTCGGTTTGGGGTGCCTTCTTTGTTAGTTATACCTTTATAAAAAAAAAAGGAAAAAAATAGTACGGCAGAATATTTTTTGTTTGATAAAATTTTTTCTGATTCTTTATTAAAAATCCTGTAAAACAAGCCCTGAATCGAGATGGGATCGCTTCTTGAAAGAAGTTATAAATTTTTTAAATATCAGTAAAAATCCTTCCGAGTTGAAAGTAACCAATACAATCCAATAAAAAAAATTTCCATAAGATGTTATAAGTATTTGCACCAGTAAAATCTTATGAAATCAAATGAAATATGTGTGTTAGTCAGCATAAACTAATGTTTTCATTAGCTTAAGCCAATCAATAGATTATGCCGATGGTGTTTACGCCGATGAATAACACATTTTATTTGATGCGCACGTCGGTCCGTTGCGTATGATACCTGCCGAATATGGATTTCAGGAAGCTGATGGCCAATAACTACCAGGTGTTTAAATATTAAAACAATTTTTTATTTAACACGACGTTCGGACATTTTTTTATGTCCCCCTTCAGGTTCTAGATATATAATAAATAAAAAGTTAAATTAATACAAATAACGTTTTACAAAACATTTTACACACTTAATATTATATACACCATTTACTTACAAAATTTGTCAAAATTAACTATTCGGAAGAATTTTCCGTTGTCAGTAAGTTTAAAAATGTATTGCCTGCTTTTATACTTTTATTGTATCTATGTGTAGTGTATATGTGCTTTCCCTTCCGTCACGCATACAGAGGGAGGGGCTACAATAGACCAAAGAGAGGCCGTGTGAAAAAGAAACTGCCAGGAACACAGGTATTGGTAGGAAACCAACACCAATGAAATTAACATAGACTCTCTGACTTAGAACTCAGTGGGCGTGGCTCCTCCTATTCCACATCTGCTCCTGGCTGGAGTTATTGGCCATCAGCTTCCTGAAATCCATATTATCTACTACTACCATTAGCGTCAAGAATCAACCTAACAACTTACAACGTTTGGCCTAATAATACGTTGTATTAGAATACACCATGGAGACAACCTGCATTAGAGAAATAACTAGCACCATGGAGATTACTTCCGATGTACGTACATTTTACAAAACAAAACAAGAATTATTAGTACACTTCCTTACAAGACGTAAAGACATCAATGTTAATTTAATAATGTATTTGATCTTTAAAAAATTTAACTTTAACATAAAAAAAGAATTTCAAAGACTAATTACATTGTTACATAAAGAAAGTCGTTATCGTGAAGGAAAGAAATTTTTAGTTATTTGCAAATTTTTTGGTTTACATCCGAAACACTTAGATTTAATTACAAGAAATACAAAGAATAATGATATGTTTGCTAGAAGTAATAAAATTAAACAAAATAAGTTGATTGAAGGATTGAAGACACAATTATTAAATTTGGAGATTAGTGACATCCACATACGGATATCAAATTTAAATAAAGTAATTGATAAAAAAATACTTGCTTTAGAAAGTATGGTTGGAAAAGAATTAGTTAATCAGTTTACCAATTATTATAAGACAAAATTACAGTTCATTAATATTTCTTAAAAGAAAAATTGTGTAAAAAATTGAACACTATACATTTTAAAAAATATAATAAAATAATAGAGAGTGATAGATATAAAGACAAACATCAACAAGATCAAAACGTTCAAAATCCCAATAGGGTCAATACCCTGTGTCATAATAACACACAGGCGATCGAAACACATAATAGTATTTGTGAAAAGTGGTGTGTGAATGTCGGGGACATTGAACTACCGACATATGTTATTGATATTTTGAAATTGGGAGAAAATTTTAATTTTAATAACTGTTTTGATAATGCATTAGCACTACGCTTTGTCAAGAATTTAGAAACGTTTATATACAATAATATGGAAGATGAACAATCCACTAAGTTGAGAGGAATGTTCTTGAATTATATAAAAAAAATTTATAATAAAGAGTTATCGCAACATACGTATTTTGATAGAAAATTTAAAATTGATTTGAAAAAAACAAAAGAATTTATAAAAAGAAATCCACAGTTACTAATAACGAGAGCAGATAAAGGTAACACGACTGTAATTATAAAGAAAGTAGATTACATACAAAAAACTGAAAGTCTTTT
The DNA here is from genome assembly GCA_036365515.1 of Torymus aiolomorphi. Taxonomy (NCBI): domain Eukaryota; kingdom Metazoa; phylum Arthropoda; class Insecta; order Hymenoptera; family Torymidae; genus Torymus; species Torymus aiolomorphi. The sequence continues at coordinate 64,069,967 of CM070877.1, forward strand.
TCAAGATGAAAAATATTATAAAGAATTAAAAAAGAATCCTTTATCTGGCCTTGAAAGAAGAACAAATGATCTTATAAAATGGTTGAATAAAATTAACTTTTCGACTGTTGGAAAAACATTTGATTCTGTATTACAAAAATGTAATATAGCAAAAGCATATGGATTAATAAAAATCCATAAAAATGGGTTTCCTATAAGACCTATTATTTCGGCAATAAATTCTCCAGTATATAATATCTCAAAATTTTTCACACAATTTCTTACAATAAATTTGAAAAAACCTGCATCTCACGTAAACAATATTTTCATCTAAAAGAGAAAATAGAAAACCTCCATATCCCTTGTGATTATGAAATTATTAGTTTAGATGTAATAAGTTTATTCACTAATATTCCAGAGTATTTAGTATATAAGGCTGTAGAAAAACGATGGACACAATTGCACACTAAAATTAACATGAGTTGTACGGAATTTTTGAATATTATAAAATTTATATTAAATAATAATTATTTCCAATTTAATAACAAATTTTTCCAACAAATTTTTGGTTCAGCGATGGGTAATCCGATTAGCCTGATATTAGCTGATATAGTCATGGAGGATTTAGAGATAGATTCGATGAATAAACTAAATTATAAACCGTTATTTTATTACCGTTATGTGGATGACATTATTATTTGTACGCCGAGTAACATGATTGATCAAACTGTAAATATTTTTAATTTGTATGATGAGAACTTACAATTTACTGTTGAATTATCAAATAACAATTGTATAAGTTTTTTGGATATGAAAATTATTGTTAATGAACAGCGTCGCACTATCACTGATTGGTTTCATAAAAAAACTTTTTCTGGAAGGTACTTGAATTATCAATCACAACACCCACAATGTAACAAAATAGCTATTATATACAGTTTAGTAGATAGAGCATTTAAACTATCACATGAAACCTTTCATAATAAAAATATAGCCTTGATCAAAGAATTATTGTTACATAATAATTATCCTTTAGAATTAATTACAATATATATAAAAAAATGATTAAAGAAATTAACAAATACACAGATTTCAAGATTGAATAGTAGAAATAGATTTATCAGCCTACCTTATGTAAAAGAATTTGAAAACTTTATGAATTTACTTTTCAAAAAATTTGATACAAATATAGTATACACCACTAATAATAAATTAAATACTATTATCAAATTAGGTAAAGAAAAAATCAAATTGGTGATAGTGCAAATGTTGTCTATAAAATTAAGTGTAATGATTGTACTGCTTCATATGTTGGACAGACAAGTAGACGTGTGAATGTGAGAATTAGGGAACATGCTAAAAGATATATGATAAAAGACACCAATTCGTCATTATATATGCATAAAATTGATAATAATCACACTATTGATTTTAATAATTATAAAGTATTAGACACAGAAAGTAATAGAGGAAAACGATTATTTTCCGAGGCATTGTTTATACATACGCAAAAAAACTACATGAACAAACAATTTGAAATAAATAGATTAGCCAACGAATATATATCAATAATTAAAAGTTGTGAATTTATGTGTTTATAATATCATATGTACTTGTTTAATATTATATCCGTCTACTCTGTGGTAGATAGACCAGGAGCACATGTGGAATAGGAGGAGCCACGCCCACTGAGTTCTAAGCCAGAGAGTCTATATTAATTTCATTGGTGTTGGTTTCCTACCAATACGTGTGTTCCTGGCAGTTTCTTTTTCACACGGTCTCTCTTTGGTCTATTGTAGCCCCTCCCTCTGTATGCGTAACGGAAGGGAAAGCACATATATACTATACGTAGATACAATAAAAGTATAAAAGCAGACAATATATTTTTAAACTTACTGACAACGGAAAATTCTTCCGAATAGTTATTTTGACAAATTTTGTAAGTAAATGGTGTATATAATATTAAGTGTGTGAAATGTTTTGTAAAACGTTATTTGTATTAATTTAACTTTTTATTTATTGTATATCTAGAACCTGAAGAGGGACATAAAAAAATGTCCGAAACGTCGTGTTAAATAAAAAATTGTTTTAATATTTAAACACCTGGTAGTTATTGGCCATCAGCTTCCTGAAATCCATATTATCTACTACTACCATTAGCGTCAAGAATCAACCTGATACTTGCCGAAGATACTCATCACGATGCTCTGCATGCCCAGTACGCTTAAAATGCCTGTACGCAGCATTGCGCTCATCAACAAGTCTCTTCAGCTCATGCCCAAACCAGGGAGCATACTTCTTGCTAGGACTAACGGCTTTAATTGGAGTCAATTGATCTATAACTAATTTGAGATTTTCATTCAATAAATGCAAAGCTCCCACCAAATCGGATCTGAATCCAAGGAATCAAAGGCTGACCAGTCACAGGAAAAAAGCAGTTTATTCAGTGAAGTAGAGCAGATGCTCTTATAGTCTCTGTAAGAGAAGGTTTCACGGATAGTCGTGGAGAAGATGTTAATTGTGACATTAATAACTGCATGCTTTCCGAAACTCGGCAGCCAATCATTCCCATGGTTCTGAACAACGTCATTTTCGTATGATGAGTCGGGCCGTGCTGAACTAGCTGGAGAGATAATTCTACAGCCAGACGCTTTGCATCATCGGCTGTCGACGACATACCTGAGTTCAAGTCCCCCATAATATTCTTAAAGCTGTAATCTCCTCAGAGCTCGCGTAGTGTACTTAAAAAGCCTCCCATCCGCTTGCATAGAAATTTTCGGGGGTCTATAGATTACGTCAATCAAGATAGGAGGGTAGTTACCCTGCTGTACTTCACAGAAAAGGTACTCTGGAATACCCGATTTCCCAGGTCCCAGAGTATCAGAAGAGGCAAGTGTAGTAACTTTCAAGTCATTACGTACATACAGGGCAACACCACCTCCATTTGTATTTCTGTCCTGTCTAATGACAGAGTACCCTTTCACCTGAATAAGATTGTCATCGACAACCGGGCCTAGCCAGGACTCCGCGACCCCGAAAATATAATAGGAGGGATCATCAGCTACATGAAGATGGAGTCTCTCAATGCGCGGTCGTAGAGAGTTCACATTAAGAAAACCCGCCCTCAGGAATCTCCCGCCCTTTCTCCCATCAGTAGCAGACGATGCCAGTCAGATCGGAGTCGCCGACCCTTTGTCAGACTTTGCACCGTGCCCTTCAGTAACTATACGGTTTTTGTTCCCTGCTCTATTTGCTCCAGAGCTGGGCGATTTATGTAAAGTAGCACTCTGATACGCCGTGTGAATAGCTTTAAGGTTAGTGGCTGTCACAAAAACATGCGCACAGTCGCCGCCTTTACGCCTGGCTAGGAACCTACCGCCCTCGTGCCAAACATACTTGAAACCTAGCCCCTGGGCAACAAGTCTCAGACTTTTGAAGGTCTGGAATCTCTCATGAGGTAACAACTCATTTATGAAAATTTTATGACTTGGCATGCAGACAGCAGCATCCAGGCCTAGAAGCTCCGGCTTGATTTTATTCGTTGTTAGATAACTACTACCGAGCGCGCGCTTAGCTTGCAACACCTCCCTGACTAACCTCGCACTGATGAGCCTGGCAGTTCAAAGAAGAGGTGCACTCGATCCAGACCCCAAGCCGCTTTACTTGACTCCCCGATCGGCCCCCGGGGTTGCAGAACGCGGGCGTTTTCAATGTCACCACTCCCGAGAGAAGGGAAGACAGTGCTAAGTGTTGCAAAAGCTATGTTCAATAAACTCTCTTGCGAGATTTCACAATTATTTTTCAAAATACCATTACTAGCTATTTCACGACACTCAGCTGTCCCATCTCGAGCTCCCATGCCCTTTGACACGAGGAACGACCGCGGAGACAAGTCTGCATGTGTTTCGGAATTAGTAAGAAAGCCAGGAAGGCTGTTAACGATAGACATTAGTTGCGGAGGACCGCTGTCCAACTTAAATGCTAACTTAGATTCTAACTTAGATTCTAAGGCCCGGCAGGCACCATGGACACTCTCAATTTCACTATGGACTTACCGCAAGTCGTCTTTAAGACCCTCGGTAGCATCAAGCAACAGCCTCGTGTTAATACTAGCTTCACCAAACACACCCGAATGGTTAGCAAGTCCTCCCTCAAGAGCAGATACCCTGGCAGTTAAATTAGCCACATCGACTAGGATATACGCTGTGCGAATCAGGGCTCTTAGTCATGAGGGATTTAAGCTCGTCCAGCTGTCGTTCGAGCATATCGAAGCGGCGAAAAAAGAGCTCCATTGTACTACCGGAATCAAAACATGCGAGAGTTCAAAAAGATTCGCCTCGCCCGGCGGTATCTCACGGGAAGAATGACTCAGCAGGTCGTCAGGAGTTGGAGTGCCAGTGGCGCCACCAACAGCAATCGCAGCAGCAGCGGCATTATCAACAGCTGTTTTCTCGGTAACACCATTAAGAGCATCAGCAGTGACGGCAGCGGCATCGACATCTCGAGCCGTTGATGGTCGATCCGGAGTCACAGGCGTCTGTTGGCTACTGTGCCATCTAACACTTGCTCCACTCGACGTGGGTGAGACTCCGCGCGCCATTGTCTCGGCAACTGGCTTTACAGCTAAGACGGTGTTAAGAGTGGTAGTGTGCGCACCGCTCGCGCGTGAGTGTGTGGCTGTAGCTGGCGTCGACGCGAGGAAGGGCGGGCGGTGGTGGGGGGACTTCGTCGCGCGAGACTTCGTCGGCGTGCCACGAAGTCTCATGAAATGGTGCTTACCTGACGGGTCTTACCTGCTGCCGCGCTGCTCGCTGGTGTGCCCGTCTGACGGAACTTGGCGGCGGCTGGGCTGCTCGATGATGTGAGCGTCCTCGACGTTTGCCTGCTCTTGGACTTCGACTTCGATTCTTTCTGCTGTTGCTGTTGTTGATGTTGGCAGCATAAATTACACGGGACTCCCACTTTCTTGCCCGAGCATCTTGAGTGGCATGGCCTTAAACATGTCGAGCACGTGCTTGTTGGAGGAGTGAAGGAATCACCACACACCGCACACTTGTCACTCATGTTCCGCAGAGTATTGTTTGGAGGATTCCCTTTGTTGGATGATCTGGGAACTCTCCCTCTCTCTGTCTTTCTCTCTTACACGTCAAAACCTGGTGGATTACGGCTCCGGTTCCATGTAGCGACCCTGCCTAGTTGCCGGTAAGATAGAGCTCTGGATGCGAAAGCAGGTGGCACGCTAGATGGACTGAGTTGTAGAAGCCGGTAACGCGATGGTTGAGGTTATGTTGAGCGATGTACAAGGAAAATAGACCCAGGCTAATAAAATTGCATCACCAAGCATGCAATTTTTAGGCAGGGAGCTGAAGAGCCGGCGGGGCTATTTTCCTGAAAAGAGAGCACTCCATGGAGGGAAGTGGGTATTAGTAGGGGCTCAAAATAAGACGGAGCGTACGGCAGATGATGCATACTTATCCAGATCGCAGGAGAGCGCGCGCGAAAGAGAGAGAGAGAAGTGGCGCTTACGAGAGTGAGCGAGCAGGAGAGAGAGAACGGCCATGGCAGCCTGTATGCTACCAAGAGCCCGTGTGTATGAGACTGAGGGAGAAAGAGCGCAGCGGTGCTCCCGTATGCGAAAGAGAAACACGGCCAGTGGCAGCCTGCGTGATGTACAGCAACCACCGTGTAGGTGTATGAGAGAAAGAGAGACAGCGCAGCGGCGCTAGTATGAGAGGGAGAGAAAGAAAGGAGGCCAGCAGCAGCCGTGCGCTGCTCACGGCCGTGTAAGAGGGGCGCAACGCGAGACATTGGTAGTTACGAGAGGGAGAGAGAGAGAGAGAGAGAGAGAGAGAGAGAGAGAGAGAGAGAGAGCTCAAACCGGAGAGGGGATCGACTGAGCGAAGTCACGGAGGCGCATAGGCGAAAAAAAGACGCGCCGCCACTGCGCCGCCACTGCGCCGGCACTTAAATTAACACGCGCGCGCAACAGGTGGCCGCAGTACTCGACGCCTCGTTCTGCAGCGCACCTACCGCCGAGGAAGAAGCCAATCGGTAGGGCTCGGGTATTGTCCGGACCTCCTAATTGGAGCTTAGTATAGGAAGCCGGCGCGGCAGTAGTCCTTGAACATCACGTGAGGCCGACACTAGCACTACCGCCCTATTACCACCCTAGGAGTGAGAGAGAGTAAGAATTCGCGGCCGAGAAAGGAGAAGGAAATCGAGTGCGCGTCTTCTCCCCGCGACTATTCCGTCTCTAATAGTCGTGCTGGTAGCAAGCTGTTTTGAATAGAGCTATACTTTTGTGAACAGTTTTTCTGAGGTGCAGCAGTTGAGAAACAGAGAGAGAAATAGAGCGAGCTGGATAGTCAGAAGAAGTTCTTTTGAGCCTCTGTGTAGAAAGAGGAAGATTAGTAGGAGATATCGTTCGCCCTGCACGGCCCGAGAGTCTACGGTAAGAAATAAGTTGCTGTCGTCGAGTGGTCATTACTTTCGGCCCCCGACCCTCAAATTGTGTATATCTGTCCGTGTCACTAGCGGCAGCCCCGAGCGCGAAGAACCCTCTCTCGCGTGTGCGCGAAGTGCGAGTGCGTGTGGGCCAGCGAGCGGCCATTTTGAGTAATCGTGAATTGTTATTATTTCCACCGCCCATGTGTGAACAGGAACTACGAGACCACCGAGTAAATAAAGATGAAATTTAGCTTGAAATTAACTTCATAGTTTTTTTTTAGTTATTTGCGTTCTTTTCTCCTGTTCGTTGTCTGTGTCAGTGCGTTAAAGCTACGCGCAACCGTGTTCCTCGTTCCCCAAAACCCTTGTTGTATGTGTCGTGACGTTTCCATTTATCGCTAGTTGTCGCCGAGGGTACCGGCCGCCCCCAGGTCGTCACCGTGAAGCTACGCCCGAGATTCCGGGCAAGTCAGGGAGCAGCCGTGCAAAGGAGTAAGTGTCAGAAGCGCATTGCGCCGTGGCCTGGCTCCCTCCAAATTAAATTCGGTCACGTGAACCGCGCGCTTATGTTGAAGAGTTTATGGTAGAGTACGAGGTATTTAGGGACTTAGGGAGTCAGAACGCGAGATTATAGCCCTCAGTGCGAGTTCAGACGTGGTGCTTAGGAGGCAGAAAAAGTGCCACGTCACAAATATTGCCAGCAACGTAGGGCCGGCACAAACTGTAGTGAAAGCGATAAGGAAATTTTAGTGTACGTAAACGACGCGAAGCGAGCCACGCGAGAGAGAGATTTTGTGAGTCGAGTCGATTCACACCAACCATACGTGATATATATCATTATCATTATTATTATATTTTATCGAATTGCAAAATTTTGTTGCTCGTGTGTGTGGAGAGAAGATAACGAGGCCCAGCGTTACTCACCGGATAGTACGCTGCTGCAGTCAGCCATTTTGAGAAGCGAATTCTCAAGTCAGGCTGCCATCAGCTGGTGTCCCGGTTGCCCTGAAAGCCCCAATTTGTGGAAATTTTGATTTTTCGCTGCGGCATTCGACGTGTGTCACCATTACCGCCCTATTACGCCCAGCACAATTTATAAAATTTTTTTTAATTATTTTTTTACGTCGATTTTATGGATTTTGAAGAGTGCCATCATGCAGAAAAATTTTATCATACGTTGCTTATGTTTTCATCGCCGATTTTAGGGGGAAAAACAAGGTAATCACCAGAATAAATTTATATTCACATATATTAAAAATTTATATTTGTGCATATACCCCCAGATAGAGAAAAATCAAATACCACCGCCCGGTGAGACACGATCGGTGACGTACAGGCTCAGCGAAGGCAAACCCTGCGCTGGCGTGTTTCGAGAAACAGAAGCCCTTTTTGGCTATACGGGAGATAGATATTAAGGATTTAAATTTTAGTTCTTGTTTTTCTCGTTTCCGCGTTCACGGATCCCTCCGAGCGACAGGAAAGGCGCGTTTGAGGCTGCCCGCGTAACTTTGTCTTTAAAATCCGACAGTCCATCTCCGCCTGCGCGCGAATTACTCCTAGATTGTAAATTACTGGAGCGAGCGGTTCAGGGGGCAAAGGCGAGACAGTGTATCAAACAAGTAAGGAAATTCGACGAGAAGAAACCAAAATGGATCCGGCCGACCATCAAAGGAGGATGAAAAAGCTACTGAAGATCAGAGAAGTGAGGGCCATGAACCTTAAGGTTCTACACCTAACCCGTCGCCTAAAGAAGATGCTAAAGGAGAGATGCTAACAGGTGAGCCCCCGAGGGAATATCTTCGTACAATAAGACCAGATGCTGCGTGCCAGTTTAAGAGAAGCTGGATTGGGGCCCGGAGAGATATCATGGTATGAGGAGGACCAACGAGAGAGATCGGATCCAGACCGGGAGTCGACGAGTGAGGAAGAGATGGCTGAAACTCAGAAGCTTAAGAAACGAAGAGGCAGGAAGCCCAAACCGACCACGGAAGGCACCGAGGAGAATGGCGTGACGACGGAGGATGGGGCAAAGACGAGCTCGCGCCTGAACCAGATGGAGATCAACGAAATTGTGGGAGTAGTGGAGCCTGTTACCTCAACATCGGGGATAGTTGCAAGGGGAACATCTACCGTCAGCTATTCGAGAGCCGCTCTGCCTACGATTGGAATATCTACCGGCAGTGATACGACTACCTCGTTGACTACATCATGTCACTACCATAGCCCGGTGGGGGGAGGCTCATCCCTTGCAGGGATTGCCCCACTGCATAAACGTTGCACCGAAGCTGCAGCGGTATTTGACGGGAAAGGCAAGACACTGGCAGATGAGCACGTTGGAGGTGCAATACCTACGCACCATAACCACGCCTTGCAGAGACACCGCCACGAATGTAAGCCCAGGACATGGAGTGTCATCTACACAGTCATCGTCGTCAAGTAACGCGCCCCGCCTCAGTCGCAGCACCCTCTGGGTCGGGAAGCCGAAAGCATCAGCACATCTCTCTGCCCGCCCGCACTACTGTCAGTTCATGAGGGCTTATGAAGATGGGTAGAATAACGGAGAAGGGACGTCGAGTGAGGACGAAGAAGTCGACGCCTATACCAGCGCAAGGCTCACCCACATCGCCACGAAACTTGCGAACTTTAAAATACGAAAAGGAGAGCATCACGAGCCAACGTACGTGCAAGGGCCGTCCGTAGTTCTGAACAAACCACGCCTCACGCCCCAGCGGAAGGACATCGTGACACCACGACGACGGATTCAAGAAAACTTCAACGAGGGAAGCAGGAGTCGCGATAAACCGCCACGAACGCCCAGGGAGAGCGAGTTCGAGGGACGAAAGACCACCGCTCGAACTTACAACAGCCGATCGCCGCCACGTGCTAGGTCGCAAGAGAGAAGAGAGGAGCGCAGCGGTGAAAGAAGGGGTTTGTCGAGTGACAGACAGAGTCGCCGTCGCAGGCGCTGCCCATCGGAGAGCAACTCGTCATCAGAGAGCAGCAAGGGCGATAGCTCGTCTAGCAGTGGAAGGAGCAGCGACGAAACGCATCGGAGATTGCGGCGCAGACGCGGAGACACTAGCCGCGATTGGAAATACCGACGGGAGGTGCAAGCCTTGAGGATCCAATTCTCAGGAGAAGATAGAGACGGACCTGAAGAATTCATGACAATGTTATCAGCGTGGCGAAGGAAATCAAGCATGGCGGATAAAGACTTGTTGCGAGCCCTGCCGAGCATTTTAGCCAAGAGCGCGCTACGTAACTACACAAGATGATATCACCACGTGGTATGAGTTCAAAAAAGAATTCAGGCTGCAATTCATCGGTGCCTTGGACAAAAACCGACATCGAGGAGGAGTTACACGTTCGCACGCAGGCCAAGGGTGAAAATATCACCAACTTCCTGTCATGTTTCAGATATATCGTCGGCCATTTTAAACGCCCACCGCCAGAGAAGAAGTTGTTGAAAATCGCATACAAGAACATCATGCCAGAGTACCGAGCAGCCCTTTTGACAAGAATGTGACGTCGCTGCTGATGATCAAGGAATATGGAGTGAAGTTGGAATGCCAGATGGAGATAGACCGGAGACACCCACCGTCGAAGCCGAAGGATAAAATGAAGCTACAGGGAGCCGCGTTCGTGAAGAGCAGTCGTACTGCCAAAGTGGCAGCAACGGCCGAAGTAGGGGGAGTCACAAGCGACAGTGAGAAGGAAACGGCTGCCCGTGGTCCTCGAGTCAAAGGAAAAAGGAGTAAAAGGACCAAGGGAGAGAAGACGCAGGTGGAAGTCGCCATCGTGAAGGTGAAACGGCCACCAACTGTTCCGCCGATAACGACCCCACCACCACCGACGTCACCAACGAATAACGCCACCGCCCCACCATCGAGTAACCCCCGGTAACCTATGGAAATAACGACGGCGATCAACGGCGAGGGAGGGGGAAATACGGCCGGGGACGAAACTACGGGCCCTCAGTAGACGGGGAAGCTCGTCGAAGCGACGACAACGCCCGATTCGTCGGGGCATGTTACATCTGTGAGGAGATAGGCCACGGAGCGAATCGGTTTGACTTCGTCCGTGCCGACATCGTGCTAAAGGAGAGATGCAGCGACTCCTCGAGAAGAAGAGCAAGCTTACTACTAGCTAGCCCAGGAGCGGACGTCGAGAGGGAAAATCCGTCGCTACCAACGCCAGGCAGTTGTGCAGCACCGCTAAAGGAGGAAGGATTCATGAAACGAGAGAGCGCTGTTGTGCCCTCTCCACCATATAAGACTCCACTATATATAACTTAGTACACCGCTACCTTCCAGGACACCTACAGGTTTTCTGCAATAGAAGTAGGTATAAAACGTTAAACAGTATATAAGTGACTAAAGAAATAATATCCCTCAGGGTATTGACTAACACCACGACGCCTGCGGCGCCCCCTTTCAGTTCCGCAGTATTTTACGTTGATTTCGGAAAAATTTTACGGAAAAAAACGTGAAGAAAACCTAAATGTCCTGAATAATACAAAAATGTCCTGAAAGGTAGCGGTAAACATATTCCTAATTCAGTTCAGTCCTGAAAGCATGCAAATGTCCTGAAACATAGCGGTAAACCAATGAAAAATTCTGAAACATACGGTGAACAGAAATATATATATATACACGATGTCTCATTTTAATCTATGCAACAATATCTCCGAATGCAGGCCAGATACAGAAAAATGGTTCAGATGAAAATTATTCGTGACGATGGGGGTCAACTTTTGGTCACCTTCAATTTGACCTTGAGATCATTTTTCAAGGTTATTTCAAGGTTAAGATCATTTTTTCAAATTAGAACCCCTATTCCTGACGTCGGAATCGGATAGAGCGGGAAATTTTACGTCCAAAACCGTTCTTTAAACATTTTTTTGTGACCTCCACAAGGTTAAATCAAGGTCAAATGCTTAAAAATTGGTCAGAACGCGAAATTTCATAGTTGTCTCAAGCAGAACAAGCCTTGATAAACCCAACCAATCAAGAAATTTTTGTGGTCGCCAATTGTGAATATGATGTTAGGTTTCTGTGGGGGGCGATGCGATGGAGGCTGAAATATCCCAAATGAGGTCATTTTGAATCACTATGAAAATCACTAAAAACACATTCTGAGAGCTTCAGGGGTCGCTGATTATAAATTCGAAGTCAGATGCGACGCTGGAGTACCACATGGAGATTGAATCGCTTTAAGTGGGATCAATTTTCCAATTTCCATGAAAATCGCTAAAAAATACTATCCTGGGAGTTTTCGCGGTCACTTATCTACAGAAGTTCCAGCAACATTGCTCTATAGGCTTTAAGCTCTTTTTGATAATACTGGGTCCTTACTTTTAGCGTTACCCAGAAACAACGACGCGGACGTAGTAAGGCCTGTTTCCTTTGGGGTGCTTGTTTACATGAGTCCACTTGCCTCTCACTGGGGTGCTTGTTTAACGTGAGTCCCCTTGGCTCTCACTGGGGTGCTTTTTTAACGTGAGTCCCTTGCCTCTCACTGGGGTGCTTGTTTACGTGAGTCCCCTTGCCTCTAACTGGGGTGCTTGTTTAACGTGAGTCCCCTTGCCTCTCACTGTGATGCTTGTTTAACCTTTTCGCTCCGGGACTGGTCCATATATGGACAAGCACTCCGTGTAGCGACTTGTCATAAGAAGTTCATTCACTTAAGTCATGAAATTCAGCTAAAATTCGAGGTCAATTTTAAAGGAAAAATCCCCGGAGCGAAAAGGTTAACGTGAGTCCCCTTACCTCTCACCATTATTACTGCAGTTGATATTATCTATCCACGGAGTACATGTTCAAAGTTACCACCGTTGGCTCCCAGGCACAGGCGTAATCGCCGTTGGAAATGATCCACAGTCCTGAGCAACGTTGCTCTAGGAATGGATTCGCAAGCGATACGAATTCTATCCATAAAATCTTCTCTTGTTGTAGGCCGTTGAGCAAAAACTACATTTTTTACGTACCCCCACAATAAAAAATCTGGTGACGTCATATCTGGTGAATTAGCAGGCCAGTTAACTGGAGCTCCTCGTCCAATCCACCTGTCATTGTACTTGTTGTTTAAAAATTCTTGAACGGTTCATGAAAAATGTGGTGCTGCACCATCTTGCTGAAGCCACATTCTTTGTCTTGTAGCTAGGTCGACGTTTTCCAAAAGTACTGGCAAATGATCTCTTATTAGCTCTAAATAGCTGTTTCTATCGACATTTCGCTCAAAGAAATACGGATCTATCAAGTAACCATTGACACCACACCATTATGCTCCACCGATTTTGATGATCCATTGCTCTGTGCCAGTGAGGGTTCACATCTGACCAATAATGGCAATTGTGCCTGTTCAGTCGCCCATCGCTACAAAATTTTGCCTCATCCGAAAAAAGGACGTATTTGAAAAAGTCTGGATCATTTTCTATCATTCTTAAAGCCCAGTGACAAAATTCAATGCGCAATTGAATATGGTTATGCATTAGTTCCTGAACTAAAGTTATATGGTAGGCATGATAGTCAATAATTCTCAAAATCCTTGAAACCGTCGGACGGGAAATACCAATTTCTCTTTCAATTTGGCGTGTGCTAATATGCGGGTCGAGATGAAAAATTGCTAGAATAGTCACGACACGAGCATCGTTTTCATCGTATTCGTGGTGCCTGCGCTGACGAATAAGGTGGCCACCGCGAGCTCTTTGAGTTAAAGATCTGATTGTCAAATCAGTAGAATGTCTCCTTTGTGGATGCAACTCAGCATACCGCCTAGCTGCTGCACGATAATTACCATTACATTGCCCTAAAACCATTATCATTTCAACTATTTGATCAGCTGGATAATCAGCCATGATGTAACTTTACTTATAGACGAGACAATTGAAAAAGATTTAATTTTTAAAATATTGCGAACAAATAAACCTTCGTGTCTTGGAAATTTAACTTAAGGTACAAATTCAATACAAATTGTTGAAAATTCAATTCTTGCTTATTTTCAACAATGTAATAGTTAACACTTGTATTTTAACCTCTTACTTAGTTAATCTTCTTATCAATTATTTACTTTATTAATCTTGTTATTCCTTTGATAAAGATAAAAATTTCTTTTACTTTATATTTTTTACGTAACGCTTATTCCCATAAAATCATGAATTTTCGTAAGTGGGAGGGTGATTTCTTGAGTTTTAATAAATATGGAAGGTGATGGCATAATTCTGGCCCCAGATTCGGTTTTAGTACATCAAAATTCATAAGAGTTGATGGGTCTCGTGTTGGGTACAGATCCCTTTTTTATTGTATCTGTGAAATATCCAGCTGATCAAATAGTTGACATGATAATGGTTTTAGACCAATGTAATGGCAATTATCGTGCAACAGCTAGGCGGCATGCTGAGCTGTATCTACAAAGAAGACATCCTTTTATTGGTTGGGTATATCAAGGCTTGTTCTGCTTGAGACAACTATGAAATTTAACGTTCTGACCAATTTTTAAGCATTTGACCTTGATATAACCTTGTGGTGGTCACGAAAAAATGATTAAAAAACGGTTTTGGACGTAAAATTTCCCGCTCTATCCGATTCCGAAGTCAGAAATAGGGGTTCTAATGTGAAAAAATGATCTTAACCCTGAAATGACCTTGAAAATGATCTCAAGGTCAAATTGAAGCTGACCAAAGTTGACCCCCTTCGTCACGAACAATTTTCATCTGAACCATTTTTCTGTATCTGGTCTGCATTCGGAGATATTTGGCTGCATGGATTAAAATGAGACACCGTGTGTGTGTGTGTGTGTGTATGTGTGTGTGTGTGTGTTATGTAGCCCAAGACTGTGTATTAGTACCTACAGCCCAGAGTTCCCTATAGCAAGTGACTAAAAAAATAATGGACCCTGGGGTTATAGACTCTAGGTCGGGCCGCATAAACCCCTATATTTAGGAATATTATGAAGCCCGGGCTGCATAATCAAAATCGGGCTCAATAAACCCCTATATATAATAAAACGGGCTTTATGAACCCCTTTCGAGAAATGTATTATATGTATATATATTGTAACAGGATGGCTAGTGGGGGAAAATCCCAACAAGCCACAGGCCAGCGATGTCCTAGAAAACAACGCGAAGATCGCACAGGAACTTCGCTTTCCAACTAATTGGATCGCTGAGTGAAAAGCGCGCGCTCGAAGAGTAAAGCGCGCCGCCGTTATGCTCAGATATGAAAACGACCGGCGGAGTCGTTTTCCCGCGGAGGCGGCAGTATCCGGGAGAAGGATAGGTTGTAATGAACAACGCGACGAGTAACTAGATATCACAGTATATTAAAATCATTAATAACTACAAGCACAACGCACGTGCTGATTAGAACAAATGAGGTAGTTCGCGCGCGACCGTTAAGATTCAAACGCGCGAACGATACGGCGCGCGGCGAAGCTGCTATTCTCGCGAGCGGTGTTAAAGTACGGCGGGCGGACACACACCCTCACGTACACGGCACAGAAAGCTTGCACGGGGCGATTTCCATGCGAGCCTTTACAATGAACCCGTGAGAGGAGAGTAGAAAACTTACTTTAGGAAGGAGCAGCCGGTGCACTTGACTCTCTCTCGCTCCCTGTCGCTCGCACAGCAGTTGCGCTCTCTTTATCTCTCTCTCTTGCTCGCTGTATTGGGTCGGCAGACGGGCTGGCTGCCGGCTCGTCGCTCGCAGTCTCGTGCGGCTCACGCGGCTCGGGATCGCTCTCTCTCTGTCTCTCTTTCGCACGTACACTATATGCGGCGCCTCCACTACACTCGCGGGGTCTCACAAAGAACGATAGGATGGCGCGGACAAGTAAACTCAGGAGAGACACGGAGGAGATATTTTACGCGCGATGGCAGACACGAAGATGGCTGCCGTGACTTCTATAAAGCCGTAGCATTCGCGAGATAGTTCTAATCCGGTCAGGATGCTCGCGCGCTCGCGCCCCCGGTGAGCATGCCTGCTCGGCGCGGGTAATTCGAATCTCGAATTACCTAACTCACGCACGCGTTACACCCCCCCCCGCCAGACGCTGCTTACGGGACCGCGAGCAGCTCTGCCATCCATGGCCGTCGTCGTACCTGAAAATAAGGTTAATTCGGTGGAGCCTTTCGGGAAGGAATTTTGGACAAGGGAAGTATAAGAATCGGAGTCACCCATTATCTTTTTTTTTTTAATTTCTATTAAAAAAAAAAAACAAAAAAAAAGCCTGGCCTCTTCTATGCGCTCCTGCGCACGTGCCAGACGAGCCTCCTCCTCCTTCTGCAAGGATGCGCAGCGCAGCCTGGCGGCCCTGGCCTCTGCGGCGGCCGCGAGCTCTTCTCGCCGGCCTTGGGCCATTCCGACCCATTTGCCGGCTTGCCGCTCGTCGGCCTCACCGTGGCACTGGAGAAAATCCTCCAGTGCGGCCAGGGCAGCGTCCTCCGCAGCGCGCGAGGACTTGCTGAGGCGCCGCGCCTCCTCTAGAGCGTGTTCCACCGGGACCCAGGCCGCACCGACTCCATCGGTCGGTGCTTCTTTTGGGGCCTGGGTCGGAGCATCTCCTTCTTTTCCTTGTGCAGCCCGAGCCGCGCCGGCGTCAACTTCCGGCGTACAATGATGGGCTCGAGCCGCCTTCTCTTCGGAAACTTGGCCGGCACCAATCGGCTCGACTGGTGCTTCTTCTGGCCGAGCCCCGCTCTTCTCCCGCTGCTCCTTCGGAGGATGAGGTTGCCGGAGCGGGGACGGGCCAACGCCTGCGTCGGTTGGTCCCGACGGTCCCCTTCTTGGTTCCGGCGCCTCTAACTCCTCTATGACAAGTGTGGAGGGCTCTTCCACTGGCGGTGGTGCCTGTGTCACCGCGTCTATGCCCTCCACTACCTGCTCCAGGAAGTCAATGACGGCGGGGTCAGGGTTGCACTGGATTAATCCAGCAATCACCTTCTTCGCCGTCTCTGCTATTTCTGGAGGCAGGCCCTGCATATCCTGCAACAGGTAAATTGACCCCGGAGATTGATGAGATTGAGGATCGGAAAACAAGGACGAATACGGGTTACTACGGACGGCACAATTTCTGGACGACACAGTCAGCGCTTTTCGGACACTCGGGTTCGACGGGGGCTAATTGGCCCGACATCGGCAGGTGCAGGCTTCTTCTTCGAGCCCTTTGGCCTCCCTGGGCCTCGCTTGGACTCTGTTAGACCGACCGCACGCGTAGGTCGGCCTTTGCTCGCACGCTTTCCTGGCCTAACTAACAACGCGGTCTTACGAGGTGGACCGCGCCTCTTAGCCGTCGCCCGCGGCTGTACATTCCCCTGGTTAACTCTATTGTCCGCTGGCAAGTTACGTTCGGCTGAAGAGTCCCTCGGTGGTAGCGACTGGGCTACTTCTTGACTACTTTTGTCCAAGTAGTTTTTGGGCTCTTCTGCGGAGATGTATCGCTTGAGTTGCTGCGCATGGACGGGACTGATCGTTCGACCATCCTCACCTTGGATCTCATAGGTGTTTTCGCCTAGAATATTCACAATCGTGTAGGGCCCCGCGTACTTCGGGGCTAATTTGGCAGAAATCTCCTCAGCTGCTGAGGATAGTACCTTATTTTCTCTCCATACACGATCGCCTAGACAGAATTCTGGAGGTCAACGATGAGCGTCATAATATTTGGCTTGTCTCGCCTGCTCCGCTTGCGCGTCGGCCGCCGCCCGAACGTGCAATTCGCGGAGCTTGTCCATGCGCGCCACCCAATTATTTATCGCCTCTTGCTGCCCTTGCTCTTCGACTAACCTGTCTTCCTCCCGCCATAGTGTCTTCGGTGGGTCAGGCTGTCGACCGTAAATGAGCATGGCAGGTATGTTGGTAGAGCTGTGTTCTGCCGTATTATACGCGAACGCCAGCTCGTTCAGATGCTCATCCCAGGACCGGTGATTCTCCTCAGCGTAAGACATGATCATGGTCTTCACCGTTCGGTTCACACGCTCGACGGGATTGGCTTGAGGGTGATATGGTGGTGTAAACGTGTGATGCACGTTTCTCTCTTTTAAGAATGCTTCTAAGGGTGCATTCTTAAATTCAGTCCCATTATCGGAGAGAAACACCTCGGGGACTCCGAACCGCAGACATACTCGTTCGTTGAGCTCTTTTATCACCGATTTGCCATCTGCGCTTTTTATCGGAATTACTTCGATCCAGCGTGTGAACAGGTCCTGAAAGATGAGAATGTATTCGTGGCCGTGCTTGGTTTTAGAGAGGGGTCCCATAATGTCGCTGGCCACGATTTGCCATGGACGCTGTGTTATACGACGTCCCATGAATCCTGCTGGAGCGCGCTGTTCGATTTTGCACTGCTGGCAAATTTGGCACTGGTTCAGGTATCTGGCCACATCTCGAGACATGTGTGGCCAATAATACTTCCGCCTTACTCTCTCATGAGTTTTCTCGCGGCCCAAGTGCCTAGCAGTTGGAAAGTCATGGCATTCTCTCAGTACTTCGCGTCGCTTTCCGTGAGGGACTGCTAACTTCCATGCATCGTCGTCGCCGAGAGATTCGTCTATGAATTCATTAGAGTTGTACTTGTACAGTCTCCCCCCGCCAGCTAGAACGTGGGGAAGTCTCGCGGCTGCTGTTGAAGCTCTTTCACGATCTTGAGGTACCAGTGGCCGTTTGTATCGCGCTCGAGCTCTAACGCGGCGAACGCTGGCTCTTCTTCCTCGAACATCCGTGAAAGGGCATCTGGGACGTTGTGACGTTGTTCAACGAGACCTTTCGATGTTCGATCGTGAAACTGTGGTTCTGCAGCTCCAAAGCCCACCTAGCTAACCTGCCGGTCGGGTTTTGGAGATCACAGAGCCACTTCAAGCTGCTATGGTCCGTGATAACCTTGAAGTCGTAGGCCTTTATATACGGACGGAACTTTTTAATTGCCCAGAGAATTGCTAGACATTCTCGTTCCGTCACGCTATAATTCCTCTCGGCTGCGTTCAGAGTTCGACTCGCGAACTCTAGGACTCTTTCATCGCCGTCAATTATTTGGTAGAGCAGCGCTCCCAGACCTGTATCGCTTGCGTCAGTTTGCACCACGAACTGCGCGTTAGATACCGGTCTGTGTAGAATCGGTGCAGAAGCTACTAGCGCTTTTAGCTTTTGGAAGGCCTCTGCTTGTGCCGTTGACCACTGATATTTCCGATCCTTTTTCGTTAATTCGGTCAGTGGTTCAGCAATTGTGGCGAAGTTTGATAAAAACTTTCTATACCACGAGGCCATTCCTAAGAAGCGTCTCAGCTGACGGAGGTTTTTCGGTACCGGATACTCCATAATGGGCTTTATTTTCTCGGGGTCTGGCTTAAAACCATCTCTATTTACTATGACCCCGAGATATTGGACCTCATCGCGACAGAAGACGCTCTTCTCGCGATCTATTGTGAGGCCCGCGTCCTGTATCCTGTCCAGAACTCTTTTTAGAACCTCTTTATGCTCCTCGAATGTCTCTGTGACTATTATTATATCGTCGAGATACGAGTAAGCAAAAGGTTCGAGTTCGGGGCCGACGACTTTGTCAATCAGCCTCTGGAAGGACGCTCCGGCATATGAAAGATCGTAGGGCATTCTCGTAAATTGGAAAAGCCCTTTGCCTGGCACGGTGAAGGCCGTAGTCTCTTTGAACTCCGGACTAAGTGGTATCTGGTGGTACGCACTGCTTAAATCCAACGTGGAGATGTATCGCGCTTTCTGCAGTTTGCGCAAGATGCTTTCCATGTATGGTAACGGGTACGCGTCTGGCCTTGACGCTGCGTTCACTTTTCTGAAGTCCACGCAGAAACGGAACTTCCCGTTTGACTTGCGTACCATTACCACTGGACTTGACCAGCCACTTGTCGAGGGTTCTATTATTCCCGCGACTAGCATTTCCTCCACCTGTTTCTGTATCTCTTCCTCGAGTTTCTGAGATACAGGGTAGTACTTCTGTTTAATGGGTCTTGTAGATCCGACGTCTATTGCATGCTCGATCCACGAAGTACACCCTAGTGGTGCCAGGCTGCTACCGATCAGCTGAGCTACTAAAGCTTCTACCTCTTTGCGCTGTTCTTCTGTTGGGTCCGCCAACCCTATAGCTGATACGGACACGGTGTTGTTTGAGGTTATGGCTGCTACTTCTAACTTTACGCTTACATCGTGATCCTTAAGATGCAGCGTGTTATCTGTGGGGTCTAAGGCAGCGCTAAACTTCTTAATGAAGTTTACCCCCAAGTAGCACTCCGTATCTAGATCTGGCATTATTGTGACGCGCACTTCTTTGCACATGCCAGCCACGACCATGGGCAGATACACATAGGCAACCACTGCTATGCTTTGCCCGTTTGCCACTCGTGCCGTTAGGCCGCTAGCTGGGATTAACTCTTTTCCACAGGCCGTAGCGAGCTGTAGGCCTATAGAATTCATCCCAGTCCAGGAAGCTCCTGTATCGAAGAGTGCTCGTAACCTGTAACCGGCTACACTTACTTGAAGCCACCATCGCGAGCAAGTTTCTTGGTTGACTTCATTCGGTTGAATCACGGGCACTTCTTCGCTGTCCACTCCAGATGATTGGACCGAGTTACCCTCGGTCTCTGGTGAGAGAGCTGGGGGCGGGTATGTGGTCGTGTTTATCTGCCCCCCTGGCCGTTTCCCTGTTGGTTTCCGGCAGCATTGGGCTTGTTGCCTCCCTTTTGCTCATATCCGGGTTTCCTTCGGTACTCTTGCCTTTGTGGAGGTCCGTTATTTCTTGGACTTTGCGGCCTAGCATGGTGGGTCGAGCTACTACCCCCACTAGGCTGGTTTGTACTTTGCCCGCCCTCCCGCCGCCTATTTTCCCAGTTACCCTTCTTCTTAGGTTTTCTGGTTGGCGGCGGGCTAGGCTTTTGCCCTTTGTTCTCGTCGGTGCCTTTCTTTGTCAAGGCCGATAAGCATTCGGCCATGACCCGACGGAACATAGCCTCGAGGCTCTCTCGAGGCTCGTGCTGTTGGTGCCCCATCGCCGCCACGCTTGGACTCTGCTTTTTCCGCTGATCCGTGGACGGCTCAGTTGGCACGTAGACAAATTCTGGCATGTACGTGCGCTCAGGCGGTGGTGGCGAGTCATACACCTAATCTGCCGCGAGCGCTAATTTGGCTTCCCGGGCCAGGTCCAGGAGCCCTCGGTAATCCGTAATTTGATTTTGCATTACCATCTTTTGCAGTTCTAGCCGCATGTTCCGGTGCAACATGTCTAACTGTTGAGCGATGCTAGGCACCGGAACCAACTTTAGGATCATGGCTTGTAGATTTACCACGTAATCACGCGTAAGTTCGTTTCTGCCTTGAGTCCTCGCGTTTATTTCGGCCATGAAGCGCTGCTGATATCCCCTGTCCCTGCCATACATGTGCGTTATGGCCTCTATGAAATCTGGCCACGATCGCCATGTGTGGCGGTTACTCCGGTACCAGGTGGCTGCTACCCCAGTTAGGAGCTCTGACAACGACGAAAGCACCTCGTCATGTGTCAGATTAGCTAGAGTTCTGCATTCCTCTATTCTTGTTAGGAATAACTCAACGCTCTGCTCCTTTGAGGACCCTGAGAACCTGATGTGCCATTTTCGGATTATCTGGCCCACATCACGGTTCATCTGCTGAGGTAAATACGTATGCCTCTCAGACGGATCCTGGGTCGAATTTCTGGTATTATTCCTCCCAACCTCTGTTGGGGGCTGGAGACTTGGGCTGCTGCTGTTAAACTCTGCATACGTGAACCTGTCTTGGAAGTTCACATGTGGTGATCCTCGCCTACGGCCCGTGCTTGGGGGTTGGACTCCCTCCAATTGCGTACTTGAGGTTGGATGTCCAGCTCCTTGAAGTATTCGCACATTCTCTTTAAGCTCTTCAACCTCTTCGACGAGTGTTTTGATCACCGCCAGTAGCTGCTCCGATAATATATTGTCTCCGACTGCTATCCCGGCGGTTTGCGACTCACGCTGTCGCGGCCACTCTAGGTTTTGCGACTGCGGCGTGTTTCGCGATTGCTGCCAGAACCCGTGCTGTCCATTTCGTGCCAACAACGACTCTTCTTCGTAGTTGCGCTGGCATTGTCGTTGCCTGCGCTGCTCCTCCAGGAGCACTTGCTGCCGCTGCTGTTGCTCCTGCTGTTGTTGCTGTTGCTGCCTTCGCTGTTGCTCCAACTGCTGTTGCTGCATTTGCTGCTACTGCAGTTGTTGCTATTGGAGCTGTTGCTGTTGAAGCCGTTCCTCAGCTTCGGCTGAAGATGTCCCGGTGGGTGCTGCAGAGCTCAATATCTCTGTCCCGGAACCCTCCTGGCCGTTTGCCTCTTCCGCTGGCTCCACCCCTGCATTATGTGCTTGTTGTGGAGCGTTCATCCTCCGAGACTCCGAGAGTTTCTGCATCACTATCGGGTCATCAAGGAGTGTTATGAACGGGTCCGAAAGTCGACCCAGACTTGTTCATCAACGTTAAGTCGATGAACGCTCTTCGGGACTGCTCGCGTTTAGCAAACGCTTGCTGCTCCGACAGCTTCGGCTCTGGCACGAAATCGGCGGCACTATAATCGCCCATAAGCCACTTGATCGCTGTCAGCATATTTACTGGCTGCAGATCTGACTGCTGTAGACCAAGGGCTTGCATGGCCTCGTTTATTTCCTCTTCGGGCTGTGTATAGGCCCAATTGAGTATCGCAGATTCCGCAAATTGCGATGATCGGGCCATGGTGTCAATTGGCTGTGCGCTTCCCGACGAACTTATTTTACTAGCGCGAGTAGTATCTGTATTGATGGCAGAGAGAGATTGCCTATTCAACCCGTGAGCTAGCTTTTTCAACGCGAACCCGGGTTATTTTCTAAGAGCTACGGCGGTTGCTCTTAACCTCGATAACGCACGAGAGTTTCCCGTACGCGGCTCTAAAAGAACAAAAGCTATTTTTGTAATTAATTACTATTTGTAATTAATTACGCTCAACTACTCGCACTTGTAATTTTAAAATAAATATATGTGAAAATATTTCTATATATATGTGTCAAAACGGACAATATAACCAAGAAACACAAAAAATAAATATAATTTTCACCTAAAAAAATAAAAAAACAATTTTAAAGGTCGAGGGGATTTTTTGGCTCGAGTTTTTACTCGGGCGCACAGTCAACTTTTTGTTCCGAGAGTGCCTGCCGACTTTCTCTCGTTTTTCTTCTAACAGCAGGAGCAAAGAAAAAGAAATTTTATTTTTCGTCCACTAAAGAATAATTCGTATCGAAAAAACGAGAGGAGAAAAAAAAATTTTTGAGTCGAGAAAAACATTAATAAAAAAATTAATTATGGCTTAAAAAAAAAATTTTTGTCGTTAAAAGAAAATTAATTGTTATTAAAAAAAATTTTTAATTGTCAAAAACAATTACCCACGTATAAAAATTTCGCGATCAAGATCTCTCCTCGTCGGCACTCTAGGTCGAGGGTTATTGGCTATCGCTTGCCTAACCTCTCGACCGCACTCTCGCAACAGCACGGCTGTGTCACGCACACGCACACACGCGCGCTACGAGCTGCGGCACGAAGAGCCTTTCTTTGCAGCTTATACTCAGCTACGCTGCTGAGCTTCTTCGCGCCGAGCTTCGCCGCGTATCATGTACGTGCCGCGGGTCCTTCTCCACCCCCAAAACGTTGTGGCGCCAGTTGTAACAGGATGGCTAGTGGGGGAAAATCCCAACAAGCCACAGGCCAGCGATGCCCTAGAACACGGTGCCGCGGGTGTCACACTAAAATGACTTGCCAGGGGATCTGCTCCTGGAATCCCGAAAACAACGCGAAGATCGCACACGAATTTCGCTTTCCAACTAATTGGATCGCTGAGTGAAAAGCGCGCGCTCGAAGAGTAAAGCGCGCGGCCGCTATGCTCAGATATGAAAACGACCGGCGGAGTTGTTTTCCCGCGGAGGCGGCGGTATCCGGGAGAAGGACAGGTTGTAATGAACAACGCGACGAGTAACTAGATATCACAGTATATTAAAATCATTAATAACTACAAGCACAACGCACGTGATGATTAGAACAAATGAGTTAGTTCGTGCGCGACCGTTAAGATTCAAACGCGCGAACGATACGGCGCGCGGCGAAGCTGTTATTCTCGCGCGCGGTGTTAAAGTACGGCGGGCGGACGCACACCCGCACGTACACGGCACAGAAAGCTTGCACGGGGCGATTTCCGTGCGAGCCTTTACAATGAACCCGCGAGAGGAGAGTAGAAAACTTATGTTAGGAAGGAGCAGCCGGTGCACTCGACTCTCTCTCGCTCCCTGTCGCTCGCACAGAAGTTGCGCTCTCTTTCTCTCTCTCTTGCTCGCTGTATTGGGTCGGCAGGCGGGCTGGCTGCGGGCTCGTCGCTCGCAGTCTCGTGCGGCTCTGTCTCTCTTTCGCTCGTACACTATATGCGGCGCCTCCACTACACTCGCGGGGTCTCACAAAGAACGATAGGACGGCGCGTACAAGTAAACTCAGGAGAAACACGAAGGAGATGTTTTACGCGCGATGGCAGACACGAAGATGGCTGCCGTGACTTTTATAAAGCCGTAGCAGCTTCGCGGGTACGCGACGGGCATATTACGCGTCGCGAGACCGTTCTAATCTGGTCAGGATGCTCGCGCGCTCGCGCCCCCGGTGAGCATGCCTGCTCGGCGCGGGTAATACGAATCTCGAATTACCTAACTCACGCACGCGTTACAATATATATATATATATATATATATATATATATATATATATATATATATATATATATATATATATATATATATACACACACACAAACACACACACACATACACACACGGTGACCCATTTTAATGGCCGCATCCGGATTTCTCGGAACCTAAGCCAGATAGAGAAAAATGGTTTGACAAAAGTTATAGGGGACAAAGGGGGCCATATAATGGCGCTAACGTCTTTGACCTTGAACTTGACCTTCGAGGCTATTTCAAGGTCAAAGCGGTTTTTCATATGGAAATACCTAGTTTTGACCCCGGATTCGGAAAGAGCAGGAAATTCTACGTTCAAAATCATATTGAGAAATTTTTTCCAAGGTCATTTCAAGGTCAAATCTAGGTCAAACTCAGAAAAGTCCGATTAAAATCGTTTTTTTTCATGAACCAGAAGCTAAGCTCGTTCAAATTGATCGTAGGCTTAATAGACGAACCCACACACCCCAAACCCAAAACTTACACATCCGAATAAACAAAACTCAAACTCGCACATCCTAACCCCATACACTTCATGCCCTCACATGCTGAACTGTTACACCCCGGTCCCACAGCCATACCCCACACCCTCCAGTCCCACACATCCCTACCCCACGTATGGTAATCCCATACACCCCAAACCCACACATCCTGAACCCTGAAAAATTTTTCTCAAGGGCAAAATGAATTTTTAACGGAAACTTTAAGATCGTTGAAGCTTCTGTTATAAATGTATTAACCTTACTTTTTGCGCTACCCAGAAACAACGACGTGGATGTAGTAAGGATTGTTTCCTTTGGGGTGCTTAATTAAAGTGAGTCCCCTCGCCTCTCACTAATGTAAATAAATTTTTATTTAACCTCGAAGCAAGCGTTCGAAATGACGACCATTTGCTTCAAGGCACATAGTCAAACGCCTTTGAAAATGGCGAACTGTGTTCTGCAAAGTTTGTCTCGGAATGGCAGCGCATGCTTGACGAATCCTATCCTGCATATCTGCCCTTGTAGTGAGTTGTTGCTCAAAAACAGTACTTTTTAAATACCCCTATAAATAGAAATCTGGTGATGTAATATCGGGTGAGCAAGCAGGTCAGTTAACCGGACCTCCTCGACCAATCCATCTGTTACCATAGTGCTCATTCAAAAAAGCCCTTACAATTCGAGCGAAATGTGGTGTTGCGCCGTCCTGCTGGAGCCACATTCTTCGTCGAGTTTCTAAATCAACATCTTCCATCAATCCAGGTAGTTCATCTCTTATTAGCGTCAAATAGGTATGTTGATTTACATTTGCTTCAAAAAAATAAGGGCCAATCAAATATCCATTGATAATCCCGCACCATACCATAATACTCCAACGTCTTTGATGGTTTACAGTTCTGACCCAATGAGGATTCACATCAGACCAATAATAGCAATTATGCCTATTCAGTTCCCCATCACTTTGAAATTGTGCTTCATCAGAAAAAAGAACAAAGTTAAAAAAGTCTGGATCATTTTCTATCATTTGTAAAGCCCATTGGCAAAACGCAATACTCTGTTGGAAATGCTGAAACTGTAGATCTTGAACCCAAGTAGTATGATACGCGTGATGTTGAAGCATCTTCATAATGCTTAAAAAAGTATTTCTTGGGATACCAATTTCCCTTTCGACTCGACGAGCGCTAATGAGTGGGTCAAAATGAATTATTGCAAGGATAGTTACAACTCGATTATCATTTTCATCATACTCATGGCGCCTACGTTGGCGAACCATGTGTCCACCACGAGCTCTTTGAGTTAAGGGGGCTAGACACCTTTTTTCTCTGAAATAAGAAGTCACATTTTAATACATAAATGTAAACTAATTATTTCATACTTCTTACATATAAAAGTGGGTATATTTACCTTACCTTAAAACTTTCTCCGATGGGCCTTTTATATGGTCCAGAACTATAGTCATCGATGAAACAAGTTTTTTCACTATCCGTAAGCTGTGAAATTTTCATGTGGATGGATTGGCTTCAGATTTGAACTAAATTACTCCTGAATAGTATAATTCTCATATGAGTGTAGGGATTTTTGATCTAATGAGAAAAAAAAAATTGTGCTGTTTTTCAAGGGTTTTTTTTTAATTTTTTAAAATTTTTTTAAATTTTTTATATTTTTTCATAATTTTTCTGATGTAAAAATTTTTTCCGACATTTAATCCTAAATCCCTACACTCATATGAGAATTATACTATTCAGGAGTAATTTAGTTCAAATCTGGAGACAATCCATCAACAGGAAAATTTCAAAGCTTACGGATAGTGAAAAAACTTGTTTCATCGATGACTATGGTTCTGGACCATATAAAAGGCCCATCGGAGAAAGTTTTAAGGTAAGGTAAATATACCCAATTTTATATGTAAAAAGTATGAAATAATTAGTTTACATTTATGTATTAAAATGTGACTTCTTATTTCAGAGAAAAAAGGTGTCTAGCCCCCTTAAACGTCTGATAGCTCTATCGTCAGGATGTCGTCTGTCAGGATAGCGTTCAGCACAAAGTCTTGCCGCACCACGATAATTATTTTGCCTTGCACCTAAAACCAAAATCATATCAACGATCTCGTTGGGCGGATAGTCAGCCATTTTAGAGCCAGCTATTAATTACTATTAAATTTAAATAGTAAAATGTTATCAAAAATATTAATAATTATAAGGCTCGCCCGTATACGGTCGCGCCTAAAAAGGAAAAACGTTGGAAAATTACGGTAACTTTAATTAGCTAACTGTAATTGCCATAAAAACTTCGTTTGTCACACTTTTTTAATTTTAAATTTTAAAATAAAATAATCGTTAAAACATTAAAGGTGTTCAATTCAATAAAGCATTATTTCTTATTTTAATTGCAAATAAAACTAGAACTTCCTTTTATTTTTTTGTTTTATGTAAATAATGTGAATTAGTCGCGTTCGAATTTCAGAAATACTAATTTTGATAATGTAATCATTAAAAACACATCTACGAAGAAAATAGGTTCCGTCAATGGTTCTTTTAAATTTATTTTTCAGGTTCTAGCAGGATAGTGGAGCACCACATTTCACGCTCATAATAACAGCATTTTTTAATAAACACTTTAGTATTAGATGGATTGGTTGAGGAGGTCCGGTGAAATGGCTTGCTTCTTCATCCCATACTTCACCATCAGACTTTTGTTTATGGGGGTATTTGAAAAATGCTATTTTTGAGCAACAACCCACTACAAGAGCAGATATGCAGGATAGGATTCGTCGAGCATGCGCTGCCATTCCGAGACAAACTTTGCAGAACACAGTTCGCCATTTTCAAAGGCATTTGACTATGTGCCTTGAAGCATATGGTCGTAATTTCGAACACTTGATTCGAGGTTAAAAAAAAATTTATTTAAATTAGCAAGAGGCGAGGGGACTCACTATAATCAAGCACCCCGAACAGTGAGAGACAAGGGGACTCACTATAATCAAGCACCCCGAACAGTGAGAGACAAGGGGACTCACTATAATCAAGCACCCCGAACAGTGAGAGGCAAGGGAACTCACTATAATCAAGCACCCCGACCAGTGCGAGGCAAAGGGACTCACTTTAATTAAGCACCCCAAAGGACACAATCCTTACTACGTCCACGTCGTTGTTTCTGGGTAGCGTAAAAAGTAAGGTTAATACATTTATAACAGAAGCTTCAACGATCTTAAAGTTTCCGTTAAAAAATCATTTTGCCCTTGAGAAAAATTTTTCAGGGTTCAGGATCTGTGGGATTGGCATGCGTGGGGTAGGGATGTGTGGGACTGGGGGGTGTGAGGTATGGTTGTGGGATCGTGGTGTAACAGTTCAGCATG
Source organism: Torymus aiolomorphi (assembly GCA_036365515.1). Taxonomy (NCBI): domain Eukaryota; kingdom Metazoa; phylum Arthropoda; class Insecta; order Hymenoptera; family Torymidae; genus Torymus; species Torymus aiolomorphi. The sequence goes on from CM070877.1 coordinate 64,097,967, forward strand.
TCAGGGTATGAAGTGTATGGGGTTAGGATGTGCGAGTTTGAGGTTTGTTTACTAGGATGTGTAAGATTTGGATGTTTGGGTTCCTCTATTAAACCTACGATCAATTTAAAGCAGCTTAGTCTGTGGTTCATGGAAAAAAACGATTTTAAACGGACTTTTCTGAGTTTGACCTTGAAATGACCTTGGAAAAAATTTCTCATTATGATTTTGAACGTAAAATTTCCTGCTCTTTCCGAATCCGGGGTCAGAACTAGGTGTTTCCATATGAAAAAACCACTTTAATCTTGAAAAAACTTCAAATGTCAAGTTCAAGGTCAAAGACGTTAGCGCCATTATGTGGCCCCCTTTGTCCCCTTTAACTTTTGTCTGAACCATTTTTCTCTATCTGGCTTAGGTTCTGAGAAATCCGGGTGCGGTGATTAAAATGGATCACGGTGTATATAAATACACACACACACACACACACGACATAGTAGCAAGATCTGCTGTGTGGGTCGTCTGGCTCGAGTTTCCACCATCACCTTCGGGACAGAAGAAAATGTCACAAAGAATCAGATCGTCATATCCTTCGGCGCCGGGAATATATATGAATATATATATAAATATATTTGTACGGTATTTTGAGGATTTCATAAAGAATTTGTACAATAGTGGTGACACAAATATAAACATTGTTATAAACAACCAATAAACAAGCGCGTGACTAAAGAAATAATGACCCTAAGGTTATTGACTAACACCACGACGCCTGCGGCGCCCGCTTTTACGGAAAAATATCACGGAATTTCCGAAATCGATGTATTAACACAATATTGTGGAAACCGCTGAAAAATCCTCAAAATGCCTCTCGAGTGCTTTGGACTTTTGAGGAGACTCCTCAAAATGCCTACAAAATCCTCAAAATTCGGTATATATGACGTATATAATCCTCAAAATGCGTCCCAGATGTGAATATAAAAATATATAATTAATGAGAAAATATATAATATATAATATATTTATATATAATATATAATATATTTATATATAATATATAATATATTTATATATAATATATAATACATTATATATATATATATATATATATCTTCCTATATATATATAGCTGGTAGAGCTTTTTGTGAATTAGCTGCCCCTGAGCTGCCCCTTTTGGTCGCCCATTTGCTGCCCCTTAAAATAACGTAAAATTACGTGTTTTTACACGTTATTTTTATTCGGATTTGCTGCCCCTTAAATTTTCTTGCTGCCCCTTGCCGCCCAAATGTGGTCGCCCATTGGCTGCCCCTTGTACTGCCCCTTGTGCCCTCCGTCACTGCTGAGGATTTTATTTTTTGAATAGGATGTTGGATTTTTGTTTTTAAGTGGTAGGTTGGTGGCTACTTTTATCATTAGCCTTAAAAGTATGAAAATGCAACGTTGACGTTGTAGAACATCAAAATGTTTTTTGTGATCTAAACAAGCTTTTGATAATAATAAAAAAAGTCTTTTCCACGCAACCTAATAGGTGTTTTTGTGATATCAAAAGTTTGAGAGGTCGAGATCACTAATCATTATCTTGCTATCAGACTTTCAAAATTCCAATTGGCCATCAAAAGTTCGAGGGAAACAAAAGGTCGAGATCACTGATCACAATCTTGCCATAAAATTGAAAATGTTGTAGGTATTTTGAGAAAAAAGAAATCGCAGATCGATGTATGTAAAAATTGTAACATATTTTTGTTTCATTTTGAAATATGATAAAAATTATCTTTATTCATAGTTCATTTAACATTGAACAAAATCTTTGTTATAATTGATCTAGCAAATATTTTAAACTGTAAGCTAAAAACAATAATCAACTAATTCCAGTAGATAATTCTATGGTAATACCTTATAATAGCTTCTTACTAAAAAATATAAATGTCATATTAATGTAGAATATTGCGCCAGTATTCAAAGTATAAAATATATATTTGATTACATACATAAAGGTGGAGATAGAGCATTGTGTAAATTAAAAAAAGTTGATGATAGAAATGATGATATTATATATGACGAAATTACTCAATTTGTTGATGGAAGATATTTAAGTCCGATGGAAGCAGCTTGGCGATTACAAACATTTGCTTTATGTGGTAGAAGACATACAGTGATAAGTCTATCAGTTCATACAGAAAATCAACAACGAATTATTTTTGAAGAAAATAACGAGACCAAAGCGTTACAAAATTGGAAAACAACATTAACAGCATGGTTTAAATTAAATACAAAAGATGATTATGCAAAAAATATAAAATATGTTAATATACCTAAATATTACAACTTCGAGAATAAATGTTGGATAAAACGAAAACGAAATCTAGAACATTATACCATAGGTCGTTTAAATATTGTTTCTCCGAAGGATATTGAACGATTTCACTTAAAGTTAATTTTGAATCGTGTTAAAGGTGCAACTTCCTTTCAAGATTTACGAACGTATGAAAATTGTACATACAACACATATAGAGAAACAGCAATAAAAATGGGTTTAGTTGATGATGATTTACAAATTAAAAATATTTTTAAAGAAGCTTGTGATGTTATGTTAGGATATCAGCTACGTCAATTTTTTGCTTGGTTTTTACTATCTGAAAATATTAATGGTAATAATATTTGGAATGAATTTAAAAACTTTTTCATAGAAGATTTTAAAGATGATAAAGTTAACAATGCCCTTATACAAATAAATGAAATATTAACATTAAACGAAAAATCTTGTATAGATTTTGGATTACCTGTACCAAATAAAACCTTAAAAACGGAATGTAATGGCATTAATGAAACTAATATTTTATATTGTAAAGAAATGTTTACTAACATGTATACTCAATTAAATTCAGAACAAAAGTATATTTTTGAGAAATTATTAAATAGTGAAAGCAAAATTCATTTCATAGATGGTCCTGGCGGTTCAGGTAAAACATTTTTATATAAAACATTGATTTTTTATTTTTTGTCAAAAAAAAAAAAAAAAATTTATCAATGGCTTGGACTGGTATTGCGTCAATATTATTACCAAAAGGGATGACAAGTCATAAAACATTTAAGTTACCTCTAGATTTAGAAAGTATCGAAAGTGCATTTTTAAAATTAGAATCTGATAAGAAAAAATTACGCGAAGTAGATGCAATAATTTGGGATGAAGCATCAATGATACCAAGAAAAGCTTTAGACATTGTAGATAAAACATTGAGAGATGTTTGTAATATAAATTTAGCTTTTGGGGGAAAATTAATTATATTAGGAGGAGATTTTCGACAAATTCTTCCAGTTATTAAAAATGGCTGTAGAAGTACGATTATACAAGAAACAATAAAATATTCAGATATTTGGCCACTTTTTAACATAAATTACTTAAAAAAAATATTCGTTCTAATAATAAGGAATTTGCTTTGTTTTTATTAAATATTGGAGAGGGAATAATTAATCCGTTTAAAATACCAAATAGTTGGAAAACTGATGATGTTTGTTTGAAAATATATAAAGATATAAATTATAATTTATCTATAAATAGTGTTATTTTAACGTCTCATAATGAAGACTCAACTATTCTAAATAATAAAATATTAAAATTAATCGATAGTGATGAAATGACTTATTATAGTATAGATAGCGCAACATATAAAGGTGTTGATCTATCAGATGATAATATTTACATAAATTTTCCTATTGAATACTTGCATAATATTCGTGAAGGCTTACCACCACATGAATTACATCTAAAAATTAATGCGATAGTAATGTTAATACGAAATTTAAGCATAAATGATGGTTTATGCAATGGAACTCGATTAAAAATAATTAGACTATTTAAATATAATATAGAAGCTGAAATAATAACAGGAGAAAAATCAGGAAATAACGTTTTTATACCGAGAATAACATTAAGTACTGCAGAATCGTCTTCATTGCCATTTATAGTTAATAGAAAACAATTTCCTATTGTCTTGGCTTTTGCTATGACGATAAATAAATCACAAGGACAAAGTTTTGATGCATTAGGTATTTATTTTAGAAAACCATTATTTTCACATGGACAATTATATGTTGCACTGTCTAGATGTAGGAATCCAAATAATATATTTATTCAAAACGATTCAGATAATAAAGAAGAAATCATAAATATTGTTTGGAAAGAAATTTTTGATGAATAAATAAAAAAAACCAGGTAAAAACTTGGTCTGCTTTCAGCTATCTTAAAAATTGGTGTACTTTTAGCGACCTTAAGAATTCGTCTGCTTTTACCGACTTTCAAAAATGGTCTGTTTTTAGCGACCTCAAATATTGGTCTGCTTTCAATTACCTTAAAAATTGGTGAACTTTCAGCGACCTTAAAAATTGGTCTGCTTTCAGAGACTTTCAAAATTGGTCTGTTTTTAGCGACCTCAAATATTGGTCTGCTGTCATCGATTTAAATTTTAATTAAATAAAAATAATTGTTAAAAATTTTACAGTTTTTTTCAGAGGAATAGGCCTTTTTTACTAACATTTTATAAAAAAAAATTGAAATATTTAATAAAAAATAAATTTAATATTAGTAAGAAAGGGGATACCTCTTTAAAAAAAACGCGCCTTCTATCTACCTCCTGGGTGGCGTGGAAAAGATAGACTTTTTATATCTTTTTGTACTTATATATACGATTTACCTTAATGGCCTAAAACATCATGCATATTTTCATGTCCCAAAATATTTTTGTCTCTCATTCACAGATCTTATTTAAATTTCTAATAATAGAAAAAGATTTATAATTTTAAGTATTTTAAAATAATAATCTTAAAATAAAAATTGATCTATTAATAAAAGATTTATTATGGGGGGTTGGCGAGCGGAGCGAGCAGGGGGGGTACCCCCCCTAGTATATATATATATATATATATAAATACATACATTGGTACTATTGGGGTCCTAGAGTTTCTTACTCTGAGAGTTTACATTGGAATACCGGAACAAATACACTTGACTAAAGAAATAATGACCGTAAGGGTACCGTAATTCGCAGGGGGCCTGCGGCGCCCGCTTTTAGTACCGAATTTCCGGAACAAAAGCCCGGAAAAGTACCTAAGATGTATTGTAGACGAAGCCTTATGGACCTCAAAAGTAGCGATAGATGCATCGTATTTTTTAAGCCGGTCCCCAAAAAGGACAAAAGTCCCCAAAAGTAGCAATCTATGGTGTATATATACCCCAAAAGTACCAACACATATACCTATGTGTATATATGTGTGTGTGTATATATATATATATATATATATATATATATATATATAAATATGAAATTCTGGAAGTTTGAGGATTATATTCAGCACCCGCTTGGAAGTTTGAGGGGTTATGGGAAGTTTGAGGAGCCTCCTCAAACTTCCAATCTATATATTCAGCATCCGAGCGGAAGTTTGAGGGGTTTTCTAGAGTCTATTTGTCTAGAGTCGGTAACCTGAGGGTTATTATTTCTTTAGCCACTCTGACCGACCGGGGTTGAGCTCCTCAAACTTACTAGCCTGTATATATATATATATATATATATATATATATATATATATATATATATATATATATATATATATATATATATATATATATATATATATATTGTAATATGAATATATAATATATAATATATTGTATATGAATATATAATATATAAATATATATGGGCATATCCACAAAACTTCTAATGTATATGAAAAAATAGTTATTTTCGATACAAGTGTGCCAAGTGGGTCATTCTCGCACGGGTGTAGTTTGTCGCCCGAGCGAAGCGAGGGTGACAAAAACACCCGTGGAATGATGACCCTTTTCGGTCACGTGTATCGAACTCTACTTTTTTTAACGGAGTGTGTGAAACTAGCCTTGTTGTTTGTTTTGCGTGCGCGAAGTAGCTGTTTCTCGCACGGCGTGCGCGAAAGTAAATTGATCTGCGCATGCACGACTTTCGCGCACGCCGTGTGTAAAACAGCTACTTCGCGCACGCAAAACAAGTACGAGAAGGCGAGTTTCGCACAGTCCGTTAAAAAAAAAATTTTTTTTTAATTTCCAAGCACATTTTGCAGCTTTTGCACACGCCTTTAACTGCTTATTGAAAGTGATAACACAGGCACACAAAAAATAAGTGGTCTGTTACTGAGACTTGACATACCGCCTCTTATGCATTTTGACGCGCTGAATCCGAATCCGAAGCCAGAATTGCGCCATCACCCCTCAGTTCTTTTTAAATCGTGGAAAACCACCCCTAAATCGAAAAATCCAGAAATTCCGCTTTTAACATTAGGAAAATTTGAATAAACTGCCTAAAAATGACTGCAGATCTGGGGCTATACATATTTTGAGGCGCTAAATCCGAATCCAAAGGCAGATTTGTGTCATCACCCCTCAGCTCTTTTTAAATCGTGGAAAACCACCCCTAAATTGAAAAAGCCGGAATATTCCGCTTTTAACATTGGGCAAATTGGTATAAACTGCCTAAAAATGCCTGCAAATCTATTGCTATACATATTTTGAGGCACTGAATCCGAATTCGAAACGAGATTTACGACATTCCCTCTCTTTTTTTCAATCACGGAAACCCACCCCTAACATAGAAAAATTCGAAAAATTCAGCTTTTGACCCTTTCTCAAACCCAGAACCCTTGAACTTATAACCCTTAAACCCTAAATCTTGAAACCTTCAACGCTTAAACTGAACCCTTAAATCCTGAACCCATAAATCCTGAATCCCTTAAACCTGAACCATTAAATCCTGAACTCCTTAACCCTGAATCCTTTAATTCCAAACCCTAAAATCCTTAAACATTAAACCCACAACCCTTTAACCCTCAATCGTTTAAACCCTTAACCGTTGAACCCTGAACTCTTGAACCCTTAAAATCTTAGATCCTGAACCCTTAAGCCCTCGACCCATGAACGATGAACCACTAAACTCTGAACCTTTATATGGTCAACAAGAAATGCACTCAATCCTATCCGAATCCAAAGGTAGATTTATGCCATCACCCCTTAGTTCTTTTTAAATCGTGGAAAACCACCCCTTAATCGAAATATCTGGAATATTCCGCTTTTAACATTAGGCAAATTTGTATAAACTGCCTAAAAATGACTGCAGATCTAATGCTATACATATTTTGAGGCACTGAATCCGAATTCCAAACGAGATTTACGACATTCCCTCTCCTTTTTTTCAATCACGGAAAACCACTCCCAACATCGAAAAATTCGAAAAATTCAGCTTTTACCCTTTTAACCTTTAAACCCTGAACCCTTAAACTTTTAACCTTTAAACCCGAAACCTTAAAACCCTTAACGCTTTAACCTGGAACCTTTAAACCCATACCCCATAAATCCTGAACCCCTTAAACCTGAACTTTTAAATCCTGAACCCTGAATCCTTTAATCCCCAACCCTAAAATCCTTAAACATTGAACCCACAACCCTTTAACCCTTAACCGTTGAACCCTGAACTCTTAAACCCTTAAACCCTTAGAACCTGAACCATTAAGCCCTCAACCCTTAAACCCTTATACGATGAACCACTAAACTCTGAACCCTTAAAACACCAACCTTGAAACCTAATGGTTTGACTGTCCCTCAAAACCCTTAAGAAGTGAAAACTGAAACCCTCAGGTCTTGAACCCTCAACCATTAAACCTTGCGTCTTTAAAAAACTAATTCAATTCTCTCTTTTTCGCTTATAGCTGATTCTCTTATCCTCAAATGACCTGTGTAAAGATTTCTGGATCTTTTTTTATCACTTTGATTAGTTTCTCTTTTCAACATCCAGCAGTAGTCAGCCATCATATTAACACCCCAAGTGCCTTGATATCTCCTCTCCATTTGTTTTAGGTCTTGGTGAAACCGCTCACCTTGCTCTTCGCTGTAGTCACCTAAGTTCTCAGGAAAATATTGCAAATGTGAGTGCAAAAAATGTAATTTCACACTCATCAAACAACCTAAACGTTCTTAGTTATCGAATAAATCTGAAACAATTTGTTCATATTCCTGACTTTTCTGATTACCTAAAAAATTTTCAGCAATACTTTGAAAACTGAGCCATGCTAACTTTTCTGTTTCGTTCATTGTGTTGATGAAATTAGGATCTCGAAACATTCTTCGAATTTGAGGGCCGTCAAAAATTCCTGCTTTTATTTTAGCATTACTGAGACCTGGAAAATGATCTGACAAGTATTGGAAACATGCCCCTTCTTTATCTAATGCTTTAGTAAACTGCTTCATTAAACCAAGTTTAATGTGCAGTGGAGGAAGAAGGATTTTTAATGGATCGAGCAATGGTTCTTGAAGCACGTTGTAAGTACCTGGATTAAGCACATTTCTTTTTGGCCATTCTCTCTTCCTGTAATGATTTATGCGATCTCTGCTGTCCCATAAACATAGAAAGCATGGAAACTTTGTGAAACCTGACTGTTGCCCTAATATGATGGATATGATTTTCAAGTCTCCACAAACTTGCCACTTGTGTTCTTCATATTTTATTTTCTCTAGGACATACTTCATATTTTCATAACTTTCTTTTAGTTTCGTGGAATGAGTTATTAGGATGCTTGCGTATTTATTTCCATTATGCAGCAAAACTGCCTTTAGACTTTGCTTTGAAGAGTCTATGAAGAGTCGCCATTCACTCGACTTGTAAATATTAGGTTTTAATTCATTAATCAGACTCTTTACATCTGTTCAATAAACTAATGTTTTATCCTCATCTACAGTGAAATATTTTGTAAACTCTTGTTCCCGTTTTCTATAAACAGAAGATTTAGTTCCAGGTTCTGCTAATTCCCGCCTCTTAAATTCCGCTGCCATGAATTCTGCAACATCTTTAGAGACCCCAGTATTTCGAATAAAATCGTTTAAATCTTTTTGGTTAAATGGTTTAGGATTCCATGGCTTAACAGAATATGGAACATACTCGTCTTCACTTTCATCCATTTCACTTTCACTAATTCCCATTGATTCGCTCTCACTGTCATCTTCATTTTTTCTTATGTCGTCTTCTTCAATATCTTTTTCCATAAAATCTTCTTCTACATTCATAAGTTCACCAGCATCACAAATAGTTTCCTCTCTTTCAAATTCATTGGATGTATGAATATCTGATTCCATGATGGGTTTTATCATTGAAGAGACATTAGCATATTTTATTTTAGATTTATTTTTTGAGTTGAAGCCACTTGCAATAGTTTTGCAAAAATAGCAGTCATCGCATGACTGTGGTTTCTGCCATATAGTTGGCGTGGTAAATTGTAACACTTTCTTTCCTTTGCTTTTCTTCCATCGATTCAACATCGTTAGACAAGTACAGCACATCACTTGAGGAACCCACCATGTATTTTCAACAGGTATCTGCATTTTGAAGCAGTCAAGAAAAATCGTAATAGATATATTACTTATATCTGCCATGACGGCGAAACGCCCTTTTCCAGGAACTTTGCCAGAATATACAAAAAATTTATACAAAAAACCGAAGTGAAAAAAAAAACCAGCAAAAAATTTATCCGTTGCCCACCGTCACCACAGGGAGGTGCCCTGGGTGCAGATATAAGTGATATATATTCACGATGCAGTGCTTCAGAAACCCAGGGCGACTGGTCAGGGTGAGCAAGCGGGCCCGCAGCCGTCGTCATCATACCACCGCAGCTCTTCACAGGTGGATGACTTGTCTAACGATGTTGAATCGATGAAAAAAAAGCAATGGAAAGGAAGTTTTACAATTTACCACGCCAACTATATGGCAGAAACCACAGTCATGCGATGACTTCTATTTTTGCAAAACTATTACAAGCGGCTTTAACTCGAGAAATAAATCTAAAATAAAATACGCTAATGTCTCTTCAACAATAAAACCCATTACGAAATCAGATATTCATATATCCAATGGATTTGAAAGAGAGGGAACTATTTGTGATGCTGGTGAACTTATGAATATAGAAGAAGATTTTATGGAAGAAGATAGTGAAGAAGACCTCATAAGAAAAAATGAAGATGACAGTGAAAGTGAATTAATGGAGATTAGTGAATGTGAAATGGATGAAAGTAAAGACAAGTATGTTCCATATTCTGTTATGTTATGCAATCCTAAACCATTTAACCAAAAAGATTTAAATGACTTTTTTCGCAATACTGGCGTCTCTAAAGATGTTGCAGAATTCATGGCAGCGGAATTTAAAAGGCGGGAATTAGTAGAACCTGGAACTAAATCATCTGTTTATAGAAAACGGGAACAAGAGTTTGCAAAATATTTCACTGTAGATGAGGATAAAACATTAGTTTATTGCACAGATGTAAAGAGTCTGATTAATGAATTAAAACCTAATATTTACAAGTCCAGTGAATGGCGACTCTTCATAGACTCTTCAAATCAAAGTCTAAAGGCAGTTTTGCTGCATAATGGAAATAAATACGCAAGCATCCCAATAGCTCATTCCACGAAACTAAAAGAAAGTTATGAAAATATGAAGTATGTCCTAGAGAAAATAAATCATATCCATCATATTAGGACAACAGTAAGGTTTTACAAAGTTTCCGAGCTTTCTATATTTATGGGACAGCGGAGATCGCATAAATCATTACAGGAAGAGAGAATGGCCAAAAAGAAATGCGCTTAATCCAGGTACTTACAACGTGCTTCAAGAACCATTGCTCGATCCATTAAAAATCCTTCTTCCTCCACTGCACATTAAACTTGGTTTAATGAAGCAGTTTACTAAAGCATTAGATAAAGAAGGGGCATGTTTCCAATACTTGTCAGATCATTTTCCAGGTCTCAGTAACGCTAAAATAAAAGCAGGAATTTTTGACAGCCCTCAAATTCGAAGAATGTTTCGAGATCCTAATTTCATCAACACAATGAACGAAACAGAAAAGTTAGCATGGCTCAGTTTTCAAAGTATTGCTGAAAATTTTTTAGGTAATCAGAAAAGTCAGGAATATGAACAAATTGTTTCAGATTTATTCGATAACTACGAACGTTTAGGTTGTTTGATGAGTGTGAAATTACATTTTTTGCACGCCCATTTGGAATACTTTCCTGAAAACTTAGGTGACTACAGCGAAGAGCAAGGTGAGCGATTTCACGAAGACCTTATAGAAATGGAGAGGAGATATCAAGGCACTTGAAGTATTAATATGATGGCTGACTACTGCAAGATGTTGGAAAGAGAAACTAATCCAGGTGATACAAAAAGATCCAGAAATCCTTTACACAGGTCATTTGAGGATAAAAGAACCCGCTATAAGCGAAAAAGAGAAAATTGAATTAGTTTTTTAAAGACGCAAGGTTTAATGGTTGAGGGTTTAAGAGCTGAGGGTTTCAGTTTTCACTTTTTAAGGGTTTTAAGGGACAGTTAATGGTTTGAGGGTTGATGCTTTAAGGGTTTAGAGTTTAATGGTTCATCTTTCAAGGGTTTAAGGGTTCAGGGTTTAAGGGTTGAGGGCTTAACGGATCAGGATCTGAGGGTTTAAGAGTTCAGGGTTCAACGGTTAAGAGTTTAAAAGGTTAAGGATTAAAGGGCTATGGGTTCAATGTTTAAGGATTCTAGAGTTGGGGATTAAAGGATTCAGGGTTAAAGGGTACAGGATTAAAGGGTTTTAGCGGAGGGCTTCAAGGTTTAGGGTTTAAGAGTTATAAGCTCAAGGATTCAGTGCTTAGGGGTTGAAAGGGTCAAAAACTGAATTTTTCGAGTTTTTCTATGTAGGGGTGGTTTTCCGTGATGGAAAAAAAACTAGAGGGAATGTAGTAAATCTCGTTAAGAATTCGGATTCAGTGCCTCAAAGTATGTATAGCAGTAGATCTGCAGTCATTTTTAGGCAGTTTGTACTAATTTGTCCAATGTTAAAAGCGGAATATTCCGGATTTTTCGGTTTAGGGGTGGTTTTACACGATTTAAAAAAAAAAACTGAGGGGTGATGGCGCAATTCTGGCTTCGGATTCGGATTCAGCGCGTCAAAATGCATAAGAGGGGGTATGTCAAGTCTCAGTAACAGACCACTTTTTTTTTGTGTACCTGAATCCATACATGTTGTTCATTTTTAGCCAACGGCGTCAAATATTAAAGGTTAATATTAATACAAAATAGTTTTAAATATAGTTTTATTTTGTTAACTAAATCTACAAGTACTTTTATTAAAAATTACATAATGTATACGCGCATATTACGTGTACCCGTATAACATAACAAGTATATATATAATATATTAACATATAAATAATATTAACATATAAATAACACATTAATATACAGCGTGTCCAAAAAGTCTGGAAACACCCAAATAATTTCTCAGCTGAATTACTATTGGAAAATGTTAAGGTCGCCTTTGTAGTAATTTTTTACGAGGAATCCAATGGTGACCTTGGATTCGAACTTGGACCTCATTTTTGAGGTTATTTCAAGGTCAACCTCATTTTTTAAAATGGTAACCCCTATTTTTTATAGCGGAATCTGAAAGAGCGGAAAATTTTACGTCCGGATATGTATTAAGGTATGAGGTTGAGGTTACCCCCAGAGGTCAAATTGAGGTCAAAGTATGATTTCTTAAAAATTTCGCGAGTTCAGTGGTAAAACAAAACTAACAAAGGTAAGGTTTGGTAAGTTCGAACGAAGACTTGAAGGTGACCTCTGATTCGACCTTGAACCTCATTTTGAGCCTCATTTTTGAGGTTATTTCGAGGTCAACCTCATTTTTTTAAATGGTAACCCCTATTTTTTTAGCGGAATCGGAAAGAGTGTGAAACTTTACGTCCAAACATGTACTCAGAACATAGTTCAAGAAGGACCTTGACGTTCACTTGAAGGTCATTTAAACTTAATGACGGTCTGATCTTGTGTAAACTTTTTATCACACTGAGCGAGGTTAATTCTTTAGTAGTTTTCAACGAGAAATCTAATGGTGACCTTGACATTGTCCTTAAAAGTCATGTCAAGTTCAATTTTTTTACATTTAGCGTTACCCAGGAACAACGACGTGGACGTAGTAAAATCTGTTCCCTTTGGGGTGCTTGATTTACGTGAGTCCCCTTGCCTCTCACGATGGGGTGCTTGATTTACGTGAGTCCCCTTGCCTCTCACGATAGGGCGCTTGATTTACATGAGTCCCCTTGCCTCTCACGATGGGGTGCTTGATTTACGTGAGTCCCCTTGCCTCTCACGATGGGGCGCTTGATTTACGTGAGTCCCCTTGCCTCTCACATTTGATTTTTTTAAACAGTATAACATCTTATTTCAAGTGCTCGAACTGTTCTCCATCCATTTCTTGACAGTAACCTAATCGATGATAGAAAGCACCAACAGCATTTTCAATCATTTCAGTAGGAATGAGAGCTGATTCATCAATGATCCTTTCACGTAATTCATCTAAGTTTAAGGGTTTTGTTTTGAATACACGATCCTTCAGATAACCCCAATAGAAATAATCTAGAGGCGTTAAATCGGGGGACCTAGCTGGCCATTCAATTGCACCTCTTCGTCCTATCCATCGATTAATGAATACTGTATCTAAGTATGTGCGAACGTTTCGTGCATAATGAGCTGCTGCACCGTCCTGTTGATACCATATGTTATTAAAGTCCTCTCCAGCTATTTCTCTTATAGCAGGAACAATTTGATTCCGCAACATAGTTTCATACTTTTCTGCATTTAAATTGCCATCAATAAAAAATGGTCCTATAATCCTATTATTTAATATTCCAGCCCAGACATTTAATTTTTGTGGATATTGTGACTTGGCTTCTCTTGCCCAATGAGGGTTTTCAACTGCCCAATATCTACAGTTATGCCTATTTACGCTTGAGTCAAGTTGAAATGTAGCTTCATCTGAGAAGACTATATTTGATGGAAAATTTGGATTTTGTACGATGCGTGCCATCATATCATCACAGAATTCAACGCGACGATCGAAATCATCTTCATTTAACTTGTGTATTAGCGTTACTTTAAATGGATGGAACTTCTCTCTCTTTAGTATGTTATGAATAGATGATTTACTTATTTCGTGCACTTGAGCAGCTCTACGAACGGAAGTATGCGGATCTTCGGTGAATGTTAACACAACATCTAAAGATTTCTCTTCGTTACCTGCTGACATTGGTCTGCCTGATCGAGGTAAATCGCTGATAGTGCCGGTATTTTCAAATCTTCTAACAGTTTTTTGAACTGTTGAAAATGATAGTGGAGTTCCACCAACCCTAAATGAAGCATTAAAAATATCTCTTACGGCCCTATAAGATCGCTGCATGTGTCCCCAACCTCTCATCATGAGAATCGTTATTCTTTCTCTATCAGTGAGTTTGTTCATTTTTATTACTCTTCGTAGTAGACCTTATCCAAAAATACTTTTTGAGTTGAAAATAAAAAGAACTTTTAATTTTCAAAAAATATGTTTGAAAGATGACCAACCCTTTTCTGTGGTGGTTATGGAATGAATAATAGTTTATTGTCACTCTAACCATACGAAAAATAACAAGTAACAATGTTCAATATTTAAACGCTTCAAAAAATTTTACAATGAATCAGCTCTCATTCCTACTGAAATGATCAAAAATACTGTTGGTGTTTTCGATCATCGATTAGGTTACTATCAAAAAGTGGATGGGAAATAATTCGAGCACTTGAAATAAGATGTTAGACTGTTTAAAAAAATTAAAAAGTTTACACAAGATCAGACCGTCATTAAGTTTAAATGACCTTCAAATGAACGTCAAGGTCCTTCTTGAACTATGTTCTGAGTACATGTTTGGACGTAAAATTTCACACTCTTTCCGATTCCGCTAAAAAAATAGGGGTTACCATTTAAAAAAATGAGGTTGACCTCGAAATAACCTCAAAAATGAGGCTCAAAATGAGGTTCAAGGTCGAATCAGAGGTCACCTTCAAGTCTTCGTTCGAACTTACCAAACCTTACCTTTGTTTGTTTTGTTTTACCACTGAACTCGCGAAATTTTTAAGAAATCATACTTTGACCTCAATTTGACCTCTGGGGGCAATCTCAACCTCATACCTTAATACATATCCGGACGTAAAATTTTCCGCTCTTTCAGATTCCGCTATAAAAAATAGGGGTTACCATTTAAAAAAATGAGGTTGACCTTGAAATAACCTCAAAAATGAGGTCCAAGGTCGAATCCAAGGTCACCATTGGATTCCTCGTAAAAAATTACTACAAAGGCGACCTTAACATTTTCCAATAGTAATTCAGCTGAGAAATTATTTGGGTGTTTCCAGACTTTTTGGACACGCTGTATAAATAATCGGTACTAATTAATTTTTCTTTTTTTTCTGTTTTATTTTTAATGGAGTTTCAGTTGTTGTTTGAACTTTTTTTCTTCTTTTGTTATTCTCTTTCTCTTTCTTTTCCGTTTCCGTGTTAATCGTAGATTTCTCTTGCACTTTTAAAATTTTTTTTTTTAACGGAGTGTGCGAAACTCGCTTTCTCGTGCTTGTTTTGCGTGCACGAAGTAGCTGTTTTACACACGGCGTGCGCGAAAGTCGCGCATGCGCAGATCAATTTACTTTCGCGCATGCCGTGCGAGAAACAGCTACTTCACGCACGCAAAACAAACAACAAGGCTAGTTTCACACACTCCGTTAAAAAAATAGAGTTCGATACACGTGACCGATAAGGGTCATCATTCCACGGGTGTTTTTGTCACCCTCACTTCGCTCGGGCGACAAACTACACCCGTGCGAGAATGACCCACTTCGCACATTTGTATCGAAAATAACTTTTTTTCGTTTTTAATATACACTTCTTGTTTAAATTATAATTTTTATCGGCTTCTACATCATTTTTCGTTACTGACTCAGTTGCGCGTTTTTTTATATTTTTAGCTTTAACAAGCTGTTTTTCAACTGAAAAATTGTTAAGACGAAGTGCGAAGTGTGTACAAGGTGGATGGGAAATGCAGGAAGTGTATGAAAGATAATTTAGATATAAAGTATTTACTTCCTTGCTGTTCCAAATAAGTTGGTGTATTTCTGTAGAATTCGATGCTGCCTATTAATAAATCATCAATTTTTTTAATATCACTTTGATGTATTAAAAACATGTGTACTTTAGACTGGCCTGATAAGTTTAGAATTTCGATCATGTCTTGTGCTGACGTCAAATCTTTACCAAAAGTAACAGCCCGATCGCACAAGCCTTTCACAGTGCCTCCAGTTCCGTCAGCGCAACTTTTTCCGTGGCTTATTGTTGTAAAATTCCATGAAGCATGAGTAACGTTTAGTAGCTTATTATGGAGTGAAAATAAGAAAAAATTTTATTTATTCTTGTACTGTGTACTGGGTCCATTGCTTTGAAAATGTAAAATGTTTAAATTAGGAACGAATTTTTGTATAAGATTTAATACCAGTTGTAGGTGTGCCCATATAGAAGAAGCATCGTGACGAAAACACTCGGAAACAGTACAGAAAGAATGACAGTCTATCTCTCCAGATGCACAATTCTTGTAGAAAAATGCGCCAGTGTGAAGGAAAATCTGTTTTTTCGAGGCTCCAAAATAAGCGCTCTGTATTGCTCGAGAATATTTACAGTAGTAATTTTGGGAAAAATCCACAACAACCATAACTTCATTAAAACTTAAATTATTTCTTAAGCTTGCGATGGCTTTGTATTGATGCTCGGTATTATAAATGTGCTTCGAATAGTACGGAGTAGACATATTTAATTCGTTTATTAAATCTGATACAGAACAATCAGTCCTAATTTTTTTTGATAATTTAACATGGTAGTTCAAATTTTTTACACCAATTCTGTCTTCAGTAACTAATTGCCATTGATTATAAAATGTCGATTCATCATTATCTGGCAAAGGAATATCTTTATACTTGCAAGAATCGCATTCTCTGTACATGCACTGTTTAGACAAAGAGTCACATGTTACAGCAAGTGCAAATTTCTTTATACCTACACTAGATAGAATTTTTAATTGTTTTAATTTTTGTAAAATTAAATTTAAATTTTCGTGGATTTTACATAAGCAAGTGTCGCGTGCTGAAATGATTTGATTTATCACCCAAAATGGTTTGTATTTAAAAAACAATGATCGTGATATTTTTAGTGAAGACTCTACACAAAATTTGTTAAACAAATTACTCACAGTATCCTGTAGAAATCTTTTCCGCTTAACAATACCAGACCTTGTAATAATATCTTTGATCCCTGGAGCCAAAATCGAATTCTCGTTTTTTTCAAAAAAATCAGCTACAGATTTTTTTATCATTGATCGTTGATTTACACGTTTATTACTGTTTCGGTTAATATGTAATTCAGTATGCATCAAATGTTTTCTTTGGAGATAATAACTTACATAGCCTGAAGTTTTTTTCATAAATTTATATTTTTTAATCACTTGTCCAGCTGTTAGTTGTGAAAACATTGATTTTGATTTTTCATTATTTAATTTATTTTTGTTATTAGTTAACTGTTTTTGTAACACCTCGGAATACAATAATTCTTTTTTTATCGCGTTATTTCCTTCTTTCATAATTTTTTGAACATTCCGTTCTGGAGTTGATTTTTTTATACGTCCTTTTACTTTTTTTATTGTTCTGTAATACTTTGCCTGCCATTTTCGTATTATTTGATCTTTGGTTAATATTGTTCATTTAAACTCTGAATTTTTCTTCGCAAAATTGCCTCTCTTTTTCTTGTGAAATGTAATGCTGATGTTAATTTTCTAATATTCTTGGAGGTTTTATTTGGTTCATGTGAATTTATTGTTTCTGATTCTGTGTTTAATATTTCGGAAGAGCCGGGCAAAGGTAAGTCTGGTAAACTATTATCCACTTCAAACAAATCATCATGGGAATTAACTTTTAATTTTTTCGACGTCTTTTTGTTCCATCGCATTCTACCTTTCGCTTGGTTCTCGATGATCGAGAAACAGGAGTATCAACAATGGGAGAAGTGACGAGAATTACATCTTTGTTCTGTTTATCAGAATTTTGGCGTAATGCACATCGAGCATCGTTATACCGCTTACGTCTTTCTAAATCAGTTTGTCTTTTTGCTCTAATTTGATCTCGCTTTTTTCTTAAAATAAGTTCTTTTGATAACTCCATTTTTTTAAATATATTATTTAAATTTTTCTTCACTGTGGGACTAAATATTTAAGTTGAGTGAAACAGCCACTTTTTCTCACATTTCTACATTCTGTACAAAACTTAACATGACAAATCATTTTAAAAAAATCAGTGTTCTCATCTTTCATACTTCAACTTCTATGTACGCAGATTCACAATTCAAAATATATTGTCTTATAAACTGAAATTAAAGTTATATACTGAAATCTAGCTAATCATTTTCTTCTATGAGAACCAAAATATATTATTCAACTGCAAAAATAATTATATTATATGATGGTGGCTTTCAAGTGTAAATGTTTAACAATAAATTATATAAAATATTTACCATAATTTCTATAAGAAAAAAATCTTCATCTTCAATACATTTTCAATATAAAATAAAATATCGAAAATTCACTATTTACAAAATTTAACGCAACCAACGTACTCGAACTTTATTTCCGAAGCACATGAAGAACTGATCGACATTAGTCGACTGAAATTTAGCGCTAACGAAAGAATCCTAATTTTATGTACAAAAATTTAACGTGCGGCCTGGTGTTTATAAATACGTTAAAGGTTGATCGGACTATGGAACAAAGAATGTAGTTAGTAGAGGATCGGCACAAGTAAGCTTTTAACATCGCTTACTGTAAATAAGTAAACTCGCGCAGGTATCAGCACTTGCACAAATTCATTCATATAATATAGATACTTACGTACATACAGTACTTTGTTATGTCCCGTACGAAATTCGGTGAATTGTTCAAGAACTCGCATATTTGACTAAATAATATTCAGCTCCGAAAAGTAGCAAATGTTAGTTAACCATTTCAAATCTAGAATACTCACTATTTATTTGCGTGACTCAGTTTTTATTATAAAGTAAATGTTAAAGCATCATTTACATTCACAAAAATGTTTAATAGATGTTAATTACAGATGTGCTAATAAAAAAACTGATTTTTCATCCTGAATTACGTTCTATCGACTAAGGTTTGAAACAATACTACATGCTCAATTTGTATGGCACACTAACGTTATATATCTCCAAATTTTCGTTTTTCTATTAACAATGGGAATATACATTTATCTAGTTAATTAAGAAGACGGCATTCCGTGCAAAACGTTGAGTCTATGGAAATTCAAAGATTCTAAAAACACGTATATGATTGTTAAAGTAGCCGTATCTTTTTTTTCTAAAGTGGCACATAAATAGGCTTATAGAAAAAGTTACATCATTATAAAAACTAATAAAACCACCTCTCATTAAAGTGATAAATATGACGGCGTTCAATTGCAGTTACTAAGAATAGAAAATTTTTTACGATTTATGCATGAAATTTTCAAATTTTTTATTCTCTAACCATTTAAAACAGCTATAATATACTTCTAACAGAGTTTTACAATCTACTTTTTTATTACTATATATCTGTACATAAAGTTAAAAATAAAATGATACCATATAGACGATCACACAGATATTGGCAATATTATTTGCAATTACTCTCAAATTTAAAAGTTTGGTGGATATACCGATATAGAGGTATAGAGAGAGGTGCACGCGCGTACTGGGGCACGAGCAAGGAACTTATCTGACAAAGCTGGAGACGCCGCAGTACTAACATCATCTCGTTGCAGGGCTTCGCGGAGTGGCCTTTTTCCTTGATACCCTTGTTTTTCTCCATTCTCCACCACCATATCCTCCCACGACCCGGATCTTCGTTGTCGTCGTTCGGACACTGCGGGGGGAGGGAGCGAGTCAGCCGTTCTGCTGCCTTCGTAGCTGGCTGAACTTACATAGAGCGCCGCGCGCACGGCCGGAGCTGACGGCCACGGAGTATACATACACTGCGCGGAGAGTCAGTGACTCTCCGACGTTATGCGCGTCTATATAGGAACCGGAGAGTAAGATCATGCAGTCCGTGTAATAAACAGGATAGGAAGCGGATCCAATACTATTCGTATTTGTTCGGGATTGTGTACTAAATGGTATTTGCGCATAGGGTTTACTTAGAAATATCCTTCTTTTCTTTCCGTCTGATAGGGTTCGGAACGTGTTTGGGAATTCAGTAAGATTGAATTCCCACGCGCTCTCGCGGAACGGCTCCACTCACTGCGTCGCCGCGGCGTGGCAGCACCTCGTGGTGTCTCAGCGGAAAAGCTGAGATGCTACACTGACTACTCAAGTTATACGTGATATGTCGGCCTCTCTCGCTCTCTCACATGCAAATGTGAGAGAGTGATTGATTTGATTATCGCGGTAACGAGGTCGAGGCCAAGAAGAAGGAAGTGGTTCAAGGCCTCCCTCTCTCTGCATCTAGCTCGCCACGAGGTAACACCGGTCGGCAACTACATTGCAATTCTCCATCGGATTTTCTCAGCATTCTCATCGGCTCTACTCAACTGTTTCACTGGCTCTTCTCATCTCTGGCTCTACTCATCTGAAGGGAACTCTCACAACATCACTCCTCACTCACGCATCACTCAAGCGCGACGGCGATTAATTAAATCGCTTCTGTTGCAAGGTAACAACTTACTATAATTGAGGTTATGTTGCCAACCACGTGTTGGCACCGGTGATTAATGTTGAAGTGAAAGTGAATCGTGAAACTCAGCAGTAATCAAGGCAACGAATCAATAACAATTTGTTTGCTATTCTTCACTTTATCAGCTTCATTGTACGTGAGTCCAGGAGAGAGTTTTAGGAAAAACTCAATTCACTCTCAACGGACCTCAGTGTAATTGCAGTCAAACTCAAATCTCACAGGTTCATTATCTCTAGTGAGAGAGTACTACTCAAATTAACTACACTCAATATTACTTTTGGTATAGCGTATACACTACTCGCCTACGACTTATTAAGTATAATAATTAGAACCAAACTTCTTGTACTCAGATTATTGATTGAATGCGAATCTTTAGAATTAATGTAATTTAAACTCTCTTATGAACTGATGTTAAATATTGGAAATTATTAGTAGTTATTGTTAGAATTTGAACATTGAAATTTTATAAACCAGAATGTAATTATGATGCGACTTAGAACTGATATAATATATTGAAGTTTTATTTACTTATGTGTGTGACTCTAATTTATTTCAACACCCAGAGCATGTTTTTTTTTTTTTTTTTTTTTCCGAGGTACTAGGTGAATCTTCCGTGGCCCCCGTCCTTGCTTACAGCATGGAGGGGGGCCCACTAAGACCATCACGAAGCGTCGGGCTCCGCGGTGTGAGGGATTTCTACCCCCTAAACACCCAAAACCTTTTCCGCGGCGTTCACCGGAATCCGGCCCGCAACTGTTATACACATTACTTCGGACCGGTCGGCGTTTCTATGCCCTACAGCAATCTTATATATCTTGTCTGGTCTGTCTATTTTTCGTCTTCTGTATCAGTTTTCAAGGCAACCGTCAATCTTTTTGCCATGTAGTACGTGAATCACATAGCGTGCTTGTCGTCCCAGTTTTGTTTGCTTGACAGCATCAGTGTCACGACGTTATCCGGTGTGATGTCACCTGTCTTCGTCTGTAGTCTGTGTCTCGCGACTATCCAGCGGGGGCACACCAAAAATGTGTGCTCCTCGTCGTCTCTATTATGTCCGCAGTACCTGCAGGACGGAGTCGTTACCTTCCCCATCCGATGCAGATACTGGCGGAAGTATCCGTGTCCGGATAGGAACTGGGTCAGGTAAAAGTTCACCTCCCCAGCACCTCTCTTATGCCAGAGTCGCACGTCCGTTATGAGGCGTGTCGTCCACTTGGCTTTGTCGCTGTCTGTCCATCGCGTTTGCCAGGATGTCAGCGTCGTTGTCCGTGCGTCTATGGAGGCCTTTGCTCTTCCCCTTTCTTCGCTGTACTCGTAGATCCTCTTCCGCTCGAGAGCGAGAAGGTCTACTGGGACAACCCCTGCGATTACAAGTACCGCCACCTCTGAGACGGTGCGGTACGCGCACGCGATTAGCAGCGCTCTCAGTCTTTGTACCGCCGCGATCTTTTTGCGGTACTTCTCTATTCCGGTCGCGTCCGCCCATATCTCGGCCCCATAAAGGAGCATCGAGTTGGTCACTGTCATAAGCAGTCGTCGTACGCTCGGTCTCGGTCCCTTCGTATTTGCCATGAGGCGGGCGAGGGCGGCGGTCTTTAACGCCGCTCTCTCAGCGACGCCACGTATGTGCGGGCAGAAGGTCATCCTCGTATCCAGGGTCACCCCCAGATATTTGGCGGATCGTCCAGGATGCACAACGGACGTCCCCACCGTCATGGGTATCGTCGTGTCTATCCGTTTCCTAGTTAGGTATAGTAACTCCGTCTTTTGCATGGCCAGCTGTAGTCCCCGACTTTGCATCCATTCGTCCACCCGTCTTGTGGGTTGGGTCAGCCTCATCTAAGCTAGTCGTGTATCCTTGGTCGTGATGACGATGACCAGATCGTCTGCGTAGCCGACCAGATAGACCCGGCGGCATCGGAAGATCCAACACCTCACCGTAACCTACGTTCCAAATATCGAGGCCAACGATCGAGCCCTGCGCTACTCCCGCCGTCATTTTTCTTTTCTTGATCCCAGTCTGCGTCCCGTACGTAATGTAACGGTCTCGTAGATAGTCCTTGAGGATTCAGAGAAGGTATGGGCGCAGCGGGAAAGCGTCGGAGAATGCCCGCACGATGTCCGTCCACCTCACCGAGTTGAAAGCGTTTCGTACGTCGAGTGTTGCCATGAGCACTATTGGCCTGTTCTTGTGGGGTCTAGTCTGTGCTCTGTCAAAGGAGTCGATCACTTTTTGGATCGCTCCTATCGTCGACCGTCCTTGTCTGAAACCGTACTGTCTGTCGCTCAGGCCGCCAGCGTCCCGAACCGCCTGTTGGATTCGCGGTCTCAGGAGCATTTCGAAGAGCTTGCCAAGTATATTCAGCAAGCTCAGCGGTCTGTAGGATGACGGCGAGTCCGAGTCCCCACCCTTTCCTTTATCAATGAGGATCAGCCGCGCCGTCTTCCAATCTTTGCTGAACACGCTCTCCGCCTGGCCTGCATTATACAGGTTCAGGAGTATCCCCGGGCGTCGTTTTGCAACAATCCCGAGGATTTCCGCTGGGATACCGTCCGAACCTGGTGCCTTCCCCGCCGAGAGCTGCGCAACAGCCAAGCTGAGCTCCCCCTGGGTGAACTCCTGCACCTCGTCGTCGCCAGTATCGTCGCCCCCCCACCCTTGTTCAAAGTGTGTAGGGAAGAGTCCGTCAATGATTCTGTCCATCGTTTCTTCGTCCCTGACTACCGGTGGATTGTTGCCTCCCAGGTTGCGGGTGACGATCTTGTAACCCGCTCCCCAAGGGTCTGAGTCCACCTCGTTAATCAGTTTGGTCCAACTTGCCTTTTTACTGTCATTGATAGCGCGCCTCTGTTCTTTGTGCGCTACCCGGTACTCCTCCGACTGGGTCATCGCGTCCACTCTGTCGCGAGCGCGCTGGGCCCTCCGTCGGAGCCGTAGGCATTCGCGTCGGAGGCGCGCGATATTTTCGGTCCACCAGTACACCGGTTGTCTGTCACGTCTCGTCCGTTTTCTTGGCATAGAGGCGTCACAGAGCCGTCTCAAGAGCCCCGACGTTTCCTCTATTAGCTTTTCAGCCTTTTCTCTACCACCGATGCCGTGAGGGATCGCCGTTGTCGGGTCCGGTTCCCTGTCCAGCTGTGCTCAGTTTGTCAACGTCTAGTTTTTTCATGTTCCATCCCGCGGCAGTTGGTTAAACCCACAGCATGTTACTCATATTAATATTATTATGGCTTTCTCAAACAGAACGTTTATTCCCTTCTTTTTGTAGAATTAGTGAATTTAATTAGGGTTGAGAAACGGGAGGAAAAATACAATAAATATAGGATCCGATCGGGCCAAATACAACATATTACTTGCGATCGGTTACGTGCACGAGGACTAGGTAAAAGTTGACAAATTGGGATTATTCTACATTCGCGGGTATTATCCACGCGTATTACGATTTCATGGGAGCGTAGGGATTATAATATAACTAATGTAATTTGGGCCAGGATTAGGCGAGCTTGTAAAATTACGCAACTCCATATTGTAGAGGGTCTTTTATTTTGTATTAAGAGGGATTACTAATAAAAATCGATCTATGTTCCAATAATTAGCTGTACTATAATTTTCATTTCTCCCGAGTGGCGAATAACGAAATCCTACGTGTCCTCTCCCGACATAAATATAATTCCAAAATAAACATTTTCTAGGGTAGTATCCATATATCGCAACGTTTATGGGAGCGTTGCGCCGAATCAGGTAAGAGGCAGAGGTCCTCCTAGAGCAAGGCGGACGGATGCCTTGCGAGTGTTATCCAAAAACATCTCATTTCTGACATAACCAATTAAATTTGAGGTCTAGAGAGAGAGAGTTACAATATTGCGTCGAGTTATATCGTAACAAAAAATGGTGGTAGATCGTGGTTTGATGCTCTAACTTCTTGCGCTTATCTTTTGGAAAATTTCGAAAATTTAAACTACACAACGTTTATCAGTCAATTAACCGTTGCAGTGAAATAAAGAGTGTGCGAGTACATATGCACGTGCCTATGTACGTACACAAATAATTACATACACATTATATTTTATTTTACACAATTATAATATCTATATGACATATTTTATATCCATATTGCTGTGTGCTTCGCGCATGATCGCTTCTTGTTTTTCGCTTGATCAAACGATTGTAAACTCAAACCTTATTTTTTGAGTTGATTGCCGTGGTTTCGATCAGTGTTGTCATTTAACTCTTTAATTTAAAACTCGAGTGCTTCTGACTCTTTTCTATCACGGGCAATATCCAAGCCAACGGATCGGTCAGCGACAATTCGGAGACTAAAAAGAGGTCAAAAACAATAAACATGGCGGGGAGTGACGATTCAGCAGCCGCATCCGGGAATGCGAGCAGTGATTGCTCTCAGCTAATGGTTACCATGGCGGGTACCATGGCGATGCAAGCCGCCATTTCTGGCATACCATCATTTGACGGATTCAACCTCTCACTCAAGGATTTTCTACAAGACGTGTGGAATGTTGCAACTGATGTACCTGCCGACAAAATTAGTGGTTTCCTCAAGAAAATATTAGGGAAACTTAGGGGATCGGCTAGAAACTCTACGTATGGAGTAACCTTTAACAGTGCGGATGACCTTGTGAAGCATTTAAACGGAGATTCGCCCCCGGGAAGATATTCACGTACTATAACGCTCAAATAAATGGGATCCGAATGTTGCAACAGGAGACGGTCGGAGACTTCCGGGACCGCCTCAACATTTTGTCGATGGGAGCGAAGAATGCGCAGAAAGAAGAAAAGGGAGCGGGATACGTGGACGCTATGATGGCGCCTATGAAGGACGCTTCCATGAACACCTTTATCCGAGGACTACCATGCACCATTGGCACCGCTGTGGACGCCTGCCATCCGAAATCTCTTGACGACGCTTATTTAGAGGGAGTGCGGGTAGAATCCCGTATCAAATCTCGAATACTCTCGGACGCGCATATGCCGGGAGCCACCCAATATAACGAAACCTAGGAGCTGTCACAGAATTTTAGACGACCCGGAAGTTATGCAGTGCCATTTCTAAGTCATCACGTGGAAGGGGCCCAAAAATCCCCTGCTTACATTGGATATATGGAAAACGGCGAAGCTGCCCAACTGCCGGAATGTCCAACTGTCCAGTCCCAGCCTCAGGAGGAGCTGGAAGGTCCCTATGTCGGATATTTTTATGCGGGACGGACAGAACAATCGCAATCGGGAGGACCCAACGGGGCCGCCCCCGATGGCAATCGACCCCCCTTTACACAATATAATCGGGGTAGAAGTGGATATCGAGGTAGAGGTCGAGGTTATCCGCAAGAAACCCCCCGACCCAGAGAACAAATAGATCCGAGATTGTACTACCCAAACAACCAACAATCTCAGTCGGGTTTTACCTTTGCCTTCCTCCATCCCATGACCCACCGATCTCGTACCCTTCGCCGCAGGGGTCTTTAAACTCCCAGAGGGCTCCTCCGGAAACTTCGGAGGCGAGCCCTGCTCCTTCAGCGACGACCTCCCCGCCAATGATTCGAGATCAATCTCAAGTAAGCCAACCCACCTCACAATCCAGTCAAACGAACCCGGCGCCACGAGTGTTTCTGGCAAAAGCCCCGATGGGCCCGCCATCCGGATTGGTTCCTACTCATCAGCTGACCGAGAGGATGCGACAGAGGATGAATCTACGGTAGTACGAGTGAGGGTCCCCGAAGGCCGCAAGGATGGACTTTTATTTATGGTAGACAATGGTGCCACAGTCAACCTAGTTAAGGTTGGAGCCTTGGATCCCAATGCGCTTGTGGACACTAACCAAGCAATCCCTTTGATCGGAATTAGCGACCAAACGGTAGAAACCCTAGGCACCACCTCACTCATCATCCGGAATGAACCTGTTCCCTTTTAGTCACATACGACAATTTCCCTATTGATCAGGACGGTGTTCTAGGTAAAAATTATCTCAAGCAGGATAAGCCTGTCATCTCGTATCATTATAATACCCTAATGATCGGGAGCGACGTTATGCACCCAATTCCGTTCATCGATCCACCGACTCCTCCCAAGCCTATAAAAATTTGCGATATCATTATCAATGAGGAGCCAGCGGTGAAGTAGACTCAATCATCCCGCCTACTGAAGTGGCAGGCATCAAAGATGAACGTGGATCCAATAACGATTCGCCCCCCAAACCTGCCCCGATTCGGTACACTATTCCCCGCAGGTCGCGCAAGGTGCACAAAATTAACGTCGTTAAGACGGATCTGAAAGAAGGATACCTACCTCTTCTAGATGTCAGGTACGACGACGTATATGTGGGAGAAGGAATTGTAAAGGTAGAAAACAACTGCTGCCACGTGATGGCCATAAATACCCGTGAAGATGATGTCACCATCGAAGTGAAACCTGGAGAGCTCATTCCTTTCGAATACGCAGCTATGGACTTTGAACCAGGATCGGAGGATGATATCGAGGTAGCGGCCAACAACCCCATCGTGGAAAGCCACAGGAGAACGCAAGAACTTAAAAATATTATTCCAACCGACCATTTGAACGTCCGAGAAAAGGCTTATGTATTCACGATTATACTAATGTCTTCCTTCTGCCGGCAGAGCCCTTACCATGCACAGATGCCGTAGAACATTTTATCCCTACGGACACAAACAAACCAGTTAATGCGAAACAATATCGACATCCCGTAGCCCATAAGGAATTCATACAAAAGGGCATAGAAAAGAAACATAAGGAGGGGATCATCGAACCATCCAGTAGTCCTAGTAGCTCTACGATATGGATCGTCCCTAACAGACCGGACCCGCAAGGAAAGCCTAGATGGTGTATGGTCGTGGATTTTCGGGAACTAAATCAACACACAGTAGGAGACACATACCCCCTCCCGAACATAGCCGAGCTTCTAGACCAACTAGGAGACGTGTACTTTTCGGTGTTCGATTTAGCCTCTGGATTCCACCAAATTCAAATGGCTCCAGAGGACAAATGGAAAATCGCTTTCTCCATACCCGGAGGACACTTTGAATTCAATCGCATGCCGATGGGAGTCAAGAATGCCTCCGCTACATTTCAAAAACTAATGGATCAAATTAAGCGCGGGATTAACTGTAAAGAGTTGCTGGTGTATATGGATGGCGTAATTCTCCATGCCAGAACCCTTGAAGAGCATGATCGTCGAGTAAGGAACTTCTTCGATCTATCCGAAACCAAGCTCGTGTTGCAGCCCGAAAAGGTACATTTTCTGCGTAAGGAAGTAGCCTTTTTAGGGCATATTGTCAGCGCCAAGGGCGTTGAACCGGATCCTGGGAAAATTCATGCTGTGAAGAATTTTCCTCGACCAAAGACCGTAAGAAATGTGAGAGAGTTCACCGGACTCACCGGATATTATCGCCGGTTTATCAAAGATTACGCTAAATTCGCTAAGCCACTGTATGAACTCCAGAAAAAAGACAAAGACTTTCTGTGGGATCCAGCTCAAGAAGAAGCATTCGAAGTCTTAAAGGACAAATTATGTAATTATCCGATTCTGGTGTTCCCTGATTTTAGTAAACCTTTTACCCTAACCACCGATGCCTCTGATGGAGCCATAGGGGCCATACTAAGTCAAGAGAGAGACAAGTTTGATCATCCCATAAATTATTTATCGAGAACCTTGAACAAGGCCGAACGCAACTACAGTACCTCCGAAAAGGAATGTTTGGCCGTCTTATATGCTCTTAACCAGTTCAGGGTTTACTTGTTGGGCCGAAAATTTACATTTGTAGCCGATCATGAGCCCCTCAACTGGATGCACAGTCGGAAGAACCCGGGACAAAGACTCATGCGTTGGATGTTCAAATTCACCGATTACGAGTACACGTTTAAATATAAACCCGGAAAATTGAACTGCAATGCTGATGCATTGTCCAGAAATCCCGCGGATCAACCCGATGAGGATGAGATCAACAAAAACCTCCCGCAGCTCATGATCATGGTTCTGAAGGACCGAAAGGACGCTGGAAAGCCCACGGGAAACGGGGGTGAAAGATCTCTTACACCGACACCAGCTCTTGGTACAGCTGGACCTTCCGGAACTCAACCACCGGCGTCCCACTCGAAGGCCGTGTTTAACCCCGTCCGAGGTAGAGGTCGCCCTTTGGGTACTCTGACGAAAAAGACTGCACCGGTGTTGGATCATAGTGTGACAGCCCAGCGGATACGGCTGAGGAAAAGAAAGGTTTTGCCGGAAACAACGAATCAGACAAACGATCGCCGGCAGCCCCGTCGCAGTCGTCAACACCAAAACGATTACTGGCCACCTCCAAAGATACTAGCCGTCGCCCGATGGATGTCTCTATGGGACCTCAGTTTGGCCGGCACTCCCCGATCATATCCTCTTCAGAGGGAGGAAGCCCTGCGAAGCCGATGAATCGCAACCCTCGATTTATGATCCTCGGAAAATTGGGATCAGGCTCGACGACGATAAAGGAGAAGAACCAAAGGAGACAACCAATGAACTCTCCGAGACAGGCTCACCCTCGGATACACCTGCACCGATCGGTGAACAGGTAGAGATCCAGGTTACAGCACCTGAACAAAGCGCCTCCAAGGTGGATGACGACCTTTCTCCCGGGCAAGTCACCACAAGTCATGAGGAAGTCGCGGAATCAGCCCGCAAGTTCGAGGAGAGTCTTCGAATCCTTACGGAAAAAACAAGAACGGAGGAAGAGGACGACGAGATTCTCCCCCTCGAACTCCCTTCCCACTTATCAGAAGGGGATGTTGTTGATGATCATACACGCAGCGTATTGGATCAAATGGACCAGTACGATGGCCACAATGACGACGCGCTATCTCAAAAGATCACTGAATTAGTACAGCGGGTCGCCGCCGCGACCAAACCCGAGCCTGCCACATCCTCGGACCAGGACACCGCCGCGGAAGGACCTAGCCGTCAGTGTGACGGTTCCATGATCAGTCAACCCCCGCAACGCGCCATATCAGTCACTCCCCAAGTAAGAGCAGAACTTTCAACCGCTAGAAGCACTCTTCATCCTCCTGGAACGTTTAAGCCTATCCCGCACTTTCCTCAGCTGGAGAATATTAGGGAGGAAACGAAGGGTCCTAAATTGATAAACTTAGAATTCTCTCAACCGCCTGTTGACACATTAGGATTGTTCATGTCCATGCTCGGACAACACCAGCCCCTAAATCAGTACACCGATCCGGAAAATTATCGCGGAACGAAATCGCCATCCTCCGAGGCTCCAAGTGGCTCAGAGAAGGAACGGCGTGCTATACCACTGCCCCTTAAGAATAATGTCATTATCTCACAGCAATGTCTCACTTATAAAAGAGACAATTATGCTCATTTTTTGGCCAAGGATTGTGAGACTTGTAATCCTGTTACTCGACTACTGTCTGACATCAGGGCTTTAGACATCAAAAATCTTAAATCCAAAAAAGCCAAATTGGGACAAATAATTACCACCCCCTATAAGAACTCGGATAGCACAAGACGTTTTTTAAACGTCATTATGACGTCAAATTTGAAACCTCGCGACATCAGAAAAATAAGTTGATCAAACGTCATAATGACGTCAGTAAAACGTTGAAAATGTCCGAAGAATTATTTATCCTGTAATATTAATTACTTTAGACGTCATAAAAACGTCATAAAAACTTCATAAAAAGTCATAAAAACATCATAAAAGCGTCATAAAAACATCATAAAACGTCATAAAATCGTCATAAAACCGGAATAAATACGTCATAAAGGCATTATACTCCATTAATCCATCTTTTTTTCTCGCTAGGTGGCGTCGAACAATCTCAAAGTAGAAAAATGAGGTTCAGTCTATAAGAGCAAATATTGAAAGAGAGGGTGGGGAGGGGCTTCTTCATACATAAATATTATACGCCTGCTTAGACATATATATAAAGATGTAATGTATAAATGACGTTTTTATGACGTTTTTTATGACGTTTTTATCACGTTTTATATGACGTTTCTATAACGTTTATTGTATGTTCTTCCAACATTTTTCTAACGTCCTATTAACAGATTTTTAACCTTTTTATGACGTCGAAACAATGAAAAGAAATATCGGTAGAAAAATACTGCGGACATTTTCAACGTCTTACTGACGTTATTGTAACGTTTGAGCAACTTATATTTCTGACGTCGCGAGGTTTAAAATTTGACGTCATAATGACGTTTAAAAAACGTCTTGTGCTATCCGGGAATCATAATATCTTCTCTCTTGTAATAAAGGAGAGATATTATGACCTTATCAACGTCTCAAGCTTAAAACGCAGTTTGAAGAACTTGCGTGACCTTCTGGTAAAGAAGAACTTGTCCAGCATCAGGATTTCTAGGAGAGGAGACTTCACCGACACCTTAGACCCCGGACTTCTCACCGAGATCCTCGTTGCTATCTTTAGCGGGACGCCCATCAAAGTCGTAATGTGTTATGGTAAGGTGGAACTGCCTGATAAAGAGGAACGACATCGAAGGATCATCGAAGCTCTGCATGATAGCCTGGTCTGAGGACACAAAGGGATAAATCAAACATACCAGAAAATCCGAGAACGCTACTATTGGCCGGGAATGCGCAACGACGTCTTGGACCGCATACGCCGATGCCCAAGTTGCCAGGAAAGGAAAATAGAACGGATCAAGACACGAAAGCCTATGATTATTACGGACATCCCGATCGAAGCCTTCGATAAAATCTCAATTGACACCGTAGGGAAACCGAAGATCGCACCTCGCGAAAACTGCCACTTATTAACCATTCAATTCAATCTAAGTATCTGATCACCATATCCTTGCCGAATATTAAAGCCCTCACCATTGCGGATACCTTAGACAAACACTGCTTTCTTCACACCTCATTTGCAAATTTGGCGCCCCTCGTGCGATACTGTCAGATAGAGGAACCAATTTCCTATCCGAAATTTTGACAACTTAATGAGGATTTTTAAAATACATCACCTCACGACATCGGGTTACCACTCTCAGACTAATGGGTCGCTCAAACGCAGCCATGCCCCTTTGGTTGACTTTATCCGAACCTATTCGGAAAAATATGACGATTAGGACAACCTCACGCCGTTTACCACGTTCACCTACAATACCAGTGTGCACTCGGCAACCAATTTCACCCCGTTCGAACTTGTCTTTGGCAAATTGGCCCGGTTCCCTATGCGCATACCCAAAGACGAGAAGCTGCGCACTTGTAATGTATATCTGCAAGACTGCTGAATAGGTTGGGGGAATTGCAACGAATGGCCGGCGAAACTCAGATCGCAAACAAAATACCAAGCAAAGAACAATACGATTACAAAGCTAAAAGCCTTAAGGGAAGGATCGGTGATTACGTATGGGTTCTAAAAGAACCCTGTACGTCTAAATTCGATAGCTTTTACAATAAGCCATTGAAAATTGTAGAAATTCTCGGGCGAAACAACGTGGTACTCGAACTCTCGAATGGGAAGAGAATTCGTGAAACACATGGATAAATTAAAAGTCATCCCCCCTACGGACTCCTCTGACTAATCAATTTGCATGAATTTCAGGTATTACAATTTTGCGCTTCTCTTCACTATGCATCTTCTGCTTGCTGTCACCCTCTTCCTAGGGCTAGGGACTTTAATTACTGCTGATCCCTACTATGAGGTTACTCCAATACGCACCAACCCCGGGATTTATTATGAGCGGACTCGATTCGTCGGGGTATATAAAAACGACTGGAAGATCGTTATCCATTTGGACATACCGGCCTTCATCAATACCCACAGACCCTCTAATGGCTATAATGCCAACCTTAAGCGATGTGAGGCGTATTTCGAGCAACATAGGTGTCACGCCATCCTCAACAAGAGTTTGATGGACGTGAAATACCAAACACTTCAAAACCTCCATGATGAAATCTGGATCGTAGCTGAAAGTATGAATGTCAGGGACCCTAGTGTGCCCCTCCCTCTTAGCGACATGCGCCTCAAAAGGATGGCTCCCCTGAGAGTGATTGGGAGCATCAGTAAGGGACTCTTCGGATTTGTCACGGAAGAGGGTGCGGAATTGCTCAATAAAAACATCGATCAACTGTTCCAGGACCAAACTAAACTCGCGAAACTCACCGAGGACAAGACACATATCCTATCAGCGGGACTTGAAGAACTCTATAATCTGATGGCGTCCCACTAAGCTCTAGTAAAAACAATGGAAATTCACCTGCGGGACAAGCTGAGCAGCCTGTCTAGAGACTCCGAAAAGGATAACTTCTTGTGGGAGTTAAATGCTTTCGCTCGGCAACCCGAAGCCAAAATGAACCATCTCATCTACAGCAATCAAGAACTGCTAGATATCCTCAACAACCTAATGGAACGGAAAATTCACCCCAGGTTGTTGAGGAGGGATACTATCCAGTACATCGCGAGTGATATCCGACAATTAGAGGACAACCTAGATCTCCCCATCCCAACTCAGCATGTACGAGCTGAGGAAATCGCTCGAATTGCCTCCATAGATGCCATCTATCATGCAGGTAGGGTTCTGGCCCGGCTAAGCCTCCCGCTCACGGATAGAGCCTCCTACGATCTATACAAGTTGCACCCCGTCGCCATACCTCAGCACATTCCAGGACACCCCCTTAGCTCCGCCTGGATCATTCCTGAATATGAATATATGATTCTTAGAAAGAATCAGAGGACATACCTCAAAGTCCATCAAAATCAGTTGAAGGATTGTGTTGATTCACACTATGGATATATCTGTCCAACTCAGGGGGCAATCTACACTTCAGGAGGAAATAAGAAGTTCGAGATTGAGATGTTGACAAACCCGACGAAGGAATCTCTCTCCCTGTGTAATATTGTAATACGACCGGAAACATTGACGCAATGGCAGTACTTAGCAACCGATGGGACTTTGTTGTTTTCCGCGGCAGAGAACGAGAGCGTTCAGGTCTCGTACGCTGGGGAGATCTACAAGAACATCAATCTCCAGGGAGTAGGATTACTGAGGCTAGCCGAGGGATGTATGGGACCTACCTCTCATCTGACGCTAATATCTAACAGCGTTAGGGTATCAAAGACCCAATATATATATAACCCTGATTTTGGGCTGAATGTGACTGACATTATACCAAACCTATGGACATGGGACAACTCATCCAAAGGGACCGCAACATTGACGCAAGAAGCCCTAACTCAACTACCGTCTTGGGCTAACAAGAAAGAATCCTTGAAGACCATTATGGCCCAACCCCAAGAAGTCCGTCGACACAACAGAGCTACGTCGTTTACCAATAACCTAATCTACGGCGGACTGGGGATGGTCTTCTTAGGAATCGCATTATATTTCGTCACCCGGACCATATTCCTAAAGAGGAACATGTTTGGTCGTACCCCAAAAAACACCAGCCGGAGCGACGACGTCGAGATGCATAAATCAAGACTGGAACGCCGTGCTCAAGGACACTCCGTGCTAACTGCTACTCATCCTTCTTCTCTACCCTCTATTATAACCGTTGAAATCGACTAACACTAAAAACCCCCGATGCGCCCCTTTTTCAGAGCAATCCACAGTGAATTTTCCCTCCTACAACATGAACTCGGTTCTATCCACGCTACTTACCCAACTGCAAGAGATGGAACAAACCATTTCAAACCGGATTAGGGACGGAACAACGGACGGTCAAATCCTTTCTGTTAATCCTCAAGAGGAATCCGGGGACGTCGTTCTCGCCGGAGAGCCGGAAGAAACAAAACCACCCCAGGTCCTCGACCTGAAAATGAGATCCGAGATCCATAAAGTCTCGTCCGAAAAGGTAGAGTCTAACCTCGACCAAAATTGAATATTCTGTCAGTTACCATGGGGCCGACGGATCATGCGGGGATCGGAAAGGGAGCAGGGCGAAAGGAGGACTAAACGTCGATTCTTTTCCCATTTTGCGAAGTCTGGAACAATGGAGTACTGCTACGCAAAAATCGACCACTTCGGCAGATTATCTCATGGATTCGTGAAATATCACCACCAGGCTGATGCTATCCATGCCCTTCGATCGAGTGACTCGTGCTACCGAAGCCGTCCCGCTCGACGCCAATACACGATCACGAATAGGATAATCCACGGAACCTGCGGATTCACCATAGACGTCAGAAATTAGCATCTCCATCTACCTACATGTTCACGCCAGCGGGCCCTAGAACATTTATAAATACCATAAGGACTTCCGTAATAACTCTCTCTGTTTTATGCTATATCTCACACGAACATATATATATTTCCTTCCATTTTTAGCACAACCCCCCTTCTACGCCAAAATAAAGCCTCATATAACTTGTTATTGTTTCTTACAGCCATGTCCCAACTACCACGTATCCAAGAGGCCAGCGCTGCCCCCGGCGAGGAGAGCCGCGTGGCATTGGCGATGATCCGTGCTCTTAGGAGGATGGCTGAGGTATGGTGGGCACAACGCGCCTCCCCCGCCTCCACCGGCGAGAAGGAAACGGGTCAATAGGAGACCGAAACGGGTGAAATCCCTGTGAGGATCGCCGACGCGGGGGAAGGCCCAGAAGACTCGGAGGAAGTGGATTAGGAGATAGAGGATGCCATTGGCCTACGTCTGATCTCTATAGCCGGAAACCAGGAGGGGCCGACTACGGGAGTATTCGAGTACCTAGACTGTTGCTCCACCCGTACACTGATCCGTATGTTAAGGAAGGACGGGGCCATCCACTTCTTGGGACCGGAGACAAGGGAAAGGTCTGGACGGATCAGATTCACCTTAAAGGTGGAATTCAAAACCATCAACAGTTGCCTGGGGATCTGTTACAAGTATAGAGTGTGGGCCTACGGGGATCTACCGCCGGATCAGGAGATAGAAGAAGACGACCTTCCCTCATTCCAGGATCCGAGAGAGCCCGAAGAGGAACCAAGGAGCGAGAAAGAACCGTAAAGGCCCCGAATGTTGGTTGCTCCAGAAAGCGGAGCCGATAGATTCAAAAGACTATTAAATCGCCGCACACCCCGGGAAATAGAGATGAGTGAACACATGGCTGGGATGCGTATCTCCATAGTAATCACTCCCAACGAGGAAGAACTCGCTGTTGTCAGGAAATTCGGCCAGTACGGGCCGATCGACTACTTCTTTAATCACCCTGTGGGGGACAGGGGAATTATTCAGACGTATATCAAGTATTTCCACGTGGAGAACATGCAAACAGCCCTAACTCCAGCCCCGAGAAAATATGGAGCCACTATTCCTCGGGTCCTCTCAGCTTACGAAAAAGCGCGACTGACGATCTACGACCCGATATGTAGGAGGGATGTGATCCGAAAATACATCTTCGAACACCAGCAGATCTGTCACCACCAGGCGGGAGCGGAAGCCGTGAAGCACCGTGGATGAGGGTTCACCATGATGAAGCGAAACCTCAAGGAGCACCTAAAGCTATGCAAACGGGGGACCCATATTTGAACTAACTGGACTTTCATCTTAAAATTCATTCGATACTTTTGTTTTTCACATATACCACAATAAAGAACTTATTTTGATACTTTTCTATGAACCAGGACTTCATCTTTCTAACCTTTCCTCCGAAACCACGCGGGTCCTTTTTCCTTTCCTGGGATCGTCGAGCCGAGACGACCACACGACGGCAGTTTCCCTATTTCCGTAGTCTTAAGTTCACCGTGGCACGGTGGGACAAACGGGACCCTCGGCTATCAAAATTCTCCTCCGGCTGAAATCACAACTAATTCCAAATTTTTTTCGATGAAAATCTTCCTTATTGCGAATACCATGAGGTGTGGTTGCACTTTTTTGACATGAGAAAATTTACCCATACAACTACACCATGGAAAGTAAAAAAACTGAAAATTTTTGATAGAACACTAGGTTTCGGAATTTTTTGAGATATAAAAAGTAACAAATAAATTAATACCAATTATAGAAACGTGATCTATACATAAACGACTAACTGAAATAATTTTTTCTGATTCCAATATTTGTTTTTGACCATGTTAAAGGTTGGATACGATAACACAGGCAAACGAAAAAAATAAACAAGTGTTTAGAGAATATGAAAGTCTGAATTTTTGATAATGGATTTCTGGATTGATAATGGATGATGAGGCTCCAGAATCGATGAGAATTTTAAGAGGTGGATTTGTCGTTATTATGTGTGGTAATTCGGGTGAATTGCTAATCGAATTTAAATTTATCACATCGGTTCTGTCGTATCGGGAGCTTGTTGAAAATTTTGGCAGTTATCACTCTCGTCGTTTTCTTGATTAAATTCTTCATGGTCTGGTACAGGTGAGTCATTTTGATAATTGATTGCTTTCTCTTCTCCTTGTTCTTGTTGATGATGCAACTCTTCAGCGATAAAGTTTGCTGGTCCTGTGCTCTTAAAGAAGTTCGTTCTTGGTTTAAAGTTATTTTGTGCTGGTCAATTATTATTTGATCTATTTGTTGGATTAACGCCTTGTTTGTTAGTATTTCTTGTAATAATTGACATTGGTGTTGGTTGGTAATTTTGTTGTCTTGGCAGATTATTATTATTTTGATCAAAATTGTTATTACGATAATTTGTGGGGATAAATCCAGGTTGTGTTTGTGCAAATGCGGGTGTCGGTTGCAAATAAAATGGATTTACATTTCTTGAAGTACTTGGTAAATTATTTGAAGGGTGAATAATTTTTGGATTACTATTAGTCGCAAATGGGTTTGTACTTTTAGCATTGATTGTACCGAATACGTTGGGCTTAGGTTTGTTATCACGTTGTCGTGCGAAATTGAGGAAAGCACTTTGTTGTTCATGGTTGTCGTATTTTACGTCATTTTATTATACATGCCTCAACGTCGTCTAAATCCAAATGTATCAAGTAAAAATGGTAAGGCTCTTTAATACCATTTATAAAAGTACTTTTGGCTACGTTTTCATAAAATGTATTTTTAATACTTATAACATTAGCGTCTCGATTATTTAACTGTATGTGTTCCTTCAATTTATTTAGCCTGCTTTTGATTTCGTCCGCGTATTTTTCGTAAGACTGATTTGTCAATTGATAACATACACTTAGTCTGTTAAATAGTAACTCCTCCGAACTTGGGTCACTGAATCTATTAACTAAGAGCATTTTACATGCGGCATATGTGGCCGAATTATTTACCACTATTAGGTCTA
This sequence comes from Torymus aiolomorphi, assembly GCA_036365515.1. Lineage (NCBI taxonomy): Eukaryota > Metazoa > Arthropoda > Insecta > Hymenoptera > Torymidae > Torymus > Torymus aiolomorphi. The sequence goes on from CM070877.1 coordinate 64,135,803, forward strand.
GTGCTTCACCGCGAATCTTTGATTTGATTAATGCGAATAATGTCTCGTTTATTGCATTATCTGCAGTCACCACATTTTCGACGAATTTGTCGCACGTTTGTATAATGTGCGAATGGAGTCTTGTACCTCCTTCATATATGGGGATCGCGTCGCGCCATATCGTAAGTCGCAATTTAAATTGTTCTAACGTAAGATTTTGCTGATTATCTCCGTTATCTGCCATTTTGCTTTATCTTTGATTACGCTTCACGTAAAATCAATTGCACTTAAAAGGATAGGGTTGGGTAGGATATAGGAAATTTCAAAGACTTAGTTTGTCTTTAATGATTTCGGGTGAATCTCTGCTTGCAGGTGGACTCCAATCTTGACGTAGCAGGTTCCGTGATGATGGACGTTGAAACGCCAACTGCTTCCTCGCCGAAGATTTCCGTCACCAGGTTGAGGGAGAATCTGAGTTTTGCAGCTTCACGGTCCTGTCTCCGCAGCGCCAGTTATGTGGCAGGCCCCGGTGGATCACCAAGGAAAGGTAACACACACACAGGTAACACTCGCCAAAGTAAGTAAGTAATCGAACAAAAGGTGTTGATTAGAATAATGATTTATTAAAACGTCGTTACAGGTTGGCTGCCCGACAGAGACTGGCGATCGTCGATGCGAAGTGCAGTAAGAGAGTATAAAGAGAGTATATGTATAAAGTATATGGGAGCGTCCAGCAGAAACGGGCCACCGAGCGCGCGCGGTGCCTTTTTTCGTGTAAAAGGCGCTCTGTTTAACTCGGTCATAATCGTATGCTGCGTCTTTGAAAAAAAAATCAAGGACCTATATCGATCGATTTTTTCCTGCTCTTTCCAATGGTGCCATTGTTTTTATTGCGAAACGCTTTCTTCGGGACGAAAACTCGAGTTGAATATTGAAAGCCATTTTTCTCAAAGTATATCATGTTTTTTTTCAAAATAAACTACACCATTGGAAAGTACAACTCTTAAGCTTCAAAACCCTATCTTAGAGAAGTTGGAGAAATAAAGGGTTTAAAAGTAACAACATGAAAAAGACAGCGTCGAGGGTCCGCACGAGCCCCTCGCGCCCGTGCGTACTGCACGTTTAAGTGCACGCTCTATTCAATTCGCTAATAATCGTGTACCAAGTCTCTGAAAAAAGAACTAAGGACATATATCGATAGATTTTTCAGGATTAGTACCCGAAGTGCCCGCTAGATGGCAAGCACCGAGCGCGCTACCTTCAATGAAAAACATCACCTCGCGGGCTTAAATAGAGGCCTGCGTCGCCCACTAGCCAGGTGCTTTATGCACGTGCCTTATTACTTTGCCCCTTTGTCTTATTGCCTTAATAAAAAAAAGCTTAATAAGATGTCTAACATTTTAAATCGTTGCTGTAATCCATTTGATGAAATAAAGCATTGTCACGTCCTAAAACATGACACGACTGGGATTATTAACTCATTTAAGAGTCAGTGCTCTTCTTGGTCGTAGCTGCGCCAGCTAATAGACCATGGACGAGCTAAGGAAAGGAGTGTAGTAACAAAATTCACTGTTGTCGTTAAAATCTGAGTTTGATTAATTTCTTCTTTTGGACTCAGGATTTGGGTTTTACAAGGACCAACAGAAGCAGCACATTTGTCTCGTAAAAACAATTTTTGTTGCGCATGCCCCTTGTATGGATAGGAGAAAGGTCACGAGCCCAGGAATTCTGTATGTTGGATAATACTAAATTTTTCCCATCTCAGGTTATTCTCAGTTTCGTCCTTCCCTAACCTATCAAAATTAGAATTTATTTCTTTAATATTTCTTTTCTATTATTTTAATGACAATTGATATTGGAAACTCTCTTTCTTGAAATAAAATTTATACCATTTTGTCAAATCAAATTGCACCAAGTTCGTAAAACTCGCACTAAATGATTTGTGTATCGTGAATAACTCCTGTCCATTAAAGTCCGTAAGACCAAGGCCAATCGGATATTCACAATCCAAAATAATACAATAATTTATTTATTTGAACCTGAATTTTAATAATATTCTCAACTTTGAAATCTAAATTTTCCTAAGAAAAATAAAATTTATACTATTTTATCAAATCAAATTGCACCAAGTTCGTAAAACTCGCACTAAATGATTTGTGTATCGTGAATAACTCCTGTCCATTAAAGTCCGTAAGACCAAGGCCAATCGGATATTCACAATCCAAAATAATACAATAATTTATTTATTTGAACCTGAATTTTAATAATATTCTCAACTTTGAAATCTAAATTTTCCTAAGAAAAATAAAATTTATACTATTTTGTCAAATCAAATTGCACCAAGTTCGTAAAACTCGCACTAAATGATTTGTGTATCGTGAATAACTCCTGTCCATTAAAGTCCGTAAGACCAAGGCCAATCGGATATTCACAATCCAAAATAATACAATAATTTATTTATTTGAACCTGAATTTTAATAATATTCTCAACTTTGAAATCTAAATTTTCCTAAGAAAAATAAAATTTATACTATTTTGTCAAATCAAATTGCACCAAGTTCGTAAAACTCGCACTAAATGATTTGTGTATCGTGAATAACTCCTGTCCATTAAAGTCCGTAAGACCAAGGCCAATCGGATATTCACAATCCAAAATAATACAATAATTTATTTGTTTTTTATTTTTGAGTTTATTTACCTTTCTTATTTTGTAAATCTCCTTTTTCTTTATAATTTTTTGAATATAGTAATTTGGAATTTGGTAAAAAGAAATTGAACTAAAATTTTGAGTAATCTGAATATTTTGAATTTTTTATTTTTTCCTCTTTTAAATAGAATTGAGTTGGTACAGTATCGTAAAGCTTGTGAGACTTGTGTCGATCTGCCCGTACAGTCAGCAAAGCTTGTGAGGCTTGTGTTGATCTGACTGCGCTGAGCACGGCGCATTCGGCATATTTAAATAAGTTGCTCCTCCTCTTCTTTGGCTGGAAAAACTGCGGTGTCGAATCGGGTAGTTGCGTCATCTTGCGTTAACGAATCGTTGGTTGCCAAGTGTGACGGCGGTTGATAGTCATATATCCTGTAATGTTAATTGAGGCTAGTGGTGTGAGAAGACGGTATCCAATGGTGCGGGGGTGGCATCCCTTCCAAACGTCGATTTTTATGAAAGTGGGGAAAATCCTATGCTTTAACACAGGGAGCGGCAGAGAGCGGTCGCTCATCCCTTCTCCAGGGTATTTTCCGGCGGCTCGTATCTTCCTTAAGGAGCAAGAGAGAACGATATATGTGCGACAGAGAAAGAGAGATGAGAGAGACAAAAGATATATCCTTCTCTTTCTTTCGAGTCAAAAATGATCAATTTTCTGTTACTTGCTGAAAATTATACAATGTTGGCAGTTTATAAATTATAAAATATGTTTTTCTGTTACATTTTGTTCTAAAATGAAAATACAAATTTGAACGGAAGTTATCGTTCTATTACAACAGGAGTTAAACGCATTATAAATTTTATAAACTTAATTATACATTAAACAATGAAATTTCTTATGCAAACTTTATAAAAACATTAGACTATTCATTCTAGCTAATATTTCAATTATATTACTAAATTATTTTATTAAGTTAATACATTTTCCTTAGGTCTTCTATTGTTTATTTAAAATATTTGAAATTTAATTAATTGCTTTGAATATCAATGTGTCAGAATACAACTATTGTTTAGTAAAAATATTTATCTAATGTATATAGTTCATAAAATTTGCATTTACAAATGGAAATCCCTTATTAATAGTGTTAATGTTTAATTAATGAATAAGAAACATACAGATTACAGTGTATTATTCAAATTTCGAACAGGTTTATTATTTGAACTTAGTAGCTAGTTAATTAATCCAGAAAAAAAAAAACAAAGGATTATTATTTACTATAAAAATATAATATGATAATGATTTTTATCAGCTCATAATTTTTATTTAGCATAATACAACCGTTACTTAAAACAGAATTATTTTCCTAATTATAGTTATTGAGATATTTGTCGTTAATCTAACATAATATTCTTATGCTACAGTACGTTGAGTCCCAAAAGATGCTGGAAAACGCGTCTCCACGCAGGAAGACTGAGGAAATCTATTTTTAGATACGCCATGTGCGTGAGACAGATTGTACAGATAGACACCCTCTTTTCCTCTCAGCATTTTCTTATTATTAATAATCCTGAATATTTTACAAGTATAAGGTTATCTACTTTATTAGATAATTGTGTAGAGAATTATTACAAATTTGAATGAAAACGTTGTGATTATTTTGCCGGTAATTATTCACAATATTAAATTTATTAATACTTAAAGATTTAATTTACAATGTAATTACATTCGATAAATTTACAAACGGTCGGTTATATAAAATGAACTAGTGGTAAACATGACTTATTGCTTTATGTAATATATTAAGTATTATAGTAATCATTTATCGTTTGTTAAAAAAGATTCTTTACATGTTTATTGGTTGCGTTTACAAAATGCATATGGTTAGTTATAGAGTTATATTTTTGGGTTCTTGTTAATAGATCTTAATATTATTAATACGGAAACAAGCAAAAGCTGTTGATTGCAATTTAACAAAGAATATGGAATTAGTATTATTTTTCCTAATTTCCTTACTGCTATATTTAATATTCAAAGTTGTTAAAATAATTTTATCTTTAACGGTGTGAGAGATATTGTCTAATAATGTAAATAATCTTTTCAGTATATAGTATATGTCGTGTATTCAAAACTCGGAAAAGCGCGTCCCCGCGTGGGAAAGCGTCATATCTATATTTAGTGGGGCCATGTGTTTTACAACAATCAAGATAGTGTATCCGCTCGAAGCAAGCGTCCCTTAAAGCTACTTTCACATTTTGAAGGAATATTTCCATCTCACATGTAATTGTTTAAAATCCAAAATGTTTATGTAATAGAAGCATTTTATTTATTCATAACGGAAGAAAAAATAAAAGTTGAATAAGTTTTATTATTTGATTAGGGAAAATATTCTTTCATGAATGTGTCTTAAAGTAATTATTACAACCTTAAATCTATTTTACAATGTTATACTTTTCATCCCACGCCTGAACGGTTGCTAATTATTGGTTACTGTACCTATTGTCAGAAGAAACTTAATTTATATATAAAAATACAAAAATACTCAGTCAAACATATAAAGGTAAAATTTCAATTAGCGATTTGTACTTAAGCTATTATTTAGAACATATTTGTAGGAACTTAACCATACTTTATAACTAGTGCGTTAATGCAAAAAAATAATATTGTTAATAACAATCAGTAATATTGTACTTCTCCTAAAGGTTTTACTATTATAATTTTTATGGCTTATGAATATCATTTTCTTATTCAGATTAGTACATAATTTCGTTATGTTAATAATTAATGTCTGGTGAATATTTCTCCTAGAGTGGATTACTTATTTTGTATAAGTAAAGGTAATAATATTTGGTAACAGATTTTCTAATATAGTTTACTGCACTCGTAGTCGTGGGTATAGTTGATTACAATATTTTAGTTTATTGAGATTAATGTTTGTTCTTCATCAAGAAGAAAAGAAAGTTTACAGTCCGTTTAATATAAAGCCGAAATATAAAGGGAAAGAAAATTATAAGAATTTAAAATTCAAAATTAAGGCATACGCCGCGTCGACGTTTTATGGCAGCTTGGGGAAGCTTCGAGTGGCACAGCTCACACTCACAACCCTTGATACAGTAGTGTCGGTAGGGTAGTAGTGGTTCAGGGTTATGATCGTGATTCATCAAATAGGAAATATTTTTAACTATATCCTAAATAGTAGAAAGTAAAAAAAAAAAAATTTTTTTTTTTTTTTTTTTTATGCATGATCGTAGACGGTTCCGTCATACCCCCCTACTAAAACGGTTGCTTGGTATTTGTAAAAAGAACTAGCAATCGCTTAGGTGTATAACTAGAAATAGAGATAATAATAATTTTTTTTTTTTTTATTTTAGCGTGAAAAATCCGGATACAGGATTAAGTTCATCTTTTCTTTCCGAGGTCGATGCTACAGCATCTGTTGACCGAGGTTGAGGTTGCGGTTGTGTGAGTAGTTCTCGTTCAATTGGTTGCTCTACATCTACATTTTCTCTTGGATCTCTATTTAAATAAACTAGCATATGAGCCAAAGAACTCCATATTGCAGCTAATAAATGCACTGACCATCCATATACCTTATGTAGTAAAAATCCATTGATAAAGATTTCAATTACCATTTTTATAATTTGAAAAATCATTACGATGGCGAGAATTCCAGCACTGGCTGTACCAAATGCCATGAATTTCGACCATGCTCTATCCCAAGTGGATTGAATAATTACCTCTACTGCCTCTTTATTTAATAATTTCATTATTGCCCCAGTGTTATCAGTCATGGGTTGACCATTCATTTCTCTGGCAATATCATTTAAATAACCCGGCTTTTCTACTGGGAACATTATGTGTTGTTTTAGTTGTTCAATGTCCTTTTCGCTATAAATACCCGAGGTGGCTAAATACTCGGGGCTAATATAGCGCCAAGTGGATTTTGATTTAGGACTTAATTCAATAGGGTTTTTTGTCTCTGTAGGACGAGGTAGAATTTTATACCACTCAGTTCCTAATGAATAATATGCACGTAATAAGGCATTATAGGTTATAGTTGTTCCATGATCTTTTAATATGTGTGTTCTTGGGGTCAAAAAATAAGTCTTATTTTGACGGGTTACTTGTAATTCGGCATAGCACTCGTCTCCATGTTGTACTTTCACTTCTACAGGTATACACTTTACGACATGAACAACCTCTCCTGCGGCCACGGCCATATAGCCTGGGCCTTTCATAAGATTATATGCGAATTGATCTGGAGCTTGGGTGGCTATCGCTAAAGCATTTTTCAAAGTTTCCCGTTCAAGATTACATCTTTGGATAATTACGTCTTGGTATAAATATCCAATTTGACTACGAACATGTTTTTCAACGTATACAAATTTTGAATTTACGTATGTAAATATGTCTAAATTATTTATTGGGACTTGATTATAATTGGCGAATGATATACCTTTAGCAGTTTCAAAAATAACTAATTTAGGATGTTCGGTACGAATTATTTTGTAATCACATACCGATTCTTCAGCTTTCCTAGTTAGAGCAAAAGTGTTCTCCTTGCTTGATAAGGAGTATATGATTTGATCTTGATTACTGAAACTATCAATTATCTTATTCGCATATCCTTCATACAAAACGCTATAATGATTGAAATTGCATCTGTCTACGGGTATGGCCTTCCAAAAGGTTTGTCCACCTTCGACATCTACGCAATTACTGTCAGATAGCGTGCATGAAGTACCAGAGTTTAAGTAAATTTTATTATTATTTAAGTCAACACGAGCTCTTTGGCTTTGTACTGTAACTCTAATGGTACCCTGCACTACGACTGACTCCCACGAGCCATAAGGATCCATGTAAGCAGTTCCTTGACAGGTGCCGTCACTTTTTATTGAACCAGCGAAAGTCATAGGAAACGCATGCGTATGATTTGGATTGATGCTATTAAATACACTATTGCCAAGGCGAAGATTTCCTGTGTGATAAAGATCTTCACATTGTTTACTAGAAATTTCCTGGATGTATTCACCGACACCATGATGCACAACAGATACATGTGAGTGTATCCCACAGTAATAGACAGTTCGGTAAACTTCTAGTTTACATTGTATAACCTCTGTTTCTACAAATTCATTGATTTGAAGTAGTTGAATATACTTCCGCGTGACATTAGGTGCGATTTGAGGTATATCACACGGCCCGACATCTAATAAGGATAAAGTTGTTATATTTACTATACGCGAACCACAATCATAACCTATCAACCCAACTACACTGTGCAGAACAGCGGCAAAGATTAATAATTGGTACATCTGTAACAGAATAAAAGGAAAACTTTTATATATTATTCGGTTTCGGAATTTTCCTTCCTTTTCTTTTTGATTTTGATTTCTTTGTTTATGTGGGATATTTTAAGACGATTTGCGTGAACAATTTTTGGTGTTTTATTAATTAAAATTTTTACATTATTTTTGTTAATAATTTCTAGTATTTTATGTGGTCCCGTATAATGATCTCCAAATTTTTTTGGTTTTGATCCTTTTAATAAGAATACAAAATCTCCTATCTTAAAATTTTTTTGATTAATATTTTTATCGTAGTATTTTTTTGATCTTAATTTCGAATTAACTAAATTATCGTAAACTAGTTTCCTAGTACCTGTTAGCCTAATAACTAAATCTTTTACATAACCCTGATATGTGGGTAATAAATCGCCTTCACGAAGGGGATCACTGGACGGTAGTCTAGCTAATCGTCCAAAAACGACCTCAAAAGGTGTATGTTTTGTACTTTCTTGTACGCATGTGTTATAGTTTAACATCGCGATATCGACCCACTGATCCCATTCGCTATCTTTTTCCGCATATTGTTTAAGAAATTCACCTAACGCATGGTGCGATCTTTCTAGCGAACCGTTCGATTGCGGGTGAAAAGCGGTAGTTTTAATTTGTTTAATCTTAAAATGTTTTGCAATTTTCTTCATTAGATTGCTAAGAAAATTTCTACCTTGATCGGTCAAAATAATCTTAGGAGCTCCGAAAACACAAATTAGCCTTTTGATAAATGCGTCAGCAATTGTAGCTGCTAATGCATTTGTCAAAGGCACTGCAAGGCAAAATTTTGATAATTGGTCTTGCATTGTTAAAATGTATTCGTTACCCGACTTAGTAGCAGGCAATGGTCCCACGATATCAAGAGCAACCTTTTCAAAAGTTGTACCTGGTGTATCAGTGATCACCATTGGTTGTTTAGTTTTTAGCCGGACCAATTTTTTTAATTGACATTCTATGCATTGTTGAATACGTCTTTGGATATCCTGTTTTAAATTCTCCCAATAATAATCCTGACGTATTCTATAAAATGTTTTAGAAACGCCACGATGACCTCCAATGGGGCAGGTGTGCATTTCATAAAAAATTTCATTTCTCTTATTTTCTGGAACGTATTTTAAAGTTCCTTTACAAATAATTACTTTAATTTTGCCCTTATCAAAAACAATTTTGAGAATTTCTAAAATGTCATTCCATGCAATATTTTCTATATAAGGACTTTTAGCAATGCTAATTCCGTCCAAATTTTTCTCTTGTAATAGATCTCGCAATTGTATTAAAGATTCATAAATTTTCTCTTTAACAGTTAATTGTGACTCAGGTGAGTCTTCACGAATACACAATGAAAATAAATATTTATTACTTCGTTTTATTTCACCTATGTTACCAAGTTGCAAAATTTGTTTTTCTGGGATTTTATTTGTTTCTATTAATTGTTGTGCACCGACATCGCACGCGGTACCGTTTACGTCAACAAAATATGCGATGTTATCTTGCCTATATTGGATTAATTCTTTGGTTTCTACAATATTTTTAATAATAATATTCTCAGTTTTATCTGTTGAATTACTTACAATACTATTAGATTGATTATCATTATCACTACCCAAAATTGATTTAATGCTAAGATTTGACGGTACTTTCTCAGCTTCAACATCAGAGAATGCAAAGATACTGGATTCTATCTCCAATTTTTCTAAATCTGAATTATCTTTATTTTTACAATTTCGCTTCTTTTTCGATTTGCGTTTAACCTTACTATCAATGTGAGAAGAAGAATCATTATCAGTTTGACTTTCATTGTCAGCATTATTCGCAGGTAAATTAAGATTAACAGGTGTATTTATCCCAACTTCTGCTTCTACATCACTGTTACTTAAATCACTTTCCGCGTAATTAACTCGTTTTCCTCTCGTGACTCTTTTTGAGGGCGTTTTACTAGATTTTTCAACATTAGAGTTTTCAACCGGTAATTTTTCCAAAATTTTTTTATTTTCTAACTGCTTTTGTCTACGAGTAACGACGTTAATTTGTTTTAAATCAATTTGGTCTACTGGGTTGCGTGATAAAGCATCCGCATTTAAATTCAATCTTCCGGGTTTATAAATTACGTCATAATCGAATTCAGATAATTTAAATCTCCATTTTTGAACTCTAACATTTAGTTCAGCTGACTTAAACCAAATTAGTGGTTGATGGTCAGTGATAATATGAACCTTTCGGCCATAGATGTAAGATCGAAAAATTTTTACACTATGTATCATCGCGAGAGCTTCTTTTTCATATACTTCGTATGCTAACTCGGCACCACGTAAAACTCGCGATGTGTAGGCGATCGGTAAATCTTTTCCAATTTCACCCTGGGATAATACACCCCCTACTGCGTATCCGGATGCATCCGTAGTAATGTTGAACGGCTGATTTAAATCTGGAAATTGCAAAACGGGAGGATTGCATAATGCATTCTTAAGTGCTTCAAAGGCTTCGTTGGCCTTATTATCCCATTCAAAAGTTACATTTTTTTGCAATAATCGCGTTAATGGTTTTGCAATTTGTGCAAAATTTTTAATAAAACGGCGATAATATCCTGCTAACCCTAAAAACTGCCTAACATTTTTCATATTCTTGGGTTGGGGGAATAATTTTACCGCTTCTATTTTTCTTGGGTCAGGATTAAGCCCTTTTTCGCTTAATACGTGTCCCAAGTAACTAACTTGGTTTTTCAGAAATTCACATTTTTCGAGTTGTAATTTTAAATTTGCTTTGCGTAATCGTTTCATAACTAGGTTGAATTTATGCTTATTTATTCTTCTAAAGTATTACTACAGATTATTAAGTCATCGATATAAACGAATATACCTTTGTCACTCTGCAATCCGCGTAAAACATTATCCATTAATCGTTGAAATGTCGCGGGTGCATTTTTAAGACCGAAAGGCATTCTCTTAAATTCATAGTGACCATAAGGTGTACTAAAAGCGGTTTTATAAGCGTCCCTAGGGTCCATTTTTATTTGGTGGAACCCGCTAGCTAAATCTAGAACCGTATAATATTTACAACCTCCGACCAGGTCAAAAATTTCAGAGATATTGGGGATCGGGTAAGCGTCAGCCACAGTCTTTTCATTTAGCTTCCTAAAATCGAGTACCAGTCGCCAACGGGGTTTTCCCGATGAATCTGATTTTTTGGGTACTATCCAAACCGGTGTGTTGTATGGAGAGTCGGAGGGTGCAATAATACCTGCATCAAGCATTTCTTTAACCTGTCTGTCAACTTCCTCTTTTAATGAGAGAGGGTATTTATATTGTTTTGAGTTTACAGGGTAATCGTCTGTTGTTTGTATGCGATGCATTACTAAATCAGTTGCCCCTAATTTTTCGTCTTTTAAATAAAAACAGTCAGAATTTTCCTTTACTAGGTCTTGCATAAAAATTTTAGTATCATTATCTAAATGGTCTAAATTGATTAAATCTACGATTTCTATTTTTACACTTAAACTATAAACCTTCTTAATTTTATTTATATTAACCTCACAAGTTGAATTTTGCAATTCATAACTATCCGAATCAATATTCAGTTCGTTAAAAATTTCTTTTTGATTTACAGTGTGATTATAGTACATGCTTAAATGATCATTATTTAAAAACTCATCATATTCAAATGAAGTAGCAATATCGTGATTATCGTAATAATTTTCTAAGTTATCTAAATTTTCCAATTTTTCATTCGGTAGTGTGAATCTATCGTCTGAATCATAGAAAGCCTTATTTGAAAAAGAATCGTTACTACAAATTGAATCCGAAGATTTATTATTACTAATATTCTTAACTGTTAAATTTATACTATTCTCAAGGTTTAATGGGGTACTTCTGTTATTTATTTTAAATATTTTATTTTCAAAGTCTATAACAGACCCAGTTTCGCTAAAGAATGACGAACCTATTACTCCTTCACATGGTATAAAGAAGCTATTTGGCACAACATGTACAAACGTCGTGATTCCAAATACCTTCATTTTAATGGTGCCTAATGTATTTGACTCACCAAACCCTACTCCTTTTAATAGAATAGTCTCTGCTCTATTCATAACTCTATTAGACGGCACTAAATGTTGCTTAATTAAACTAACTTCGGAACCAGTATCAATGAGGAACCGTCCATATTGTTTATCCGAATAAACAATATCTACGAAAGGTAAATAATAATCGTGACTAGTGTTAATATTCGTTATTCTATTAAAATTTGGTTCAAACAGTTTATTGTTATTTTGATAAAAAGGATAGATTTGATTAGCTATTTTAAGTGTATTTGATTTATAATCAATTCTTGTTTTCGTAATTAAAAAGAAATCTGAACCTAAAATGCCATGGAAAGGTATAGCGAAAGAATTTGGTACGATAATGAAATCTAAGTTATGTCCAAATAATGCTATTCGAACTTTACCCAATGTTATAATTGGTGATTCGCAAATTCCTTTGATCGTTATTTCGTCATATCGTTCAATTTTATCGTTTTCTGTTAACATTCCGATTTTAATTACACTAACCTCTGATCCTGTGTCTAACATTAAATTAACTATCTTGTCTATATTATTTTTCCTAAAACAAATAAACGGAATTAATTTGTCGGGAACCCTATGCTGCATGGTAGCAATTCGGACGAGAGATTTTCTACCTGCGTCACGTTGGTCGAGCGCACCTTCAGCTGCTCCCCCGTCGCGCTCGTCTTGGGTGGAGCTTGACCGTTTCCCGATGCCTTTAAACTTTCGTTATGAATGCGTTTTCGGCATTCGCTAATCAAATGACCCGGAGTTTTACAATAATAACAATTTTTGTTTGAATTACTAGCTTGTTGACAGGTAGTGGCTGTGTGCCCGATTCCTTGACATATCTGACACTTCACCTGCGAATCTGGTTTATTGGATTGATCTTGTCTGGGATTTAATAAAAAGCATTTATCCGCCGAGTGCCCTATTTTCTCACAATATTGGCAAATAACTCTATTATTTTTAAACCTACATTGATCAGTACTATGTCCCTTCCTATTGCAAATTTTACACTCAATGAGCATTCTACATTGAGTAGCTGCGTGCCCAATCCTATTACAGATTTGGCAAGTCGGCTTGATATCCGGTTTGTTATTATTATAATTATTATTATTATTATTACTATTTTGAAGACCTTGAAGCAAATCACATTTGTTTGCTTCATGGCCCTCCTTACGGCAAACTTGACATATAAATAAGTTTTTACTTGTTTTAGGTTTTTGATTTAAATCTATTTTTTGCTATGTCTTAATTGTATTTGCGCGGCTAATTTACGCTCTGCATTAATTGCATTTTTTACCAGATCATTAACATTATCAGCGTCTTTTAGACGCTGTTCAATATCAAATTTGAGACCGCGTTTAAAACAATCAATTAAAGTTGCTTCTAAACCCGTTTTAAATTCGTTGGTTACTTCACCCTCAATTCTCTTCGCGTCGATGATTCGCGCCCCTATATCGCGCATTCGATTTGCAAATCCAATAACGCTCTCATTTTCCTGCTGGTATTCGTTTCCTAGCTCTCCTAATAATTGAGTAATTGGTTTTGCAGGAGCATAAATATCTTTCAAAGCTTTACATAATGTTTATATGGTTTCGAAATTTTGTCCCCTCATAGCTTGTCGCGCTTCCCCTTTCAATTGTGCACGGAGTAATTTTACTAGATTCCCTTCTGCTTCTGCAGCGACCATACCCTTTGCTTCTTCTACCGCCTCTACGAACAGGCTTATGGGAATATTATGCCCATCAAACTCGGGAACTGTCTTTACGGTATCCTTGATGGATACCAACTGGTTACCCTGCAAGGGAGCAGTGACTCCGGTTCCCGTCATTTCTGTTTCTGAATCACTACTATTTAAAATTTCCCTAGGTGCAAACGTAATAGTTATTTCTGACCCCGAATCAGAAGCACTATCACCTGAATTTGGGTTTGCTACCGGGGTAGAGTGTTGAATCCTATCTAACGATCTCGGCTTACGAGTGCGTGGAGCGATTGGCGTAATTTCCTCTATTTCACGTCTTAAATCCTCGTTGGATTGTGACGCTGAACGGGTTATGCGACGTTCACTCATAAAAATGAGTTGTAATCAGTTTATACGTTTACTAACTTTAATTAATTAATTATTTATGTCTATTAGTTTATAACCTTATTTATTTATTTATATAATAATTATTATCAATTAGTAGTTTTTTAATATTTATCAGAAAGATAATTATTTTTAATTTATAGTTAATAATTCTAGTTGTTTTGCTAATGATTCTACTTTTTTATTTGATGTAGCTAGACTTTCACGTGTTTTTTCCTCAAATTTAACTTGCCTACTAGAAAAAGCTTCAAAATCTGATTTTAAATTTAGAATATTTTTATTAATTTTTAAAACTTCTGTCATTAAAAATTCAATGTTTTCCGTTAACCTGCTAATTTGTTGCTGATCTCTTGCCAAATGAAACGTGTTAATAGAAACCTGATTACGTACTTCAGGAAAATTTTAGTCGAACTGATTTTCTAAATATTGAATTTGTTTGGAAATTAAAAATACTCTGTTCTCAAATCTGGTTTCAAGTAAAATATTCTCCGAAGGGGGTATCATAATTAATAAATTCCCATTACAAATTATTTTAAAAATGCCATTAATACTTTATTTTTATATTCGAATAACTCAAATAAATTTGAGTCTCTATTCTTAACTATTTGAAACTAACCGAAACTAAATAATGAAAATAGAAAATATAATTTTGTTGCGAAAAACTATTCTGCTAATCCTCTCCCAAGAGAATGATGACGGTAATGTGAAGCCGAAAAACGTTGTAATTGGTCAGACCTGATAAAGGGGAACCTATGATTGATCAAAATAGTTTGGGAAAAATATTTAAACTAAGAAAAATATAAGTCACAAATTATACTGTTAATCTAAAATTTGGTTTTGCATAATGCACGAGTATTCAAATCTGATTTGTAGTTGACAATGATGAACTATGAATATTGTTCTGATTACTGTTAAATTCCTAATCTCCGAATTGCTCTATTGCAAAATTAAACTAAAATAAATACAATCTCCAGGTTTCAAAAATATATTCGGTAAGTTTATAAATGTTTAGGAAAAATTAAATAAATTTTTAATTCACAATATCACAATATTAATTGTACTACTGAAGAATAAAGGAAGAGCGCATGCAGCGCGTTTGGACGTGCTAGTGGGAAAAAGGTATGATTAATTCAACAACAAGTCAGGGTTTTTAATTTTTTAAACTTATAAAATATTTCCATTTATTTAAAATTTAAGTCACAGACAATTTATTTCAATTTATAAGTGATCGTCTACAAATCCGTCTGTTAACGGCAAATACTCTAATAACCCATCGGGTGGAGCTTGATCAGGAACGAACCCGAGTTTTAACTTGAAACAAGTTATACAGTATTCGTCTTTATAAACCTTTTTGCATTTTTTACACAATAAGTTGTCCCTCTTATTGTCGCTCGTCGGTGGGGATATACGATGACCCTTTTTAAAATCAACAATCTTGACCCTTTCCTTAAGCGTCTCGACTTTAATTACTCGAGGACGACCTCGAGGCACATTTTCAGGTGCGTTTATGGCCGCGTCCCAGGGTACGTTTTCAATTGCGCCTAAGACTGGCACAATTCTTTCGCGCTCCACGTGTCTGGATTGAGCTGCGGCTCGCTTTCTAATAGCGGCCCTTGCCTGCCTGTTTGGGTTGGCGGCTGATGTGCTGTACCCTGGATTCTCCACTATGAAGAGGGAAACAAACAAATTTTTTTCTGAATTTATTCTATATATATATATATATATATATATATATATATATATATATATATATATATATATATATATATTTTTGTGTTTTTGATTATAATTCTCCTAGTTGCCTTTCTTTAGAGAGTTGAGGTTATTAGTTAATTTAGTGACAGCGAATTGAATTTTTCAGTAATTAAATTTAAATTTTTGTCATATGTTTGGAATTTGTTACTAACTTCCTTCTTTAATTTAAAATGACTTTTTATTATTTCAGATAGATGCGTGCAAATTTTTTCCTTTTTAATGGTTAATTTATTTATTTTATTTACCGCAACCGACAAAGTTTCAGTTAAGTTTTTAATTTGATCACCCTGAGTTTCAATAACACTTCGGAAATATTGGAAGTCTTCTAAAATAGCGGAAACTATCTCACGACTATCTTGTTCAAAAACTTCAAATCCGCTAATACGAGAATCTAATTCGACTACGCGGTTTGCAATATAGCTATCAATAACAAAATTATTGACTACCGGAATCATTATAAGTTATCCGAAAAACACATCTCAATATTTATGAGAGGCAACAACGAGAGAAAAATTTCAAAATTTACTTACTATTTATTTTAGTTTCCTAGATTCTCAACAACAACAAAAATTTACTTAATGTAGAAGTTATGGTTTTCTACACGTCTTATCCGCAACAGCAAACGGCAATACACAGGGTTGTTGCCGAATTCGCAAAGATAATTAGCTGTCGGTTCACTTTTTTCAAAAATAAGAAAAGAAAATAAAAATTACTTTAAACAAAATTTTTCGAAAGTACAGAAATATTGTGAGCACAAACGTGAAACACGATGTCCGGCGTAGACGAAGGTATGGCAACGAATGAAAACGTAGACATTCGTTTTTTGTGAAAATTTTGGAAAAACTAAACGATGGAAAAAGGGTCTGCTGCGATTCCCATGTGTTTTAAATTGTACTCGCAATAAAATTCACTCGGCTTTCGCCTTTACTCTTCTACCTGGGGTTTTTTTTTTTTTTTTTTTTTTAAAAAAAAAATTTTAATTTTCTAATTTGTTTTACTCACTCAATCTTGTAGTATTTATTATTCACTAATTTCGTTTTTATTAAAAATTTTATTAATTTTCTTTCTTAGTTTAGTACAGAGGCCGTTGCGCGTGATCACCTTTTTTTTATGATTCATAGGCTTTGGGGCTTAACTAATATAATAAATGTATAAAACTTCAAAATATAGTAAAAATTTATAGTGCTTAATTTATTCATTGATTTATGAAAATTTTTTTCCTTTTTCTTTTCACTCACTTATTTTAATTTTATAAAAGTATACGAGCTTAATTGTCTCCAAAACTTTTATTAATTTTAACACTTTGTTTATTTTTTTTTTATATAATGTAAGTAATATAATTTCCTTATTTGAATACAATTTCTTCAGACAATTATTGACAAATAGTATAGCACGAAAAAAAAAACGACTAACATGACTCTAATTACACATCCTCTCCAATTCGTATCCCTCCGGGGCCTCCAAAATTTTTATCGTCTTATGTCACGTCCTAAAACATGACACGACTGGGATTATTAACTCATTTAAGAGTCAGTGCTCTTTTTGGTCGTAGCTGCGCCAGCTAATAGACCATGGACGAGCTAAGGAAAGGAGTGTAGTAACAAAATTCACTGTTGTTGTTAAAATCTGAGTTTGATTAATTTCTTCTTTTGGACTCAGGATTTGGGTTTTACAAGGACCAACAGAAGCAGCACATTTGTCTCGTAAAAACAATTTTTGTTGCGCATGCCCCTTGTATGGATAGGAGAAAGGTCACGAGCCCAGGAATTCTGTATGTTGGATAATACTAAATTTTTCCCATCTCAGGTTATTCTCAGTTTCGCCCTTCCCTAACCTATCAAAATTAGAATTTATTTCTTTAATATTTCTTTTCTATTATTTTAATGACAATTGATATTGGAAACTCTCTTTCTTGAAATAAAATTTATACCATTTTGTCAAATCAAATTGCACCAAGTTCGTAAAACTCGCACTAAATGATTTGTGTATCGTGAATAACTCCTGTCCATTAAAGTCCGTAAGACCAAGGCCAATCGGATATTCACAATCCAAAATAATACAATAATTTATTTATTTGAACCTGAATTTTAATAATATTCTCAACTTTGAAATCTAAATTTTTCTAAGAAAAATAAAATTTATACTATTTTGTCAAATCAAATTGCACCAAGTTCGTAAAACTCGCACTAAATGATTTGTGTATCGTGAATAACTCCTGTCCATTAAAGTCCGTAAGACCAAGGCCAATCGGATATTCACAATCCAAAATAATACAATAATTTATTTATTTGAACCTGAATTTTAATAATATTCTCAACTTTGAAATCTAAATTTTCCTAAGAAAAATAAAATTTATACTATTTTATCAAATCAAATTGCACCAAGTTCGTAAAACTCGCACTAAATGATTTGTGTATCGTGAATAACTCCTGTCCATTAAAGTCCGTAAGACCAAGGCCAATCGGATATTCACAATCCAAAATAATACAATAATTTATTTATTTGAACCTGAATTTTAATAATATTCTCAACTTTGAAATCTAAATTTTTCTAATTAAAATAAAATTTATACTATTTTGTCAAATCAAATTGCACCAAGTTCGTAAAACTCGCACTAAATGATTTGTGTATCGTGAATAACTCCTGTCCATTAAAGTCCGTAAGACCAAGGCCAATCGGATATTCACAATCCAAAATAATACAATAATTTATTTATTTGAACCTGAATTTTAATAATATTCTCAACTTTGAAATCTAAATTTTCCTAAGAAAAATAAAATTTATACTATTTTGTCAAATCAAATTGCACCAAGTTCGTAAAACTCGCACTAAATGATTTGTGTATCGTGAATAACTCCTGTCCATTAAAGTCCGTAAGACCAAGGCCAATCGGATATTCACAATCCAAAATAATACAATAATTTATTTATTTGAACCTGAATTTTAATAATATTCTCAACTTTGAAATCTAAATTTTTCTAATTAAAATAAAATTTATACTATTTTGTCAAATCAAATTGCACCAAGTTCGTAAAACTCGCACTAAATGATTTGTGTATCGTGAATAACTCCTGTCCATTAAAGTCCGTAAGACCAAGGCCAATCGGATATTCACAATCCAAAATAATACAATAATTTATTTATTTGAACCTGAATTTTAATAATATTCTCAACTTTGAAATCTAAATTTTTCTAATTAAAATAAAATTTATACTATTTTGTCAAATCAAATTGCACCAAGTTCGTAAAACTCGCACTAAATGATTTGTGTATCGTGAATAACTCCTGTCCATTAAAGTCCGTAAGACCAAGGCCAATCGGATATTCACAATCCAAAATAATACAATAATTTATTTATTTGAACCTGAATTTTAATAATATTCTCAACTTTGAAATCTAAATTTTTCTAATTAAAATAAAATTTATACTATTTTGTCAAATCAAATTGCACCAAGTTCGTAAAACTCGCACTAAATGATTTGTGTATCGTGAATAACTCCTGTCCATTAAAGTCCGTAAGACCAAGGCCAATCGGATATTCACAATCCAAAATAATACAATAATTTATTTATTTGAACCTGAATTTTAATAATATTCTCAACTTTGAAATCTAAATTTTCCTAAGAAAAATAAAATTTATACTATTTTGTCAAATCAAATTGCACCAAGTTCGTAAAACTCGCACTAAATGATTTGTGTATCGTGAATAACTCCTGTCCATTAAAGTCCGTAAGACCAAGGCCAATCGGATATTCACAATCCAAAATAATACAATAATTTATTTGTTTTTTATTTTTGAGTTTATTTACCTTTCTTATTTTGTAAATCTCCTTTTTCTTTATAATTTTTTGAATATAGTAATTTGGAATTTGGTAAAAAGAAATTGAACTAAAATTTTGAGTAATCTGAATATTTTGAATTTTTTATTTTTTCCTCTTTTAAATAGAATTGAGTTGGTACAGTATCGTAAAGCTTGTGAGACTTGTGTCGATCTGTCCGTACAGTCAGCAAAGCTTGTGAGGCTTGTGTTGATCTGACTGCGCTGAGCACGGCGCATTCGGCATATTTAAATGAGTTGCTCCTCCTCTTCTTTGGCTGGAAAAACTGCGGTGTCGAATCGGGTAGTTGCGTCATCTTGCGTTAACGAATCGTTGGTTGCCAAGTGTGACGGCGGTTGATAGTCATATATCCTGTAATGTTAATTGAGGCTAGTGGTGTGAGAAGACGGTATCCAATGGTGCGGGGGTGGCATCCCTTCCAAACGTCGATTTTTATGAAAGTGGGGAAAATCCTATGCTTTAACACAGGGAGCGGCAGAGAGCGGTCGCTCATCCCTTCTCCAGGGTATTTTCCGGCGGCTCGTATCTTCCTTAAGGAGCAAGAGAGAACGATATATGTGCGACAGAGAAAGAGAGATGAGAGAGACAAAAGATATATCCTTCTCTTTCTTTCGAGTCAAAAATGATCAATTTTCTGTTACTTGCTGAAAATTATACAATGTTGGCAGTTTATAAATTATAAAATATGTTTTTCTGTTACATTTTGTTCTAAAATGAAAATACAAATTTGAACGGAAGTTATCGTTCTATTACAACAGGAGTTAAACGCATTATAAATTTTATAAACTTAATTATACATTAAACAATGAAATTTCTTATGCAAACTTTATAAAAACATTAGACTATTCATTCTAGCTAATATTTCAATTATATTACTAAATTATTTTATTAAGTTAATACATTTTCCTTAGGTCTTCTATTGTTTATTTAAAATATTTGAAATTTAATTAATTGCTTTGAATATCAATGTGTCAGAATACAACTATTGTTTAGTAAAAAATATTTATCTAATGTATATAGTTCATAAAATTTGCATTTACAAATGGAAATCCCTTATTAATAGTGTTAATGTTTAATTAATGAATAAGAAACATACAGATTACAGTGTATTATTCAAATTTCGAACAGGTTTATTATTTGAACTTAGTAGCTAGTTAATTAATCCAGAAAAAAAAACAAAGGATTATTATTTACTATAAAAATATAATATGATAATGATTTTTATCAGCTCATAATTTTTATTTAGCATAATACAACCGTTACTTAAAACAGAATTATTTTCCTAATTATAGTTATTGAGATATTTGTCGTTAATCTAACATAATATTCTTATGCTACAGTACGTTGAGTCCCAAAAGATGCTGGAAAACGCGTCTCCACGCAGGAAGACTGAGGAAATCTATTTTTAGATACGCCATGTGCGTGAGACAGATTGTACAGATAGACACCCTCTTTTCCTCTCAGCATTTTCTTATTATTAATAATCCTGAATATTTTACAAGTATAAGGTTATCTACTTTATTAGATAATTGTGTAGAGAATTATTACAAATTTGAATGAAAACGTTGTGATTATTTTGCCGGTAATTATTCACAATATTAAATTTATTAATACTTAAAGATCTAATTTACAATGTAATTACATTCGATAAATTTACAAACGGTCGGTTATATAAAATGAACTAGTGGTAAACATGACTTATTGCTTTATGTAATATATTAAGTATTATAGTAATCATTTATCGTTTGTTAAAAAGATTCTTTACATGTTTATTGGTTGCGTTTACAAAATGCATATGGTTAGTTATAGAGTTATATTTTTGGGTTCTTGTTAATAGATCTTAATATTATTAATACGGAAACAAGCAAAAGCTGTTGATTGCAATTTAACAAAGAATATGGAATTAGTATTATTTTTCCTAATTTCCTTACTGCTATATTTAATATTCAAAGTTGTTAAAATAATTTTATCTTTAACGGTGTGAGAGATATTGTCTAATAATGTAAATAATCTTTTCAGTATATAGTATATGTCGTGTATTCAAAACTCGGAAAAGCGCGTCCCCGCGTGGGAAAGCGTCATATCTATATTTAGTGGGGCCATGTGTTTTACAACAATCAAGATAGTGTATCCGCTCGAAGCAAGCGTCCCTTAAAGCTACTTTCACATTTTGAAGGAATATTTCCATCTCACATGTAATTGTTTAAAATCCAAAATGTTTATGTAATAGAAGCATTTTATTTATTCATAACGGAAGAAAAAATAAAAGTTGAATAAGTTTTATTATTTGATTAGGGAAAATATTCTTTCATGAATGTGTCTTAAAGTAATTATTACAACCTTAAATCTATTTTACAATGTTATACTTTTCATCCCACGCCTGAACGGTTGCTAATTATTGGTTACTGTACCTATTGTCAGAAGAAACTTAATTTATATATAAAAATACAAAAATACTCAGTCAAACATATAAAGGTAAAATTTCAATTAGCGATTTGTACTTAAGCTATTATTTAGAACATATTTGTAGGAACTTAACCATACTTTATAACTAGTGCGTTAATGCAAAAAAAATAATATTGTTAATAACAATCAGTAATATTGTACTTCTCCTAAAGGTTTTACTATTATAATTTTTATGGCTTATGAATATCATTTTCTTATTCAGATTAGTACATAATTTCGTTATGTTAATAATTAATGTCTGGTGAATATTTCTCCTAGAGTGGATTACTTATTTTGTATAAGTAAAGGTAATAATATTTGGTAACAGATTTTCTAATATAGTTTACTGCACTCGTAGTCGTGGGTATAGTTGATTACAATATTTTAGTTTATTGAGATTAATGTTTGTTCTTCATCAAGAAGAAAAGAAAGTTTACAGTCCGTTTAATATAAAGCCGAAATATAAAGGGAAAGGAAATTATAAGAATTTAAAATTCAAAATTAAGGCATACGCCGCGTCGACGTTTTATGGCAGCTTGGGGAAGCTTCGAGTGGCGCAGCTCACACTCACAACCCTTGATACAGTAGTGTCGGTAGGGTAGTAGTGGTTCAGGGTTATGATCGTGATTCATCAAATAGGAAATATTTTTAACTATATCCTAAATAGTAGAAAGTAAAAAAAAAAAAAATTTTTTTTTTTTTTTTTTTATGCATGATCGTAGACGGTTCCGTCACAGCATTCATCGAAACTTAGGTTTGTTTCCGATAAACTTAGAGCTTGGTATTGTAATTTTGTTATATAAATGAACAAAGTTCATTGTAATATTATACTAACTGTTACAACTAGATCCACAAAATTATGTTCACGCATTGGCATTGTAAGTTACAAAACATTTTATATTTACAAAAAAGAAAGGGCGAAATAGCACATCGCGTGTATTAATCCGCCCTTGAGCATAGCGTAAAAAGTTCGGGCAGCCGCTGTCTTTTTGATCTTACTATTTTTGAACTTTTCATGTTTCAACTTAAAAATATAATATTTTATAGTTTAAGACTTGTACTTTTGAAGAATATAATTCATTTTGAAGAAAAGACTGATATTTTATTGAAAAAATAGAGTTTAAACATTCAAATGGAATTTTCAACTAGAAGGAAGCATTTCGGAATAAAAATAATAGCACCATTGGGAAGAGCAGGAAAAAATCTATCGATATATGTCCTTAGTTCTTTTTTCAGAGACTTGGTACACGATTATTAGCGAATTGAATAGAGCGTGCACTTAAACGTGCCGTACGCACGGGTGCGAGGGGCTCGCGCGGACCCTTGGCGCTGTCTTTTTCATGTTGTTACTTTTAAACCCTTTATTTTTCGAACTTCTCCAAGATAGGGTTTTGAAGCTTAAGAGTTGTACTTTCCAATGGTGTAGTTTATTTAAAAAAAAAAACATGATATACTTTGAGAAAAATGGCTTTCAATATTCAACTCGAATTTTCGTTCGGAAGAACGCGTTTCGCAATAAAAACAATGGCGCAATTGGAAAGAGCAGAAAAAAATGTATCGATATAGGTCCTTGGTTTTTTTTTCAAAGACGCAGCATACGATTATGAGCGAGTTAAACAGAGCGCCTTTTACGCGAAAAAAGGCACCGCGCGGGCTCGGTGGCCCGTTTCTGCTGGACGCTTCCATATATGAAAAGTATATATTGCATCTTCATTGTCTTCTGGCTTCTTTTTGTCCATGCAGATTCCATTCGGAGCGATAAGGAGGCTGGCTGGCCGATGCGTCTAAGTACCTATGTGGTGACTCATATAACTCACGCGCGTACGGGGGCACGAGCAAGGAACTTATCTGACAAAGCTGGAGACGCCGCAGTACTAACATCATCTCGTTGTAGGTCTTCGCGGAGTGGCCTTTTTCCTTGATACCCTTGTCTTCCTCCATTCTCCACCACCATATCCTCCCACGACCCGGATCTTCGTTGTCGTCGTTCGAACACTGCGGGGGGGGGGGGGGGGGGGGCAGTCAGCCGTTCTGCTGACTTCGTAGCTGGCTGAACTTACATAGAGCGCCGTGCGCACAGGCGGAGCTGACGGCCACGGAGTATACATACACTGCGCGGAGAGTCAGTGACTCTCCGATGTTAGGGCGCGTCTACGTAGGAACCGGAAAGTAAGATCACGCAGTCTGTGTAATAAACAGGATAGGAAGCGGATCCAATACTATTCGTATTTGTTCGGGATTTCGTACTAAATGGTATTTGCGCATAGGGTTTACTTAGAGATATCCTTCTTTTCGTTCCGTCTGATAGGGTTCGGAACGTTTATTCCCTTTTTTTTGTAGAATTAGTGAATCTAATTAAGGTGGGGAATCGGGAGAAAAATACAATAAATATAGGATCCGATCGGGCCAAATACAACGTAGTACTTGCTATCGGTTACGTGCACGAGGACTAGGTGAAAGTTGACAAATTGGGATTATTCTATATTCGCGGGTATTATCCACGCGTATTACGATTTCATGGAAGCATAGGGGTTATAATATAACTAATGTAGTTTGGGCCAGGGTTAGGCGAGCTTGTAAAATTACGCAACTCCATATTGTAGAGGGTCTTTTATTTTGCATTAAGAGGGATTGCTAATAAAAATCGATCTGTGTTCCAATAAATAGCTGTACAATTTTCATTTCTCCCAAGTGGTGAATAACGAAATCCTACGTATCCTCTCTCGATATAAATATAATTCCAAAATAAACATTTTCTTGGGTAGTATCCATATATCGCAACGTTTATGGGAGCGTTGCGACGAATCAGGTAAGAAGCAGAGGTCCTCCTTGAGCAAGGCGTACGGATGCCTTGGACGTGTCATCCAAAAACATCTCATTTCTGACATAACCAATTAAATTTGGGATCTAGAGAGAGAGAGAGAGAGTTACGATATTGCGACGAGTTATATCGTAACAAATTAAAAATTAGATATGATAACGAATTTTTATAATAAAAATAACAATTCAAGAAACTTTACAAAAAACGAGAGAAAAGCGCAAAAATAATATTGGTTATTATAAATATATTTAATAAAGTATATCTAAAAAGCTTCTGTAAAAAGTATATCTATCAAGTTATTTTTTAAAGCTAATGAACTTCAAACATATTGAAAAATATAAACTAAACATATAATCCATCTTATACAGCACATAAATTCAACTTTTAACTTAATATATCTGAATTAATATATTTTGTTATAATGGTAGCCATTTCTATGCAAAATATGAAATATAGAAAATACAGGTAAATTAAACAGTTAAAATATCGTCCGGAAAAAAACACAATTAAGCCGAGCGAGCGAGAGCGAGCGAGGTCTTTTCTCTAGTATTATCATGAATGTTTTTGAGTCCATCATATTTTTTATCTTAGCAAAAATAAACATTAAGTATTTAGTTTTTTTAATAATGTATGTTATGTGCTTATCCCATTTCATATCGTAGTCAAAATGTAGCCCAAAATAAATTCTACTCTTCTTATTAATTGCTTTCCTATGCTGATGTTTAGTGTATTAGGCACACTATCAGAGTAGTTTCCGAGAGTCATATAGACCGTTTTATCTATATTTAGTGACAGTTTATTTTGGTCAAGCCATATGGCCACATGATTAAGGTAAGCACACATTTTTTCCTGAGCTGAGGACCACGTGTTGTTACTTGAGATGATAACCGTGTCATCAGCATAGGACATGATTGTGTCACTTTGCATACCTCCTAGTAAGTCATTGACATAAAGTATAAAAAGTAATGATCCTAATATAGTTCCTTGAAGAACACCTGTAGTAATTTCTTTGGATTCACTTTTACAGTCTTGTATCTTAACTTTTTGCCGCCTATCTGAGAGATAGTTAGTTATCAGTTTTAAGGCGCTACCTCTTATAATATAATTCCATAACGTTCTAGCTTATCTAATAGAATTCTATGGTTTACAGTATCAAATGCTTTGGCTAAGTCTAAGTAAGCAACAATTATTGGTTTGCTTTTATCTAGATTTTTGTATATGATATTTGATATATAATTTAATGCATCAGTTGTTCCTCTATTCTTAACAAAACCGTACTATTTTTCTGATATTATGTTATGTTTTTCAAAAAAGAGGTATAATCTATTGTAAATAATTTTTTCAAAAATTTTCGTAATGTTTGATATTAAAGAGATTGGTCTGCAATTACTGATACAGGATTTTTCACCTGTGTTATAGATAGGGACTACCTCAGCATTCTTGAGCGCGTCAGGCCAGATAGATTTCTCGATGCATATATTAAAGATATATTCTAAGGGCAGTCCGCAATGTTCATGTTCCGAATGTTCATGTTCCGCAATGGGCATGTTCCGAAAGTATTTTCAATGATTGCATTAATACCATCTACTCCACCAGATTTATTTTTTATTGTATTGATTATTTTGAATATTTCATGTAAGTCTGTAGGACGAAAGAAAATTGATTTTGGGTTTCTATCTGGAAGATTCATATTATTATTACTTATATTAGCAATTTTCGCACTCAAATTTGGTCTTATTTCGCAAAAATAGATGTTCATAGTATTTGCTATATCAGTTTTATTTTCAATTTCTTGATCGTTCTCAGATATACAATTTATTGTACTATCCTGAGCACTATTTTTTCCCATTTTAATTTTCCTCGCATTTAAATTTCGCTTCTTTAATAACTTTGTTCAATATTTTTGAGTAATTTCTATACTCTTTTTTTAGAAATTCGGAAGTGGGATTGTTTTTCCACAAGGTATATAGTGACTCTTTAGTAGCACACGAGACCATGATAGCACTAGTAATCCAATTTTTCTCGGAAGTTTATTTTTTAGTTGTTTTTTAGTAGTGGCAGTATTGATACAGTTACTTATCATGTCAATTAGAGTGTTTACTGCAAGATTAGGATCCTACATAGACAATATTGAGTACCAGCTAGTATTATTTGCAGCATGTTTTAACTTATTGTAATTAATTGATTTCAAATTAGACTTGTTCGGCTGTTTTATTTCTAATTTATCTAAAGTTACAAATAGTGGGTAATGATCGTTAAATGGATTCGTTATTTTAAGTGAATTAATATTTATATTGTTAGTTTTTATGTAAAAATTGTCGATGCAGGTACCACCTTTATTGTCAGATGAAGGCCTTGTTATTCCAGAAAAGCATGGCGTAAATTTATGTTCCATGAGATTATTTAAAAATTATTGTTTAATAATGTTATCTGATCAGGTAACAAAATAATAATGTTGAAATAATAATGAAAAATAATGTTGAATCATCATTCAGACTTACTAAAATTTTCGTCTAATATATCAATCTTAAAATCCTCGATTATACAATGGTTCTTAGTATTTAGTTGAACTTTGAGGAATTTTTTTAGACTATAAACAAATTCAGTTTTTTTATATCGTGAGATCTGCATATCGCAGAGATCCTAATAGTTTTGGTACCAATTAGTTTTACAACCGAGCTTAAGATACGTATATTGTCGACTACTATAATTTCTGTGTATTCAAATATCTCATCTATTATATACATCGTTACTCCATCTGCTCTGTTTATTTTACTCTCACCATAGTAACTTTTGTAACCTGATATGTTTTAAAGTGGTGAATATTGCACATTCCAAAATTCAGTTCATATAATGACACTTGGCCTCACGGCTAAACACTCAATACAAGTTTCAAGTTTTTCAAAGTTTTGTTTTATACGTCTAATATTTACACATAGAATCAAATTCTTTTTTTTCTCGATACTCTTATTGAGTGTTTGTACATTATCGAAAGCCTGTTCTTTTTGTGAAATAACTTCAAAGTTCAGATGTTGATCCATGTTCAGAATTCAGTAGTTTGTAAGTCTGTTGCTAAGTCAGTTAAGCTAGCCATTCGCAGGCTTATGGTTCTGTTTAAAGTTATTGGTGAGGTTGCGGTCATTAAATTACTGGTTGATGCTGCCGGACTGATTATTATGTTTTGTCTTCTTGGTGTGGTTACGGCCGGTAGTTACCTATTGCTGCATCAGTGATTTGCAACTGTGATTGAAGGTTTACTTTACCTACATATTTTGGAATGTGCGGTCTTAATTAATTACTCTTCGGCAATTAACTTCTTTATCTTGTGTATCATAACCTCACATTTTTCGGTATCATTTACCACATGTTTAGTATTATATTTTGTATTAAATTGATGATTACTGTACATGCAATTGACGCAATTGTGTTCGTCTGGGGTAGTACAATTAATCGTGGTGTTTCCCAGCACAATTTAGACAGATTTTCGCATTCTTACACTTTTTACCCCTATGACCAAATCTTCCACAGTTGAAACACGGTGTTAGATTCAGATCATCGAACGCTCTGCAATTTTGATAACCAATAGAACTCTGAATTTATTATTCATAATTTGATTGTATACTTCCGATGTTGTTTCAATTAAGGGGGTCGGACACCTTGAGAATGACGAAAAATCAATTTTTTTTATTACATATTTTACTAAAAAAACACTTGTAGAATATATCCCAATTAGTTTTAAAGCATTATCTATTTTTGTTTTAAGAATATACACAAAACACTGATAAAGCTTTTCATTTGTTTTTTGTTCAAATTACATTTTTCGCCTTGTGTACATAATTATATAATCATATATTATTTCTACTAATTTTCTTTTCATTTCACTCTTCTTAATATATTTAAAATTCTCACTCTAAATATATGTGTATATAGTTTAAAAGATCCAAAAATAATATTTTAAACATTAATACAAAGATAAAAAATAAATAATATAATTTATGGACGGTATTTTTGAGAAAAATAAAAATTTGATTTTAAAACTTATATAGCAGTTAAGTTGGCACCGTAACAACCTGACTTATCAACGACAGCCTCTTACAGGCTCACAGCTCACTCCTTTATTGTAACAGTGAATCCACATTTCATGCCGTATGCCGTATGCCGTATCCCGTCAGAAAAATAGTTGTTGTCCGAAATCTATAATATTTGTAACTCTGTGGTTACAATTCCTATAGGATTTATAACCATAGAGTTATAAATCCTATAGATTTCAGACAACAACTTTTTTTCTGACGGCATATGGCATACGGCATGCAATGTGGATTCACTGTAACAGAGCTGATTTTAACCTATGTAAAAGTCCGCAAGCATGCGTGTCGCCTTGTTACTGCTCTGTGTACTCTAGCACCAGCATTGACACTTAGCTCCACCCATTCTCGTCCAACAACTATCTTAATATGTAGTAGTGCGAAATACGACTATAAAAGCGACGAAAATGTAAGAGTTTAGTTATTGACGAGCGGATTGTCGTCCCGCAAATAACTAATCTGACTACGACTAATTGTAAGTTTCTCCGAATTGTTTAAAATGTTTAAAAATTAATTTGTATAACATATATGTAATATTATTATAATTTTATATTTTAGTATCCTGAAGAGGGACATATTAATAAAAAATGTCCGAAACGTTGATTTAAAAATGTGTCGTGTTTCGACGCAAAAATTTTGAAATGGCCATATATTTGGTTAAAATCGATCAAAATTTTTTTTTTGGGTCTCATTTTATCATAAATTGAATATATTTTTAGGATATTACTTCTAAATATTTCTAATTATGAAAATTAATTTTTTTCAGGTTATTTTATGAAGAAAATTGTAAAGGTATCTGACCCCCTTAATGTACTGTTCATTTTCGTTTTATTATTTTCAAATGTATGTATAACTTTGAATTTGCTGTTTAGGTGTTTAAAATTTCTTTTATTAATGTCTTGCTCTATTTCTTTAATTTCCATGTTTTCAAAATTGTCAAAGCCTATTATTTTTACAGTATATTTTTGTTTTAATATACTTTCAGTTTGTGTCAAGCTCTCCTCATTTATAAACTTATTACGGCTTCGTCTTTGTTCTTGATTTTTATACTTTTTGCTTGTATAGTTGAATTTTTATTTATATAGTGGGCTATATATGTTTTTATGTCTGGCACATCTATTTCTTTGCTATCATTCTCCCTTCTTTTTACTATGAGTTTTGGTATTTTCTTTTCTAGAGGTTTATCCTTTAATAGCACTTCTGCAAAGGTTTTTTTGTTTTTGATATAGTTTTCTTTGTCTTATATTTGGTTTAGCATGTGATTGTTGTTAAGCACTTCTGTACTTATCTGTTTTAGTAGATTTTTTTCTTCTTCTGGGAAACTGACTTTTATTTGTTTCAATTCTTCTTTAGCTTGTATTAATTTCCGTTTTAAGTCTATATTGCTTTTCTTCAATAACTCACATTTTTCATTTATTAAATTATTTTGCTTTCTCGAGTTTTCTAGTTCCCTCTGTAGTAACACCATTGCAACATGTGGTTCATTAGAGGTTATGTCATCTAGCTCATGTTCATCACATATTATGTATTGACTAGACAAGTAGTTTTGTGCTCTCTTTCTGTTGTAATCACTTTTATGTTAAACACCATTACACACTGCACATATCACACACGACACCAACTGCGAAGGATGAGATTTGTAATAAGTATCTGGCGGAGGGTGTTGCAGGAGCAGTCCGTCCTCCTCCGCCATGTTGGACTGATATTGTTTTCAAAAATAATTTTTTTTTCGGAAAAAAATCAACATAACCTCTTGAAATTTTAACACAATGTTGTACCCGATAAGTGTAATAAGTGGTAAAAATTTTGAGCGGATAAATGAAAAAGTTTTTGAGATATTAATTAAAGATAAACCATATTTTCATTAATATCAAATGACAGGCTAAAGATAATTTAAATTAAAAAAAAAGAAATTGTAGGTAATTTAACGACCTTTTAAGACAAATTTATTTTATTAAGTATTACTGGTTGTAACAAATTAAAAAATCAAAAAAACGAAAAATTCAAAATCGTTTTTTGGTTATAAAAAGAAAGAAACTTTATAAAATCAAAAAGTAGGTTATGCTCTCCCTCTATTCTCCTCCGGAAGGAAGAGAATCCGATGTAAATCGATCGATCGGATCAAAAGTTATCGCCTGTATAAACACGCATACACACACACCCACTGAGTTGCTACTCATGTGGCCAACTCAGGTACATTGCGAGGTATTGCCCTAACTGCTCGGAGAACGGAGAAGAGGAACAAGTAGGTGGCATGGCTCACACTCCTTCCTCGAATGGCAAAAAGAATGCCGGGGCCGCGGGTAATAGTGGCCCGGCCGCGCAAGAGTCAACTGAGCACTCGCCGGTCAGTAGTCGAGGAGAGTCCTCGACCAAGCAACTCCTCGACGCAGAGACACGATGGTGGCTGCGAATCGGGGTCGACGAGTCCGAGTTCCGCGCGCTGTTGGACCCAAGAGCGTCTACGACGGTCATGGGTGCAGTTGGCCTCCAACTGGCAACAGCACTCGGGTGCAAATTCGTTGCATCCGAGAAGCAAGGGGTACGGCTACCGAATGGAAGCTGCAGCCCTTTGTTAGGCCACACGATCCTACCGATCACGGTGGCAGGACTTACTCGGGCCATACGAGTGGCCATTATGCTGCAGTTGGACGCAGACTGCTATTTAGGGGTCAACTTCGTACGGGCGTTTCGGAACGTACTTGATCCGGATACGGAAAGGTTATTCTGAAAGGAGGCGGAAGCCTATGTCGAGCTGGAGGTAGTCAGCTTGACAACCGATCCCACTGCAGTGTCTGCTAAAGCTGAACAGAGACCTCCAGCTGGCTTCATGGGACGACGAGTTGTCGAAAGACCATGGTAGGTCGTGGCTGGAGATATAATTGAACCGCTGCCTGGCACCTCAAAAGGCTTCGAGTACATTTTGGTACTCCAAGACCTGTGCACCAGATGGGTGGAAGCCTTGGCGATACGCAAGGTCAAGGCAAAGGCGGTGGTAGGGGAAATCAATCGGAAGATATTCTTCCGGTTCGGCTGCCCGGAAGTCTTCATATCGAACCACGACACAGCGTCTTCGGACCATGTCGTGGCAGACTTCCTGAGAGAGCGCGGTGTACATCACACCAACACTCCACCCTACCACACTCATGTTATCCAGGTAGGGAAAGACTCGCGCTGGTACACAGATCGGGTCAAACACCTGCCTAAATGGAAAAAGCCGGCATCGTAGTAAAAGGGGAAAGAAGATAGGTTGAAATACTTCGCTGTTCTGCCTCCTTATTTCAGCACCCTTTCCTTGCTCGATGTAACGTCCGAGGGGATGACAAATCTGGGTGGGGGGTGTAACGGGCGCCGATATAAGTCGCGAGAATCAGGTATACTGCGTCGCGATATTCGAATAGTGCCCGATTGCCCGTATCGTGATTCGTAGCGCGCTGCGGCGCTCGAACAAGGGAGAGGAAGAAGAAGGCGAAGCAGCCGCGTTGCGATGAAAGGGACGCCGCGGCCATGTTGTTGACCGCCGTGACATGCGAAAGTAGTCATCCGTCACCGCCGCGCATCATGTGTAGTATAGAGTGAGTGTGCCGCGCCTCCATCGCTGCAACTGTGACCACGACAGCGCCGTCACCAACCACGTGCTAGAGTGTGAGAGAGAGAGAGAGAGAGAGAGAGAGAGATAGAAACTCTACGCGGACGGGGACAGTGAGGTTAAGCTCCATCCCTGCTCCTATGGCAGCGAGTGCGAGCAAGAAAGACTGCATCGTGCGATAGCTGGCCAGCCACGAGTAAGTAGTTTTTATTTGTGTTAAGCGTGCGAGCGTTTGTGACGGGAATGCAGGAATCCCCCCCCCCCCCACCCGGTCACGAGAAACCTACGCTGCTTGTGCAGCTACAGCATACGTGCGCTTTAGAGTCTCGGGCTGCGCGTTTTATATTAGTAGTGTTCAGGTTTCGCGCCTCTTGACGCGACTATCTTTGGTTGAAATAAACCCCATTGTTTTATCTTAACTGTCGAGTCATGAGTCATTATTTTAGCGACCCTAACCTATGCATGTTTTTCCCGAATACCGCCCTCTACCATTTTCAGCGCTGCAGCTAGTGGTAGACATTGCCTCCTAGAGGAACATCGGTAACGGGAGTAAGTATTCATTAGCCGCTTGAGGTTAGGTCAGCGGCGTTGTGCGGGAGCAACCGGCTGTACAGATAAGGCTAGGCCGTCGCCAGCAGACAGAAGTTTCTTGGGCCGAAGTTGGCAACAGTGGCAGAGTGCAGCGCCGGCTCTAGTAAAAAGTGGCTTTAGCTTTCTATAATAGAAGCCGTGCGCGCATATTCAGAGCCTGTGCCGAGGCGCTCCTGCCGGCCTGCAGGTAAGTCTACAACGGCGAATCCCTTCCTCCCCCGAGCGTAGAATACGCCCGTAAATTACCTTCGCGCACCCCGGAGAGGGATTAATACCCTCCTTTAACTGAACCCTGTTACAGTTTAAATTGTCAAAAGGAAAATTACAGCGACAAGCGGGATGACGAATGTTAATTTTGAACGGGTTTTTCTGCTTATTCAAAGGCGGTTAGTGATCTATTAATTATTTTTGTGTATTGTTCTTTAGATATTATAAAATGAATCTATAACCTCACGGAAAACTCGAAATTATCCCTGTTCGCATAACCCAAAATAAGATGGATTTTTGCCTAAAATGGGCCACTATGTGAGGTCCTGCTACCAGCCACTTTTCTCATATGCTATAAGATAGACAAACCTTGAATATATATAAAAATCAAATGAATAATGAAAAATTTGTACATATAATTATTGTCGAAATAAAAGATGTTTTAAAAATTATGTACATTTAAGTATATTACACACCTAGGGAGTAAAAGTAAAGAATGTCCCAGATCGCATGGAAATTGTCATCCGAGCCGAAGACGAGGGTGACAAACATGCGATCTGAGTCATTCTTTATTTGCTCCCATGGTGCGTAAACAATTTTTTTGCCTGGCGAGGTTGAAAATACAACATTCATGATCGGGGGTTTTTTCGCCATACCTCAATAACGCGAATGTGGTATTTTCGGCCCGGGTATGGCGCCTGTATACCTCGCCTTCGGCTCGGCTAGTAATTTACACTAGCTGTGCACAGTCCAAGTTTTTTCCTCTCTAGGTGCATAATATACTATTGCCTAGCGGGTCGAAAGTATCACTTTCGCTCTCGGCGCCCGATCGCGAAAATCGCAT
Organism: Torymus aiolomorphi; assembly: GCA_036365515.1. Taxonomy (NCBI): domain Eukaryota; kingdom Metazoa; phylum Arthropoda; class Insecta; order Hymenoptera; family Torymidae; genus Torymus; species Torymus aiolomorphi. The sequence continues at coordinate 64,170,067 of CM070877.1, forward strand.
ACGCAACACGGGGATAAAGAGAGCCACCCTAGAGCACATGTTTGCCACCCTCGTCTTCAGCTAGGGTGGCAATTTGTACATACTCTGGACTGGTCAACTCTTTACCTCCCTAGTTGCGTAATATAATATTGTATTAAAATAATAAAAATATAAAAATTTGTTTAATTATTATGAAATATTTGTTGTACTTTGTATATACTTAAAATAAAGTATTAGATACCGTTACAGTTCAAATTATGCGAAAAGTTAAAGTGTCCGATAATGAGGACTGCTTTTTAAGAACCGCGAAAATATAACTTTTTTACTTTTTCAAATAACTTTTTATCATTATTATAATTTTGAAAAACTAATCTACCCCTTCATAGATGACGCGCCAATATTTTTTCATTTTATATATCAATTTTAACTCACAACATCACAAGTCATGGCTGAAAATGCTTTGGAGGCCGGTACAGGGCTACTTTCCTATATTTTGTCAGACTTACATATGTTAAATGTTCATTTGGTTTTAAAAGTTCATCTTTTACAATTTTTGGTCCATTTTTTTTTTTGAAGCTTCGACTTCTTTAGGTGTTTCATTGTTTTTGGATTTTTTACTACTGTTACTCTTTACAGACTCGTGTTTCCTTTTTTTCTTTTCCTAAAAAGAGTTATTAAAATAATTAGTATGCGTACCTGAGGATTGTAAAAAATTTGAAATTCTGTGTAAAAAATTAGTTTATCAGATTATTCTGCATCATTGTTACCTGCTTTTGCTGTACATTTTTTTTTGTTTATGTTTTCTTTTGTAGAAGTCATTTTATTCTCCTTTTTTTATTTTGTTGTTATCAGACATTGTGGTTTTTTGATGAAATACCTAATAAAAATTAGGTAAACTATTTCAATACACTGCCATATAATTTTTACATATTAATATATACCAATCAATGAGACGATGTGTCCATCTCTCTTTCTCAGATACATCCCATTTCTCCTGCCATCTTTGGAGGCTATCCTGTCTCATATTCTTCTTGTTCTTCTCTTGTTCCTCTGGGGTACTACTTCGCTGCTCATACAGCCGCTTCCTCTCCACTGCCAGTACCTCGATGGGCATCATTCCCACGATAACACACACGATCTCTTCAGAAATCGTGCGGAAAGCGGAGGATACCCTAAGGGCGCTGAGCCGGTTGACTGCTGCGATTCTCCGTTGACATTCCTTGATCTTGAGGGCTTCGCCCAAGATGGTTATTCCATACGTGAGTATAGAGATCACTACTGACGCTAGGAGTTTCCTCTCGGGGTTGCCGAGGTCCACCGATGTTTGGCATGAGTCTCGCTAATGCTGTGACCACTTTAGCTGTTTTGGCTGCAGCATGCTCTACGTGGGGCTTGAAGCAGAGTCTTGCGTCCAGCACCACTCTTAGATACCTAATGCAAGGCTGAGAGATGATGGTGCACTGCCCCACGTCGAGGGTGATGTTCTCCACTTGCTTCCTACTCGTGAAGAGCACAGCCTCTGTTTTGTGGTCAGCCAGTTTGAGGCCGACTGACCCCATCTACTGTTGCACAGCTTCGTAGCATTCTCCAAAAATACGCTGGATCCTCCAGGGCCTTTCCAGTGATGACTAGCCCCGTCTCGTCCGCGAAGGCCACTATCTTAGCTCCTGGTCGCAGCTTGATCTTGAGCATATTATCGTACATGATGTTCCATAGGGGAGGCCCTAACACCGAGCTTTGTGGAACTTCGCCAGTGATTTGGTAGTGTTTCGGATCCTCTTCTGTATCATACACAAGTAGTCAATTTTCCAGGTAGCTTTTGATCATCTTCTTCAGGTACGTTGGTATGCCAAGTCTATCCAATGCTAGGCAGATATTTTTCTAACTAGCTGAATTAAAGGCATTTTTAACATCGAGAGCTGCCAGCAGGCAGTATTTCTTACTCCCACGCTTCCACCGCACTCCAGAGATTGCCTCTTTCTCTTTACCAACGACTTGGTTGATGGCGTTTAGGGTTGATCTTCCCTTTCTGAAGCCATTGATTGTCTGCTAGAAGGTGTCCAACAGCGGCCTCAATCCGGTTAAAAATAAATCGTTCCAAGATTTTTCCCGGTGTATCCAGCATGCACAATGGACGATAGGATGAAGGATCATCCTGCGGTTTATTGTTCTTGGGCAAGAGCACGAGTCTTTGCCGCTTCCATCACTCTGGGAAAATTCTCTCTCAAGGCAGGTATTGTATATCCAGGAACATATCGGGAGCTGCCTTTATTGCCGTCTTCAGCGCCACGTTGGGGATGTTGTCCATCCCCGGTGCCTTGTTGCTCCCGACTCTGTTTTTCGCTCGAAGTAGCTCCTCTCGGCTGATCGAAGGGATGTCTTCGTCTTGTTGCTCCACCTGATAGGCGAAGGGCTCCTGTTTTGGAAACAGTGTGCTCACGATCTTGTCCAGTTGCTCGGGGCATGTGGGTTGCTGCCGTGACTGGCTCTTGAGACGACTCATGACGACCTTGTATGGTATTCCCCACGGATTTTCATCAACTACCTCTAGTAATTCGGTCCAACATTGCCTTTTGCTATGCTTGATAGCTGTGGTAAGCTTGAACCGTGCCAACTTGAACGTTTCCTCCAATTCAGGGAAGGTGGGTTTCCCTTTAGCGGCTGTGATAGCCTCCTGGTCTTGTGGCACTCCGCATGGAACCGCGCGATTTTGTCGCTCCACCAGTGGACAGGCGTGTACGGGTTTCCTTTTCCTTTTCTTGGCATGGCGGCATCGCAAGCATTTATCATCTTCTGCATGACGTCTTTAACTTTCTCCTCGGCTGTTACCCCCTCAGTGCAGCTCCCCTTTATGCTGGCAAGCATAACACCTGTATCGAAGGCGCTCGCCTTCCAGCCGGTGAACTTCTTCTTCTGTGATTGTGATTGTCGATTCTTGGGCCTTTGCTGCTGTCAGACTCTCCAAGTTATGGTACGATGATCGCTCTGTGTGTAGATTTCAGACACCTCTCAGCAGTTACTTCCTTTGGCCAGGAAACTGCTGACAAACGTGAGGTCGATCATCGAACTGGCTTCTCCCCTGACGAACGTTGATTTCTTTCCGTAGTTAAGCAGCGTGTGGTCGAGCAAGGAGAACGCTTCTAAGAGTGCCTGCCCTCTCTTCTTCGTCTCCTTACTGCCTCATTCCATTGCCCAGGCGTTAAAATCACCAGCAATGACCACTGGGCTGCGGTTTTTTGCGTCGTCGACAAGTCGATCCAGCACCCTCTCAAAATCTTCCTGCGACATACTCGACGGAATGTAACAGCTGTAGAAATGCATTCGTCTTATCTTCACTCTCACGAAGGTATCCTCAGGGTCTTCCATGATCTCCTGGAAGGGAGTTTGCCACAGGTCCAGATGGCTGCTGAGCCCGCCACATCGGTCTTCCAGGTAAATCCGTCCAAGTTCCTGTATTGGTCAGCAATAATGACCACGTCTACTTTTTCCTCGCGCACCGTCTGGGTCAGCAGGTCTTGTGCTGCTTCGCGGTGGTTGAGATTGATCTGCAGAATCTTTAGTGCCATTTGTGGAGATAAGCTTCGTACGCCTTCTCATACACTGGACATCCTCTGCTCCCAGGTACGTGGTTTGTCTTCTTGCCTACTTGGTCCTTGCAGAGAACACAGTACGGTTGTCCGGTACAGCTTTCGGCTTTGTGGCCCTCTGCGCCGCATTTAATGCAGCAGTTGAATCGGTCTACCTCTGAGTTGCAGTTTTTCGTGATGTGGCCGTACTGCCAGCACTTGAGGCACTTGGTGGGCTTCATGATTTCACGTATTTGGCAGCTCGATGAATTTACGCGAAACGTGGCCTCCTCAAGAAGCTTCCTGGCTATCAGTATTGGCAGCCCGAGGATCGCCTTCTGCATGCCGCCATAAGTCTTCCTGACGTAGACTACTGCATCTAGGTCTACATTGTGCCTCTTTCCAAGTACTTCCATCACCGCATCGTGGACTTCTTCATTCGTGGCTGTCCCATCCAAGCGTGTTATCCCCAAGATTATCAACTGTACCCGAGCGTTGATGGTGACATCTCAACCGAGTACTACTCTGATTTTCTTGCTAAACGTCGCGATATTGTCCTGGTTATCCTTGTCAAGTATTTGAGGGACATCCCGCGCCAGTGTCTTACGTGCTTTGGCGACTGCATGGCCCACTTCTTGCAGTGTTAGCTCTTTTTTGGCCTCATTAATGATATCTACGTAGCTCTTCCCCTCTTGCGGCTTGATGATGAGTGCACAAGGACGCGTTTGTTTAGTTCGCAGTCTCGATCGTCTATCTTTCTTTCCTTTCTTCTTCTTCTCTTTCTTCTTCTTCGTTTTCCTGGTCTCCATCTGTTACCATACAGGGGATCCCTTGTTTCCTGATTTGCCTTTGGTGGATCCATCTCCATCTGCAGGTTGCACGGCACTTTTTCCTCCGGCTTCTCCTTTCTGCTCTTAATCTTCCTCTACTTTCGACCATCGGGCTAAAGAGGTGAGATCGCCTTTCTCTTACTGGGTGTATCACTCACATCACCGTCTTGCTCTTTCACCTTTGGAACGCTTGTACCCTTCGCAAGCGACGGCGGAGTTTGCAGCTCGGCCGTCTTCTTGGATGGGTTGGTCATCTCTAATAGTTCACTATCTAGTCTCTTCAAGCGGCTGTATGCCGTTTTGAGGAAATTTGACATCCTCTTAACCTCTCCGTGCACATTCATCTTCGGCTTTATGTACTTGATCAAGGACTTAATTTGCTTTTCAAGCGAAGAGAACTCCTTGTTCCACTGTTTAGTGTACCATTCATTTGCCAACACGAACACCGCTAAGGTCTGCTCTCATTCTTCACCCATCTTAATGTCTTGTGCTTTTAATAGATAACTATTAATATTATAGTTGGCGTGAATTTGTCTTCTTTTCTCTTCACTTGGTGCTTCAAACATTGTGGTGGTCAAGTTGTCCAGCCCCAAGATTTTATCTTCCGTGTAATGTATGTGGCTCCCCTAAAAATCTGTGGAGCCTGCACCGACCACCGGGACTTTCACCCGATCGGAATCGGTGGTAGGATTAACCAGTCTACTGAGGACACCCACCTGGGGTAATTCGTGTCTCTCATTCACTACGTCCATGCTTGGTTTACTGTTCGGGGTGCCTTCCCCTATCTAGATTTGGTCCGCCCTGGGTATTTTATTTCCCCGGTGCCCTCCATATCTGACAAGCTTTCCCCTATCCGCCACCTCGGGAGGCGCCTGATGCGACACTAGCAACTCGACACTTATGTGTGTGTGTGTGTGTGTGTGTGTGTGTGTGTGTGTGTGTGTGTGTGTGTGTGTGTGTGTGTGTGTGTGTGTGTGTGTGTGTGTGTGTGTGTGTGTGTGTGTGTGTGTGTGTGTGTGTGTGTGTGTGTGTGTGACCCCTATGGTTACGGGAAAAATAGTTAAAAAATTCTAGGATGACTAGAGCATTGCAAAAATGGCATTTTTTTCAAATTTTTTCGAAAAATGCTTATATCTTGAAAAAGGCGGCACGTAGCCCAAAACGGTTTGCACTAATCGATCGGGAATAATAATTGCATCAGAGTTGACTACTTATTCAAGTTTGATGAGTGTACAATCTCGAGATAAATAGCAACAAACAAGTGGATGTAAAACGGACGGCGGCTAAGCGGAAGAGCAGGCGGCCTATCCCCACCACGCGGACTCGACGTCTTGCTGCTGCGTAAGCGCGGTATAGGAGAGAGAGAGAGAGAGAGAGAGAGAGAGAGAGAGAGAGAGAGAGAGAGAGAGGGGGGGTAGCGGAGAGAGTGACGGGGGAAGGAGGGAGCAGCATAACAACACAATGCGTTCTCAAGCGAATTTTCAATTTTCAACTGCCGAGCCACTCTCGAAAATTTTTCTAAGTTCGAAAAAATGTTTCGACGGGAAAAAAGTGTCTCCGAGGGAATTGCTTTTTTCACATTATCGAGAATCCCGTATCGATTGAGCGTAGTCCCAATTTAGGGTAAAATTTTTATAAAAATGCCAGATTTTTGTCATAATTCGACAAAAAAAAAAGTTTTTGAGAAATATGGTTTTCTCGGCAACATTGACGATTGTTTCTTGATCGCCAGTAATCCCAAAAAAGAAATTTAAAAAAAAAAAAAAAAAAAATATATATTACTGCAAGTATGAACGCAAATTTTAATTATATTCAATAAAAAATTACTGTATTTAAAACATTAATTATCCATGGCTGTAAACAAAGATTCTCAATATGTAATTTAAAAAAATTATGGACACATTTTTTTTCTTTTTGAAAAATCAACATAGTTCTAAATTAAATTTGTTGATCATAATAAATGTGTTGTTCTTAAATTCACTTATTAGTTTTTTTGGTTCAGCAAGCAAGATATTAAAGTTACTTTTGTTCGAAAAAAAATTATTGGAAATCTGGACGAAAATTGAAATTGTATATAATCAAAAATTATTGTATTTTAAACATCAATTATTAACAACTGTAAAAAACATTTCTGAATATGTCATTGTCTAAAAGTTATCGGTACATTTTTTTAGTAGTCAACATAGTTATTAAAAACAATTTTTTGAAGAGAGAGTCAGAGAAAATCGCGACGTCAATCGTCAACTTCCATATCGTAAATATTTTCTTCTTCATTTAATGAATGGGGCGTATCCTCTTCATCAACATCTGCTCCTTGCTGTTCAGGCTCAATAAATTCGTCGTATTCGTCTTCGTTTAGGTCCACTAGTACTAGGTATTAGTACAGGCTTTTCCAAGACAAATCTGACATTGAATTGTGCACGTTGGTCCAGCTTTTCTACATGTACACCGACTTTACTTGCAATCACCCTTTACAACTGTAATGAACCTGAAAAAATTAAGAAAGAAAGACTTGATTTTTTCACTTGAATTTAATCAATATAATTGTATTATTGTTTGAATAAATATTGTAAGAAACATTGAAAGTAATGTCACAAAAAATAAAGAAAAATATTTACCGAATCTAATAATTGATCAGGAGCTGCAGATTTTTCCGATATTAGTGGAAATAATGTAAAATTATTCCTTCTCCAGTTCCAGTGCTCAGGATCTAACTTATTTCCACGCCAATATTGTATTTGAAAATAGACCCATTTGGTATGTTCGTATAAAGCAGCGTCAGTCGGAGGCAAAATAGCTCAAAAATTCTTTTTTTTTGTCGTGGCAACTGATGATATAAATAATTCATATCGAAGATTATTGATGGAGGTTGCTGTTTGTTTTGATTTTTTATATAAATTAATAGTAAAAATTTCTGCAGTAGTATAAATTTCCTCAGCTGTTTTGTTTTCTTGATTGAATATTTGTGTCATGTTGCGCAATTCCTCATTTTTGGTGAGTAAAGAAAAAATAATTCTTTTGCCTTTTTGAAAAAACGAACTGGTAGAATCACATCCACCGAAAGCATGCGCTAACATCGCATAATTTTGCATATTAATATAATTGTTAGTTTTATATGCAATTGTCGGTTTACCCGACACTATTTAAAAAAGTATGTTTTTCGGTGCCAATGCGATTGCAATAACAAACAAATCAATGTCTTGAACTGCAGTCTCAACAATAAGACAGTCAGCTTCCTTCATGGCTACAGCTGTAGCAACGTTCCGATCGGGCACATATTTTGCTAGAAGTTGCACAAATTTATATTTATTGGCAACATTTGACGGGAACTGCCTCTGATGAACTTTGACTAGATTTTCAGGCGAAATACATACATCAGGTGCTACTACTTTCTCTTTTCTTCGGTACCGTTCGTATGATTTAATTATTGTAATGATTTTTATTATTGTAGCCATCGAAAACGACACAGCAATTTTCTTTGAAATTGTGTTTAATGTAATTGTGATAAATTTAAAAAATATGTTCAAAAAATTTTACTGTGAGGCCATACTATGTAATGCAAAAGCTAGCCTCCGTCAATCACATAATAGTAATTTTCTAAAGTGTGTGATGATTCCAAGGAACGATTAAATACCTTATACAATTCTGATTTCGCCTATTTTCTCATATATCCTAATTCATCAAAAATACTGAGAGGATACGGAGACAACTCACACGTCGAAGCATTATGCGTTTCTTTCTCATTGTCTCGAAATAAAAATGCGATTCTCTGAAAAAGTAATGTAGAATCGATGAAATTAACTTTTTCATTTATTTTGTTAATTACGTGCACGGAAGATAATGGTTTAACTGCGTGGATACGTGATAAACTTATTTCATCGGCGCTTTTTCCAACCATGGCAGCGATAGATTGCATTTCTCTTTCAAATACTAGATGACAATTTGTTGCCCCTTTATCGATGTCACCAGTTGACAGAGATATGAGATTATCTCGTGGAGTAAATGGCAAGTGCTCGGACAACCAAAAAAGGAACTTATTTATGTGATCGGTGTCTTTCATTATTCTTCCGCTCATTAGATCGACGTGTTCTTCACTTAAAACCGATTTCAGATTACAGTATTCCTCTAAGCACTCCATTACATTTACTGCTGAGGGCATAGTTGCATACGAGCAACTACATTTGCTGTGACGTCACGTCCATGCTTAAGATCCGTGCCGAAGAATCTGTTTAACGTTTGTTTTATCACCATATCGGGTGATAATCTAGAGAAAGACTTATCACTTCTTCGAATGGAAAAGAAGCCTTCGAAGGCAAATTTTTGAAATTCTTGTGGATCCATTCTTACTTCTAGTTCGATTAAATCTTCTAAAAAAATGTGAGCACTTTTAGCGTAGGCAAAATGTCCGGCTGCATGGAATAGGGACAGCATATTTTTTATGCTCTATAAATATTGTCTCCAATCCGCAAGACACTCCGCTTCCAGGAATTGCAGCACAATAAGGACACATTTGGTGTACTGCAACCAAAGTTTAGCAGCTGATCCTTGCTTTTCTAATCTTTCTATACGTGCAATAATTTCTTCGTTTAAGTTTTTCATAAATGGCTCAGCGTCAAAATCACCAATGTTGAGGAGTTCTGTGTCCCAATTTTTGAAGATATTTTCGATGTATTGTTTGGTATTATTTGTTGAACTTGAGTCTTCGATAATTTGCACACCAAGAGCACTAACACTTAAAATATGTGCTCGCAATGCTCGGGTAAAAGCATGGCCAAAAATCATTTGTTTTACTGATTCTGGTGCGAATACAGTTACCCACATGTCTTCAAGACCCCATCCATTCATAACGGTACTTATTGCGCCCAAGAAAGACATCAATAAATGAAAGCCTCCCAACCGCATAAACACCTTTTCATTTTCAAGTTGCAAGGACCGAGCTTTCCACCATAATGGTTGATCAAAAGTTATAATATCCATCCCTACTGAAAAAGCTGATAATCAGCTGATAATCAGGTGATAATCCTGCCAAAACGGCACCTGATTATCAGCTGATTTTCACGTGAAAATTTATCGTTTAAAATTTATTTATTATGAATTATTGTTATTTATTATTATGAAGTACTATCACGTTTCATTTACTTGAATCTACGATTAATTAATGTGTTTGAAAAAATGTCGAAAAATATAGATGTGGCAAAGAAGTTTTGAATTATTTGTTACAATGTAACATTACTAACCATAATTAATAATAATAATTATTAATAAGAAATGAAAAGATCAACATGATTTTCAGGTGCATATCAGCTGATAATCATCTGAGAATCGGGTAACTATAAGGTGACAGTCAGATGATTATCAGCTGATTATCAGCTGATTTTATTATTAATTATTATTATCATTTATTATTGTTAATTTTAATTTTACATTCCTAAATTATGACAAATAATTCAAAACTTCTTTGCCACAGTGTACATTATTTTAAATACATTAGTTAAACGTATAGATTCAAGTAAATCAACGATAATAATAAATTATAATAATAATTAATAATAAATAAATTTTAAACGATAAATTTTCATGTGAAAATCAGCTGATAATCAGGTGCCGTTTTGGTACGATTATCAGCTGATTATCACCTGCACTTTTTCAGTAGGGATGTCTTGGTTGTTTTTTTTTGTTTCAGCTATGCGAAATGTAAGGCCGTATTTAGAGTTGATAATTTTGAGGGTGGCTCGTTTATAAATGGTTGGCAAACAATGTGCAAGGTTGAATGAGTAGTATTACATGAAATTTTTTCCATAAAATTTTCCATAACGGAAAATTCGGTAAATTAAAATACCTGCCATACAAGTACGCCGTATAGTGTGACGATAATAGAGGAAAGTCTGGCAAATACAAAGAATCGAGCGACACAAATCTTACATTCATTAAGGCCCTAACAGAATTAATATTGTACGGCACATTTGGAATCTGATTTTTTGAAACTAATACACTTTCACGTGGCATTGTTTGACATTTTTTACAGCTATCTCTGTAACTAATTGACCAGTTTGTCGTGTACACAGCAATACCGCCGAGACAATGAAATGTACTGTGACCAACGATCGTGCCGACGTTGTGATCCGTATTGTCCCAAACATATTGGTTAAAAGTATCTTCTAATAGTGTTTCTGGCGGATTTAATATAGTAGATGCTTCATATAATTGCATGTTATGATACGTAGTAGAAATGCCGAGCTTTGGCAGCAAATCTAGGATTAATCGCGACCCTGTTTTTTGTGAACATATGTTGCGACGGCTAGTTGTAACGTTGACAAAAATAATCTTGGTCTAAGCATTGTAATAATTGCATGAGCAATGTTATCACGTTTAATGAAATTGTCTTCTTCAACATCATTTTGCTTAAATTAATCATTAAAAGATCACGTAAACAATGTCGAAGTAGTTCTGGTATTACTGATGTAGGATTTTTTAAAAACGAACTAGACGGTGGGTATCAATCTACTTGAAACTCGGCCTTCTGTATATCCTCGCATGCAATTTCAGCAGCAACTGATAATATCGTTTTTTTTTTTTTAATATCACCAAGTAGTCCGTTCATTAGCCACTCGTTACATATCCCAACTATTTGATACATTTTATAATAAAAGATTGGTTGTTTACCAATATGTTGAGAAATATATATATATATATATATATATATATGTGTGTAAGTGTAATTTCTGGGACTCCATAAGAAAAAGTAAAGTGGGTTTCACAATAGTGTTTATACACATGTTGTGAAATAAGCCTTTAAGAAGGGAATTTGGTGCTTGACTAAAGAAATAATGACCCTAAGTGTGTTGTGATTCGCAGGGGGCCTGCGGCGCCCGCTTTTAGTACCGGAAATATGAGAAAATAACTAAAAAAAGTAATGTTTTCATGTTTTGACAGTTAGCTTAAGGCATCCTGGAAGTTAGCGTTACATATAGAAGTCTTCCAGGCTGACTGGAACTCACTCGAAAATCCCAGAAGTTGGCGTTACGTACATGAAAAGTCCCAGATACTAGCGTTTCATATATTTATATAAACAGATGTATAGGTACATATGTAGACTCGTCCGCATAAGTCCCGTTCCCTTTACGTATGTTGTCCGCATAAGTATCGTTTCCATTAGACCCGTGTCTGCACAAGTCACGCTTGGCTAAAGAAATAACTCCCTCTCTATGTAGACACTCAAAAATGTCTGCACAAGTCGATGAAAGTCCGCATAAGTACCGTTCCCATTAAGGATGCGTCCGCATAAGTTACCTTTGAGATAAATGTGTGTGTGTGTGTGTGTGTGTGTGTGTGTGTGTGTGTGTGTGTGTGTGTGTGTGTGTGTGTGTGTGTGTGTGTGTGTGTGTGTGTGTGTGTGTGTGTGTGTGTGTATATATATATATATATATATATAAAGACCTATACACGTTATTTCTGGTAATCTACAGGGTCCTATAGTTTATCTCTTCAGAGTTCCCTATATAAGCGCGTGACTAAAGAAATAATATCCCTGGGGTTATTGACTCTAGACGCGTCCCAGAAATAACGCTTACGTACAGAAAAATTTCCGGGACGTCCCGGAAAAAACAGCGCGTCCCGGAAATAACAGCGATGTACAGTGTAAACGTCCCGGAACGAACCGTTGCAGATAAATATATATATATATATATATATATATATATATAAATATATAAATATATATATATATATATATATATATATATATTTTATCGTATTTCTTTTTTAATTTAGATATTAAAACTCGAGTATCTATAGGTATTTCGCCCATAAACGTCTTTAGATCGTTGAACGTAAATTTACACTGTTCACTGTTCTCTATAAAATTACAAATTTCTTTTAAAATTTCAGCGTTTTTCAGAGTTAATTCTGAAGTCGTTTTTTGAGTCCCGCTGCAGAATAAAATTGTGTGACACCGGCGGTGATACGAAGTTTTCTCATTCGCAGAGCTGATTAAATATTTTAACCTTACAATAAAATCTGCATACTTCTCCACATTATCAGATACGAAGTCTATCATTCTTTGTAGTACGTGAGGCATGGTTATACAAATAACTTCTTTAAGAATGTTACCCAAGTTTTTTCCACGTATAAAGTACAGAGTACCATAGTCAAATGAGTTGTCTTCTATATTTGAGGTATTGGCAGAGGAAAGAGATGGCTGCACATCGTCTTGTGGATACGCCTACCGTCGAGCAGCTGGAATTTTGTTAGCAATATATTGTTTTCTACATCGGTCATGGAAATTTACAGAACTTTTTCTCTCCCACACACGCCACTTATCATCATGAAGATCTTGATTTCTGGAAATCATAGTTTGCAATCCTTTCGTTTTGACAGTTACAACGACATCCGAATTGTGGTGTAGAAGTTTGTTACAAAGTGTACAAACGTTCTCCATGACGACGAAACTGAAAAAAAAATTCATTTTTATTAAATAAATAAAAAAATTTGGCATGTTACTATAATATATTTTTCCAAATGAAGCAATAATTGTAAAAATAGTGTCAAGTAGACAAAAAAACGCACAAATTTTGGCGGAGATTAAAAAAATGTGTTTAATTGTCTTCTTACACTCACTGTTTTCATGAATAACTAATGCGCATGAAAGTTTCATAAAACATTTTGTATATTTTTTCTGTTCTTTATTTGTGTTACACAACAACGTAGATTGAATAAAATATTAATCAAAATTCAAATAATATTATAGGTATCTATGTCATTCGAAAATAGTAACAACATAAATGTTTTACAATATTGCAAATAACTATAATTTAGCTCTAAATACTTACAAAGTTCAAAAGGATTCTTGTCTCTGTGATTCTTCTACAAATTTTACTACAACGCTATGTAAGCGCTCCAACTGAAAGGTGCTGAAGGACGGAATACTCAAACATACACGCACATGAATATATACACAATTTGTTAGTATATCCACAGTACAATCTAATTGTAATGAAACTATAATTCCCAAAGTATTTAAATATCAATTAAAATGTAATTATAATTTAATTACTTTAATTAATATTTTACCCTACTGGAAATCGCCTATTTTTGATCCATTTATGAAATGATTTTTTCAGTTTTTCCATTTACTAGTGATTTCTGTCAATTGGCCATAAAATAGCTAGGAAAATCGTTTCACAAATGGGAGAAAAATGAGCGATTTTCCCCAGGGTTTTAGCAATTATAATGCAATTAGTGTATAACTTGTTACTCTAATGTAATAATTCATTCACCGTCAATGCAATTGAATGCTAATTATTTAAATGACATTTACATTTCTAATAATCACATTACATTGTCAATTGGAGTGTAACGAAATTCAAACAAACGTATTGTTTGGGAATTCAGCAAGTTTGAATTCTCGCGCGTTCTCGCTGAACGGCTCCAATCACTGAGTCGCCGCGGCGCGGCAGCACCTCGTGGTGTCCCGGCGGAAAAGCTGAGACGCTACACTGACTACTCAAGTTATACGTGATATGTCGGTCTCTCTCGCTCTCTCACATGCAAATGTGAGAGAGTGATTGATTTGATTATTGCGGTAACGAGGTCGAGGCCGAGAAGACGGAAGTGGTTCAAGGCCTCGCTCTCTCTGCATCTAGCTCGCCACGAGGTCACACCGGTCGGCAACGACACTACAATTCTCCGTCTGATTTATCAGCATTCTACTCGGCTCAACTCATCTATTTCACTGGCTCTTCTCATCTCCGGCTTCACTCATCACGGAAAACTCATCTGCTTGCTTCGGCCACTGCATCGCGGGAGCAACTCACCGTTGCAGTTTATCTGCAGCACTCGTACAAGGTAACCTCAAAATTACACAGTGACTAAGCACGTGCGCGGACACAGACAAACTCTTTACACACTTGCCTGGCGGAATTCTCACACACACACGAGTGGATCAATAATTACCTACTCGTGTGCGCTCAATTATGGGTCACAATTAAGTCAATAATATTGAATTTTGTACTCAACCAGCAGCACCGTCTACCATCAGAGCGAGTTGCGGCAAAGTCAAGGCAAGCGTCACTCACTCATTGGAAGTAGCAAGACTCGATAGCATCACTCATTGAATATATATCAATTTACGGATATACTCAAATTTGGCCAAACTCATTAGGCGACACAGGTTAGTCATCTCTAGTGAGAGATTGCAACTACATGCGTCTAAGTACTTCTTACTCAATTGTTATGCGTACACACTACTTGTTAATATTCACTCATTTACATCATTAGAAAAAAAACCATTTCAACTCAGACTATTACTTGAATGCGAATATTTAGACATAATGTAATTTAAACTGTAAATGAATCATTGTTAACTATTGTTAATTATTATTAGAATTTAAAGGAATGTAATTTTGATGCGACGTAGAACTAAGATAATATATTGAAGTTTATTTACTTATATGTGTGACTCAAATTTTATTTCAACACCCACAGCATGTACTCATATGACTATAACTATGGCTTTCTCAAACACGTATACTTCTTTTTATATTTGCAAAAAAATGCAAACAGTTCACTTCATTACAATGGTTTTAACCCTCTTTACTTGTATTTATATAAGTATATACATTTACGCTTGTTTAAATGAATTTATTCAAAATTATACCTTTTCGTATATACAATCTCCTTTAACCCAATTCGACCCAAATGTCCAAGATTCTTTTTGAGTTTTCAGCGTTCTAACTTTTTACATAAACAGCCCACAAAAAATGTAAAAGCATCATTTCGGATAGTTTGAAGCCTCTTCTTTCGTATGCCGTAGTCAGAATTGGGCTACGACTTCACTAAAAAAAGTTATAACAATTTATGGTAAAAAAAATTCCGAAATTTTCAACATTTTTTTTCAGAAATGTGAATTTTCAACATGATAAAGTTGTACCAGATCATCGCATTTGCTATAAATCGTGGAGTTTTTATATTCTCTTTAAAACTCGGTTGGAGCATAAATGACAACAATATTAATTGCTTGTCAAAATCCATTTGAAATTTATCTAAATTTAAGATGACGACGTTAAGATAGCGCTCAAAACCTACAAAACAGTGTGTAAAGACGTTTTCCGCCGACTACACTTTTTGTTTCAAGTTTCTTTCCATGGAAAGTGTGTAGTTAGTTCCATGTACTTTTTTCCGCTGATTCCGAATATGCAATTTATTTTTTCGAAAAAATTGTTAATAATTTATTATTAACAATTTAATTGTTTATAACTTTTTTATTAATTAATATTGAAAAATAAAATTGACGCCAAAATGTATATTTTTACATTTAGAAACTTTTTTGCCTCTTATAAAATGTTGCTATCTTGCATATTTTCCAAGATATTTATAATAAACCATAACGTATATGAGGCGTTTCATGTTAACTGTCCTAGCACGGCGCGCGAGCGCCAAATCGTGGTATATCCAGCTCATGTTTACGATACTAAAATATACTTGAAAAAATTTTATGATAAGCATTTCCAACGTATTTTTTCTCAGCTTTCCAATGGTGTAGGCATTTTTCTCGAAATTTTCCATTTTCATCTTCAAAAAGTACAAAACGTGTTATATATCGAAAACGATATTTTTAATAGTTTTTTTGACCATCAAGATCGAAAGCTGAGCATTTTTTATGTCGGAAAGGATATTTTCCAAAGAGTGTCCGAGATGTTTCCTGCGAGAAATAGAACGCGAAAGAGTAGACGCACCGCCTTTCCTACGTGCGGTGCCTCATTGCCTATATAATAATCTTTTATAATCTTTAATTCTCTACCTGTTCTTCTGGATTCTTAATAATGCATGGAGTAATATTATTAATTATTTTATAAAAAAATAAAATTTCAAAATTAACAGCAATATAGTAATTCTTGTACTAACGTTTTTTTTCAGTGTATATAAAATTTTTTTGTTTTTTTTTACGTGTTATATCTCGAAAAGTATATTATTAATATTTTTTTTAACCTTTAGATCGAAAGCTGTGTATTTTTTACGTAGGAAATGATATTTTCCAAAACGTGTCCAAGATGTTTTCTGCTAGAAATAGAACGCGAAAGAGTATACGCACGGCGCTGCAAAGGCGGTTCCTACTCGTGGTATCGTGCGGTTTGCCGCGCAGCATGGAATCATTCATTTTTCATTCGATAGGTGGCGTCCACACTTTTCAAACTATACACGGAGAGAAATTTTAGAGTAAAAATTACCAAGGTGCCTTGGTAGCGCATGGATAGACTGTCAAAAGCCGTGATATTCCCAGGTTTCTAATACAATTTATAAGTTTCCCAGGAAAAACTACCATAACTACTTAAAAAAAATACCAAATTATCGGAATAAAAATATCCAGACACACTGGTAAAAATTGAGATCTAGTCATTTTTACAAGGTAACCTAAGAATTTTTACTAAGAAAACTGATAAATTTTACCAAATAACCTGGTATTTGTGTACTCGCGCATGCGCACTGCGCATTATTGTGTTTCAAAAGATTGATACTAGAGGCGTGCGCGACGTTAAAATGAAAACAATACACATATTTTGAGTAAGTAATAACGGCGATTCAAATGACTGTTGGTAACAGCTTCCGTGGCGCAGTCGGTAGAACGTCGGACTCTCAACCCAAAGATCGTCGGATCGAATCCCGCTTCCGTAAAAATTTTTTTTCAGTTTAATGTTTTTCATCCTTGTTTCTGTTTCTATTTCTATATTAAAATACTATATATCCATCAATATGGATAAAAAAAGTTAATTTTTTAAATTTAAATTAACTAAAAAAAAATTTTACCAAGGCACTTTGGTAAAAAGTTTGAAATTGTCAGTCTGTCCATCCATTACCATAGAAACTGGTAATTTTGTCTCGAATATTTGTAATTTTCACTACAAAATTTCTCTCCGTGTATGTAAATCGTCACGTCGAAAGTATATAATTACCATAACTTTTTATCTTTTTTCTCTTCGAATTTTTTCGAATTTCTTGTCAATAGCAGTTAAACACTTGAATTTTCTTGCGACTTTTGTGCATTTGATTATTAAATCATTGGTGACTCTTGATTTCATTATTTTTGCTTTCTGAAAGAGAAAGCTTTCTATTTTTGTTTATTATAGCAATTAAAATGGATTCACCTTGGAACTTGAAATGAATAAATCCTATAAATAAAAATGATCACCCTGCATCTAAAAATTTGTCTGACTTTCCAACACTTTTCAGAAGTGCATATAGTAGTACCTTTAGTACCTCAAAATGCTAAAATATGTTCAACCTGTCGATGCCGAATTTATAAGCAGAAATCAAGTTTATCTCCATCTGATGCTAGAAAAGCTAAATCAGTGTGTGATGATGAATATCACCAAGCTGGTGTTGCAGTTCTCGAAGAAATAAAGAAAAAATTTCTGAGTCAACTAATAAGCACGAGAGAATTCAGCTATTAACTCTCGCGCACTTACATGCACTTACAATGTAAGAAAACCAGATCAAAAGATTAATTTTCATTTTGGAGCATATGCACCCCGTCTATGGTTTATATAAGTATAAGATATGAAACAGCCTATTTGTACCGGACCGGAACGGAACGGATGAACAAGGCTACGGCGCAGAGGCGGCACGGCGCAGCGTAAGACGGCGCAGCGCAGCACTTATGTAGATTCACTCTTACAGATGCACAAGATATTTGGGTTAACGTTTATCTGCTCCGGATACCAGGAAACTACTACCCCTGTAGAACATAGTCACTAACAGATCCTTGTACGTGAACTTTAGCAACGGCTCCGCAGCTGGTTTAGTTTGAAATTATACTCTGGAATACAGCGTTCCCTCAATTAGAGTGAAGCAAACACTTTTTGAGAGCGAAATTTGAATTTTGATTTTTTTTCCGTTAATATTTTGTATATAATCATACACTGTGTGCGTTGAATGTGTAACTATGTTGACTACTAAAAAAAAGTATCGATAACTTTTAGACAATGGCATATTCAGAAATGTTTTTTACAGCTGTTAATAGTTAATGTTTTAAAAACAATAATTTTTGATTGAATACAATTTCAATTTTCGTCCAGATTTCCAATAACTTTTTTTCGAACAAAAGTAACCTTAATATCTTGCTTGCTGAAGATAAAAAAAACTAATAGTAGTGAATTTAAAAACAACACATTTATTATGATCAACAACTTTAGTTGAGTACTATGTTGATTTTTCAAAAAGAAAAAAAAATATGTCGATAATTTTTTTAAATTACATATTGAGAATCTTTTTTTACAGCCATGGATAATTAATGTTTTAAATACAGTAATTTTTTATTGAATATAATTAAAATCTTCGTACATACTTGCAGTAATTTTTTTTTTTTCAAAAAAAATTCTTTTTTGGGATTACTGGCGATCAAGAAACAATTGTCGATGTTGCCGAGAAAACAATTTTTCTCAAAAACTTTGTTTTTTTGTCGAATTATGACAAAAATCTGGCATTTTTATAAAAATTTTACCCTAAATTGGGACTACGCTCAACCGATAGGGGATTCTCGATAACGTAAAAAAAGCAATTCCCTTGGAGATACTTCTTTTTCCCGACGAAACATTTTTTCGAACTTAGAAAAATTTTCGAGAGCGGCTCGGCAGTTGAAAATTGAAAATTCGTTCACGAACGCCTTATGTTGTTATGCTGCCTCTCTCTCTCTCTCTCTCTCTCTCTCTCTCTCTCTCTCTCTCTCTCTCTCTCTCCTATACTGCGCTTACGCAGCAACGAGGCGGCGAGGCGGTGTGGTGGGGATAGCCCGCCTGCTCCTCCCCTTAGCCCCGCCCGCTTTACATGTACTTGTTTATTGCTATTTAGCTCGTGATTGTACACTTATCAAGCTCGAATAAATAGTCAACTCTGATACAATTTTTAGCGCCCGATCGATTGGTGCAAGAGATTTTGCGCTACGTGCCGCCGTTTTCGAGATATAAGCGTTTTTCGAAAAGATTAGCAAAAATTACCATTTTTGCAACGTTCTAGTTATCCTGCAATGTTTTAACTATTTTTCCCGTAATCAGCGGGGTCGAAAATATATAATATCAATTATTCATATTGTGAGCCCAAAATGCAATTTAAAACCTTCGTTTCCTGGGCTAATAGTACTTTTCGATACTAGTGATAATCACACTCGAGCCAGACTCACTTCATCGCACTTGTATTGAACAATATTTTATGACAAAACGTGGGGTAAATGCTTCTTTCGCTAACGCTTGTTTTTACAAGCGTGCGTTAAATTGGCACTTACTGTATGGCGTGTTATAAAATATTGTTCGATGCGTTCGTGTAGCAGATATTTTTCTACTTGTGTGATTGTCTCCCTCGCTTCGATCGGACGAGAAACTCGCACTTGTCCGAGAATCATGTCTCCCGAGCTAATATCGAAATTTATTATTCTAGACGGAACATGAGGATGATTCAGTATTTTCTTAAAAATACTCAAATTGAATACTCCTGAGGGATATTTTTGTTGCTATTTGTGATATAGTATTACCATTACTAAATTAAGCTAATCACTGCATGGATAAATACAAAATTAGCCGGACGTTAAGGCCATGTGATACTCAACAAAAATTGTGTTGGGTTCAGTCGATAATGTAGGTGGGTGCCAACTACTGTATATTAAACAGTAGATGGCGCTGAAGCTATACTTAATCTATGCATAGAACTTTTAGTTCCAAGAACACTCACAGATGGCGTGCACTGAGAGCATTTTTTTAATAATATGGCCTCGTAACATTCGTAACTATTAACATGCGTATATTTCAATATTTCGGTATATAAGCATTGTAATAGTTAAGTCACCGAGTTCTTTTAAACAATTTCAATGTATTGCTGTAAATATAGACATTGTAATAGTTACAATCTGAGATTTTCCGTTTAAACTCTTCCTTATTAAAATATAATATGTAACAGTTACAATATTGTAGTTTCGAATTTAAACAGAAGATGTTGTTCTCTGAGTGCATAATATAAGCAACAATTTTTTTTCATAAAAAATTATGAAAATATTCATATCAAGTTTATACATTTTTTTCAAACAACAATTCTTATAAGTAAATTTTGCGAGAATAAGACGTTATACTTTATTTTTATGATAAATGATAAAGAAATTATTAAGGGCTGTAACAATTTCATTTGATTGTGGATCGATAAATGAAAAATACTCTTATAAATTACCATGCAAAATTATGAAAATGATCGGAGGTTGTAAATTGATAAAGAAATTATCAATATCTGCAGTATTTTACGATAACATGCAATACCACAAACATAGTATTTGATTGCAGATCGATAAATAAAAAATACATATATAAATACCATGCAAAATTATAAAAACGATCTATGATTGCAAATTTATAAAGAAATTATCAATTACTGCAGTATTTTACGGTAACATGCCAGAACATGAAAATAATATTTGATTATAGAACAATAAATAAAAAATACTTATATAGATACCATGCTACATTATGAAAACGATCTATGATTGCAAATTTATAAAGAAATTATCAATTTTGGCAGTATTTTACGATAACATGCAATATCGTAAACATAGTATTTCATTATAGATCGATAAATCAAAAATACTTATATAAATACCATGTAACATTATGAAAACGATCTATGATTGCAAATTTATAAATAAATTATCGATTACTGCAGTATTTTACGATAACATGCAATATGATAAAAATAATATTTGATTATAGAACGATAAATGTTACTAATTATTATTATTAGTAATATCATTCATTACAAAAATAGAAGATGCAAATTTGTCAAAGGATACTCAGATTGCAAGTTGTAGTCATGTACTATACTTGTTCATAAAACAATGATATGGATCGAAATATCTAGATGCATTTACAATGTTATTTTCTTGTTAAATTGATGTTTATATTTAGCTCTGAGGTGATTTTCAATAATCAACACTCGAGTATAATGTCATTATTTGTTTCTTTTTCCGATTTTATTTTCTCTCCTCTATTTAATTTTCTTTTCTTTTTCGTTTCTTTATTCATTTCATTATCTTTTCCTTTTAAATTTTCGTTTTCTTTTTCGTTTTTTTTTCTTTTTTTTTTTAAATTTTTTTTCAATGTTTTCCTAGTACTTTGAAGTACTAAATGATATTAAGGACAACACAAGTTCTAACTACCTAATTACGTATACCAAAATAATACACATATAAGCCTAAATATTCACCACAGCTATATACATCATGCATTATTTTACCTTATCGTACAAGGTTATTAAAACTTATTTAAATTGTAATTTGAAAAATAAATAATCAGCAGTATTAAATAAAATCAAGCAAAGCTATAACTACTACATTTTATTGCATATGTACATGAATAACATGAAAAAGTATGCATTAATAATATTTTATTATTACTTTGTTGATTTCATTAATATTTCAATAATAATAGGCAGAAAGTACCCAAGTGTGCGAGCGTGAAAACATTCCCGCACGCTCAGCTACTTTTTGACACGCTCGATCAGCTTGCGGGTATCTGACATTTTGCGAATGCCAATGTGTATATGAAATAAAACTTTTCGCACAATAATGGGAAAATTACCACGCAATACTCGGATCATAAAGCCGTACTTAACAAACTTAATCTGAAACTATATTAAAAGTAATCTAAATATAAGAAAGTAAAAAAATTCATGAATTTCTTCGAAATCCGTGTACAGGACATATTTTGTAAGGAGCCTGTGAAGACTTTTTGTGCAGAAAGTTTCTGCCGATGGACGATTTTAACATTAAATATAACCTAGTGAGCGAATTCACATGTAACTAAATTGTAATTACCAATTTATAATGGTAGAAACCATTTAATTTCTTAATTTCCGCGGAAGTCCGAGCGCGCGCCATTTTTTGTAAAGAATCTGTGAAGAGTTTTTGATAGCCGTACTTTTGGCTAACAACCTATTCCCAAATCAAGATGGACGTAATTAATGAATTTTATCATAATAGACAATTTCTAGACGTTTAAAGAATATTCTTCTGACGCATTTCCACGAAATCCGTGTGCGCGACATTTTTTGTAAAGAGCATGTGAAGCCTTTTTGTGTAGAAAGTTTCTGCCCATGGACGAGATAAAGATATAATATAAACTAATAACAAAATTTGCAATTGACTAACTAATTATTACAAATTTATAATAGTTGAAACCATGTAATTTCGCTATATTTGGCGGGAATACCAGCGCGCGACATTTTATGTAAAGAGTCTGCGAAGCGTTTTTGATGGCGGCACTTTGTGCTCCCAACCCATTTCCAGATCAAGATGGGCGTAATCAATGAATTTTATCATAATTTCAACGAAATTCGTGTGCGCGACATATTTTGTAAAGAGCATGTGAAGACTTTTGGTGTAGAAAGTTTCTGCCCATGGACGATATAAAGATATAATATAAACTAATATTACAAATTTATAATAGTTGAAACCATGTAGTTTCGCAATATTTGGCGGAAATACGAGCGCGCGACATTTTTTGTAAAGAGCCTGTGAAGGGTTTTTGTGCAGAAAGTTTCTGCCGATGGACTATTTTATCATTAAATATAACCTAGTAAGCGAATTCGCATGTAACTAAATTGTAAATACCAATTTATAATAGTTGAAAACATTTAATTTCTTAATATTCGGCGGAAATCCGCGCGCACGACATTTTTTTAAAAGGGTCTGTGAAGTATTTTTTATAGCCGCTCTTTTCGCTAACAACCCATTCCCAAATCAAGGTGGACGTAATCCATAAATTTTATCATAATTAACAATTTCTAGACGCTTTAACAATATTCTTTTGCCGGAATTCAACGAAATTTGTGTGCGTGACATTTTTTGTAAATAGCAAGTCAAGCCATTTTGTGCAGAAAGTTTCTGCCGATTAACGATTTAAGAGGACGTCGGAGTAAATTGCTGAGTCTGGCGTAGCTCAGATGGTAATTTATAGTTAGGTTATGGTAATAAAAATATACAGGGATCTACGCTATCGACACACTGTCCGCGCGGAATAGCACTGCAACTGAGACCACCTGACCCTCCCTCAAAGTTTACCAAAATTTCCTTACACAATGTAATACATGCTGAGGAATTCTTTATTTAATTTCATACTTTTTCTATCAGCCAGTGTTGGGGGAATAACATTTTTCTTGAAAATTTCCTGTAAAATCCACAAAAAAGGCAATAACTGCACACTTGGTGATTATTTAGATCTTAAACTTGATATACAATCCCTCAGCATGTAGAACATAGTGTGTGTATAATTTGAAATATTTTTAGCGGGTGGAAACGCCTCTTTTGGACTCAAAAGTCGAAAAGACGCATGTGCATTTCCAACTAAGACCCCCTGACCCCCGCTTAGAGTTTAACAGAATGTTCACACACAATGCAATGCATGCTGAGAAATTGTACATCTAATTTCAGATCCACTCAACCAGCCAGTATGGAGGACATAACTTTTTTCTTGAAAATTTCTTGAAAAGGGCACAAAAAATTGCAATATCTCCACCCTTTCTGATTATTTAGATCTGAAACTCGATAAACAGTCCCTCAGCATGTATTGCATGGTGTGTGTAAAGTTTAAAATATTTTGAGAGAATGAAAACGCCTCTTTTGGACTCAAGTCGAAAAGACGAATGTACATTTTCAACTAAGACCACCTGACTCTCACTTAGAGTTTACCAAATTTTCCTCACAGAATGGAATACATGCTGAGGGATTGTATATTTAATTTCAGACTTTTTCCATCAGCCAGTGTTGGGGAAACAACATTTTTCTTGAAAATTTCCTGAAAAACACACAGAAAAGGCAATAACTGCACACTTGGTGATTATTTAGATCTTAAACTTGATATACAATCCCTCAGCATGTATAATATAGTGTGTATATAATTTGAAATATTTGTAGCGAATGAAAACGCATCTTTTGGACTCAAAAGTCGAAAAGACGCATGTGCATTTCCAACTAAGACCTCCTGACCCTCGCTTAGAGTTTAACAGAATGTTGACACACAATGCAATGCATGCTGAGAAATTGTACATCTAATTTCAGATCTACTCGCTGATTATTTAGATCTCAAACTTGATATACAATCCCTCAGCATGTATACTATAGTGTGTCTAAAGTTTAAAATATTTGCCGAGAAGGGAAAAGCCTCTTTTCAACTCAAAAGTCGAAAAGACGCATTTACATTTCCAACTGAGACCACCCGACCCTCCCTCAAAGTTTAATTATATAAGTTATATTAATAGAAGCCAAGGGTAAATTCTCAATCTGCGACTTCCACCTTGATACAAAAAGTCTCACCGAATTAACCGGAAAAGGAAAATTGGCATGCAACCTATTACCTAACACATTTCGATAGTAAACATAAGATCACCAAAAACTTCCGACAATTAGTGAACAACACTATACACAATGAATGGAATAACCAGTGGAAAAACAACACCAAAAGAAAAAATATTTCAACAATCGAGCTAAAAATGCTATAGAAACTACAACTTCTTCAAAGGAAATAAGAGATGCAGGTTAGCCAATTTACTCTAGTCTGAATTAATTTCAAAATTCAGACGAAACAAGTTTGACAACCGCGACAGATTAACTACTTACTCGAATGCGCCTTACTCCTCACATAATCGTAACTCCTTACCATACAGCAACAAGTGAACATGGCTGATGATATAGCAAAACTGCGACAACAGCAACTCAAGACGTCGCGATGTCGTCTACACGAGCTCTTCGCTCTAGGCAATAAAACATAATTAAAACAGGAACAAGTTGGCAGCAGAAGGAGCACAGAGAAGCCACGCTTCTGGCAAGGGGAAGAAGAGAGTTTTAGGATAGGTTTCAGCTGTAGTAAAGCTGTAAACTTTCTTACAGCAAACTACTCACCGGAAAATTTTTCCAAAAGGTTCCAAAGGTTGCCGGTGTCCACATAAAATGCATGCCTCCACCATCTGGTCCTAGTAAATAAAACGGTATCAGGCTCAAGACGTCGTTGTCGTCTACAGGAGCTCTTCCCCCTAGGCAATAAAGTAAAATTAAAACATGATTAAATTGGTAAGGGCGGAGCACGGAGAAGCCATGCCTCTGTCAAAGGGAAGGGAAGAGTTGCAGGATAGGTGTTACTTGTATAGTAAAAAAAAAGTTAACCTTCTTACAGCAAACTACTCACCGCAAAATTTTTCCAAAAAGTTCAGGGGTTGCTGATGTCCACATAAAACACTCCATTATTTGGTCCAAATAAAAAGAAAACCGGTAACAGCAGCAGCTCAAGATGTTGATGTCATCTACGGCAGCTCTTCACCATAGGCAAGAAAGTAAATTTAAAAAATGATTCAATTGGTACGGGAGGAGCACAGAGAAGCCATGCTTCTGTCAAAGGGAAGGGAAGAGTTACAGGATAGGTGTTACTTGTATAGTAAAAAAAAAAAGTTAACCTTCTTACAGCAAACTACTCACCACAAAATTTTTCCAAAAAGTTCAGGGGTTGCCGATGTCCACATAAAACACTCCATTATTTGGTCCAAATAAAAAGAAAACCGGTAACAGCAGCAGCTCAAGATATTGATGTCATCTACGGCAGCTCTTCACCCTAGGCAAGAAAGTAAATTTAGGACATGATTCAATTGGTACGGGAGGAGCACAGAGAAGCCATGCTTCTGTCAAAGGGAAGGGAAGAGTTGCAGGATAGGTGTTACTTGTATAGTAAAAAAAGTTAACCTTCTTACAGCAAACTACTCACCACAAAATTTTTCCAAAAAGTTCAGGGGTTGCCGATGTCCACATAAATCACTCCATTATTTGGTCCAAATAAAAAGAAAACCGGTAACAGCAGCAGCTCAAGATGTTGATGTCATCTACAGCAGTTCTTCACCCTAGGCAAGAAAGTAAATTTAAAACATGATTAAATTGGTACAGGCGGAGCACAAAGAAGCCTTGCTGTAGCTCCTGTAGAAAAACAAAATATTAATAAACAAGAACAGCATCAAAATCATCATAGGAATATCAAGCATTTTTCAGCATCGAATTAGCTCAAGTAAATCGACATGTTTTTATTCATAAAGCAGATGGAGCAAAGTTGCATAAAGGCCATTAAATCGAGTTTCATCGAAAGTTTCCATGGATGGCAAGTAAGCAAGCAGTGACATGGATGACTCATGCAGAGAGCCAGCAGGAGTCACCATCATGAACACTATAGTAGGTCTCCTTGTGGAGCAACCAAAAGAGCCTGTATGTTCTTTCTTTCTCTCTTTCTCGCAGTTTATCCTCGGGAAGAGGCCTTTGCGTGTGCCCGCGCGGGGATACACGACCCTAAGTGCATAGCATCGCGTGAATTCAACGATTTCCGAGTTATCTATAGCTCTTGTCGTGTGTTGTACGTTCGAGCGCGTTCTATATATATATATCTGGAGAGGAGAGAAGTAGAATTACATTGAAGTGCGTCGTCATCTACAGCAGCTCTTCGCTTTAAGCAGAACAAAGTATATTAATAATTTGTCAAGCATAAGGAATGAGGAGAGCAGTATAGAAATGCTGGGGTTAGGGAACAAGGCAGGTGAAAATTTGGAGGTTAGGTTCGGCTATACAACAAATAGTACAAAATAAAGTCCCAGTCAGAAGTGAAGTACTTACCCAATTCAGTCGCGGGAGCATGGACCTAATTCAACTGCATCATCGCCGTCGCTCCTCCGTCCTGTTCGCCTCGGTAATGTCCTTGGGAAGAGATAGCTGCACCGGCTTCTCTCGAGAGGAGAGAAGTAGAATTACGTTGAAGTGCGTCGTCATCTACAGCAGCTCTTCGCTTTAAGCAGAACAAAGTATATTAATAATTTGTCAAGCATAAGGAATGAGGAGAGCAGTATAGAACTGCTGGGGTTAGGGAACAAGGCAGGTGAAAATTTGGAGGTTAGGTTCGGCTATACAACAAATAGTACAAAATAAAGTCCCAGTCAGAAGTGAAGTACTTACTCAATTCAGTCGCGGGAGCATGGACCTAATTCAACTGCATCATCGCCGTTGTTTCTCCGTCCTGTTCGACTCGGTAATGTCCTTGGGGAAAGATAGCTGCACCGGCTTCCCTCGAGAGAAGTAGAATTACGTTGAAGCGCGTGGTCATCTACAGCAGCTCTTCACTTTAGGCAAAACAAAATGTATTAATAATACGTCAAGTATTAGGAATGAGGAGAGCAGTATTGAACTGCTAGGGAAGAGGGCAGATGAAAATTTGGAGGTTAGGTTCGGCTATACTACAGATACAACGGAATAAAGTCTTAGTTCGAAGTAAAGTACTTACACGAATCAGTCGCGGGAGAGTAAACTTCAGTCAACTGCATCATCGCCGTAGCATTCCCGGCCTCGGTGATGTACTTTCTTCAACTATAGCGTCCGCGTTGTGTGTATGTGTCTTCAGCGCCCATTACTGTTCTCGCGCAGGCGCGGCGTGCCGGCGTCGACGCGTCCGCTCGTGTTGTTGTCGCTCTTTACTACGTAAAACCGCAGTGTTGCCAAATCTCGCCTGCGCAGTGCGGCGACGCAACTGCAAGATCGACGGCCTAAGGGAGCCTCGGTGGACGAATTCTGCGACTCGCCGCTGGCTGCTATGTTATCATATGACCACATGTTAACCGTCAGGCACCTGTCGGTTGCCACCTACAGTGTACGCAAGTGCTCTTGATAATCTGGTTAGTAACCAAGAAAGAGCAGTCGAAAGTAAACGTAGTAAATGTTAGTGTGCGGCGGGTCTACGGTGGTTCGTCCCCACTCAACTTGCGGGTGGGGTCGAACCACCGTAGGCTCGAAGATTTCAATTGAACATTTTTCGTGTTTGTGGCGATTGAATTGGTCAGCTCATTATACTTTTTCTCCAAGACTATTGATTTTCCGAAAACGTAATTATTTTATTTATTTATTTATTTATTTATTTTATTTAATTATTATAGGCATAGACGCTTCGTGGGAAAAATAATTCAAGAAATATTCTTGTCTGTTCTGGAGCAAGATACGTAATGTACCAAACGGCATAAAAAGTGCACTTGCGAGCTCTCTCTCTCTCTCTCTCTCTCTCTCTCTCTCTCTGCTCGGCTAAAGATTTCTTAGATCATCTGATTAGTAAACAAGCAAGAGCAGTCGAAAGTAAACGCAGTAAACGTTAAACTGTGTGCCGTGGGTCTATGGTGGTTCGTCCGTTCACCGTAGACTCGAAGATTTCAATTGAACATTTTTCGTGTTTGTGGTTATCGAATTAGTCAGCACATTATACTTTTCGTCCAACTCTATTGATTTTCCGAAAGCGTACCTATTTTATTTATTTTTTATTATTATTTATTTTATTTAATTATTGTAGGCATGGACGCTTCCTGTGAAAAATAAGTTAAGAAATAATATTGTCTGTTCTGGGGCAAGGTACCTACAATCCCAATCGACATAAAAACTACTCCTGCTCTCTCTCTCTCTCCGCTCAGATAAAGATTTCTTAGATCATCTGGTTAGTAACCAAGAAAGAGCAGTTGAAAGAAACTTAGTAAATGTTATACTCTGTGCAACGGGTCTACGGTGGTACTAGAAATTTTACGGTGATACTAGAAAAACTAGAAATTGAAATATAATTATAAGCAATATCTGGTTCGATGAAAATCATCGCCGTTATGATAGGGGTAAATGGTATTTTCTTCCATCACCGTAGACGTGACGTATAGCGCCCCGCTACTCTACGGAAGTCGCTCCCGTGCAGCGAGACGGGAGCGAATCCCGTAGGCTCGCCCGCTCAGATCGCACTTTTCTGGCGCGATACGAACGTGTCTCTCCCCTACAATGGGTATATAGCGATAGCCCTACGCAATAACTAAATGTTTTGCTAAGTATTTACGAATATTTATATTTTGAAATAAAAGAGGTAAATCGTGTTATTTTATCGTAATATTCCCACTTCACCGACTATTATTGCTTTCTAATAGTGAATGAGTCTAATATTTTTTTAGATAAGTATACACGCAAGGAAAGAAATATTTAGATAAATGTACCAAAGAAAGGGAATATTTCGATAGAGCTGCCATTGGCAATACAAGTTCATCATCGTATATGGGAGCGTCCGCCAAAAACCAGCCAGCGGGCGCGCGGGACGCATTTTTCATGCAAAACACGCTCTGTTCAACTCGCTCGTAATCGTATTCTGAGTCTCTCAGAAAAAAACAAGATATATATCGATAGCTTTTTTCTTGCTCTTTCCAATGGTGCTATTGTTTTTACTCCGAAACTTTTTCTTCTGGTCTTAAATTCAAGTTGAAAGTTCAGAGACATTTTTCTCAAAGTATATCATGTTTTTCTTCAAAATGCATACGACCATTCGAAAGTACAAGCTTAAGCTACAAAACCCTACATTTTCAAATTGGAGAAATGAAGGGCTCAAAAGTAATAAGATTGAAAACACAGCGGCGAGCGGCCGCGTGAAATCTGTTCTGCTCTTGGACGCGCCTCTGTATGCGTATATATCAATTATACATTAGTATCGTGAAAAGACCAATAAAAATAATCGCAAATAAAAATAAAAGAATTAAGGTTTAAATAAAAAATTAATATATTTAAAACGTAATATATGATGCACTGATAAAACATTGTGTAATGCTTTTAATAGGAAACAACGAAAATATGCACTACGTTTATAAAAGCACATTCGGGTCCAGCGCAAAAAATTTGCTCGCCGCTGTCTTCTTAATCTTATTACTTTTGAGCTCTACGTTTCTCCAACTTTAAAATGTAGAGGTTTGTAGCTTTTAACTTGTACTTTCGAATGGTGCTATGCATTTTGAAGAACAACATGTTATACTTTAAGAAAAATGATTCAGAACTTTTCACTCGAATTTCCGACCAGAAGAAAGTGTTTGGGAGTAAAAAAAAAAATTGGAAAGAGCAGGAAAAAATCTATCGAAATATGTCTTTTGTTTTTTTCTGAGAGACTTAAAATACGATTACGAGCGAGTTGAACAGAGCGTGTTTTACATGAAAAATGCGTCCCGCGCGCCCGCTGGCTGGTTTCTGGCAGACGCTCCCATATTACGGATGCTCGTCAATAACCAAAAATTCCTCTGAATAGAATTTCTCAGACAAAAATTAGAAATTGAAATATAATTATAAGCAACATCTGGTTCGATGAAAACTATCCTCGTTATCATAAGGGTCAATGGTATTTACTTCCATCACGGCAGACGAGACGTATAGCGCGCCGCTACTCTACGGGAGTCGCTCCCGTCCGGCGCGGCGGGACGGGCGCGACTCCCGTAGCCTCGCTCGCTCACATCGCACTTTTCTGGCGGGATACGATCGTGACTCTTCCCTGCAATGGGTATATAGCGATGGCCCTGCGCAATAAGTAAACGTTTTTCTAAGTAATTACGAATATTTATATTTTGAAATAAAAGAGGTTAAATCCTGTTATTTTATCGTAATATTCCCACTTCACCGACTATTATTGCTTTCTAATAGTGAGTCTGTTATTTTTTAGATAAGTATGCACGTAAGAAAGGAAATATTTAGATAAATGTACGAAAGAAAGGAAATATATCAAATTTTTTTATCGATTGTTCTCGCTAGAGAACTGTCACTTAGGTGTAATTAGATGAGTGTTTCGCGCAATCCTGATGAAATCTATCGAAAATTCATTGAGATAATGGAGTAACTTGCGCACATACGGACGTACAGACATACATAACGCACTTATTCTGAGTGGAAAATGGTTTTTACACATGAAATATTCGGTATTTGTATTCTTACAATTTTCACTCTGGTGAAATTATATGGCTCTCCCGAGTAGCGGTCGTGCCTAATAAATATTACTTAAGAAGCTTTGATGTCATTACGAAATCGTTCCGCAATCATCGCTATGAAGGAAACCCCCTTCATAAGCTCTTCACAAAAAATGTCGCGCACACGTATTTCGGAAAATCGCGTGGAAAAAAATTGTTTAATAATTTATAAATAATGTGTATTTGTTCCAAGATATAATAAATATTACTTAAGAAGCTTTGATGTCATTGGGAAACCGTTCGACAATCATAACTCTATACGAAAACCCCTTCGTAAGCTCTTTACAAAAAATGTCGCATAACGTATTTCGAAAAATCACGCGGAAAAAAATTGTTTAATAATTTATAAATTCGTATTTGTTACAAGATATAACAAATATTACTTGTGAAGCTTCGATTTCTTCGGGAAATCGTTCCGCAATCATAACTCTGAACGAAAACCCTTTCATAATCTCTTTACAACAAATGTCGCGCATGCGCATTTCTCAAAATTGCGTGGAAAAAAATTGTTTAAAAATTTATAAATTTGTATTTGTTACAAGGTATAACAAATATTACTTGTGAAGCTTTGATTTCTTCGGGAAATCGTTCGGCAATCATAGCTATGTAGGAAAATCCCTTCATAAGCTCTTTACAAAAATTTCGCGCACACGTATTTCGGAAAATCGCGTGGAAAAAAATTGTTTAAAAATTTATAAGTTTGTATTTGTTACAAGGATAACAAATATTACTTGTGAAGCTTTGATTTCTTCGGGAAATCGTTCGGTAATCATAGCTATGTAGGAAAACCCCTTCATAAGCTCTTTACAAAAAATTTCGCTCACACGTATTTCGAAAAATCGCGTAGGGAAAAAAATTGTTTAATAATTTATAAATTTGTATTTGTTACAAGATACAACAAATATTACTTGTGAAGCTTTGATTTCTTGGGGAAATCGTTTGGCAATCATAGCTATGTAGGAAAACCCCTTCATAAGCTCTTTACAAAAAATGTCACGCAGACGTATTTCGAAAAATCGCGTGGAAAAAAAATTGTTTAATAATGTATAAATTCGTATTTGTTACAAGATATAACAAATATTATTTGAGAAGCTTTGATTTCTTTGGGAAATCGTTCCGCAATCATAACTCTGAAATCATAACTCCGCAATCAAAACCCTTTCATAAGCTCTTTACAAATAATGTCGTGCATGCGCATTTCGCAAAATCGCGCGGAAAAAAATTGTTTAATAATTTACATATTTCTATTTGTTACAAAATATAATAAATATTACTTGAGAAGCTTGGTTTGATCGGGAATTCTCTCCACAATAATAACTTTCTCAGTGAAAACTCCTTTATAGGCTATTTACAAAAATTTTCGCGGACCCGTATTTCCTCATAAGTATGTGAAAAACAATAGTTTATACTGTTATAAGTTAATGGTTATTATAAAGAATCAAATATTTGTAAATTAGGTTTGAAAGTAGATGTATTATTTCAGCTATAATATTTGTATTCAAAACATCAGATATTGTTTTTGAGGTTATTAACGCAATTCATCGCTATTATATCGTTTCGATTTACTTATATCATAATATTTCTGTACAAATATGCAGAGAAAAACATTGTTCCTCCTCTTATAAAAGATTCATATTCAAAACATTATCACATGATGATTTTGAGGTTATGAACGCAATTCATCGCTATTCTATCATTTAGATATATGTATATGTATATCGCACAACAATAATCAGATAATTTGCAAAGCTGAAGTTTTTCAATTCTATTTTACTTTAATTATCATTTTATCATATAATTTATAATTTTATTTTCCAAATGGTAGTCATAGCGCCATCTACTGCCATTTCCGAAAACAATACAACGTAAACAAATACATCGCGTGAAAAAAGGTTGGTATGCCTTACTGTCTGCCATTTTACGATAGTGATATAGAAGTGATGCCAACCTCACAACTTAGTGTCGGAAGTTTATTTATGTAAAAAAATAAAATAATACTTTTTGGCGACTTTCAAAAAAAGAAGACTGTCAGGCGCTCGCAAATGATACAACAAGCATATGTGTTAAATTTCACGCAAATCCGATGTATATTCGAGCTGTTATTCAATTTTTAGCTAAAAAATATGACTAAAAACTAAATAACTCGATGACAGTTATTATTTCAATTGTGAAACTTTGACATAATCATCTTCGAAGAATTCCCGAGCGCCTGACAGAGCGTTTTTGTTAAAAAAATTATTCATAATTTAATTATTACTCAATATACAGTCTGTTACCGACATATCGGTAAGGTAGGGATTTTCATTTGAGTATCACATGGCCTTAAGAAAGTCCCGTATAATGAACCTTCTGAATAGTGCTATTGATCAGTTTGTAAGCTAGAAAATAATTCTTTGATAAACATAAAAAGAATAAATGGTTTACAAAATTTAGCCGATTAATAGTTACATAAATAACTATATGTAAGCAATCGCGACGCAGGTTAATTAAATTGAGGAATAATATTTCTAAAACTTTACAGATTACCCTCTTTTGTTGAATTTTTAAGAAATATTTGTAGAAATGTGTAGCAGATACTTCTGCGTCTAATATTGTAGAAATGTCTACAGAAATTTTGTACGAAATCATTTACCACGAGATTCAAAAAATTATTTGGCCTATTACTCTTTTACCATTATTTTTTTCGCAAAATAATTCATCAATAATTGAAAACATTTCGAGTAAATTTATAGTCAAATTGGTTTACCAAAAGATGTACTTAAAGAATGAGTCTTCCCTGTTTCCATTATTATTTTTCTGAGTGAGTTTTTTTAATTTTTAAATTTCATGTATAAGTTATTTATAGATTAGGCAAAGAAAAATGCGTGGAACGTGTATGGCTGATTGATCCGTAAATAAGTATATTTATTATATTACATACTGATTCCAACTACGATAATAGCTAAAAAATTACATTCAAAAATAGTAATAAAAAAAAATTATTAAAATTGCAGTATAAATAAACGCTTGCGTGCTGTCGTAAATCCCTTGCTTCAATATAGCGTTGTACAAGACATTAATAATAAATCCATTTGATTCGTCTCAGAAGTGGTGTATGATTGAGACTGTATGATAATAAGTATTTCCATTTCATTTGTTGAATAAAGGACACAACAATGGGATAGAATAAAAGAGTTTATTAAAAGACTTAAGCTAAGATACAGTATGACTATACTCGGCGCGGGCCATTCTCGGTCTACTGACAAGTTTGCAGGAGCGTCACGCTCGCCCGTCGGCTCTCACACGTTATGGGGTGGGGGGACCCACATGTGTACATACGTGTCTCGCGCTGTACAATATAATATGTATATTCTCAACACGCCTCCTTACATTTATATTGTACTATTTCATCATTTTCATTTTACATTTAACAATTCTCTGAATTTAACAAACTTATCTTTACATAATGCTTTCGTGAATACATCGGCTATATTATTTTCTGAGTCGATTTTTACAATTTCAATCTCTTTATTTTTAACGCTTTCGTGTACATAATGGTAATGAATCTCAATATGTTTCGAATTCTTCGTAAAATTACCGAATTTCGCTATACTTATCGTGCTTGCATTGTCTTCATAAATCTTTATTGGTTTTTCAATATCTAAGTCAAACGTTTTTAATAATTCTTTTAGATATTTCAATTCGCTTACTATTTCAGATAACGCAACGTACTCTGCATATGTCGAAGCCTTCGTTATACATTTTTGTTTTCGCGATTTCCAATCAATTACATTCCCAAAGACTCGAATTACATAACCTGATGTGGACTTCCTATCAACATTGTCTCCAGCCAAATCTGCGTCTACATAGCCATCAATTATTTCACAATTTTTATTTCTCTTATATTATAAACTTAATTTATTCGTTAAAGACAAATAATTCAAAATTCGTAATGCATATTTCCAATGTGTCTCGGTGTAACAATTTTGGAATCTACTTAAGTAATTTACGCTATGACTAATGTCTGGCCGAGTGCCAGAACTAACATATAATAATGCGCCAATTAAATTCCTATATTTTATATTTGGTTCGAACTCTTTGGAATTTTCAATTTTTAAATTTGTCTCCATCGGAGTGCTATATAACTTACTATCTTTTATGTGAAATTTAGTTGCTAGTGACTCAATATATTTTTCTTGACTTAATTCCATTTTACCATTTATATAATCATGCTTTACATTTATGCCTAGATACTCATTTATTTCACCTAAATCTTTCATTTTGAAACGATCAGATAACAATTTCTTTATTCTTTGTATTTTCTTTTCATCTTTCCCACAAATCAACAAATCGTCTCCTTATATTAATAGGTAAACATTGTCTTTGTCTTTTCCATGTATACCCGGTTCCCAAACTAAGACGTACACGAGATTTTCTCTCATCCAAATTGATCAATTCGTCAAAGTCTGAGGGCCCTAGGGGTTTTCGGACCAAGGAATCGAATGGCACTATCAAAAAATTCATAAAATGCCAAACACAAAAAGTAAAAAAAAATATTTTTTCGAAAAATATTTGCGGTACGGCTTTTATGATAGTTTCTTTTAGTTTGTTCAATTTGGAGGCTATACCACCTTTACCCGATAGCATTTCATGTAATAATATTTATTTAACGCAGTTTTGAAAATTGTATGTTTTACTTTGGCTCGGACCGCAAACTCGCGTTCGAGAAAACGGAATTGCGGAACTCGGAAAACGCCAGACTTTCCAAACTGTGACTCTAGCAAAGCACAACTAAATAAAGTAAACAAACTATCTAATCATTGATACAACATAATAGCATGATATTCATAATGTTTTCATCAATAGCTATTTATTCCAAGTATATATTATTACTGTAGGGCACAACGTAATACGTAATTTGTAGGCTAACGAGCAATGTTTACAAATGGTGAACATTTGCGACGGCGTCCAGAGATGGCGCCAGTATGACTTACGTCGCACCGTATGAACGCAGTGCGCAGAGTCACGGCCGTAAATGAGCTCGTGGTGTCTCGCGTATATGCGTATCTCTGCAGTACTTATTTTCAAAAAAACTAAACTAAAGACTCATAGTTTCGTTACTGAAAAGTAATAATATCCAATTTGTTTTGCGCTTCCTTACTTCAGTAATGTTCCCATTGAAATTAACCGCATACTGAAACATGTTCTAATACTACTTCTTTTTAAAAATTTTTCCCAAATCTGATATAATATTTCTTACTTTTAAGTAAAATTAATACAAGCATTGTCTTAACTGCCGATACGCGTAGAAAAATACACACAAGCAAGGTCTTATTTAAATTTTTCTTTTCTTTTACCTTTTAAAGGAAAATTATATTATTTTCCATTACAATCGTTCACGCATGAATAAATGGTAACTTTGAGACAAAAAATAACTTAATATTAATATATTTTCATCCTATTTTCATTTACTGTGTATATGTACTGTGTATATGAATGAACTGCAGCGAAGTGTTCTCTTGATTTTTTGTGATTTTATCTATTTTATTTTTAATAAGCTTGGATCTCTGCCAATGGCTTGGTCGGTAATGGTAGGACTATGCCACCCCATTAAGGTACGGCTGAAAGTATGGGCTAAAGAATGGCTGGTAATATGGCTGGAAGATATGGTTAAAAGAATGGCTTAAAGAAGGTCGAAAATATTGGCAATATATTGAGTATGTATTGGCAATATATTGGGAATATATTGGCAACAAATTGGCAACAAATTGGCAATCTCACAATCGTTACATACAAAATTATACACAGTTTGTACAAAGTTCAAATTTAGATAAAGTTTAAACAAAGTTTAGACCAAGTTCAGAGCAAGGTTATAGAAAGTCTCCAAGTCTTAATGAAAATCTCGCTTAAAATGTCGCATACAACGTACGTTTATACGAAGTTTAAACAAAGTTCAGGAAAAGTTCAGGCAAAGTTTGTACAGAGTGTAGATAAAGTTTAGATAAAGTTTAGATAAAGTTGATACAGAGATTAGATAAAGTTTATACAGAGTTTAAATTAGGTTTAGATATAATTTAGATAAAGTTTGGGTAAAGTTTAGAGCAAGTTTAGACATAATTTATAGAAAGTTTCGCTTAAAGCGTTGCATTCAAGGTTTATACACAATTTACATAAAGTTGAGATATAATTTGGATAAAGTTCAAACATAGTTTACAACATGTTTTGACGAAGTTGATAGAAAGTCTCAAAGTCTTCAAGCCAAAGTTTGAGCCGGACTTCGAGCAAGACTTTTAGCGAGACTTAGAGCGAGACTTTTGGCGAGACTTTGAGCGAGACTTTTGGCGAGACTTCGAGCAAGACTTCGAGCAAGACTTTTAACCAGACTTTTAGCGAGACTTTGAGAGAGACTTTTAGCGAGACTTCGAGCGAGACTTCGTGCGGGACTTTTAGCGAGACTTTTGGCGAGACTTCGAGCGAGACTTTTAACCAGAGTTTTAGCGATACTTCGAGCGGGACTTTTAGCCAGACTTTTAGCGAGACTTCGAGAGAGAATTTTAGCGAGACTTCGAGCGAGACTTCGTGCGGAACTTTTAGCGAGACTTTTGTCGAGACTTCGAGCGAGACTTTTAACCAGAGTTTTAGCGATACTTCGAGCGGGACTTTTAGCCAGACTTTTAGCGAGACTTCGAGAGAGAATTTTAGCGAGACTTCGAGCGAGACTTCGTGCGGGACTTTTAGCCAGACTTTTAGCGAGACTTCGAACAAGACTTTTAACCAGACTTCGAGCGAGATTTCAAGCGAGACTTCGAGCGAGACATTCTATAAACTTGATCTAAACGAGGTATAAACTTTGTTCAAACTTTATCTAGACTTCAGCTATACTCTATAACCGTTGTATGTATAAACTTGGTATAAACTCTGTATAAACTTTATCTAAACTTTATCTAAACTTTATCTAAACTTTATCTACACTCTGTACAAACTTTGCCTGAACTTTTCCTGAACATTGTTTAAACTTCATATAAACGTTGTATGCGACACTTTAAGCGAGATTTTCATTAAGACTTGGAGGCTTTCTATAACCTTGCTCTGAACTTGGTCTAAACTTTGTTTAAACTTTATCTAAATTTGAACTTTGTACAAACTGTGTATAATTTTGTATGTAACGATTGTGAGATTGCCAATTTGTTGCCAATTTGTTGCCAATATATTCCCAATATATTGCCAATATATACTCAATATATTGCCAATATTTTCGACCTTCTTTAAGCCATACTTTTAACCATTATACTTCCAGCCATACTACCAGCAATTCTTTAGCCCATACTTTCAGCCATACCTTAACGGGGTGGCATAGTCCTACCATTACCGACCAAGCAATTGGTAGAGTTTCAAACTTATTAAAAATAAAATACATAAAATCACAAAAAATCAAGAGAACACTTCGCTGCAGTTTTGAACGTTCTATCACCCAGTAAAAGTTTGCTCGTAATATTTTTCTAGGTCTGTTTAATAATCTGGAAGAAGCTCTGAAAAAACTGTCGAGATATAAGTTCGATTTTACGAGTTAGGATTTCTTCGAAACATTTGATTTGTATAAGCAATATATGGGCAATAGCTGCCCAAGATATATCTAAAGATAGACAGTATGTGGCTCCGGCGCTGTGGCATTATAAAGCCAATATTTCGCCCATATATTGTTTCTTATAGGCCACATCTTGCCCATACTTGGCTAATACTATGTGAAATATTTAGGCCTTAGTAACTTGTTTCACGCTGGGAGGTTTATGTTTAATTATTTAACACTATGAATAAATAATTACGAAAAAATTATAAACTCATAGTAATAGTAATTTTATTACGCTGGGAGGTTTATGTTTAATTATTTAACACTATGAATAAATAATTACGAAAAAATTATAAACTCATAGTAATAGTAATTTTAAGAAAAAGTTATGAATAATAAATTCTAAGAATAACAATAAATTAATTATTAATCACTATGAATAGTAACATTACTGTCTGATGTTATATGGATAAATATGATTTTGTGTATTATTTATTAATTTATTTGCGATTTCTCACTCGTAACAGTATAAAAGTATGTCTGATTTGGAAAGCTTCGTTACTTTTTTCATAAATAATATATTACGCACCTAGGAAGGAAAAAACTTGGACAGCCCATATCTCGTGTAAACAAGAACATATCTCATGTTAACAGGAAGTAAGGAAGCGCAAGACAAATTGGGTATTATTACTTTTCAGTAACAAAACTATGATTCTTTAGCTTAGTTTCTTTGAAAATAAGTACTGCAGAGATACGCATATACGCGCGACACCACGAGCTCATTTACGGCCGTAACTCCGCGCGCTGCGTTCATACGGTGCGACGTTGTGGGGATCCTTGGTCCACAGCTCTCCGGATTCCAGGAAAGGAAGGGGAGAGAGAAAGAAGTCAAGGAGTTAACAGTAACAAGACGAGGTTTATTGAGAGGGTACAGAGGTATACAGCGGACGCACGTCCGCACGCTCGAGGATTCGAGTACTGACTGCCGCTCGCAGGCGGCTCAACGCAGAGCGCGACATGGCGACTTCCCCCACTCTCGCAGTTAGAGTGAGAGGGAAGATCGCAGTCCCTACACACTCCCCCCCAAGTGCCAACGAAGTACATAAATATGAATTAAAAACTTAAGTATCTAACTTGCTCAGTAGCACTTACAAGGTAATATCACCGCATATCACAGTTGCGTTACGCATTGGTCGCGGGGGCGAAGGATACTTTCTTTCTTTGGTACGTTTTTAATACCGGACGATCAACGGTGGTGGGCTGATTGCCACTTGGTTCACCACCGGCAGGCACATCGGGAAGATTATCAGAGATCACGAACGCAGGTTTGAGAAGTTCAACGGAGACACTGCGTGACGCGCCGTTAACTTCGATATCGAAGACGCGGTCGGAGGGACGGTTTAATATCTTATATGGGCCGGTATAAGGCCTTTCTAACGACTTTTTAGCCATATTGCGCATGAACACATGAGTGCAATTGTACAAGTCTTTGAAGCAAAACGCACGCTTCTTATAGTGGTGTGTGACAGGAACTGGACGGACTTGTCGCATATATTCGCGGAATTCCTCTATAAAGAAGTTTGGATCTGGCGTAAAGTCTTCAGGGAGGAAAAACTCACCTGGAAGACGTAAAGTGGTACCGAATATAAATTCCGCGGGTGACGCATTGGTATCTTGCCAAAGGTGGCAACGTAAACCTAATAATACTGTACTAAGCGTACGGGTCCAGTCCTTGTCCATATGACACATGATTGCCGCCTTAAATGTACGGTGCCAACGCTCGATAAGGCCATTCGCCGCAGGGTGATACGCGGTAGTGCGGATACGCTCGCAACCTATTAGGGACAAAAGAGCCGTGAATAGGCGCGATTCAAATTGCGAACCCTGATCGGAAGTGATGACCTTTGGGGCACCATAGCGCGAGACCCAGGTGTCATAAAATGCCCTGGCAACTGTCTGCGCTGACATTTCGCGTAGCGGAACCGCCTCAATCCATCGCGAAAAGCGATCGATCATGGTGAGTACATACTCAAAACCATTTCGATTAGGGAGAGGACCGACTAGATCAATGTGTATGTGGTCGAAACGACCATCGGGTGTGACAAATTTGTCAGGTACAAGTTTCACATGACGCGAAATTTTTGACTGCTGACAGTCTAGACAATTTTTACAAAAACGCGGTATGTCACGGTGCATGTTAGGCCATACGTAACGTTGTCGAATGAGTCGATCGGTGACTTTGGGGCCTGGGTGAGCAGGCTTATGAAACATGTTAAACACCGTTTCACGAAGGGACTCAGGAATGTATGGGCGAATGGCTTCACCAGTGATTTCGCAGTATATGGTGGTGTGAGCAGGGCCCCATTGAATGCGCTTTAAGGAGAGCGGGTAGTCAGAAGACTCGCGAATGCCCTTGAGCTGCTCATCGGCTTCCTGTTTCTCAGCAAGCTCATTAGGGTTGATCTCTACGGGGAGTCGGATGGACTCTACCCGAGAGAGTGAGTCAGCAACTGTTTTCAGTGCCTTTGATGTACTCAATTTGGATGGTATATTGTGCGATAAGGGACAGCTGACGAGATTGCCGCGGAGACGCCTTATCGGACTTTTGCATGAAAGCATAAATGAGGGGTTTATGATCTGTTAAAATCTTGAAGTCTCTGCCTTCAATCTAAAACGAGAAGTATTTTACAGCTTCGTATATGGCCGTGAGCTCGCGGTCATATGCACTGTACTTCCGCTGAGAAGGAGAGAACTTTTTCGAAAAGAAAGCTAAAGGTTCCCAAATTCCGGTGAGGGAAAGCTGTTCGAGAGCAGCGCCCATTCCAGAATCGGAAGCATCAGACACGATGCGTATTTCCGCTCCAACGCGGGGGTGTACAAGCAGAGCCGCTGCAGCTAATTCCTCTTTCACACGAGTGAAAGCTTCCTCTGCCTCAGGCGTCCAAAGGACCGGGCGCTTATCATTTTTTCGCGAATCAGTAAAGAGCGCGTTGAGGGGAGCCTGCGAAGTGGCGGCGCGCGGAATGTTGCGGCGGTAAAAGTTTACGGTGCCGACAAACCTGCGGAGTTCTGCTATAGTTTGAGGTTTGGGGAAGTTTAAGATAGCTTCAACCCTACTGGGGATGGGGCGAACACCTTCACCATTCACCAGGTAGCCTAAAAACTCAATTTCTTCGACAGCAAAGGTGCATTTTTCGACATTGAGACGGAGATGGAACTTCTTAAGTCGTTCAAAGACCATGCGAAGATGAGCATAGTGTTCTTCAAGGGAAGACGAGGCAATGAGTATATCGTCAATGTAAAGATATACAAAGTCCAGGTCACCTAGCGCGCTATTAATATAACGCTGAAAGGTCTGACTGGCATTGCGGAGACCGAATGTCATATACATAAATTCAAAAAGACCGAACGGGGTTATAATGGCCGTTTTCGGTATGTCTTCAGGGGCAACAGGAATCTGATTGAACGCTTAGTGAAGATCAAGCGCCGAGAATATCTTCTTACCATGAAGTTTACTGTTACAATCGTGAATATGAGCAGTTGGGTACTTATCTGGGACTGTGGCAGCGTTTAAGCGCCTATAGTCACCACAGGGTCTCCAACTGTTGTCCTTTTTCAACTCCATATGGAGGGGACTTGCCCAAGGGCTGCTGGAGGGGCGGCAGATGCCAGCCTCAATCCAAGCATCAAATTCGGCTTTTGCCGCTTTGAGTTTGTCCGGGGCCAGCCTACGTGGACGTTCCGAAACGGGGGGGCCAGAGGTTAAGATATGATGAAAAACATCGCTATTTCTGAGGACTGTGGGTTTAGAAACGCCCGTGATCTCCGGAAAATCAGCAAGAATCTTAGCACACTCTGAGCCGGGAACAACTGCAAATACAGAGTCAAATGAAACGTCTTTTACAACCGCGAGAGAGTACACATTCGTGGCCGGATCGACAAGACGATTTCTCTTTAGGTCGACGAGAAGGCCATAGTGAGATAATAGATCGGCACCGATGATGGGATGAGGAACATCCGCGATGCAAAAGCTCCAGCGAACGGGGCGTCGAATGCCCAGATTAAGCGTGAGCATCGATTCGCCATAAGTACTAATTAACGAATTATTCGCTGCGAAAAGCTTGAAGGAGCTGGGCTTGCCGCAAGCCTTAGGATTCGCTGGAACGAGCGATATGTCCGCACCAGTGTCGATAAGGAACGACTTGCCCGAGATACGATCACGCACATGAAGACGTTTGGATAAACGCGGGCCTTCTGAAGACGTCTTCTCAACAGAAGGTTGAGTTAGTTTTTTGGATTTTGTTTTTGCCAATCAGAGAATTGGGAACACCATTCCCTACATGAACGCGGGCTGTCAGGGTATTTCCGATGAGCAAGACATAAGCCAGAAGAGTCGCGACTGGAAGAGCGGCCGCGTCTAGCCTTGTCTTTAGATCGAGAACGAGGTGAATCTTTCGAGGGCCCCGAGATGTCATCTACCCTTTTTGCAAGTGTCTCAAGCTTTCGCTCAAGGCGCTTGAAAGCAGCTTCAGCATCAA
This sequence comes from Torymus aiolomorphi, assembly GCA_036365515.1. Taxonomy (NCBI): domain Eukaryota; kingdom Metazoa; phylum Arthropoda; class Insecta; order Hymenoptera; family Torymidae; genus Torymus; species Torymus aiolomorphi. Next base: position 64,213,355 of record CM070877.1, read on the forward strand.
AAGAGCTAGCCTCGTTTGAAGAAACGGCACTGACCTGATGGTCAGAATTGCCGGAAGCCTCAGCGAGTTTGTCGGCTACCTCCGCGAGTTTGTTGAGATCAGTAATATCCGTAGCGACAAGAATCGAGCGGTGATGTGGGGAAAGCTGGTCGAGAAAGACGGACTGAATAATTTTGTCGTCACAGGAGCCAGGATTGAGGCCACGAAGCCTCTGAAGAATTCTCGTAGGCTTGCCATCAGTCATCACTTCCCCTTTTAAAAGTTTGCGCAGGTTATGTTCAGCCGAGCTAGCAAAAGTTGAAATGAGGCGTTCTTTTACCTGTTTGTATATGTCCGCAGGAGCGGGGTTTTGCTTGATTATGTTTCTAATAGCCGATAGAGCTTCACCACCGAGTGAAGGGCAAAGATAATCTACTTTTGTCGAGTCTATCGTGATGTTCGAGTTACGAAAAGTTGCCTCTACTTGCAAAAACCACAGTTCGGGATCGGTTTGGATAAACGGCAGGATCTTCGGCAAACGCGCGCCTTCGACACGATTACCCGAGGCAGTTTCTAGACGTTGCAGCCGCTGCTGCAGTGCCTCCACAGTGATCTCTGTATTGTCCGGCATCTTGATAACAAGGATGTACGCGATACTAAAGCCGAATGCGCAAATAGCTATCCCTACGGAACTCGAGAGTACGTATTCCTAATCCTCAGATGAGGCTACCTTACGCCGCTGCGTATTACACAATCCTAGTTAGTACTCGCAGGTACAAACAATAATTTTTAAAGCTAATCTAATCTAAAGCTTAAAAATTAAGTATCAAAATTTCAGTAAATCGCGTAAAAAGCTAAAAGATCACTTTCCCGTTTTTTTAAAAAAAAAATTTTAAGGAATTTTGTTAAAGCATGTGACTAAGAAACGCATGAATTCAATAAAATTGAAAAAATGTAATTTGCGTGACTCAAAGATACTAAAAGGTTTTTCGTGTCACCTTGCAAAAGCGCGAGCTTGAGAATGCAATAGCACACAAAAAAAAATATCAAGACGGCTGCTCAGTTCTCAGAACGCGCGACCGTTGCGCACGAATTTCGAGAATTCAAAGCTCGCGAGCAAGCGCGCGGCGCGCGACAACAGTTCGCGGAATACGAAAGCACACGCACGCGCGAGTTTCTTAATTTCGTAGGTCACGCACCCTAATTCACCGCACGCATACCTCGACGCAATTATTGAAGTCTGAAGGTTGGCCGCCTCGGAGAAGACTCGACGAGATGCTGCAATAGTTGCTTCCCGGTGCTCGACAGGTGCGGTAAAAAGGCGCCGGTGACGGTGGCTTCACGCAAAGCCGCACTCGGAGATCTGCTTTACGTTGCTCAACAGGTGCGTTTGAAGGCGCCGGTGACGGTGGCTTCACGCAAGTACGCACCTGGAGATCTGCTGAAGGAAGCTGCGATGCCTCGGAGATGGCTCGACGAGGCACGATGATTGCGCAGTTGCGCTAAAGGCTCTAGGCCGTTGATTTTTCACGTGTGCGCCGGCGTGCCAGCACGCACACGTCGAGGTTTCCCGTATGCGCCGGCGTGCCAGCACGCATAGGGGCGAGAGAAAAATTCTCCTGTGCGGCGAAGTACCGCAAGATTCGCCGAGGCTTGTGGTGCGGCACTGGATGCACGTGCCACGGGCGAAAGCAGTGGCGGCGAGAACACGCCACGGCAGGCGCCGACTTGCCTTCTCCTCGGCTGATAGTCGGGGTCACCAATGTGGGGATCCTTGGTCCACAGCTCTCCGGATTCCAGGAAAGGAAGGGGAGAGAGAAAGAAGTCAAGGAGTTAACAGTAACAAGACGAGGTTTATTGAGAGGGTACAGAGGTGTACAGCGGACGCACGTCCGCACGCTCGAGGATTCGAGTACTGACTGCCGCTCGCAGGCGGCTCAACGCAGAGCGCGACATGGCGGCTTCCCCCACTCTCGCAGTTAGAGTGAGAGAGAAGATCGCAGTCCCTACAACGTAAGTCGCACTGGCGCCATCTCTGGACGCCGTCGCAGATGTTCACCATTTGTAAACATTGCTCTCTAGCCTACAAATTATGTATTACGTTGTACGCTACAGTAATAATATGTACTTGGAAACAATAGCTATTGATGAAAACATCATGAATATCATGCTAATATGTTGTACCAATGATTAAGACAGTTTGTTGGCTTTATTTAGTTGTGCTCAGATATTGCGTATTGAGGTTGCCGCTTCTTTGCTAGAGTCACAGTTTGGAAAGTCTGGCGTTTTCCGAGTTCCGCAATTCCGCTTTCTCGAACGCGAGTTTTCGGTCCAAGCCAAAGTAAAATATACAATTTTCAAAAATGGGTTAAATAAATATTATTACATGAAATGCTATCGGGTAAAGGTGGTATAGCCTCCAAATTGAACAAACTACAAGAAACTATCATAAAAGCCGTACCGCAAATATTTTTCGACAAAATAATTTTTTTAATTTTTTGTGTTTGGCATTTTATGAATTTTTTGACAGCGCCATTCGATTCCTTGGGTCCGAAAACCCCTATGGCCCCCAGATTTTGACGAATTTATCAATTTGGCTGAGAGAAAATCTCGAGTACGTCTTAGTTTGGGAACCCGGTATATAGGCATAATTTTACATTGCTCTTTCTAAAGCCAAGTTTCATAACATATTCATCAAAGCATTCATACCAGTCTCTAGAACTTTCTCGCAATCCATACAACGCTTTTGACAATTTATACACTCTTTCGGTTCCATCTTCATAACCTTTTGGTTGATTGACATATACCTCCGTAGTTACCTTTCCGTTTAAGAATGCTGTCTCTACATCCATTTGTTCTATTTTGAGCCCATTTTGGCAGCAATATGAAAATAAAATTTTTAACGTTTCATTTTTCGCAACTGGGGAGTATATATCGTCAATTACATCTGTTTGTTGAAAACCTCTCACAACTAGCCTAGCTTTGTACCTATTATCTGATTTTCTTGTGTAAACCCATTTTACATCTATAACTTTTTTATTTTGTACTCTATCGACTAATTCCCAAGTTTTATTTTTATTTATGCATTCGATTTCTTTATTCATGGCTTCTTGCCAATTTTTACTCTCTTTACTATTCATCGCCTCCTCAAATGTACAAGGCGTATCTACTCTACAGTATCATACATAAATATTATAGCTTTCCTTTTCTGGGTATCTTACAGGGCTTTTCCTATCACGCGTAGATTTTCGCGGAACTTTCAATGTTGCGTTTTCTGTATCTTTACATTTCCCCGAAGGTTGATGTAACGATAAATTATTCTTTTCTTTTACTTTACCTTGTTGCTCTTCGGATTCATTCGCGTTTTCAAAGACATTATCCGATAAATCATAGTTTGTACTTGCATCACTTTCTGTACTATCATCGTTATCAATATTATCTTTATAATCAATACCAATGCATTTAACATCTCTTTCTATAATATCCACATGCCTTGCAACAATTATTTTATTATTTATAAGTACTCTATAGCCTACATCACTATAACCTAACAATATTCCCATTTCAGCTTTTTGATCCCATTTAGACAATCTTTTTTGTTCCGGGTTTCTTACAAAAACTTTACTCCCGTACAAACGTAAATGTTCGACATTTGATCTCTTTCTAAAAAATATTTCATAAGGTGTTTTTTTTTCAATCGTATTTGCTAACGTACGATTTTTCAAATACGTCGAGGCACATATTATTTCTAGCCAGTAGCATTTGTGTACTTTTGCCTCTGATAGTAAACATCGCGCTTTATCCATTATCGTCCTATTAAATCTTTCAGCTGTGCCGTTTAATTCGTGCACATATGTCGGACAATTATTAATAATAATACCCTTTTCTTTGGCAAATTTATAAAACCGATTATTTAAGTATTCTTTCCCGTTATCACATCTCAATATTTTTATTCTTTTTCCGGTTAAATTTTCAGTTTCATTTACAAATTGAAATAAACAATCAAAAACTTCCTCTTTAGTCTTTATGCAATAAACTTTAGCTATTTTACTATAATCATCAATAAAAGAAACGAAATATTTTTCTCCGTTAAACCCAGTAGTTTTAAAGGGACCGTATACATCCATATGTATAATTTCTAATATATCTTTCGCCTTTGTTCTATTATTAGTAAATGGCAAGTTATGCATCTTATTTTCAATACAAGTTTTAGATTTCATAAATTCAGATTCAAGTTCATTTGGAACGCCCGTTAATAACTGCTGTTTACATATCGTATCCAAATATCTAAAATTTACGTGACCTAACACTCTATGCCATCTTTTCTTTTGACTGATGTTATTATTCTGTTCGGCACCATTTACACAACTTATATTCCTTGACAATTTACTTTTCATCTTATATGTATCATTAAATTTAAATGCTATTGCAGTTAATTTATTATCACTATCTATAATTTTTGCAACTTTTCCTTTCAAAATTACCGTATTCTTTTTATTCGTTAATTTTCCAACACTTATTAAATTACCATTCATTTCCTTAGCAAAATAAATATTATTAATATTAACTTTATTTTGCTTCCCGAAGGTGACAAAATAAAGCGATAGAGTTCCTATCTTTGTAGCTTTTATAGCTCTATTATCACCGAGATAAATATTTACCGGTTCTTTTAAACTAATACATTTTTCAAAATAATTTTCGTTATTTGTAATATGATCAGAACATCCGCTATCGAGTGTCCACTCTATCTCGCTCATACCTGACCTGTTTGTTTCGTTGGTGTACGCAGCGTGTGTCGTCGCTATCCATGCGCTCGCACCTTCGCCGCTCTGTTCGCTCGTGCTGGTTCCTTGTTGCCCATGGAATTTTCCGCATCCTCTACCGTAATGGCCTCTTCCGGCTGTGCCTCGGCTGCGACCACGTGTCGATCCTCTCCTTAAGCTGCCGTTGCTACCTGCTTGTCCTCCATCTTGGCAATCTCGTACGAAATGACCAGGTTTTCCAGACTTATAGCAGTTTCCCTTTCTTGCAGTAAATACATTCGTACTTCTCTCGTTATGCTCTTTTCGATTCTTCATTTCAGCTAGCTTAATTTTGTTTCTTATGTAATCAGCCGTTTGTTCTTCTTCTTTCAATGTATCAACCAAATCACCTATATAACTGTATGATTCTGGTAACGTGTTGAGCATATAATTCAATTTTTCTTTTTCGCTTATTTTAGCACCCGCGCCTATTAACTCATTTACGGCTTTTTCAAAATCACTGAAAAATGCCTCAGAATCACTATAGTTTCTTAATCTTAATTTGTCCAGTCTATTCCTGCAGACTATTTGTAACGCCGTTGATTCTTTTAAATACATACTGTCTAGCTTCTTCATAATTTTGTATGCTGTTTCTTCTTCACAAACAAATTCTAATTGTTTATCTGATATCGCACTATAAATTATATTTATTGCTCTCAAATCATTCTGTTTCCATTCTTCTACTTTGTCTGTTTCACTCTTTTCTATCACAATTTCATATTTTTTGAGCTTCATGTACATTTGGATCCTCTTTTTCCACATACTGCAGTTTCCGCCATCGGATACTGGTATTGAAACATCCTTTTCATCCATTTCGTCTTCTTGATTATTCTCGAACGTTTCTTCGTGTTCGGAATCTTCTTCTTGCTTGATCTTCGGTGTTGTGGCTTCTTCCTTCGACTTGAGCGTTCCTTCGTGCTCGGAGTCTTTTTCTTCCCTTTTGTCAGGCGTCTTGATATAAGCACTCTATCTTTTCCCGAAGGTTAAGATGTAGAGCTGAGAAAGAACCACTGACCTGCTACCATGTTGAATAAAGGACACAACAATTGGATATAATAAGAGTTTATTAAAAGACTTAAGCTAAGATACAGTATGACTATACTCGGCGCAGGCCATTTTCGGTCTACCGACAAGTTTGCAGGAGCGTCGCGCTCGCCCGTCGGCTTTCACACGTTATGGGGTGGGGAGACACATGTGTACATACGTGTTCTCGCGCTGTACAATATAATATGTATATTCTCAACATCATTTCATGAATATTAATAGTTGTCACTAAAAGATGTGATATTAGATTTATCTTATTACTGAGTTTTATAGTTGTTAGGGAAATATGATCCATAAACTTGATTTCCAATGTCAATAACAATAACTTTGCGATTGAAGTTGTTTATATTATGAACAACTAAATTCGAGTTACTTTTTGATAACGGAAAAATATGCTGCAAGGCTGGCTGCTCATTCGGTTCGTTAAAACTATTTTTGGACATAGTCCATTCATAGCCACAAACGAAACAGTCACTACCTGTTTTGACAAAATAATGTATTTGTATTATTTTGCCAGACAATAGTTCAATCATTGAATCATCGTTTTTCGTTACTCGAATATATTGAACAGAGTGCAATACAACTGAATTAAATATACATCTTTCGAAAACTAGTACTTCAGCTTTCTGGTTTTTAGTAAAGTTGGAAATAAGCTTTTCCACCTTATTATTTTTATAACCGGTGCCTATTAATATTGCATTTTGGACTCTACAATAATTTTTCAAAAGTATTTTTGAGTCCATTAACGATTTACAGTATTCTACAGAATTTTTCGAATTACTTCTATTATATTCCAAATTATCTTGGTATTCACATCTCTTCATCCATTTTTTCGCAATTTGTTTGCAGCACCCATTTGGAGCATTGATGTCTTTGAGAAATTGACTAATAAAACTCTCGAATGGGAATGTGGAGCTTGCCCATAAAGGCCCTGTTTTTCGAACACTTTCGCAATAATGCAATAAAGAATGCACATTAAATGTTACAAATTGTAATCCATACAAAATTTGACATTCGCCAACGAATTGTATAATTTTATATTCACAATCGTCGATTTCTTCTTGTGTTATCGAATCTTTTAGTAAAGTATAAATACTGTGCACAAACAGTAAATAAGATCGAAACATTTCATCAGGCAATATCCAATGTAAAGAAGGAACACTTACAAACAATAACCAAATTTCCCATTCGAGAGCTTTATACTTATTAGCGAGATCTAGTGGACGCAAGACACGTTGAAAGTCACGCGGTAATCTAATATTTGATATTCTGTCATTTAACATTTTGTTTTTCTTTTTTTGATAACTTTGTGTTCCAAATATTACAATTGTTTTGTAACACCCATCAAATTTCCATGCATCTGGAGGCAAATTCCAGACAATGTCAAACTTTTTGAAATCTATTAAAATACAATTACCTTTGATATCAAATACCGACTTTTTTTGTAACTCTATTGCTTCGTTGATGGGCTGCAAATGTATTTCATGTGTTCTCTCTTCGGGGTATTTTTCTAATAGTGGATAGCGCATAAAACCATTTGCATATTGGCCTGCGTGGTAACACCAGCTATACCCATAATAGCCGTTGAACTAAATCCTGTTTTGCAGTATTGATCTGGTCACAATATCAACACAGCAACAAAAAGACACAAATTTTTTAACATGCTTTTTACCTGTTTGATAATCAGTTCAATGCCATTTGCACTTAAATCATCGCACAAGTACAGGTCCATGAATTTTGCCGTAGGTTCCATCTCTTTGTCACAGTGCTACTATTATTGGATATTTAAATCGAGCTTTACCAGATAAACAATTTAAATGCAATTGTAACGGCCACAATGCCTTTTTTGCAATTTTAAAGTGATAGTTGTATGTCCCGTCGATTAAACAATTTTTCTATTTGGTATCTAACGTCGAGTGATACAAAGTAATTTGAACATTGAGGAGAAATCAAAATTATTTTTCCCCCAAATTTCACACAGCAATGAATATTGCTTCCTCCTAGAGGAAGCTTTGTGATAGTAATTTTTTGAGTTGTTGTAAAAACATGTTATAATTGTTTTTCGAGGTGTTAGGAATCAAAATACATGATTTTTGAAAAATGTCTATGAATGTATGTGCGTGCGTGCGTGCGTGCGTGGGTGGGTGGGTGGGTGGGTGCGTGCGTGCGTGCCCTTACGAAAAGATGTTGTAGTTTGTTAAGTCCGGAAATAAGTGGAAATAAGTAGTAATTGGTTTTATGTAGGTTTATTATATAAAATACAATAATTTATTACCAATACAATCTGCTGGCTTCTGGTAGATCGATGTGTTGTAATTTCAATTACAATTCTTTTTTATAACGCTTGCTTTTATAAATTTACTATAAATAACTTATACGATCTGCTTACTAGACGAGTAAGGCTTACGATTACAATTTCAATAACTTATAAAATCTGCTTACTAGATGTGTAAGGCTTACGGTTTCAACTTCTCGATGTCGTAGAGGTACACGGAGTTCGCCAGGTTTCTTGTACGCTGTGACTGACTTGCGTGATGCGTTTCGCAGTTTTATTATGCGGTTTAATTAGATTATAGATGATAGATTGAGATTATCTTTATTAAGAAATTTTCGGTTGCGGCTTATACGCGTAGCATTTAAGTGGTAGCATTGTGAAATGCTGATTTGTTAAAAATTTGCACGCCGCTGTCTTCTGGAGGTCGATGGCTCTCTACGTCACACTGAGCGAAATGCTGCGTTGCATACTCGCGTTTATATGTCGGGAAATATCTGATGTGAATAAACTTTCAGAATGAAATTCTAAGTCTATAATACGTCTCCGGACGTAACAAGTTATTACTACACAAACTCTGTAGTACAGTTCTGTAGTAGTTACTACACAATAACTACTGAAAAATACTGTAGTAATTTTGGACTGTAATTATAACCACACAAAATTACTACAGGAATTTTGTAGTTACTACTAGAGACAATATGTACTAATACTACAGTATGTACACAAGTAGTAACTACACAGTGTAGTTGGTACTACAGACAGTCTGTAGTAGTTATACTACAGGAAGTGTATAGTACTAACTTCAGTGTGTAGTAATTACTTCAGGGAGTGAGTAATAGTACCTATAGTTCGTAGTTGGTACTACAGTCAATCTTTAGTAGTTACTACAGGGAGTGTGTAGTACTAATTACAGCGCGCAGCAATTACTTCAAGGAGTATGACAAATAAATAACAAAAAAAGCAATTTTGCATGAAAAATTACCGTTCTAAAGGGTACATGTTACCTCTTGTAACGGTCTTAATCGGGAATTAATATATTTTTTGTACCGCAAGCAAGATTTTCGCGTTTTTTGAACCTATTAATAGAGCCGAAAGCGACCGCTTGTCGTCCAGCGGCGTTGAAAACTGAAAAGTGCCCGCTGCTCGCCGTAGCGGGTGGTAAAAATCGAAAAGCGCCCACTCCTCGCAGTAGCGTGCGGTAAAAAATCAATCACCCGTTGCTGTTTTTGAATGGAGTTTTCAAGATTGTTTAAGAAAATCATCGATATTTTGAAAAAACGCAAAAATCTATACTTGCCTTACAAAAAATATGGTGTGCACCAAGGGCTAAGTGGATTTTTTGACCTCGTATGGTTGCAGTACTCGCCTTCGGTTCGCAAACGCACTCGCCTTCGACTTGTACTGCAACCCCACACACGGTCTAAAAAGACCCATTTTACGGCCTTGGCATACAATAGTACATTACGATACATGTGCCTTAAGTAGCCCATTATTGTACTGCGTGAAGTTAGGGCCCGAGCGCAGCGAGGGTCCTATCACGACGTGTAATGAGCTACTTAAGACTCTAGTATCGTACAATATTTTATAGCATAGCCTAACCGAAGCCCGCTGTCACGCCTATCCGTGCGCTAAGCAGTCCTTTTTTGCACCGTGAGGTTAGTGCACGAGCGTAGCGAGTGCGATATACACGGTGCAATAATGGGCTACTTATCGCACGGATAGGGGTGACTTAAGTGCGGGCTTAGGTCACACTGTGCTATAATATACTAATAACTATACGCTAGTCGAAAGTGCCACTTTCAGTCCTGGTTCAAAAACGCGAATGTAGTATTTTCGGCCGCGTATCGTGAAAAATAGTTACGCACTACGGAAGCAAAATTGGCCAGCTCACATCTCGTGTTTGTCACCTTCGTCAAAGTTTTTTCCTCCCTAGATGCGTAATATATTATTCAATGGCACTTTAGAATCTTATACACAATCGCGATTAGAAGCGGCAATAGTTTTGTAACACACGGAAATAAGAGTGGGCTATACTCCACGCAAAGCTATATGAACTCCTCAACATGCAAGACGCCACGCAAACCCTATTCGGCCCCACTAATGTTTCGCTTTTTCGAATAACTGGCGTTTCGACTCGGGTCTGTCCGTTGGACTCATCAGTAAGGCATAGTGCGGACAGACCCTGCCTTAGACGCTAGAAAACGTATTAGTGCCCACGCGTCCGTTAATTTACTTGAATCCCTCACGCACCGTGCTATGTCATAATTGCAATTCCTACTGTTGTTCAATGAGGCCGGTCCCGTCTCACGATACCTATCTACTGGACCATTGTCGCGTAGCGACGTCATCGCTGTGATCTGACGGATCCCTATTGCGGAGCACCTGGATCGTCGTTATCGTGGGATCCTACTGACCCACTGGTACCACTACCAGCACTGCCCGATCATCTCCTCGCAACACCTCCTATTTTTCAACCCATACCTCCCTACTATACTGGGTCACGCATGAGCTCACAACTACGGTCACGTGTACTTTCCATGTGACCGTTGTTGACTCGACCGGAGCTCGAGCGCGACTGCAGAGCAGGCACTCTTGGCATATCAGACTTCGCGCGTCGCGTGCTCTCCCCATTACTCGCCTGGTCCCCCCATCACGCCAACGCTCCACGCCGTTCGGATGCTTTCGTGGCTCGCGCGCTCTCGCCGATCCCCACCGCGTAACTGCCGTGACTTCTAGGAATTTTTTACCTTTGCTTATATTTTCATCTTATTCGCACCATTAACACTGGCCTATCTTATACGTATCAGCTTGAAATTTATAGACTATTTTTTATGCGATATAGGCAATACCTGTGTAAAATTTCATTCAGATGATATGGTTATTTTTTGAGATGTTTGATATTTCAAATTTTAGTATTTTTGAAAATGACTTTCTTTGTTGTCAAACAATATAATTACATTAAAATTATTTTAATTTCTTTGATATTTGGTGGAGATGTAGAGTTTGTATATTATTTATTAGAAGAGTTCTTAGGATAAAAGAATTCTTTTATGAATTTCAAAGACATTTGAGGTTAAAACTATTTTAGCCCTCTTTTAAAATCGTAATTATTCGGGAACGCATTTATGTTGTAACGGGGTGAATTCGGGGAAAATACGAAAAAAATACGCGCTGACATCGGGACTTGAACCCGAGCCGTCCGGACGACAGTCGAGTGTCTCTACCGCGAGACTACCAACGCACTGTCAAACTGCGTGCTTCTATCTATCATAACTCACGATGTCGGTAATACAGGTACCTTCCATGCGCCCGTATAATGTATACTAGAAAATGGAAATGACATGCACTATGCTCTATGCGCGCGTGTTGTGTACCTGCTTTTGTTTTGTAATAGCCATTTATTATTTTTAAGGTTAGAACCTTTTTCTTACATCAGAAATTCCAGAAAGAGCACACAAATACGGACAGGCATACTACTAGAGGTAAGTACCCTATGTGTGAAATTTCACAAAGAAAATATAATTTGAGGTAAAGGTTATTTAGGAATTTTAAAAGGTTTTGACGATAATATTACAATCAATTATTTTATTTATTTTTCACACATAATTTAAAAAAAAAATCATACCAATTATTTTATTCATATTTTATACATATTTTCAAAATTAATACTTTTTAATCTTCATAAATGAATTTAGTTATAATTATGTCATAAATTGTTGCAAAAATTATAAATTTTGTTATTAAAACTTAATTAAAGGGATAAGCAAATTAAGTTTGAGGAAGCCACGGGCCAATGAATTGGCAGCGGTTTTTTTCTTTTCTGATAGTAATATTGTACACAGAAGAACGTTACATGTTTGACAATAATAATGTCTTTTTAGATTTTCTTTTGGCGAAGAAACAGCTTTTGATAATAAGTAGGGACTACAATTCCAAGTATTAAATCTGGGACCAGCTAATTCTTTGACAAAATTTATCACAGCAGTTTGATGTTCACGAGTGTAATCAAACTTTACTATCATTGCTAACATCATCAAGATTACATCAGAGACAGTTTGATTACTTTCAGAAAACATAATCCGATCGTCTTTATTCTCTGAAAATCTTTCATCACAATCTATATTTTCTGTAAATGATGAATCATAGAAATCTCAATCAAAATCATCGTCGGAGGAAATATCATAACTATCATCAATATAGTCATCGTCAGGGGAAGATTGTTCCTTATCGACCACTAGTTTTCTATGTTTTACTGGTTTTTATTCATCATATTTATGCCTATCTTTCGAAGCATTTTTTAATAAATTATTGTGTTGATAGATATTTTCATTATCAGAAGAAATCCCGTTATTTTGTAATACTTGATCAAATTGTACTTTCGCAACTATTTGGCAATGTTACATCACAATCAATATCTGAAAAATTTATAGATAAGATTTGATAGCGTTTGATTATATGTTTGAAGTTCTGAACGTTCATCGTGAACGAAAAATCCAATTTGTCCAAAATCGGCTTTCTGGATATTATCTGTTGATATATGTATAAAACAAATAGAAACTGCGAAGAAAGTTATTTCCGAAGTGATCAACCCCCAAAATCAGTCCCAAAACCGCCCCCGCAAGACAATTCATGATAAAAATTTTTATATTTTACAAGTTTATGGATTTAAGAAAAATTTTATCGCGGGAATTTCTTCGAGAACTTACCAAATACTTATAAAAAATTGCCGATATCAATATCAATCCGGAACACTTCCTTCAGGGGAAGCAAATGGGGAAAAATGACTAAAAACACGTAAAAAATGCGTTTCCAAAATTCTGTCTCGAGCGTTTATGAATTAAATAAAAATGTTATCGCAGTAATTTCTTCGAAAGCTTACCATATATTTATAAAAAAATTGCCGACATCAAAATCCATCCGGAATCATTCGTTCAAGGGATGCAAACGGGACAAAACGACTAAAAATACAAGAAAAATACCTTTCAAAAATTCTATTACGAGAGTTTATGAATTTAATAAAAATTTTGTCGCGGAAACACGTTCGGGAGCTTCCCAAAGGCACGTAAAAAATTACCGATATCAAAATCCATCCGTAATCATTCGATCCCCATTTATACCTGCTGATGCAATTGGATAAAGTAACTATCGCTTTTTATAGATTTTGATTCGTTTAATCTAAATTTTTAGGTAACAACTTGACAAAATGGCAAGAATCTTAATTTAAATGCATTTGTTTAAATCAAAACGCAATTTAAACAAATAAAAACAATCTATTACGATCAGAATAATTTTTTTCTTGAAAATTCCGGCAATTTTAAGATTAAAATGTTGTATTCAACATCTATGAAGAACCAATATTCAAAGAGTTATATATTTTTAAAATATTAATTTTGAGTATTTAAGAGATTTTTAATAATAGTCACAAAATTAAACATCGAGTCAAAATTGTTACAGTTACTTATCGTTTACCATCTAAAAAGAGATGTGCATAGTTAATATTACTTTGTATTAGAAATAATTCACATTAATAAGCGAGTAAATCTCAGGAACTCTTAACTTATTGGGAATTCCAATGTTTAAGCAGACAAATAAACCAAAGCTCAAAATGTTTGCCTTTCAATTAAAAAACAATAGAAAACAATTATAAATAATGGTAAAGGATCAACTGCGAACACAAAATTAAAAAAAAAGGTCAAGAAATCAGTTATTTTTTATGTTCTTAACGTGCTTTGCCAATCGATAAATTTATGTATATGAGGCGTTTCACGTCAACTGTCCCAACGCGGTGCGCGAGTGCCAAATCGTGCTATATCTAGCTCATGTTTACGATACTAAAACGTACCTAAAAAAATTTAATGATAAGCATTTCCGACGTATTTTTTCCTCAGCTTTCCAATGGTGTAGGCAGTTTTCCCGAAATTTTCAATTTTCGCCTTCAAAAAGTACAAAACGTGTTATATCTTAAAAAGTGTATTTTTAATATTTTTTTTTACCCTCTAGATCGAAAGCTGAGCATTTTTTACGCAGGAAATTATAGTTTCCAGAGAGTGCCCGAAAGTTTTTCTGCGAGAAATAGAATGCGAAAGAGTAGACGCATCGCCTTTCCGGCGCGCGGGACTACGCGGTACAGCGCGCGGGCTGCGCTTGCCTCGTTGCCTAATAATAATCTTTTATAATCTTTAATTCTTTACCTGTTTTTTTTTATTCTTGAATAACGCATGGAATAATATTTTATTAATTACTTCATAAAAAAATAAAATTTTTAAATTAACGTTTGTTTGTTCTACACTGAAGTGTAGATAATTTTTTTGTTTTTGGTTTCACAGCTTTCTTAGGGAAGATTTTTTTGAGCTTCAATGTACTTTCATCTATTGGAATAATAGCATGATACAGTAACATGCCTGGTATAGATTTAGCCTTGTTCAGTCTTGGTTTTATTTTCAAAACCGTTTCTTCATACGATTCTTTACTGCTATAAAAAACTTTCGTTTTTTTGTAGTAATCTTTAGCCCAGTTATACAGCTCTTCTGGCGTTAAAATCTGATTACTAGAAGAAACTTGTAAACTCGCTCGTTTTGCACCTCTTTTTAGGTTTGCGCCTATACCATCGCACGCAGCTTTGCCATGTGCTGTGGCATGAAAATGCCATTCAGCTGTAACTCCAAAATCTTTCTCGTGAAAAAGAAGATTTTGAAAATTGAATTTATTTTTAAAATGCTGACCTGCTTCATCAATCAAATAATAAACTTTCTTGACTGCAAAATTAGTTTTAAGATAAGATATTACTATTTTTTGATATTCATAAACGGCTATGGTATCATGATTTAAGTTGTCGGAAATCACAGCAATGCTTACATGTTTGAGTTCATCGTTTTGTTTATAGTACACTACAACTGTAAAAACTGTTGCTTAGTTGTTATTCCAGTGAAAGGATTGTGTAGAATTTTGTATAACGAAAGCATAATTTTCTGCAAAATCGCAACACACGAGAAATTCTCCTTCTTGAAGATTGCTTTTTACGTTATTTACAAAAAGTGATTGTTTCTTAGCAAAAAAATCGTGAGTTTTTAATTTCATTAATTTCTCCCCCAGTATGTCCATAAATTCGTGCACATTTACAGTTTTAGAAGCTATTGTACACCTATCTGTTTGAACCACGATTGATACTCGATTTGAAAAATATTATTTTCATCAAAACATTTAAGTAAATGTTTTCGTAATATAGACGTATTGGGGCAATCCAAACAGTCACCCAAATAACATCTATCGTGTAATCGTGATAGTTTTCCAGGGGCAATTGGGTGTCTTTAGTTAAATTTGCTATGTCCATAGCACTTAGCATGAGCTTCACATTTTCATGATGCTCACACACGCATACATTATGTGTACCGCTACTCCCAGCTAAAACACAATATGGTGACCTCAATTCTGTAAATTTCGTAAAACCAATGTTAACGTACTCATTTTCTTTTTTATATAAATTATACAATTCATTTAAATTACCAAGCAGTAATCTTTTTTGAATATGTTCTCTTTTGCCATTACTCTGTTTAATAGATAGATAATCATCTCTCTCATAAAAAGATTTGACAGAATTTACAGTATCAGCTGGAAGTAGTTTGCCACGTTTCGTAGCAGGTATTGAAAATATTCCGCTATTTGCTACCAAATCTTTCGCTTCACGAGCCTCCCGTTCACTGCAATTGAATTCTCGCATCAAGTTCTTACGAGACCAAAACTCCGGTGCAAGAGTTAATAGCTGAATTCTTTCTTGCTTATTTGTTAACTCTGAAAAATTTTTTTTTAATTTGTTGTAGAACTGCAACACCAGCTTTATGATATTCATCATCGCACACTATTTTAGCTTTTTTAGCATCAGTTTGAGGTAAATTTGATTTCTGATTATAAATTTGGTCTCGACAGGTTAAACATATTTTAGCATTTTCAGATACTAAAGGAAATGCACTTCTTAAAAGTGTTGGAAAATCAGTCAAATTCTTAGATGCAGAGTGATCATTTTTATTTAAAGGATTTATACATTTCAATTTCCAATGTGAATCCATTTTAATCGTTTATAACAGAAATGGCAAGCTTTTTCTTTGCTATCAACAACAAATTCGAAAAAATTCGAGGAGGAAAAATATAAAAAGTTATGGTAATTATATACTTTTGACGTGACAATTTGCATACAGAGTAAAAAGTGTGGACGCCACCTACCGAATGAAAAATAAATGATACCGTGTCGCACGGCAAACCGCGCTGTACCGCGCGTAGCGTAGAATATGCTTTCGCCCTGCCGTGCATATAATCTTTCGCGTTTTATTTGCATAGCATAAAACATCTTGGACACTTTTTGGGAAATATCCTTTCCTACCTAAAAAAAGGATAGCTTTCAATATTATGGGTAAAACAAAATACTAAAAATATACTTTTCGAGATATAGCACGTAAAAAAAACAAAAAAATTATCTACACTGAAAAACAAACGTTAGTACAAGAGTTTGCACATATTGCTGTTAATTTTGAATTTCTATTTTTTTATGAAATAGTTAATAAAATATTACTCCATGCGTTATTCAAGAATAAAAAAAAAAACAGGTAAAGAATTAAAGATTATAAAAGATTATTATTAGGCAACGAGGCGAGCGCAGCCCGCGCGCTGTACCGCGTAGTCCCGCGGGCCGGAAAGGCGATGCGTCTACTCTTTCGCATTCTATTTCTCGTAGAAAACCTTTCGGGCACTCTTTGAAAACTACCCTTTCCTACGTAAAAAATGCTCAGCTTTCGATCTAGAGGGTCAAAAACAATATTAAAAATACACTTTTTAAGATCTAACACGTTTTGTACTTTTTGAAGGCGAAAATGGAAAATTTCGGGAAAACTGCCAACACCATTGGAAAGCTGAGGAAAAAATACGTCGGAAATGCTTATCATAACATTTTTTTAAGTACGTTTTAGTATCGTAAACGTGAGCTAGATATAGCACGATTTGGCGCTCGCGCGCCGCGCTGGGACATTTGACGTGAAACGCTTCATATAGGAACTAGAACACACTTCCGATCGTTGCACAATTTGTTTAGCTTTTTTGTGTGCCAAAATCTTTAATTTGAGCGCTGATAGGTCGATGTACTATAAAAATTAGCCCAAATATTAAATTTTTCACCACACCCTGTCCGAAAGTCCATTTTAGCTCCCGGCTCAAAAACGCGAGTGTGGTACTTTCGGCCAGGGTATGGCAGGGTATATGAGCTATTCAAAAAATCATTTTCCTCTTACGTCTCGAAAAAAATTTTAAAAAAATTTTAAGGTACTCTCGATTCGGACAAAATTTTTTTTGTTTTTTCAGCTTTTCTGAATGTAAAAGGAAATATGTACAAGTTCAATTTAATAGAATCATTTTTTGGCGATACTTTCAAGTCACTTTTGGATTGAAAAATTGAAAGAAACAACTCTTATAAATACTGGCATCTGCGTATTTGATCTTTGCACAAATAAGAATTGACACTGAAATTATTACTTTAAAAGTTTCAGTTTTCTAAGAAATAATCGTTATTCCTTATAACTTCCCATAATATTGGGTATACAAATAAGTTTCCGCCGTTTTCAGTAAATGGCTCCACCGACAAGATTACTTTGAAATCGTCGGATGTAAAATGTCACATAGAAAGTTTGGACACCTGGCAACAACATAACCTTAAAATATTATTGACTTTGTATTGGCAGTATACATTGTTTTTTGTTCGAAAATGTCGAGTTTTGTACCGAATAAGCGTCATTTGCGGGAAGTTTTGATTTATTTATTTCATTTAAAGAAATCTGCTGCTGAGGCGCATCGGTCGCTTGTACAAGTTTACGGTGATGCTGCTTTCAGTGAGAGAAGTTATCGTGAGTGGTTTCAAAAGTTTAAAAACGGCGAGTTTGACGTGGAAGATAAAGAACACGAAGGAAGGCCAGTCAAGTTTGAAGACGCTGAGTTAGAGGCATTATTGGACAAAGACTCATGCCAAACTGAAGAGCAGCTCGCAGAAAGCTTGAGAGTGACTCAACAAGCGATTTCACACCGTCTCCAGACCATTGGTATGGTACAAAAGCAAGGAAATTGGGTTCCGCATGAACTGAAACCCAGAGACGTCGAGCGCCGTCTTTTCACGTGCGAACAACTTCTCCAAAGACAAAGTTGAAAGGATTTTTTGCATCGCATAGTCACGGGGGATGAAAAGTGGATCTACTACGACAACCCAAAGCGTAGGAAATCGTGGGGTAAGCCCGGCCATGTACCAACACTAACGGCTAATCCGAATATTTATGGCAAAAAGTTAATCTTGTGCATTTGGTGGGATCAGCTCGGAGTAATCTATGACGAGCTACTCCAGCCTAACGAAACTATCACTGGAGAACGTTATCAACAGCAATTATTATATTTGAGCAGAGAATTGAAGCTTAAACGCCCCTAATATGCCAAAAGACATGACAAAGTGATTTTTCAGCACGACAACGCTCGGCCACATGTTGCAAAAGTCGTCAAGAATACTTTGGAAGCTTTACAATGGGATGTGTTACCCCACCCGCCATATTCACCAGACATTGCTCCTTTGGACTACCACTTGTTCCGGTCGATAGCTCACGCCCTTGTCAAGCAGCACTTCACTTCTTACGAAGAAGCCAAAAATTGGGTCGATTCATCGGTAGCCTCAAAAGATGAAGAGTTTTTTCGACATGGCATCCGACGGCTGCCAGAAAGATGGCAAAAAGTAGTAGTCAATGACGGACAATATTTTGAATAAAATGTAACGTATATTTTTTTTTACAATAAATTGATAATTTTTATAAAAGAATACTAGCGATAATTTAGTAAATATCTGAAAATATAACATATCAATCTTTTTTCAATCATCACATCGGCTTTACGTATTTCTTATGATTAGTAAATAAAAAATTAAATGTAATGACTGATGTTCTTTGTTCACTTAGTTATTTCAATTATAATATGCATTGAATTTGTTGTGCAATTACAAATATATCGATTGGCAAAGCACATTACATTTTTTTTTTAAATATAAATAAAATTTTCTAATAAAAATATTGAGAATGTGTATTCTTAAAAGTTAAATTTTATATATTTATATATATTTATTTAGAGAGAATTTAGTCAGAATAAATTGGAGTTTACTTTAGCCGGTGCCTTTAAAGATTTAGTGATAGGAAAATCATGGATCGGGAGTGTTTTAACACGGTCTGGTAGGCTCCGAAGCTGTGAGGTCCCGATGGGCTGCCATAGGTAGGGCATATAGCCTTCAATAGCTTTAGGATAAGTAAGATTAACAATCAATGACAATGCCACCACAATCGAGAAATAATGTATTAATTTGAGATCCCTCTCATGTCGCGGATATAAACGAAAATTATGAAACTAATGAGTAGATCAGTTTTCAAAAATAAAGTCTGTTAGTAGATAATGTATTTCAACATTTATAACAAAATAAAAATGGAAATCGAAGTTAAAAAGGTTTTCTTTAAATAGTTATGCACAAGCAATAACAGCGGCATTGTGATGCAAATATAATTTTGATTAGAGAGGTGACGTACAAGGTTTCTATAAGGGTTATTTTTTTTCTAAGAAGGTAATGAGTTAAGTCGATCTGACGGAGGCGAGTATTATAAATCAAAAATTCAACGATTTCATTAGAAAAAGCAACGTTTCGTTGGCTTGGTCTGCCAACCTCTTCAGGCTACAATTTTTTATTAAACAGAAAAAAAAATAATTAATACAATGTAATTAATAGAAACTAAAACACCCGCATGATACAATAATTAATACCTTAAATTATAACGTGTGTTACGTAGTACACATGAAGTCGATGTTAACGCAAAACATGAGATTGGTCAGTATTTATAGTATACACAGTAAAGGGTTGGTGTCTGTGTTTACAAACAAAACGCAGATACATATAGAAAGAAAAATCAAACGACAACAAATTTAATTTAAAAGTCTCAATAAAGGAAAATAAGACGTATTTAAAAATTTAACATCTTCTTTCTTATTTATGTTATTACTGTTGCACTTAATGTGGATCATTTCTGACAATATAAGTCTTTTGTAATTAGCTTCCTGATCTAGAATTTTAGTATTGTCCCAGTCAAAATCATGGAGAAATTTATTCCTATGTTGTGGAACTACTGATTTTATGTTGTTATTTTTTTTATGTGCGTTAATTCTGATTTTTATTATACGTTTAGTTTCTCCTACATATGACGCAGGACACGATTTACAAAAGAACTTATAAACTACGTTGGTCTTATCCCACTTTTTTGTAGGGTCTTTACCTAATTTTATTACAGAACTTAGACTCTTATTAACAAGAGGCAAAACACGGAAGTTATAAGGTTTGAGAATGGTTACAATTTTTTCAAAAATGCCATTGAACGGTAATGAAATATGGGATACAAATTCGTTTTGTACAAAATTTGTCTTTTTGGTTGTTCTCATATTTAATTTTGTAAAATCTTTTGTATGCATATTGTTTGATGAAACTCCGAGGGTAATTATTATTTTTGAGTAATGTAGTAACAATATTTAGATTGTTCCTATGAAATTTTTTATTTGATAATAAAATTACTCTGTCAACAAGGTTGTACACAATATTGATCTTCTGTTGTGGTGGATGATAGGAATGATAATTAATAAGTCTGCCGGAAGAAGTGGGTTTATTATACCAATCTGTGATAATCGTATTATTATGGTGGATTAAAAGAATATCTAGAAAATTGATTTTTTTATCCTGTTCTAATTCATAAGTAAATTGTAACTTGTTATAATAGGAATTGAACGTATTTATTACGGTATTGATATGTTTTTTGTCGATACACATAATCGTGTCATCAACGTAGCGGAAATAAAAAAGTGGAAGAATATCATGGTTTTCTTTAAAAATTTTTAGACAGTCAGTTTCCAAATCGTCCATCACAATATCTGCAAATAATGGCGATATCGGGGAACCCATAGGTGTACCATCAATTTGTCTTTAAAATTTGTTATTGAAAGAAAAAAGGTATTCGAAAATAGAAATTTTATACATGTAATAATTTCGTTGAATGGGATTTTGCATCTATTATGTATGGAATCAAATCTTCGATCTATACTGTCTAATACTAGTTGTAGTGGAATGTTTGTAAATAGAGAAATAACGTCTAAAGAGAGTAATACATAGTCATCTGGTATGATAACTGAATTTAATTTTTGTTTCAAATGAAAACTGTTGTCGATATGCGACTCTGGGATTTTTATGGACGATTTGATTTCATTGTAAATAATTTTAGCTAAAAAGTGGCTCGGACTATTGACTAATGAGATTATGGGACGGAATAGTATATCTTTTTTATGTATTTTTGGAAGACCGTAACATTTTGCCAGTGTAGTATTTGAACAAGAGAGAGAGTTATTATGAAACTTTGTGCGCAAATAGTTATTATTATTTAAGTTCTTAAGAATCGTCGACGTGTCAGATTGTAATTTTTTTAGGGGATTCTTTTTAATATTTTCGTAAACAGTTGTGTCAGATAGTAACAAGTGCATTTTTGAGTTGTATTCAGTCTTGTTTAAGCAGACGGTGACATTTCCCTTGTCAGAAGTTGTAAACCATATATCTGGATTATTTTTAATAAACTTTTTTGTATTAGTTAATTTCCTTTTAAACATTTTTTCTTGTGGCTTTTCATGTTTTTGTTTCATAAATGCTGTTGTTAGATTTGATACAATTCTTTCCCTGATTTCGGATTGTTTTGATATCGATAGTTCAGAATTCATTAAACTAAACTCAACATTTTTAACTGTGTCCACGATGTCTTTTTTATCACACCTTTTGTTGATACTAAATTTTGGTCCTAATGAGAGTACGTCTATTATGTCGTCAGGTATATGTACCTCTATCAAGTTTTTGAAGAATTGTTCTTTTGATGTGGTATTCTTCGCTTGTAATTTTTGTTTTTTCGATATACATTCAAATTTTTTAATTAAATTTTTGTTGTGTTTTTCTCTAATCATTAGAGAAATCATTAGGTCTAATCATTAGGTTACTTTTTTTATAAATTATTTGTTTTATAATCTTAATTTCATTAATATTTCAGATGATTCAGTAATCCAAGGAAACGTTAATAGAAGATTATTATGGATATACCAAATCGCGCATTCAGATCTACTAAACTAATTCATATTATGGCCGAATCCATTTCAAATCAGGTGGCTCGCGTATGCCTATGTCACCGATTATTTTGAGATAAAAGTATTTTTGTTCTCCTCCAAAAATTATTTGACGCGTATATTTTTATTTTGTTGTTGCAACAAAATTTCACGCGTTCAGCAATGCCGCAAAATTCCGATAAAATTCTTACTTAGAAAAAAAATTTTTCAATGTAATTTTCAAACGGCTACTGTTTCACCAGTTTTTTATGCTTTTAAGCGTGTAACACATAATTTTACTCAGTTTTGAGCCTTCTTTCACGTTCTCTGTTATTTTAAAAAAAAAAAAAAAAAAAATGCACGAGTTATGCACTTTTTACTAAAAAATGCACTTTTTTGAAAAATGGATTTTTCTCGAAAACGCCAATTTTTTTTTGCACAATTTTCTTATGTCGTGATAGAGGACTTAAATACCTATCTAGATTTTTTTGAGAGATTCAGAACATTTGCGCTGAGATAGCGATCACTAATAAGATAACACAGAAACAAATTTTTCACGCTTAACGCTTATATATGAGACGTTTCACGTCAGCTCTCCAGGCGCGGCGCGCGAGTGCGAAATCATGCTGTTTTCAGCTTGAGTTTGAAGGGCTAAGATGTATCTAAAAAAAATAATCCGCAATTGATTTCGATGTATTTTTTCTTCAGCTTTCCGATGGTGCTATTAGATTCTCAAAAATTTTCAATTCTAACCTCAAAAAAACATAAAACGTGTTATATCTCAAAAACTATATTTTTAATATTTTTTTTGACCTGCTAGGTCGAATGAGGAGGAAATTTTACATGGATATAGCCTTTTTCTACATGGGATTTTTTGATTTTTCCGAGATATTATTCAAGAAATACTTAGAATTGAAAATTTTTGAGAAATTAATAGCACCATCGGAAAGCTGAGGAAAAAATACATCGAAATCACTTGGGGATTATTTTTTTTAGATACATCTTAGCCCTTCAAACACAAGCTGAAAACAGCATGATTTCGCGCTCGCGCGCCGCGCCTGGAGAGCTGACGTGGAACGCCTCATATAGCCAATGATATTACAGTCAATATAGAGATATTTATCTTTGTGCGTATATACACATGTACGTGCGCCTACTTGTATGAGTTTATGTACTAGTACATTTGTCCGCTAGATGGATATGGTTTGACTTAACATTTACAAAGAAAAGTTCGGTTTCTGCTATATATCACACATCTCGTCTTATTTAAAACCATCATCTTTTGGAAAATTATTACACATTTACACCTTATCAACTCAACTACGATGTCACAATATTACTCATCGGAGAGAATCAAATGTGCAGACTTTTTAGACAAACACAAAAAAATCTGTTACAAATCTAGTTCCGTACGTTTCAAAGAACTTGAGGATCTTGCTCATTCATTGAAGCACCTCTATCCTAATTTACCTTTGACACCTTCTACATATCTGTGTCAACATTGTTACAATCATGCTTTAAAATTGGTGAGTAACACTGACAATGAATTTATAACGGATAATGAAGTTACCGACAACGTAGTTGATAGAGATGAAGATTTTTTACCAAGTACTCCAGAACGTATCGAAGAATTTAATAATGAAATAAGTACATCTTTCTTAGGTTCTGTATCGCCTCTTAAGAGAATAAATCTTATACGTGAAAAATCACTTGAAAATTACGTAAAAAAGAAGAAAAAATATACTTTCAACATTGTCAAGTTGAACAATGTTTATGACGTTTCTATAACAGCAAACGAATCAACTGTATGCTATTATACAGAATGGATACAAAATCTTGGTTTAGCCTTGCAAAAGGGTTCTACGGTATCAGAAAAAATAAAAATTCTGACTTTGCTACCCTCATCCTTAACGAAAAATGAAATTTCATCCTTATTTCCGGACATAACACTGTACATGATAGAAAGAGCGAAAAATCTTGCACAAGAAAAGGGAGTTTATTCCGAACCAGAAGCATACACAGGCCATCCAACTGATGAAAGGACCGAAAAAGTTGTTATGGAATATTATATAAATGACTATTTTAATTGTTCAAGACAGAGTCCCAATAAGAGTGACGTTACTATCGTTAAAATAAATGTTAAGAAAGAGAAGAAAGTTAAACGTTTTCTTACTCGAAATCTGAAAGCAACGTATAAAGCATTTAAAAATGATTATCCCGAATTGAGAATTGGTAAATCGAAGTTTTATAGTTTGCGACCAAAATATGTCTTACTTTCCCCCATCAAAGAAGTTTGTCTCTGTATCTATTGCGCAAATTATGATTTATTTCTTACGAGTTTAATTAATTTCAGAGGAAGTAACGTTACCGAGTTGGATGAAATTCGGTCACAAATAATAAACGCAACAATGTGTTCTGAGCCTTCTGATTTATGCTATTTACAAGAATGTAAAATTTGTCCAGGCAGTAACGGAATTACTGTTCATGTTTTAAAACTCCAAGATATAGAAGGCACAGAAGAAATTACATATGCTTTGTGGGATAATGGAAACTTGATTAAAAAAACACTGTCAATTTCTGCTTTTAAAGATGAACTTTCGGTTTGGACCATGAAGGTTAGTACTCACATATATGTAAAAAATATACAACGCAAAGCTATAAAAGCAGAAAGAGAAAATGCTAAAAAAGACCCACATCAATTAGTTCTTCAAATAGACTTCGCTGAAAACTGGGCTGTGATTCATAATAAAGCGGTTCAAGGAAATCATTGGGTTAATGAACAAATTTCTATTTTCACAGCAGTGTCTTATCAAGAGGATTCGACACGAAGTTTCGCAGTCATAAGTGATGACCGAAAACATGATTCAGCGTATGCTTTGCTAGCAGTACAAAAAATTATAAAATTCTTGAAAGAAAATTGTTGTGATTCAATTAAAAAAATTACCATCGTATCCGACGGCGCTGCTAGTCACTTTAAAAATCGCTTTCAATTAGATGAATTAAAACGAGCACCGTATGATATAAAATGGTTGTTCTTTGCTACTAGGCACGGCAAAGGAGCTGTAGATGGTGTGGGTGGACTTATAAAGCATTATGCTACTTCGCATAATCTTCGAGAGCCCCTTGAAGAAGCTGTTCAAAACGCAAATGATTTTGCAATACATGTTCAAAAATATACTGAAGCTATTAAAATAATACATTTACGAGATCTTGAAATAGAACAATTCAGAAAAGAAAAAAATATTGATTGGTTTACAACTCCAAAGTATCCTGGAATTAAAAAAACTAATATATATGGGTTAAAAAACATATGATGATAAAGTACATTGTTAAACAGCAAAGACCGCTGATCGTCCGCTTACTGAATTAAGAACAATGAAGCAGAAAAACAAAGGTAGTAACATAGGTATAAAAATAAAAAAAAGGTATAAAAATAAAAAATCTAAAAGACGCAAATAAAAAATAAATACAAACTTATGTGTACCTGTATATTACATACGCACAAAGATAAATACCTTTATATTGACTCTAATATCATTGACTATATATAAGCGTTAAGCGTGAAAAATTTGTATCTGTGTTATTTCATTAGTGATCGCTATCCCAGTGCAAATATTCTGAATCTCACAAATACATCTAGATAGGTATTTAGGTCCTCTATCACGATATACGAAAATTGTGCAAAAAAATTAGAGTTTTCGAGAAAAATGCATTTTTCTAAAAAGTGCATAATTCGTACATTTTTTATTTTTTTTTAAATAACATAGAGAACGTGAAAGAGGGCTCAAAATTGAGTAAAATTATCTGTTACACGCTTAAAAGCATAAAAAACTGGTAAAACAGTAGCCGTTTGAAAATTACATTGAAAACTTTTTTTTTCTAAGTAAGAATTTTCTCGGAATTTTTCGGTATCGCTGAACGCATGACATTTTGATAAAACAAAAAAATAAAAAAATACGTGTTAAATAATTTTTGGAGAAGAACATGAATAGTTTCATTCCAAAATGATCGGTGACATAGGCATATGCGGGCCACCTGATTTGGGATGGATTCGGCCTTATACAGACGTATTTGTTCATTTTCGAGAGGTTTTTGCCTTCTGGCTTTCCCTCTCTCAGCCGATTTTTTTTCATTATTGGCTCAATCGAGTGTTCATTGTGTTTTATTATCCTCCCTCTACAATTATTAAGAGTAGAAATTCTTCTTTCTCTAGTTTTATTTTGTATTTATGAAATGATATGAAAGTAAAGCTAAAAATGACGCAGAACTTCAGGTTATTTTTAGTGTTAGGGTCTAATATTGCAGCTTTCTTCATATTTCTACATCCAAAAGCATATCGAAAAATTTGAGCCGAATCCGTGATCCGGAGTTCGTAGCCTCTCCTAGTAAGTTGTGCACGACAGTAGTAATAGGACAGGTATTGCGAGACGTGTGACTCATCGGGCGTTATGTGTCAAGTGTCAAGTGGCACTTAACTCAAGAGGTCATTAACTCAAGTGTTATGTAAACAGTAGCTGCACAGTAGCTAATGACCCATGTAAGTATGTGTTAATGACCCCATTGTTTTGAAAACAGCTACTGTTTTGCTACTGTATTTGTAAACAATGGGTCCATTAACACATACTTACAAGGGTCATTAGCTACTGTGCAGCTACTGTATACATAGCACTAATGACCTATGTAAGTATGTGTTAATGACCCCATTGTTTTGAAAACAGCTACTGTTTTGCTACTGTATTTGTAAACAATGGGTCCATTAACACATACTTACAAGGGTCATTAGCTACTGTGCAGTTACTGTATACATAGCACTTGAGTTAATGACACCGCCGTGTCACACGGTCGCTATACCTGCCCCACTACTACGAGAGAGAGAGAGAGAGAGAGAGAGAGAGAGAGAGAGAGAGAGAGAGAGAGAGCAGGGGATAGCGTGGGATTGTTTTTCGGTAGTGAGTAAAAATAACAATTTGTATTAATAATTAATATTTTTATTAATTATAACGCACACGCACACACACACGTACAAACGCATATTTGATACGTATATGCATATGCGTGTCACGTGTTCGCAGACACGTACGGACACGCAATGCACACACACACACACACACACACACACATACACACATACACATGTACAAGCACGTACAGTCGCACACGTATCCGGTGATACGTGTAGGCACATGCGTGTCAAATGTTCGCAGACACGGCCGGGCACGCAGTGCACACACACACACACACACACACACACACACACACACACACACACACACACACACACACACACACACACACACACACACACTGGCACACACACGCACAGTTCTGCGGTCGCACGCACATATTGCACTATACGGCTGCACGCCGATATGTGGGTGGTGGGGGGCGGCGGCGGCGATGGCGCGCGAGCACGACCAACGAGAGCACTGTTACGTGTATGACGTAGCGTGTCGTGTGGCAGGGGGACTATGTGACGTAAAACGTTTCGAGAAAAATATAGATTTATGGTTATGATTGTATCCGATAACAGTGGAAATCGTTTCTAATTACTTGTCGTCACACTATGAATGCGTCAATCATGTACTCTCGTGAAAGATTTTTATGGCTTTCGTGAGAAGGAAATGCGTGCCGCGACATGTAACCGATAACAGCGGTAACCTAAACACTCCACACAACCGCTATGAACGCGTCCATTGTTCAGCGAGTTTTAACAGACAGTTTCAAGAGGGGGGTGCTCTCGATGACGCCTGTGGAGATTTTACGAGTCAAAGTGTATACATTGATAAATTTTTCACATGAATGTGTTCTTTGTTCAACGGTTTTTAAGAGGAGTGCAGTTTAAGTTACGCGTAAATGTGTATATGATGATAAATTTTTCACGTATAAGCATTTTTAATACTCTCTCGCGGGAGGAAAATGAATTTAACTGTTTTTGAGGAGTGGGAAAAATGAAAAAGGTCTGTAAATGAAAAAAGTGATTTGGGTAACATTTTTTTATTCAATCAAACTTACAAACTATGAATTCATAAATGTGGAAAGAAACAAAAACTTACAATCTTCGAATACATATGGTTTAGCCGAGCGACGCTTAAAATTAATTACGGATGCATAATAGTGCACAGGAATCGCAGCTGATTCATGACAGAGCAAACAGCTCTTTTTCAGTATTAAGTTAAAATATACACACATACACACGCAATATATATTAGCTTACAAATCTAGGTCCAAAGTAATTTAAACAGCAATGCAAAATGTATCTTAAAGTTAGAGCTTAATAATTAGTCATAGGCCTACATGCCTGAGAGCACGAGCCGTGCTCTCGCGAAGTAGCACGCGGGAAATTGTACGCACGCCCTACTTTCTTAAACTTTTTGTCCTTTATAATGTTATAAAATTTACCAGCTATTTTATCGTTGGAGCGAGTATCAGACGTAAAGATGCTGCAAAATTTTCGTAAAGTAAAACCACTACACATATAATGCAAAAACATAACACAATATTCGCCGCACACTTTAGAATCGAAACTTTGCAACTTCTTCTTGTTCCACTTGAACCACTTGCAATTTCTTCTGAGACGGGCGAGGTGATGTCGCGAAGATGGTGGTACTCCATAGCTATCGAAAAAGGTACCTCTTGCATGGTCGTCTATGTAAAAAGCCACCCAGTGAGAGCCGGGCTTGTCTGATGTGTCGAGATTTGCAACGATTGCCGCTGGCTGGCTCAAGCGACTTGGGATGTGATCGGCCGCGTAAACGCCGATCGAATTAGCAGAGAGCTCTCTGATGGCTCGTGTTATTTCATACGTGTTCATTTTTTTCAGTCTGAAGATGTGAATCCGTTGACGACTGAGTAGTATATGTCATTACTATCAGAGTCGTCGCTATTTGTATCTCGCCGCGGGTACTCGTAAACAGACGTATGGAACATGTCACTTGTCACTCTTTCTTTAGGGAGAGCTTTCCATTCTGGTGGAAGTATCGAACGCAGCCACTTTTTTAACTGATTAACTTTGTAAAGAGCACAAAACTGTTTTTTTTCTGACGGAAAGATTTTAGCTGAATGTGTGGCGCAAAGTGCGCTGTCCGGGAACGCTGTGCAGAGTTTTTTTAAACGATGGCGATTTAAATTTTTCCAAATTGATGACACGACGACCGAAAAGCGTCTCAATGTAACGTGCCTTCTCTTCGCCACGTACGTAAATTGTACGCGATACTCTGGCAATGTTGTATAGATGCCGATGTAGCTGGCGCAGAGTTACTTCGCCGTCAAACCAATGAAGTCCGTGAACTTCGACACTGAGAAATGTGTTTGTCTCTTTGATGTCGTCTGGCAAATCGTCAAAACTATGCGGTGCTTGCACTATCCAATGATCACAAATTTTTTTTGTAGGCACACGATAGCTACTTCCTTGGGTAGAAGCTTTTTTTCCGAATCGCGGAAGCCTTGAATATCTATTACGTAGTCCATTGCAGGAAGCGCATGTGCGTGTGTGTGCGCGTGTAAGAGAAAAAGCGAACTGATGTGTGAGAGCTATGCAAGTCTGCGTCAGAGTGCACGTACCCCCACCCACTTTTTTACGCATACAGTAGTGCCACCAACACGCAGCGTCATGTAGCGACCTGTCGCTGTCGATAAGCGGGAGCCTTCTGCTGCTGCTGCTGCTGCTCTATCACTTAGGCGCTGAAATCCGTTAAAATTTGTCGAGTGGAGTCGATTTCAAGAACGTTATCGTACTCTGCGTAAACAATGCAGTTTATTGTAACTGTTGGCGCCGTCTCGAAGCCCACTTCAATGCGTACACTGCCTGAGCGTACGAGATTCCAATGAGAGTGGCAGTGCGCTGATAAATCGGGCGTGAGATCGAATGCCGTAAGAAAATGACCCATTGAATAGTTGTAACGGTTTATGCCTAGGCCCTCGTTGAGAAAATGTATTCCGGTGCTTGTGTAGAGTGTTTGGAATGTCTCGATAAAAGCTGGAGCGGTGCCTGTAAAATGAGGCTGTAATGGTTTGCTCGGTATTTGAACCCCATCGATATATATCGAGAGATAATTTATGTCAAAGTGTTGAAAGTTGAATGGATTGAGCGCACGATTTCCATTGAACGCTCTGTTATCGACGAAACCGATTATTATACGTTTCGGCAGTTGGCCCAGAATCGCATTATCGATGCTATCACCTAGTATACCAGTGTGAAGCGTAAATGTTTTCACTTCGACGCGTGTAATGGGATATTTGGCTGTGGCTTTGGCCAGTGTATTGGCGTGTGCGATCAAAATACTCGGATTTATTTTGACACGGCGAACTATGAGAGTAGCTTCTTTTATTTTTATTCCGAAGCGCCCGTCGTTTGTGGAATCCATCAGGCAAAATGCATCCTTGCTACGCACCAGTCGCACTCTCATTTCGACACCATTGATGAGCATTTTATCCTGATTAAACAAGTCGCAGTGCAGATGACCAATCATATCGAATGCTTTTCCGTCTTTCGTAAAATATTGCCTGTGATTGAGGCCTTTGTTCGCTCCGACTCCGTGATTTTCCGGTGCACCCTCCATACAGCCGTGTGTATCATCGTACCAGAGGCTCGCTGTGAGATGAGATTCTTTGCCCGCGGGGGAATAGCTCAGCAATGACTCTATGTAAGCTCTGTACGGGTACGCGTTGTTGGGCGGTGACGCAAGCTTTTGATTGAGAAAAATATCAATTTGATTGAACATTGAATGTAAAACATTGTTTACGGGGCCAACTTTTAGATTTGTGTCGGGCTCCTCGACGGGCAATATTTGTGCCTTGACGAAGAGCATAGTGTGCGCGAGGTCGATGTAATGCTCGCTGGCGCTGGGTACGACGAATTCGATGGGTGCATCACTCTCATCGGTGATCGAAGAGACGGGCTTATAGTTCAAAAAACTGCTCCCTTCGATGGAGGTTTGAGTAGCGGGGAGGGTGAAAAGGTCGAGTTCGCTCGACATACACTCTGACGAGTGAGAGTGTAAGAAAGCCATTTTTAAGATTTACTTTGGTCCAAAAATATCGTTAATGGGGCAAAAAGTCGGGGTTTTGCGCTTTCTCTTGCTTACTTTACGAGTTCCACGCGACGCGGTGGGCAATTTTTTTTTCTTACGTTTGGATCGCGAGGTACGAGCGGCCGCGCGTGCCTTTGTCGACTGACGCGGCCGTTTGATGCGGCTTGTAGTTTTATAGCCCGAACCCTTCATGATTTCTGTAATTTTCTCGGCAGCTTTTCTCTTGAGATGCCTCCTCGATTCTCCGACTCTCGATTTTATGGCCTCCTTGAAATTGACACCATTGTTTGCGACATCGTCTATGATTTTCATACCTGCGCGCAAGGTCTCTTTCCCGACCGCCTTAGCGCCACTTCTGACGTATGGAAGAATACGGCGAAAGAGGCCCCCCAGCCAAGAGCCGATGCCACGCCCTCTCTGAAAGGGTGCGCCAGCGAAAACGTTTCTCACACCACCCCAGCCACCTATCTGCTCATCGTAGTATCTAGTGTAATGAGACATCTTAACGACTTCGTCTGAAATGGAGTGTCACGGTCAGCGTACCGTACTCGAATGGAATGCGCTGCCCGTACTGGTCTCTTATATCGATGATAATATTGTGAAAATTGTGATAGAGAAGCGGTATGTAGTGAGTGGGTGTGAAGCGCTGCGCAGCACTGCAGCCGTATTTGAATTTTGAGTTATCCAAGGAAACGATGCGCAAGAGGGCGGCCTGTGTGTCCCCCACTGTGTAGGGCTCACAAATATCTGTATAAACGTACAGTTGGTCAGGTATGGCACGAGAAAGCGAGGCTGGCCTCTCAGCTACAATTTCCCGCAGTGCGCCATGGTTAAAGGTTGTAAACAGAGTTTTTTTCCCGGGTTCGTCATCGAAGCCAAAAATGCGCATAATTTTGTCATTGAAATGAGTCGCATGTAGCTGTTGACAGTCGCACTTGCGTCTGATGGCATAATAGCCATTGCTCTCCTTTACGGGTTCAAGCATGTGATGCTTAAAAGTGTCATTTGAGTTGTTTATGGCGTCTGCCAGCTGTTGGAGAGAGTCGTAAATGCCGACTGGAAAATGGCAGAATGTTTTCTCAGTCTGTTCGTTGTCGTCCACGCTGTACGAACTAAAAGTGTAAAAGGCGTCATTGTCTTGAAAATGCACGATGCTACAGGGTACGTGATTTCCACCAGTCCAACGTGCCACTCTCCGTGTAATTTGATCTCGTGAGGCAAGTGTGTGGTGAAACAGCTGGTCGTGTTATCGGAAAAGTAAGACATACTGCTGTTGCTAGGCAGTACCATGTAAAAATCTTCTTTCGGGTCCATACTTGCTCGCTGTTTTTCTACGAAATGCTCTCGAGTTGACTGACGTTCACCCAAGAATTAAATTTATTGGGATAGCCTAAACACTTGACGAGCGCTTGTTTGTTGGCGCCGCGACCTTTCGTGCGTACGATACGCTCGATTTTGAAGCTCTTATCGTCTGCCAGGCGATCTTGCCCGACCAAAACGAGCTCTTCGTTGTAAAAGAATCCGTCGATTATTTCCCCGTTCAAGTCCGCCAATACGTACGTGTACAGTCCTTGTCGTGGTGATACGCGTATTATCTTGAAAATCTCCTCGCTGAAATTTTTTTCGTATCCTCGCTCGAAGGTGTTCTTTGAGCGACTGACACGGACGAGGTCACCTACGGCAAATTTACAGTGGGGCGCTGTGCGGCGGCACCGATAATTGGAGCGCGCACGTTTGTCCAAGTTTACGCGCGCGCGCGCAGCATTGTAAAGGTTGACCTCAGCGGGCCGCATTCGCGTGCCACTGTGCAGGGTGTGATTGTACGCGTACACAATTTTTTGCAGAACATCGATGTAGCGCTTGGTGTTCCGATGCGAGAAATATCTCCATATGCGCTCGCGCAGTGTTCTGTTGAGCCGCTCGACCACCGCTGCCTTGATATCCGGATTTCTAGCGACGCGAAAACCGATCTCCATGCGCTTGAGAAAATTTTGAAAAGCGGCACCAAGGAATTCCTTGCTACGATCGGACTGCACGCACAGGGGCACGCGTGGTTTCGCTCTGTCGGTAATTCGTTCAAAAGCGCTGGCAACGTTGCGAGCTGTTTTATCTTTCAACGGTTCAACCCAGGCGAACTTGCCGAGTACATCGATGACCACGAGAATATAGCAGTACCCGTCGTTGTAATCCTTTATCGATGTTAGCTGAAGTAGATCGCACTCCCACACGTCATCGACGTTTGTTACATTGTACGACAGACGCGGAAATCTTCTTTTTATCGGGTGATGAAGTGTGTAGGCGTCTTGATTGCTTAGCCACGCGTAAAATTTTTTCTTCTCCTTTTTGGCATTTACGCGCAGGAGGTTTCGCGCACCTGCGGAACCAGCCTCATGCTCCGAATTGTAGTATTGTTTTCCGTAAGGCATTTCGTGTTTACATATCAAAGTGTAGCCATTTTTCTTGGCTTGTTTTTTACTGCGCGTTAGAATGGGTGAGACTGGGGACGGGGCTATATTTTCTACACCCGCTATAGTCTCTCTACGCGGCAGGCGCCGTTTGGCCGTTTTCTCTGGTGCGGTCAATATTTTCCCAATTTTCAAAACTTTGGGATTTTCTATGAGATTAACGGGTGTCTCGCTAGTTTTGAGAAATTTTGCAAACTCAACGCGACCGACAGGCGCTTCGTCTCCCGTGTTCTTTTTGCTCAACGTGTCGATGAGTAACTCGCTTATGTCCGAGCGGGGTACCTGGTGATCATCGATGCTCACAGTGCCTGCATTGTCCCACTTTAAGCGCTCGGGAACCGCAGTCCTCCAGTGCCGAAGCAAGAGTCGCGCTTTGCGTGCGTGTACTTTGGGTATACCCTGGAGAATGTCTTCCTCGCTGAGCGGTGCGAGAGTCTCTTCGATTTCGTCAACCTCGTTATTCGGCTCGGCGAAACGCTCGTTGCCGCGGAAAAAAAGATAACGTCGTAAAATCTGCAGATAATTCAGACATTTTTCATAATCATCGCGCGCCTCCTTTGAGCGTAAAACGTCATACATTTCGCTGTCTAAGCGAGAAAAATTATCACCGCGCGTTTGTAAACTTTTTTCCTCGACATCCACGGATGTGGCGGCGGCGGCGGCGGCAGTGGCGGTGGCTCCAGATGCGGGTCTCGGTGGGCCAATCGAGCCTTCAGGCACAAGGATCATTTTACGTGCTCGTTCCATCTTAGTGCGTGTCATCGTCGCGGTGGCAAGCTCATCGGCCGCGAGTAAATGTGCTCATCGTCGGCGTTCGCAAGCTAGTTGGCGTGCGGTAATTCTGCTTATTTCAGCGGCTGCACGCTAGTCACACCGCGGCCGACCAGCTTTCCACCGCGTCGATTCAGCTCACCACCGCGGCCGATGAGCTTGCCACCGCGACGATTCAGCTCACCACCGCGGGTAAAGATGCTAGTCCACGCGCGCCCGCCCGCCCGCCCGCCGCCGCCTCAGCCGCTCATTGGGGCCAGCAGTCTATTTGCCAATGGGTGGCTATAAAATGATTGGAAAAGCGTGGTCCAGTCTCATTCGCAGGGTAGAGCTCGTGTAAAAATATGGACGTCCGATGGAAACACCCGTTTACCTGCTGCGTGTGCGGGCCCACAGGCTGCGGGAAAACTCGCTTCGTCCAGCGCTTTCTCGCACATTTACCGGAGATGTGTACAGTGCGCTTCGATCGTTTATTGTTTTATTACGCTGAATGGCAGGAGGCTTACAGAACAGCTTTAAAGTCCGCTGGACCAACCACCGAGTTTAGAGAGGGTCTCCCTCAGATAGGCGATTATTCCTCGGACAACGAGAAGAAAAAATTACTCGTTCTCGATGATCTTATGCGAGAATCTTCGAGCGGCGTTATTTTAGACTTGTTTACGAAGGGGAGTCACCACAAAAATATCAGTGTGATATTCATAACACAAAATGTTTTCCACAAGGGAAAGGCACAGCGTGACATAAGTTTAAATACAAAGTATTTAGTGCTATTCAAAAATCCACGCGACAAGGCGCAAATACAGCATCTCGCGCGTCAAATCCACCCCGAAGACTCGGCTTTTCTGCGCGATGCCTTCGTAGACGCTACGCGCGCACCACACTCTTACCTCTTTATAGACCTCTCGCAAGACTGTCTCGATGAGTTTAGATTTCGCGCAAACATATTCCCCGACGACAGCGCGCATTGCGCATACATACCCAAATACTTTAAATCACACTGATTCACGTGGACGATCATCAGTCGGAAAAAAACTATGGCCCCGTACGGTCGTCGCGCCTCTTGTCGCGGCACATTACCACGGGGTAAGCATTTTTCCAAGAAAAATCTCGCACTACTCGGCGCACTCTGTCACGGCTATAAGAAACATCGCACTGCCATAACCCGAGCGGCTGACAAGCCACTTGTCAAGTGTATATGTGAGTGTGCATTAAACGTTTTACACGGCGTCATAAAATTATCCGATAGCGAGAAGAGACGCTTGAGCAAACATAAACACGCGCTGCGCAAGTTATCGCACTCAAGTGGAAACGAAGACGATTGGCGCACAAAGAAGCGAGTGATTATTCAGAACGGCGGGTCGTTTCTACCAATCTTATTAGCCCCACTAGTGAGTACTCTCATATCGAAAATATTCGGATCGGGTGACACGCACTAAGATGGAACGAGCACGTAAAATGATCCTTGTGCCTGAAGGCTCGATTGGCCCACCGAGACCCGCATCTGGAGCCACCGCCACTGCCGCCGCCGCCGCCGCCACATCCGTGGATGTCGAGGAAAAAAGTTTACAAACGCGCGGTGATAATTTTTCTCGCTTAGACAGCGAAATGTATGACGTTTTACGCTCAAAGGAGGCGCGCGATGATTATGAAAAATGTCTGAATTATCTGCAGATTTTACGACGTTATCTTTTTTTCCGCGGCAACGAGCGTTTCGCCGAGCCGAATAACGAGGTTGACGAAATCGAAGAGACTCTCGCACCGCTCAGCGAGGAAGACATTCTCCAGGGTATACCCAAAGTACACGCACGCAAAGCGCGACTCTTGCTTCGGCACTGGAGGACTGCGGTTCCCGAGCGCTTAAAGTGGGACAATGCAGGCACTGTGAGCATCGATGATCACCAGGTACCCCGCTCGGACATAAGCGAGTTACTCATCGACACGTTGAGCAAAAAGAACACGGGAGACGAAGCGCCTGTCGGTCGCGTTGAGTTTGCAAAATTTCTCAAAACTAGCGAGACACCCGTTAATCTCATAGAAAATCCCAAAGTTTTGAAAATTGGGAAAATATTGACCGCACCAGAGAAAACGGCCAAACGGCGCCTGCCGCGTAGAGAGACTATAGCGGGTGTAGAAAATATAGCCCCGTCCCCAGTCTCACCCATTCTAACGCGCAGTAAAAAACAAGCCAAGAAAAAATGGCTACACTTTGATATGTAAACACGAAATGCCTTACGGAAAACAATACTACAATCTCGAGCATGAGGCTGGTTACGCAGGTGCGCGAAACCTCCTGCGCGTAAATGCCAAAAAGGAGAAGAAAAAAATTTACGCGTGGCTAAGCAATCAAGACGCCTACACACTTCATCCCCCGAGAAAAGAAGATTTCCGCGTCTGTCGTACAATGTAACAAACGTCGATGACGTGTGGGAGTGCGATCTACTTCAGCTAACATCGATAAAGGATTACAACGACGGGTACTGCTATATTCTCGTGGTCATCGATGTACTCGGCAAGTTCGCCTGGGTTGAACCGTTGAAAGATAAAACAGCTCGCAACGTTGCCAGCGCTTTTGAACGAATTACCGACAGAGCGAAACCACGCGTGCCCCTGTGCGTGCAGTCCGATCGTAGCAAGGAATTCCTTGGTGCCGCTTTTCAAAATTTTCTCAAGCGCATGGAGATCGGTTTTCGCGTCGCTAGAAATCCGGATATCAAGGCAGCGGTGGTCGAGCGGCTCAACAGAACACTGCGCGAGCGCATATGGAGATATTTCTCGCATCGGAACACCAAGCGCTACATCGATGTTCTGCAAAAAATTGTGTACGCGTACAATCACACCCTGCACAGTGGCACGCGAATGCGGCCCGCTGAGGTCAACCTTTACAATGCTGCGCGCGCGCGCGTAAACTTGGACAAACGTGCGCGCTCCAATTATCGGTGCCGCCGCACAGCGCCCCACTGTAAATTTGCCGTAGGTGACCTCGTCCGTGTCAGTCGCTCAAAGAACACCTTCGAGCGAGGATACGAAAAAAATTTCAGCGAGGAGATTTTCAAGATAATACGCGTATCACCACGACAAGGACTGTACACGTACGTATTGGCGGACTTGAACGGGGAAATAATCGACGGATTCTTTTACAACGAAGAGCTCGTTTTGGTCGGGCAAGATCGCCTGGCAGACGATAAGAGCTTCAAAATCGAGCGTATCGTACGCACGAAAGGTCGCGGCGCCAACAAACAAGCGCTCGTCAAGTGTTTAGGCTATCCCAATAAATTTAATTCTTGGGTGAACGTCAGTCAACTCGAGAGCATTTCGTAGAAAAACAGCGAGCAAGTATGGACCCGAAAGAAGATTTTTACATGGTACTGCCTAGCAACAGCAGTATGTCTTACTTTTCCGATAACACGACCAGCTGTTTCACCACACACTTGCCTCACGAGATCAAATTACACGGAGAGTGGCACGTTGGACTGGTGGAAATTCACGTACCCTGTAGCATCGTGCATTTTCAAGACAATGACGCCTTTTACACTTTTAGTTCGTACAGCGTGGACGACAACGAACAGACTGAGAAAACATTCTGCCATTTTCCAGTCGGCATTTACGACTCTCTCCAACAGCTGGCAGACGCCATAAACAACTCGAATGACACTTTTAAGCATCACATGCTTGAACCCGTAAAGGAGAGCAATGGCTATTATGCCATCAGACGCAAGTGCGACTGTCAACAGCTACATGCGACTCATTTCAATGACAAAATTATGCGCATTTTTGGCTTCGATGACGAACCCGGGAAAAAAACTCTGTTTACAACCTTTAACCATGGCGCACTGCGGGAAATTGTAGCTGAGAGGCCAGCCTCGCTTTCTCGTGCCATACCTGACCAACTGTACGTTTATACAGATATTTGTGAGCCCTACACAGTGGGGGACACACAGGCCGCCCTCTTGCGCATCGTTTCCTTGGATAACTCAAAATTCAAATACGGCTGCAGTGCTGCGCAGCGCTTCACACCCACTCACTACATACCGCTTCTCTATCACAATTTTCACAATATTATCATCGATATAAGAGACCAGTACGGGCAGCGCATTCCATTCGAGTACGGTACGCTGACCGTGACACTCCATTTCAGACGAAGTCGTTAAGATGTCTCATTACACTAGATACTACGATGAGCAGATAGGTGGCTGGGGGTGTGAGAAACGTTTTCGCTGGCGCACCCTTTCAGAGAGGGCGTGGCATCGGCTCTTGGCTGGGGGGCCTCTTTCGCCGTATTCTTCCATACGTCAGAAGTGGCGCTAAGGCGGTCGGGAAAGAGACCTTGCGCGCAGGTATGAAAATCATAGACGATGTCGCAAACAATGGTGTCAATTTCAAGGAGGCCATAAAATCGAGAGTCGGAGAATCGAGGAGGCATCTCAAGAGAAAAGCTGCCGAGAAAATTACAGAAATCATGAAGGGTTCGGGCTATAAAACTACAAGCCGCATCAAACGGCCGCGTCAGTCGACAAAGGCACGCGCGGCCGCTCGCTCGTACCTCGCGATCCAAACGTAAGAAAAAAAATTGCCCACCGCGTCGCGTGGAACTCGTAAAGTAAGCAAGAGAAAGCGCAAAACCCCGACTTTTTGCCCCATTAACGATATTTTTGGACCAAAGTAAATCTTAAAAATGGCTTTCTTACACTCTCACTCGTCAGTGTATGTCGAGCGAACTCGACCTTTTCACCCTCCCCGCTACTCAAACCTCCATCGAAGGGAGCAGTTTTTTGAACTATAAGCCCGTCTCTTCGATCACCGATGAGAGTGATGCACCCATCGAATTCGTCGTACCCAGCGCCAGCGAGCATTACATCGACCTCGCGCACACTATGCTCTTCGTCAAGGCACAAATATTGCCCGTCGAGGAGCCCGACACAAATCTAAAAGTTGGCCCCGTAAACAATGTTTTACATTCAATGTTCAATCAAATTGATATTTTTCTCAATCAAAAGCTTGCGTCACCGCCCAACAACGCGTACCCGTACAGAGCTTACATAGAGTCATTGCTGAGCTATTCCCCCGCGGCCAAAGAATCTCATCTCACAGCGAGCCTCTGGTACGATGATACACACGGCTGTATGGAGGGTGCACCGGAAAATCACGGAGTCGGAGCGAACAAAGGCCTCAATCACAGGCAATATTTTACGAAAGACGGAAAAGCATTCGATATGATTGGTCATCTGCACTGCGACTTGTTTAATCAGGATAAAATGCTCATCAATGGTGTCGAAATGAGAGTGCGACTGGTGCGTAGCAAGGATGCATTTTGCCTGATGGATTCCACAAACGACGGGCGCTTCGGAATAAAAATAAAAGAAGCTACTCTCATAGTTCGCCGTGTCAAAATAAATCCGGGTATTTTGATCGCACACGCCAATACACTGGCCAAAGCCACAGCCAAATATCCCATTACACGCGTCGAAGTGAAAACATTTACGCTTCACACTGGTATACTAGGTGATAGCATCGATAATGCGATTCTGGGCCAACTGCCGAAACGTATAATAATCGGTTTCGTCGATAACAGAGCGTTCAATGGAAATCGTGCGCTCAATCCATTCAACTTTCAACACTTTGACATAAATTATCTCTCGATATATATCGATGGGGTTCAAATACCGAGCAAACCATTACAGCCTCATTTTACAGGCACCGCTCCAGCTTTTATCGAGACATTCCAAACACTCTACACAAGCACCGGAATACATTTTCTCAACGAGGGCCTAGGCATAAACCGTTACAACTATTCAATGGGTCATTTTCTTACGGCATTCGATCTCACGCCCGATTTATCAGCGCACTGCCACTCTCATTGGAATCTCGTACGCTCAGGCAGTGTACGCATTGAAGTGGGCTTCGAGACGGCGCCAACAGTTACAATAAACTGCATTGTTTACGCAGAGTACGATAACGTTCTTGAAATCGACTCCACTCGACAAATTTTAACGGATTTCAGCGCCTAAGTGATAGAGCAGCAGCAGCAGCAGCAGAAGGCTCCCGCTTATCGACAGCGACAGGTCGCTACATGACGCTGCGTGTTGGTGGCACTACTGTATGCGTAAAAAAGTGGGTGGGGGTACGTGCACTCTGACGCAGACTTGCACAGCACTCACACATCAGTTCGCTTTTTCTCTTACACACGCACACACACGCACATGCGCTTCCTGCAATGGACTACGTAATAGATATTCAAGGCTTCCGCGATTCGGAAAAAAAGCTTCTACGCAAGGAAGTAGCTATCGTGTGCCTACAAAAAAAATTTGTGATCATTGGATAGTGCAAGCACCGCATAGTTTTGACGATTTGCCAGACGACATCAAAGAGACAAACACATTTCTCAGTGTCGAAGTTCACGGACTTCATTGGTTTGACGGCGAAGTAACTCTGCGCCAGCTACATCGGCATCTATACAACATTGCCAGAGTATCGCGTACAATTTACGTACGTGGCGAAGAGAAGGCACGTTACATTGAGACGCTTTTCGGTCGTCGTGTCATCAATTTGGAAAAATTTAAATCGCCATCGTTTAAAAAACTCTGCACAGCGTTCCCGGACAGCGCACTTTGCGCCACACATTCAGCTAAAATCTTTCCGTCAGAAAAAAACAGTTTTGTGCTCTTTACAAAGTTAATCAGTTAAAAAAGTGGCTGCGTTCGATACTTCCACCAGAATGGAAAGCTCTCCCTAAAGAAAGAGTGACAAGTGACATGTTCCTTACGTCTGTTTACGAGTACCCGCGGCGAGATACAAATAGCGACGACTCTGATAGTAATGACATATACTACTCAGTCGTCAACGGATTCACATCTTCAGACTGAAAAAAATGAACACGTATGAAATAACACGAGCCATCAGAGAGCTCTCTGCTAATTCGATCGGCGTTTATGCGGCCGATCACATCCCAAGTCGCTTGAGCCAGCCAGCGGCAATCGTTGCAAATCTCGACACATCAGACAAGCCCGGCTCTCACTGGGTGGCTTTTTACATAGACGACCATGCAAGAGGTACCTTTTTCGATAGCTATGGAGTACCACCATCTTCGCGACATCACCTCGCCCGTCTCAGAAGAAATTGCAAGTGGTTCAAGTGGAACAAGAAGAAGTTGCAAAGTTTCGATTCTAAAGTGTGCGGCGAATATTGTGTTATGTTTTTGCATTATATGTGTAGTGGTTTTACTTTACGAAAATTTTGCAGCATCTTTACGTCTGATACTCGCTCCAACGATAAAATAGCTGGTAAATTTTATAACATTATAAAGGACAAAAAGTTTAAGAAAGTAGGGCGTGCGTACAATTTCCCGCGTGCTACTTCGCGAGGGCACGGCTCGTGCTCTCAGGCATGTAGGCCTATGACTAATTATTAAGCTCTAACTTTAAGATACATTTTGCATTGCTGTTTAAATTACTTTGGACCTAGATTAATAAGCTAATTTATATTGCGTGTGTATGTGTGTATATTTTAACTTAATACTGAAAAAGAGCTGTTTGCTCTGTCATGAATCAGCTGCGATTCCTGTGCACTATTATGCATCCGTAATTAATTTTAAGCGTCGCTCGGCTAAACCATATGTATTCGAAGATTGTAAGTTTTTGTTTCTTTCCACATTTATGTATTCATAGTTTGTAAGTTTGATTGAATAAAA
Source organism: Torymus aiolomorphi (assembly GCA_036365515.1). Taxonomy (NCBI): domain Eukaryota; kingdom Metazoa; phylum Arthropoda; class Insecta; order Hymenoptera; family Torymidae; genus Torymus; species Torymus aiolomorphi. The sequence goes on from CM070877.1 coordinate 64,255,579, forward strand.
AAATTTTACCCAAATCACTTTTTTCATTTACAGACCTTTTTCATTTTTCCCACTCCTGAAAAACAGTTAAATTCATTTTCCTCCCGCGAGAGAGTATTCAAAATGCTTATACGTGAAAAATTTATCATCATATACACATTTACGCGTAACTTAAACTGCACTCCTCTTAAAAACCGTTGAACAAAGAACACATTCACGTGAAAAATTTATCAATGTATACACTTTGACTCGTAAAATCTCCACAGGCGTCATCGAGAGCACCCCCCTCTTGAAACTGCTTGTTAAAACTCGCTGAACAATGGACGCGTTCATAGCGGTTGTGTGGAGTGTTTAGGTTACCGCTGTTATCGGTTACATGTCGCGGCACGCATTTCCTTCTCACGAAAGCCATAAAAATCTTTCACGAGAGTACATGATTGACGCATTCATAGTGTGACGACAAGTAATTAGAAACGATTTCCACTGTTATCGGATACAATCATAACCATAAATCTATATTTTTCTCGAAACGTTTTACGTCACATAGTCCCCCTGCCACACGACACGCTACGTCATACACGTAACAGTGCTCTCGTTGGTCGTGCTCGCGCGCCATCGCCGCCGCCGCCCCCCACCACCCACATATCGGCGTGCAGCCGTATAGTGCAATATGTGCGTGCAACCGCAGAACTGTGCGTGTGTGTGCGAGTGTGTGTGTGTGTGTGTGTGTGTGTGTGTGTGTGTGTGTGTGTGTGTGTGTGTGTGCACTGCGTGCCCGGCCGTGTCTGCGAACATTTGACACGCATGTGCCTACACGTATCACCGGATACGTGTGCGACTGTACGTGCTTGTACATGTGTATGTGTGTATGTGTGTGTGTGTGTGTGTGTGTGTGCATTGCGTGTGCGTACGTGTCTGCGAACACGTGACACGCATATGCATATACGTATCAAATATGCGTTTGTACGTGTGTGTGTGCGTGTGCGTTATAATTAATAAAAATATTAATTATTAATACAAATTGTTATTTTTACTCACTACCGAAAAACAATCCCACGCTATCCCCTCCCCACCCTCTCTCTCTCTCTCTCTCTCTCTCTCTCTCTCTCTCTCTCTCGTAGTAGTGGGGCAGGTATAGCGACCGTGTGACACGGCGGTGTCATTAACTCAAGTGCTATGTATACAGTAACTGCACAGTAGCTAATGACCCTTGTAAGTATGTGTTAATGGACCCATTGTTTACAAATACAGTAGCAAAACAGTAGCTGTTTTCAAAACAATGGGGTCATTAACACATACTTACATAGGTCATTAGTGCTATGCATACAGTAGCTGCACAGTAGCTAATGACCCTTGTAAGTATGTGTTAATGGACCCATTGTTTACAAATACAGTAGCAAAACAGTAGCTGTTTTCAAAACAATGGGGTCATTAACACATACTTACATGGGTCATTAGCTACTGTGCAGCTACTGTTTACATAACACTTGAGTTAATGACCTCTTGAGTTAAGTGCCACTTGACACTTGACACATACCGCCCGATGAGTCACACGTCTCGCAATACCTTTCCTATTACTATTCACGACTCGAAATGCCCAATCCTCTCTCGGACTAACACATGTAAAAATTTTCGATATTTCCATATTTTTCTTTATTTTGCTTCCTCCTACCAAGGTAATAAGACTGTTATTTATCTTACACGAAATAGTACAGTAGTAACCTGAATTTTCTATCCACTGTAACAGCTGTTCTTGTTTAGTAGGGAATCGAAACAAATGATAACCATTGTGTTTCCCATTGTTGTAATGCAAATATTTGCATCGAGTATAGATCGTCTCTTGCTTTTACATTATCGTCTTAGCACTTTCACACAGTATGGAAAAAAGTATACTGACAAGTGACATTATAATAAATCACTGCACGAAAGTACAGTCATTAACGTTGTTCGAATGAAGAACAAACGAATGCAATTAATAACATACAAAAAGTGAACTATTTTCGGCGGTAGCTAGCAACTATCACATTGTTTAGAAATCGCACATGAAATTCACTAATGTCACTTTCATATACTTGAGTTTTAATCTCACGCACTAGAGATGTCGCTATCACTGCACTACTGTCAAGACCGATCATATTCACGTGCCACGCAACTGTACATCCGGACAAATGCAAGCTCTTTAAACCGTCAAACGCGTAACAACAACACACGCGCGCGCGAGCGCCGAGTCTCCGTAGCCCGCGCGCGAGCGACGGATTTTCAAGACTGCAGAGACCATTTAAAGTCAAGAAAAATATTTAGCAACTTATTTTTTTAGATTGTCCAAAAAATGATATGTAAAAATACTAATAATAAATAAATACTATAAAATATCATTGGATAAACTCTTATGTCTTATTTAAGAGATTATCCGGGCTTTTAAAATTGTTTGCAACAATTTTTATAAGTACGAAAATGTAAATATAAGAGAGATTTTTCAAGAGAATGTTAAAAAGCTTGCCTTCTCTTATATGATTAACGCTATTTAATAAAAACTAACCCATAAAATGTTTAATATTTACATACTTATAAAAATTGTTACAAAAGTCAGAAGTCTTGGCGATTTCTTATATTTAAAAATACAGTAAAAATTAAAGCATGGGAAAGCGAGTTAAATGATTAAGTCGCTGTAACAACATGTGTATAATTATATGTTTTATTAGGTTTTTGAAATTATTAAAATTTCAACTCCACTAGAGTAATAAATGTGTAATAACATTTTTTTATGTTGTAGACTATAATTTATTATACAACCAATTAATTATATTTTTGAAAATATTGTGCTCATTGTAAAGTGTTAAGAAAATTTATCATTAATTTTATGTAAAAAATCTTATATTTAAAATCTAGTTCATAAATAAAGATAGAAAGTTCATTTTGTTGACATTAGGCGGCTGATTCGTCTTAGTTAATTTATTAATTTACTTATGTATACAAATTTAATCATTATTAAAAAAGTTAATTTGCGCTAAGAATGCACTATATTATAAACTAATAAAGTGAAAGTCATGTTATTTATTCGTTTTTCTAAGAGCGTCCTCTTTGACTGGCAGTTGTCGCCACGTAGAGCACGTTTCAAAAAATGTAATCTAGCCTAGAAGAGGGACATAAAAATGCCTGAAACATCGGCAAGAAAACAACTGGTTTATTCATTTTAAACCACTTCGACAGCTGGACCATTCCCATCGTCTTTCCAACATTAATACACGTCACTGTCATTCATCTCATCAAACATCATTAATTTGACATTATGTTTAAAAAAATCAATAAGATCCTAAAACGAGCTTGAAGGTCATGGACAAGGTCAAGGTCATGTACGGACGTAAAATTTTCCACTCTTTTCATTCCCGGGGTCAAAAATAAGGGGTTCCACTTGTAACGCGTACACCAGTCGCGATTCGAATCTGCCGCGCGAAGGCAGTGAACGTGCGCGCGCAATTCCGGCGCAGCCGATATGAGGCCCGCGCGCCAGCGCGCTTGCGCTCCGCGCGTATCAAATCCGTTTCGGAATGCGTAATATGTCCGTCATCCGTCGCGAAGCTGCTTATTACTTTCTGCAAGTGACAGGATCCATCTTGATGTCTGCTGCCGTGCCGAACACATCGTACGATCGCTCTCTCCTGCGTTTTATCGTTTGCGCCGTATCCTCTTTTTAACTAGACACCTGGTGTGTAGAGTGGAGGCGCCGGCGCGAGTGTGAGAGAGTAGGAGAGAGAGAAAGAATTTTAAATTTGAATTTATTAAAAAATAAATCGGCTAGGGACTCGTGGTCCAAGATAGCCAGTACAGTATAAAATAATACATTATACATGTAATAATACATATAATACAAGTCAGAGAAAATAACAAAAATCACTGTTTACATGTGGTTTAAACATACAAATAAATAAATAAAAAATAAAAAATAAAAAATAAAAAAGTAAAATACAACAATATATAGCAATATACAACAATACATAACAATATACAATAAAAGCGCAGAGGTAACAGAACATTAATGAGCCCGGTTAATTACATAATCAAAAAGTCTGTGTTTAAAACAGGGTTTGTTATAAAGCTGACGCAGCGCATGAGGTAATTTATTCCACAGATAGGTAGCGCCTATACGAAAAGAGTGTCGCATATACTCTTTCTTAAACCCAGCAGTCTTAAGCTCGAACGACGAGCCTCTCTTACAGCCCGCTCGATCTGGATTCCAAAATTAAAGTATTCAGCTAAATAAGGTGGATTACTGCTCTTTAAGATGCCTACTAAAAATTTAAAAACTGCATACTTGCGTCTGACATTCAGCGGTAATATTCCCAGATCAACGTAATCAGAGGAAATGTGCTCAAATATTTTGGTGCCTATCACAAAGCGAACAGCAGCATTCAAATATGTTGTAAGTTTGGTGGAAAGATCGACGGATAGATACAAGAACAGACTAGCACAATAATCGAAATATGGAAAAATCAGAGTTTTAATAAGCATAAGTTTCATAGATCTAGGTAAAAAACCCTGGCTTTTTTCGTAACCGCGCTAGAGAGGCAAAACTTTTCTTAGCGGTGATTGCGCACTGATTCTTACACGAGAGCGAGCTATCGATGGTAACACCGAGAACCTTAAGTGAGTCGCTCAGATTAATGATCTCGCCGTTTAGAATGATTGGAGGAACTCGGTGCTCTCTGATTCCATATATATAGCGTCTAGAGCCAATCCACATCGCCTGAGTTTTGCTGGTGTTCATAGCGAGACCGTTATCAGAAGTCCAACGTGCGATGTTTGATAGATCCTGATTGATATTATCAATGATACTCTTGATATCCTTGAAGCTGCTGCTAAAATACATGACAAAGTCGTCGGCGTACAAATGGTATTTACAGAATTTGAGGACAGACGGTAATTAATGAAAAGTGCGAAGAGTAGTGGACCAAGCACACTGCCTTGAGGGACGCCAGAGAGTCTGTTCAATGGAGTTGACGTGGAGTGATCAGGTAGTACAACGGTTTGCGTACGATTCGATAAGAAGGAGCGAATTCAACTACAGGCAGAATCGGAGAAACCGTAGATACGCAGTTTATCGACGAGAACGTTGATATCCATTACATCGAAGGCCTGTGAAAAATCGATGGATACTAAAAGTGTGATGCGTTTAGAATCGATGGCCTCTCTAAAATCGTCGACTAACTTAGAGAGCGCTGAGTGTGTGCTGAAACCTTTCCTAAACCCTGACTGGTGTGCATACAGAATGCACCTGTCGCTGATGAACTTTGCGATTTGCGTGGCTGCTAAGTATTCAAAGATCGGATATGGCACATAGAATAATAATCTGTTGATAGTCTGATAGTGATGTCTTCTTACTTTTTTTAGGAAGGACACTAACACAAATGTAGTCAATCGCTGAAGGCGAGTTATCGATGGGGTGATGAGTGACATCGAAAGGTACTCTCTCGAGGCTGCAGCTAACTAGAGAATCGAATAAAATTCAACGCGGGGTACTGGAACGCTGCCAGTAAATATTAAAGTCACCCATGCTGACAGTGGCATCGAAAGGGCTGTTACAGAACATCAGCTCCTCTTCAACGTCAGACCAGTAGCCACAGTCAGGCACACTGTATATGGTGCCACACAAGATCTTCGCACGGCCCACCGAGAGCTCAAGAAATAAAAATTCGGGCCTCTTAACATATATTTCACTCTGGGGAGAACGACATACTTTTCGCGCGGGGATAGACTCGTGCACGTAAATAGCCACTCCCCCTCTGTCGATGGTCAGGCGATCAACCCGGAACAACCTGAAGCCAAGGATTTCGATGACTTTCGAAGAAATAGTCGGCTTGAGGAATGACTCCGAGATCATGAGAACATGAATTTGGTTTCCAAAGACGGCCGTTTGGACATCATGTAGGTGCGCCGAAAGCGACTCCGCATTCAAATGGCAAAAATTAATGTCCAACGATGATGTAGTTGTGGTAGAAGTGGTAACTCGCACTTGGCTATTAGATGCCATAATTAATCGAGGCTGACTTCTGCGATATTTTGGTGCGGAATACGGGACATTTAAGCCTATCAAAAGCTGTGTGTTTAGAGTCGTTGGCACTGATAGGTTTGCAATTAATGCAACATAGCGTGGTTTTCGTGGTGCAGTTCTTAGAAGTGTGGGGACCAGCGCAGAAACCGCATTGAGGGGTCTTGAGAGTGCACTCTTTAGCGATGTGACCGAATTTATAGCAATTAAAGCATTGCACAATCGAAATATGGTCCGCGCATCGGCATGCACGCATACCGATATAGACTCTATTCGATGAACAGAGGGCTTTCCTGCACTCGAGCGGCGTTTCGATTATACAGGAGCGCGACTTTCTACCTTCACGAACCGGGAAAAAGTAAACTACCTTGAAATCGTCGCCGCAGTTATCAGGGAAATTCTACCTGTGTATAGCAACACGAATTTCGTCACGGGAGAGGTCGAGGGGCACATCGTGAATGATTAGGCGAGAGTTATTTTTCGCTTTCACCTTTACCTCAAGACCAGCAGCCAGCAGCGGAGCGCATTTACTTAGTATCGCAGAGTTGCATGGATCGCCTTCAACAATAACGGAATTGCTGGCCGTAGAAAAGATCCGGGTGATGCGCAGACCAAGTTTCGCGGGGTTGATTATCTCCAGGAGCTTTGCTTTGGTCGAAACGAGGGAGTCCGATGAAGTGTCAATGGGGCCGATGATAACTTGAGCACCAGATCTGATAGGGAGCGTCTTGCCTTTGTCAAGAATCATAAATTTATGCTGTTTTCCGCTACCACTTGGCGTCGAGGCTTTAGCAGCACTGGCGTATGAGCGATCCTGCGAAGAGGAGACCTTCTGGATAGCAGTAGAAATAGAGTCTAGAGATGAGCGCGATGTGTTAACGTGTTCCACAACACTACTAATATCGCGTTTGAGACTTAGCAAAACCTTCAGAGCCAAGAGCATACGAATAAGTAGAGGAAACCTTGTGGAAGGCATTGCAGAAAGAAGTTATAGCAGTACGCATACCCGAATCCTTTTCTGTTCTCAAGATACTTATGAGATCGTCGCGGTGACCGAAGACTTCGTCTGATAGATCCACGAGTTGGGCAACTGATAGAAGCTGTGGTGGGGAGACGTTATTATCATCCTTGCTGTCGTCGTTTGGGCGCCGTCTCTTATTTTGATCGCTGTCGTCAGCCGGTCGCTGTCTCTTATTTTGATTAGACATCGTTATCATGCGAGAGAAACGAAGGTGAGAGGCCAATCAATCGGCAAAAAGGTGAGAGTGCCAAATCATCGAAATTGGGGTTAGAAATTTGGTTACCAGAAAATGATGAATATAGAATACGTCCTTAAGGTGCCGAAGATGAAAAATATCACACCTTGAAGCCAGTGCCAAACAGTGCAGAGCGGCAAGCACGCTCACAAAAAATGATGCCGCACACGGTACACAGATCACAAGAAAGAGGAGCGACCAGTAGACTCGACAACCCAACTCCCTGACCGGAGAGAGAGAAAGAGAGAGAGAGAGAGGAAGGGAGAGAGGGAGGGAGAGAGAGAGAGTGCCACGAGCAAGCGAGACAGCGAAAAGGTGCCGGCAGCGAGACCGCCTGCCTACCTCATCGAAGTGAGTGCGAGAGACAGAGAGACGCAACTCCTGCGGGACTGACGGAGAGAGAGAGAAAGTCGAGTGCACCGGCTGCTCCTTCATCGTAAGTCCTCTGCTCTCCTCTTGTAATTACTGCAAATGGCCTGCACGGAAATCGTGCCATGCAAGCTTTCTGTTCGGTGTACGTGCGGATGTATGTCAGCCTGCCGTACTTAACAAGTGCGCGCGTATTTTATAGCAGCTTCGCCGTGCGCCGTCACGTTCGCGTGTTTGAATTGTAACTGTAGCGCGCGAACTGATTTGTTTTAACTGCACGTGCAGGGTGCCTGTATTAAATTTTCGTTTCTCGAGTGGAAGCGAATGGTTCTACTGCCCAACAAGGTAGTGGAATAATAACATAAAATTATCAATTCCAACATTTCGGGTGATTTATTGTCACCCCTTCTCAAGGTTCTAAAAAACACAAGTTACATATAATTAAAGAATAAAATAGGTTCATGGGGAAGCGCACAGCCAATTGACACCATGGCCTGATCATCGCAGTTTGCGGTATCTGCGATACTCAATTGGGCGTATACACAGCCCGAAGAGGAGATTAACGAGGCCATGCAAGCCCTTAGTCTACAGCAGTCAGATCTGCAGTCAGTGAATATGCTGACAACGATCAAGTGGGTTATGGGCGATTATAGTGCCGCCGATTTCGTGCCTGAGCCACAGCTGTCGGAGCAGACACACGACGAGGTTCTTTCGTCATTGTCAGAGGTCCTAATGGGGGTAGCAGCTACCTGGTACCGAAGTAAGCGCCATATATGGCGATCATGACAAAATTTCAAAGAGGCCATAACGCACATGTATTGCAGGAACAGGGGACATCAGCAACGCGTCCTAGCGGAAATAAACGCGACAACTCAAGGCCGAGACGAACTCACGCCTTATTATGTAGTAAATCTCCAGGCCATGATGCTCAAGTTAGTTCCTGTGCCTAGCATAGCTCAATAGATAGACATGTTGTACCGGAGCATGCGGCCAGAACTACAAAAGATGGTAGTGCGTAACCAGGTTACGTATTACCGAGGACTCCTGGACCTGCCCCGGGAAGCTGAATTAGCGCTCGCGGCAGATAACGTGTATCACTCGCCACCACTGCCCGAGCGACAATACTTGCCAGAATTTGCCTACGTGTCGACAGAGCCACCTACGGATCAGCGGAAAAAGCAGAATCCAGATGTGTCGGCGATGGGGCACCAATAGCACGAGCCTCGAGAGAGCCTCGAGGCTACGTTCCGTGGGGTCATGGCCGAATGCTTATCGGCCTTGACGAAGAAAGGCACCGACGAGAATAGTGGGCAAAAACCTAATCCGCAGCCGCCCAGAAAATCCAAGAAGAAGGGTAACTGGGATAACAGGTAGCGGGAGGGCGGGCAAGCTACCAACCAGCCTAGTGGGGATAATAGCTCGATCCACCAAGCTAGGCCGCAAAATCCGAGAAATAACGAACCTCCACAAAGGCCAGAGTATCGAAGGGTACTCGAGATATGAGCACCCGGATATGAGCAAAAGGGAGGCAATCCCAAATCCAATGCTGCCGGAGACCAGCAGGGAAACGGCCAGGGGGGCAGGTAAAAACGACCACATGCCCGCCCCCAGCTCTCACATCCGAGACCGAGGGGAACTCGGTCCAATCTTTTGAAGGGGAGAGCGAAGAAGTTCCGTGACTCAACCGAATGAAGTCAACCAAGAAGCCTGCTCGCGATGGTAGCTTCAAGTAGGTGTAGCCGGCTACAGGCTACGAGCACTCTTCGATACAGGAGCTTCTTGGACTGGGATGAATTCCATCGGCTTACAACTTAATACGGTCTGCAGAAAAAAATTAATCCCAGCCAGCGGCCTAACGGCACGGGTGGCAAACGGGCAGAGCATAGCAGTGGTAATGTGTAAAAAAATGGACCTCAACGAACGAGTAAGGGCAAAATTTACTTTTTATTGCAGACGTTTCGAGAGTGAAAACTTACTCTCCTCTTCAAGGCTACAATCAATAATTAGTATAAAAATATATACAAAAAATAATGTAGTAATAGAAAGAAGAGATAAATACTATACAGAGTTACATTCTACCAATTGGTGTCGTTAAAGAACAAATTTTGAGATAATTATGAATAATACATATAAATACACATAGTCTGTTGAACCAAATTGCTGAAAAGATTACGAAAAATTACAGTCAGAATGAGAAAATACTGATAATTAAAAACCAAAAACTTACATTCTTTTTTACGTCTCACTCTCATTGTCACCTTGAGTACATTTTAAGCAAATGGAACTCGAAGAAACACTGAGAGAAAGAAGGCATTAATAGATTCAATAAGCTATGTATTATGTAGGAAAATGGGGGGGGGGGGGGGGGGGGGAATGGGAAGCGCCAAAGGTGGGAGACACAGTCGCAGATCTCGCCCGAGAGTATCAGGAGAACACGACTAAAGGAGGTGGGTAACCACATACTCACGTCTCTAACACTAATAGAGCCACGAGAAAAACGTCACACGTAACACCTCTCTATCGTATGTCTGCCGGATTCCATCCAACGAAACCCAACCATGCCATAGGAAAAGAAGGAAGAGTTTGAACCGAACATAAATAAACAAATTGCTAGGCCAAAATGCAGTGCTTTTTTGCTAAGACTACCGTTTTTTTTTTGTAAGAGTTTTTGAGAAATTGCGTATCTTCTATATAGTTAAGGGTATTCGTATGAAAGTAAATATTAAGCATCTTAATATTAAAACAGAACGTTTGAAAAAATTAGTTTCATTATCTAAAATTCTAATATTGTTGAAATCAATTGTGTGACCAGTTTTTTCTGCGTGTGCAGCTAATGCAGAGGTGTTTAAGCAATTTTTTACGGCTCTGATATGTTCACTGGCCAGCTTTTTTAATTTTCTTTTGCTCATGTCAATGTAAGTAGACGAGCAACTTTGGCAATCAATTTTGTAAACAATCCCATTAGTATCTAGCTTATCGAGTCGGTCCTTACCTAAAGTTATTATGTTGTTAAACTTGTTAATGGTCCTATTTATCGGAATTAAATTGTGGTTATGTAGGATATGGTTAATTTTTGGAGTGAGATGTTTTATGTGTGCGAGGACTATTTTGTCTTTAAGGAAGATGGCGCGTTTATTAATTTGGTTGTTCGACGGAAGATTGTTATCTATAGCCTTGAGTCTCTTAGCGATGTATTTATTAATAATGTGTTCGGGATAGGAATTACAGCGGAGATAATGTTTTACTATGTATGCATTTTCTTGGTGAAACTGTGGATGCGAAAGTTTAATGGATTTATCAACCAAATTATAGATGATAGCTATTTTTTGCGATTGAGGATGGTGTGAAAGATAATTGATATAGCGTCCAGATGCGGTATCCTTCCGGTACCAGTTTGTTATGATGCTATTGTTTTCTGTTCTTATGAGTTTAATGTCTAGGAAACTTATGCTATTATTATTATCCTGTTCTATAGTGAATTGTAGATGTTCGTTGTAACTATTGAAAGTAGAGAGAATTTCATTTGTTTTGTCTTTGATAGTGATTAAAAAACAATCGTCAACATATCTTGTAAATAATAATGTCTCATTTTTGTATTTATTTAAACAGGATGTTTCTAAAAGCTCTAAAGTGATATCCGCAAAGCATAGGCTAGTGCAAAAACGGCCTACTTCCACTATAAAAACCGCTGCCAATTCATTGGCAAAATGCTTCCTCAAACTAATTTATCGATTCCATTTTTTAAATTTTAAAAACAAAAGTAAATTTTTCACAACAAAACTTTATTAATAAATAAAACTGTTTTCTTTGTGGTTCTTTGTTGTTTGTCAAACAATTTGACTGAATATAAAAAATATATTTTTTGATTTTTCATTTATGTATTCTATACAAACAATTAATTATTGTTATAAAAAATTAAAAAAAAATACATTAGTTTGAGAAAGAAAAGTATGTATTGGCAATAATCTAATAAATATTTGTTTCGAAACAGGTATTTAACTACTATCCTGCTCGACTTACAAGGAAAGGGCCCCAGGTGTACCTCACCGATTTTCTTCAAATTTTGATATGTTGTAGTACATCCAAAAATATTTGACACGTGTTTTTTTTACGTGCCCATACGCTCATTTAAGGGGTGAAAACCACCCTTAAAGTTCACCCCCAAAAACAGTTTTTTTTATATCTCCGGAACGAATTGGAATTTTTTGATGAAACAAAGTGGATATGATTCGCAATTGAAAAACGAATATTTGTGCAATATTTCTACCTAGAAGGGTAGCATCCCTTATTTTTTATAAAAGAAACCCCTAAAATTTTGACAATGTTTTCGCTCAAAAAATTACAAAATTGATTGAATCCTAAAGAAAATAATTGTATTATAAACAAATTAAAAAAATAAAGTTGACTGGTCCCCGTGTTTTACGGAAAATGCTTTTTACATGGGGTAAATTACCCCTAAAACGGACATTAAGTTATTTCAATATTAAATATGTATATATAAATAAATTTTTTCTTTTTTATACTGGGTACACAAAACTAATCAAAATTTAATAAATTAACTCGCTTAAAAAAATTTACCCCCTTCAGGGGGTAAATAACCCCTTATTACAATATTTGATTTTCGATCAACTAAAAAATTATTTTTTCGTGTAACTGTGATTAATTAATTCTAAAACTTATTTTTTTGGCAAATTAAATATACAAATAGAAATATTGACTGCTTATATACTTCATTAGTTACCAATATTCAAAATTCAAAAATTTGGATCTTGAAAGAAAATTAAAAGTGAATAAATATGGAAATGTACTAATGTACCGGATACAATTGATTTAATTCATTCAATTTGAGAAGTAGTATCTCTATATTTACTAGTATAACGAAATTTTTTATTCACTCTAGTTTTTTACAGCTGAAAAAATGTTAAACGCGAACAAAAATTCTCATATTTATAACGATAGTGCAAGATCCCTATTCATGTATTTTGAATAAAAAAAATCTTTTACAGACTAAACTTCTAAAATATTAATAAAATAAACAGTTTGTGTTTTATACTTACTTAAATATAAACTAACAACAATAGTTATTAATAACATTAAATATTGTTGACTATTTTTTGGTATTTATTGTTAATACTATTCATTATAATCGTGACAATAGTGATAATTATCAAAAGAGTGCTTCAAACATAATGATTTTTTGCACCAAGAGCATCTTACGATTGCTGGATTAGAACATTCTGCAACTTCGCAACGAGCATTACAGTTATTTCCAAAGCCAAATTTTACTGGATTATCAAATTTACTCGGCTTTGCATCAACGTAGCCATTTTTATGCCACGAATATTAGAATAGGTTCACATATCCAGGGGATGATAACTGATTATGAACCAATGATTGAAGTTTTATTATGTTATTTCTTAAATGCAGTTCTAAATCTTCATTCATCAATATTACACTGTCGGAAAAGTGTCTTACGTAATTTTTCCGAATCCTAAAACGAAACACGTCTAATGGCTGAATTTTACTGGTTGTTTCTTTTGGAATTATTTTAACATCAACATTTGTATTTGGAGGTGTTGCTTCCTTCACTGCATCAGGACAATGTCCACTCCAAGAGTCAATTAATAAAACACTTGAATGACCAATGTTGGGAAAATACACATCTTTTAACCACGTTTTAAAATGCTCTGTAATAATGAAATACATTTTTATGTTTGTATAATAAAAGTAAAAAGTTATAATAATAGTAAATTTCATATACCTGAAGTTAATTTGCCAGATTTAGAAGCCATTACATAAACATTTGAAGGTTTAAATAGCGTACTTTCTACTCTTGGTCCAAATTCTCCTTTAGTTTCCTTTAATACAATAAACAAGGGAGAAAGTAGCTTACCGTCACCCGATATAAAGGGCTGAATAGTGTAACTAGGCGTTGTAGAACTAACAGATTCTACAAGGCATTCGATTTGCCTTTCTCCTTCAACAGATAATGCTCTTCCTGAATGCATTTCAATTTGAAACCCACTTTGATCCGAATTAAAAATAGATTCTATACCTTTAATATTAATTATTTCTTCTACTTCAGAAACAAAAGCATTAGCTGCCTTTTGTAAGTGATCTGATCCCTCTAAAGTTTTTTTCATTATGAATTTGTTAATTTTTCTGCTGACTATTCTATGGGCTTTTTTAAAATTTTTTAATCAATGATCTGACGCTTTAAACCTTATATCTTCGTTTCCAATAATTTTTTGAGCCTGCAAAGCCCATTTTCGTAAGTCTACGTCATGAACTATGTGCCCAGCGTCGATTGCAGAACGAAAATTATCCAACACAAATTTAGCAATTCTTCCAATTTTTTCTTTGTAGGTGCCTTCTTTATTTAAGGTATATTCCCATCGTTGTAATTGTGTAATTGACTTAATTTTTCGAAATTTATGTTGTACAGGTTTCAGAGCGAGATTTTTTGTAACACCACTTCTTCAGTACCCCACAGCTTCAGATTTATAATCCCACGTTAGATCTTCTTCATCCATAGTACATGTTTGTGAACTTGTATCAACATCTGCTGCCCATATTCTATCATTATCTTCAACAATTTGCATTTCAACATCTTTGAATGGCTCTTGAAAATCCAATGTTTCTTGCTGAATGAATTCTGGTTCGTTAAAGTCATTCATACAATCCAGTAAAAATTTTTCTATACTATCCTTCAATGCAATTTCTTCTGTTGTAGCAGGACTTTCTTTTATATTCATTACTTGAAGGGACAGTAAAAGTAAATTTATAACGTTGATCGGGTTAATAGTCATTTCGTAAGTTGTTTATCTAAAAATAATTATTTCACATTAATATTATATAATTTACAGTTACTTATTTTAAAGTATTTTTTTAAATGGAAAAATTAATTTTTATTAAATCTTAAAGATTTTATGAGTAGATACGCAGATTATGATCTTTCACTGGAATCATAATATGGATTTCACTTATGTTATTATTAATTTGTTTGTATTTTTCACGTTCATTCAAATAAAAATTAAACGGTTAAACTTCTACTAAACATATCAGATAGAAATATTAAATACATACGATTTATTCTATTCGTAAATGATAGTTTCAAAAGATATTAAAGACGAAAAAAAAGAATTTTCAGAAAATATTTGTGATTTGTTTATACAAAAAATTGTCAAATAAGAAAATTTTTGTTATAGATGCATGTGTTCATTAACAAATCATTTGTAAAGAAAGTATGCAACAAACAGTATATGTATTAAAAATATATTATTTTGTTATTAAAAAATTATTTTTGTAATCTTAATGTATACCAACGTTTTAAAGAAATTTCACAAAGCTCTAATTCATATGAGATCTACACTGAAAAAAAAGATTCGTTGTTTCAACTAAATATTTAGTAAAATATTTAGTAAAGTTATCTTTAGTTAAATCAACTAAATATTTCTCTGAAACAACTACATAAAGAGTAAAATCAACTAAATTATTTAGTTAAAATAATAATTAGTAAATTTAATTAAACATTTAGTTACTTCAAATATGGTATGGTTGATTCCATTAAAAGGTTTCATTGAAAGAACTAAATTCATTTTCTTGAAACAAGAAAATAACTTCAAATAAATGTTTATTGTTTTTAGCAAAATCAATTGGTAGAGTTAACGAAATATTTACTTAAATCAAATAACTGAAATATTGATGAACCCAATCTCTAAAAACAAATAAATGTTTGTTTGAAACAACTACATATTTGGTTGATTTATCAATTAAAAACAAGGAAATATCTCCGACGCATTAACTAAACCATTCATTCCTTTAACAAATATTTTGTTAACTCAACTATTTATTTAGTAACTTCGACAGCATGATTTTGTTCAACTAGCTAAAAGATTTATTAAAGAATCGAATCCTAATTTACAAAATTTTTACTTGTTACTACTAACTATTTCATAAATTCAAATAAATAAATTAGTTGAAGTGCCAATATCTGTATATCCAAATATGTTGTCATTCTTACTAAATACTTACTTGTTTTGAAGAAACCTTTTATTTAACCGACAAGATATTTAGTAACTGCAACTAACAGGTTTTGCAATATGAACAAAAATGATTCGTTAATTTTCTTCTCTCGTCAATCAAACGTTTCCTTGATTTGACTAAATATTTCTTAGAAGATACTAAATATTAATTAGATTTAACTAAATGTTTAGTTAAATAAGCACTATGACAATATAAAAGAATGTAGTTAATTTGACTACATATTTCTTGGTTTCAAATAAATCTTTTGTTAAAAGGAGTAATTGCGTGCTTCAATCTATAAAACTATTTCCTTACCCCAACCAAAATTTAGTTAAAAACTTTCTCTTACTCTTATTAAGTTACAATTAGTTGACTTGAATAAATGTTTGTTCGGTCTGACTAAAAAATTAGTTAAAATGCCAGTGTCTTTGTATCCAAATACGTTGTCATTCTTACTAAATACTTAGTTGTTTTAAACAAACATTTTATTAAACCGACAAGATATTTAGTAACTGCAACTAACAGGTTTTGCAATCTGAACAAAAATGATTCGTCAATTTTCTTCCCTCGTCAATCAAACGTTTCCTTGATTTGACTAAATATTTCTTAGACGACAATAAATATTAATTAGATTTAACTAATTGTTTAGTTAAACAAGCACTATGAAAATATAAAAGAATGTATTTAATTTGACTACATATTTCTTGGTTTCAAATAAATCTTTTGTTAAAAGGAGTAATTGCGTGCTTCTATCTACAAAACTATTTCCTCACCCCAACAAAATATTGGTTAAAAAATTTGTCTCGCGATTACTAAGTTACAATTAGTCAACTTAAATAAATGTTTGTTAGGTCTCACTAAAAAATTAGTTGAAATACCAATGTGTTTGTGTCCAAATATGTTGTCATTGTTACTAAATACTTAGTTGTTTTCAACAAACATTTTATTAAACCAAAAGATATTTAGTAACTGCAACTAACCGGTTTTTTAATCTGGACGAAAGTGATTCGATAATTTTCTTCTCTCGTCAATCAAACGTTTCCTTGATTTGACTAAATATTTCTTAGAAGATCCTAATATTAATTAGATTTAACTAAATGTTTAGTTAAATAAGCACTATGACAATATAAAAGAATGTAGTTAATTTGACTACATATTTCTTGGTTTCAAATAAATCTTTTGTTAAAAGGAGTAATTGCGTGCTTCTATCTACAAAACTATTTCCTTACCCCAACAAAATATTGGTTAAAAAATTTCTCTCCCGATTTCTAAGTTACAATTAGTCAACTTAAATAAATGTTTGTTAGGTCTAACTAATAAATTAGTTGAAATGCCAATGTCTTTGTATCCAAATATGTTGTCATTCTTACTAAATGTTTACTTGTTTTTAACAAATATTTTATTAAGCCGACAGGATATTTAGTAATTGCAACTAACAGGTTTTGCAATCTGAACAAAAATGATTCGTCAATTTTCTTCCCTCGTCAATCAAACGTTTCCTTGATTTGACTAAATATTTCTTAGACGACAATAAATATTAATTAGATTTAACTAAATGTTTAGTTAAACAAGCACTATGAAAATATAAAAGAATGTAGTTAATTTGACTACATATTTCTTGGTTTCAAATAAATCTTTTGTTAAAAGGAGTAATTGCGTGCTTCAATCTACAAAACTATTTCCTTACCCCAACGAAAATTTAGTTAAAAACTTTCTCTTACTCTTATTAAGTTACAATTAGTTGACTTGAATAAATGTTTCTTCGGTCTGACTAAAAAATTAGTTAAAATGCCAGTGTCATTGTATCCAAATACGTTGTCATTCTTACTAAATACTTAGTTGTTTTAAACAAACATTTTATTAAACCGACAAGATATTTAGTAACTGCAACTAACAGGTTTTGCAATCTGAACAAAAATGATTCGTCAATTTTCTTCCCTCGTCAATCAAACGTTTCCTTGATTTGACTAAATATTTCTTAGACGACAATAAATATTAATTAGATTTAACTAATTGTTTAGTTAAACAAGCACTATGAAAATATAAAAGAATGTAGTTAATTTGACTACATATTTCTTGGTTTCAAATAAATCTTTTGTTAAAAGGAGTAATTGCGTGCTTCTATCTACAAAACTATTTCCTCACCCCAACAAAATATTGGTTAAAAAATTTGTCTCGCGATTACTAAGTTACAATTAGTCAATTTAAATAAATGTTTGTTAGGTCTGACTAAAAAATTAGTTGAAATGCCAATGTCTTTGTGTCCAAATATGTTGTCATTGTTACTAAATTTTTAGTTGTTTTAAACAACCATTTTATTAAACCGACAAGATATTTAGTAACTGCAACTAACCGGTTTTGCAATCTGGACGAAAGTGATTCGATAATTTTCTTCTCTCGTCAATCAAACGTTTCCTTGATTTGACTAAATATTTCTTAGAAGATACTAAATATTAATTAGATTTAACTAAATGTTTAGTTAAATAAGCACTATGACAATATAAAAGAATGTAGTTAATTTGACTACATATTTCTTTGTTTCAAATAAATCTTTGTTAAAAGGAGTAACTGCGTACTTCTATCTACAAAACTATTTCCTCACACCAACAAAATATTGGTTAAAAAATTTGTCTCGCGATTACTAAGTTACAATTAGTCAACTTAAATAACTGTTTGTTAGGTCTGACTAATAAATTAGTTGAAATGCCAATGTCTTTGTATCCAAATATGTTGTCATTCTTACTAAATATTTACTTGTTTTAAACAAACATTTTATTAAGCCGACAGGATATTTAGTAACTGCAACTAACAGGTTTTGTAATCTGAACAAAAATGATTCGTGAATTTCTTCTCTCGTCAATCAGACGTTTCCTTGATTTGACTTAATATCTCTTAGACGACAATAAATATTAATTAGATTTAACTAAGTGTTTAGTTAAACAAGCACTATGACAATATAAAAGAATGTAGTTAATTTGACTACATATTTCTTGGTTTCAAATAAATCTTTTGTGAAAAGGTGTAATTGCGTGCTTCTATCTACAAAACTATTTCCTCACACCAACAAAATGTTGGTTAAAAAATTTGTCTCGCGATTACTAAGTTACAATTAGTCAACTCAAATAACTGTTTGTTAGGTTTGACTAATAAATTAGTTGAAATTCCAATGTCTTTGTATCCAAATATGTTGTCATTCTTATTAAATATTTACTTGTTTTAAATAAACATTCTATTAAGCCGACAGGATATTTAGTAACTGCAACTAACAGGTTTTACAATCTAAAATGTTGATGCCGGTAAGGTAGAGATCGTGTCGATACTTTACACGGCCTTTTATATTAAAGTTTACTAAATATTTCATAGTTTCAAATAAATCGTTAGTTACAAATGATGAGTTACACACATATTATTTAGTTTATAAATCATTAATTAAAATGTAATTAAGAATGTATATTAATTATAAGAATATAATTAATTATTAGATTGATGTGCGCGATATTTTACATTTACATGCAACTCTATACTTAGTTAAAATTGAAATTTTGTAGGGTACAAGCGTTGCGTAGCGTAGCGGTTAGAGCGTTAGCCTTGTAATCCGAGGGTCCCGAGTTCGATCCCACCTTAGGTCAAAAATTTTTTCTGCGTTTTTTTCTGTTAGATAATATGTAAATGCGAAACTGCGAGCGATAATTAATATAAATTAATGCGAATATATATAATAATAATTTGATTTAATATTAATAAAATTACTATATAATAACTATGCAGAATCCATATTAAGTTACAGGAATTCAGGAAAAATCACCAACTTCAATACCGATGGTTGTACGAAAAGGCTACAAGAAAGAAAAAACTTTTATTTCAAAATTATTAAAAAAAAAATTTTTATAATTTTTTTGAAATAATTAGCAAAATATTTTGTAAAATTGACTAAACAGTTAGTTGATTCAACAAATCATTTATTCATATTTATTAAATGTTTCGTTAATCTAATGCAGCGGTTAGTTAGTATCATAAAATATTTCACTGTTTTAATTAAATGTTTAGTAATTACAAACAAGTATTTAGTCAAAATAATTGAATAATTTATCAAACAAGATAAATTGTTAGTTAATACAATGAATCGTTTAGTCAGTTTCACAAAATTATTTATTGCTCCAGATAAATAGTTAGTAATTTCAGTAAAATGTTTTGTCAAATTGATTAAGTATTTCATTGATCTTAATAATCTGTTAGTTCATCCAATGAATCGTTTAGTCAATTTCATAAAATATTTTGTTGCACCAGAAAAATATTTTGTAATTTCAAGAAAATTTTTAGTCAAATTGATTAGGTATTTCATTGTTCTTAATAACCCGTTAGTTGATGGAATGAATTATTTAGTCAATTTCATAAAATATTTTGTTGCTCCAGATAAATACTTAGTCATTTCAGTAAAATCTTTTGTCAAATTGATTAAGTATTTCATTGTTCTTAATAACCCGTTAGTTCATGCAACGAATCGTTTAGTCAATTTCATAAAATATTTTGTTGCTCCAGATAAATATTTTGTAATTTCAGGAAAATCTTTAGTCAAATTGATTAAGTATTTCATTGTTTTTAATAACCCGTTAGTTCATGCAATGAATTGTTTAGTCAATTTCATAAATTATTTTGTTGCTCCAGATAAATGTTTTGTAATTTGAATAAAATATTTTATCAAATTGATTAAGTATTTCGTTGTTCTTAACAACTAATTAGTTTGTGCAATGAATCGTTTAGTCAATTTTATAAACTATTTTGTTGCTTTAATTAAATATTTAGTCATTTCAATACAATATTTTATAGAATTCATTTAATATTTTATCAATCTAAATAACCTGTTAGTTGATACAATGAATCGTTTAGTTAACTTCATAAAATATTTCTTTATTTTTAGTAAATATTTAGTTCATGTAACTAAATTTTTATTATTTTTAATAACTAAATTAGCTGATGCAATATAATATTTAGTTGGTAGGCTTTAATGAAATCATTTAGTTGTTTCAACTAAATATTTACTTGAAACTACTAATCTTTTTTTTCAGTGTACCTTCCGGAGTATTATTTTTTACAAAAATAACTCCTGCACTTGAATAAAATTCTTAAATATTCATCGAAAATATAATAACATATATGTTTGTAAAATATTATGAAAAGATAAATATTGCTGACCAATGGTTATGTCATAGAATTACTTCATAGAACTTTCATATATTACTTTATAATTATAACAATACGTTGTAACATCACATTTTGATATTACAATACTAAAATAGTATAAATTAGGTCGACCTACAGAATTAGTATGGTAGATTAGAAAATCTAGACTCGAATAGCCCAGATTGGGAAGGAGGCTCTGAGCAGCTTATAGACACTCCTCTAAAAGTTATGTTTACTTACGTGTATTTTTTCTTACCCTTACAACAACCTCAGATTTCAGAGGGTATGCGTATTATGAGTATTATTTATAATTAGAAGAATAGAAACAATAAAACTAATATTACATTGTTTTGCAATAGATTTTACCTCTATAACTCAAGTACTTACTCTCTTACAAACATTTTAATATTTTTCTTCGTAAACTTATTTAAAAAACTGTACAGTATATATAATAGTAATAAAAACAACTTTTAAAACAATAAACGTCTTACGTTTTAAAACTATGAAACACAACTGACTGTTAATTATAAAACAGAAGCGAAATAAACGAATAAAAATAAAACGAACGAGTTAAAAATACAATTTTATCTTCGGTCGAAGGTCGGTGAATGATGAAAATAAGTATAGATTATAAAAATCACATTTTCAGTAACATTAAGGCATCATACACGATCTACAAACTATATACAAGAACTTGTGTTCTTTTGTATTATTACAAATTATTTATATTATTACAGATCATTTATTGAAAAATTGGAATAAATTACTCTGAAAAGATTTTTTTTATTCATAGTATATAAATAGAAGCGAGCACTACCTTTACGAATATCAGAATTCTTGTTATCGTTTAATGTTTTTCAGCTGTAAGATAAGCTGGAATACATAAAAAATTTGTTTATGCTTATAAAAACATTTTAATTTTCGAGTTGTATTCAGGACACATCAGTACATTTAAATATTGTAGTAGAGTAAAATATTTATTCCCTTTCAGTTTTTTTCTCAGATCTAAATTTTTGAATTTTAAATAAGGGGTGTTTACCCTTGTACAAGGGACCAATATACCTATTTATGTATTCAATTTACCAAAAAATAAGTTTTAGAATTAATTAATCGCAGTTGCACGAAACAACTATTTTTTAGTTGATCGAAAATCAAATATTGTAATAAGGGGTTGTTTACCCCCCTGATGGGGGTAAATTTTTTTAAGCGAGTTAATTTATTAAATTTTGATTAGTTTTGTGTACCCAGTATAAAACAGAAAAAAATTTATTTATATATGGGAGCGTTCAGCAGAAACGGGCCACCGAGCGCGCGCGGTGCCTTTTTTCGCGTAAAAGGCGCTCTGTTTAACTCGTTCATAATCGTATACTGCGTCTTTGGAAAAAAAACCAAGGACCTATATCGATAGATTTTTTCCTGCTCTTTCCAATGGTGCCATTGTTTTTATTGCGAAATGCTTTCTTCCGGACGAAAACTCGAGTTGAATATTGAAAGCCATTTTTCTCAAAGTATATCATGTTTTTTTCAAAATAAACTACACCATTGGAAAGTACAACTCTTAAGCTTCAAAACCCTATCTTGGAGAAGTTGGAGAAATAAAGGGTTTACAAGTAACAAAATGAAAAAGACAACGCCGAGGGTCCGCGCGAGCCCCTCGCGCCCGTGCGTACGGCACGTTTAAGTGCACGCTCTATTCAATTCGCTAATAATCGTGTACCAAGTCTCTGAAAAAAGAACTAAGGACATATATCGATAGATTTTTTCCTGCTCTTTCCAATGGTGCTATTATTTTTATTCCGAAATGCTTCCTTCTAGTTGAAAATTCCATTTGAATGTTTAAACTCTATTTTTTCAATAAAATATCAGTTTTTTCTTCAAAATGTATTATATTCTTCAAAAGTACAAGTCTTAAACTATAAAATATTATATTTTTAATAATTTTTCTTTCTCAATATTTATTATTTTCTTAATAAAAGAAAGCTTAATAAAATGTCTAACATTTTAAATCGTTGCTGTAATCCATTTGATGAAATAAAACATTCATCGAAACTTAGGTTTGTTTCCGATAAACTTAGAGCTTGTTATCCGCATTTAACTGATAGAGATAAAATATACGATTCTTGTCGAATAAAATCTAATGCTCAGATTGAAGAAGAGAGTGAGATTTCAATAGAAGATTCTAAAGAAATTATTTTTAATTTGAAAAAATTGTTGAATGACCAAAATTTGACAAAAATGGAAAAGATATTACTTTTGAAATTACTTCCTAAAAACTGGAGCACTCGCAAAGTAGCTAGATTTTCGAACTTGTCTCGTCGACTTTCATCGAAATGTAAATTATTTGATAACCCAGCCCAATTAAATGACAACAGAGGAAATAAAAAAATATCAAGTGATACTTTAGATCAAGCAAAGCTCTTCTATGAAAGTGATGAGAATAGTAGAATTATGCCAGGCTATAAAGATAACAAATGTATAAAAAATGATGATGGCACAAAAAGTTACACCCAGAAACGGCTTGTTTTATACAATCTTCGAGAACTATATTTAAAATATAAGCAACAGTATCCTGGATCGAAAATAGGATTCAGTAAATTTGCCGAATGTCGTCCTAAATATTGTGTTTTAGCCGCTGTCTTTTTGATCTTACTATTTTTGAACTTTTCATGTTTCAACTTAAAAATATAATATTTTATAGTTTAAGACTTGTACTTTTGAAGAATATAATTCATTTTGAAGAAAAGACTGATATTTTATTGAAAAAATAGAGTTTAAACATTCAAATGGAATTTTCAACTAGAAGGAAGCATTTCGGAATAAAAATAATAGCACCATTGGAAAGAGCAGGAACAAATCTATCGATATATGTCCTTAGTTCTTTTTTCAGAGACTTGGTACACGATTATTAGCGAATTGAATAGAGCGTGCACTTAAACGTGCCGTACGCACGGGCGCGAGGGGCTCGCGCGGACCCTCGGCGCTGTCTTTTTTATGTTGTTACTTTAAAACCCTTTATTTCTCCAACTTCTCCAAGATAGGGTTTTGAAGCTTAAGAGTTGTACTTTCCAATGGTGTAGTTTATTTTGAAAAAACATGATATACTTTGAGAAAAATGGCTTTCAATATTCAACTCGAGTTTTCGTCCGGAAGATAGCGTTTCGCAATAAAAACAATGGCACCATTGGAAAGAGCAGGAAAAAATCTATCGATATAGGTCCTTGGTTTTTTTTTTCAAAGACGCAGCATACGATTATGAGCGAGTTAAACAGAGCGCCTTTTACGCGAAAAAAGGCACCGCGCGCGCTCGGTGGCCCGTTTCTGCTGGACGCTCCCATATACATATTTAATATTGAAATATCTTAATATCCGTTTTAGGGGTAGTTTATCCCGTGTAAAAAGCATTTTCCGTAAAACACGGGGACACGTCAACTTAATTTTTTTAATTTGTTAATAATACAATTTTTTTTTAGGATTCAATCAATTTTGTAATTTTTTGAGCGAAAAAATTGTCAAAATGTTAGGGTTTTCTTTTATAAAAAATAAGGGATGCTACCCTTTTAGGTAGAAATATTGCACAAATATTCGTTTTTCAATTGCGAATCATATCCCCTTTGCTTCATCAAAAAATTCCAATTCGTTCCGGAGATATAAAAAAAAAACTATTTTTAGGGGTGAACTTATACTTCTTAATAAAAGACAATGAATTGTTCTGAAATTTAACAGAGATGTAGTTTTTTTCATATTTAAGAATCGATATTTTTATGAAATATTTTTATGAAATTTTTACGAAATCATATTTTGAAAGTCAATTATTAACGTTACCCTAGTACACATTGCCGCGGGAATCAATCTGAAATTACTTTCTTTTAAGGGATGTGCCCTAGTACACAATAATTATTTTATTTATATATGATATAGAAATTAAATAGAACTATTGCATATTTTGCACTAAAACTTTATATTTGTGTTTTGGGGCTAATTTGGAATGAGTCAAAAAATTTTGACCAACATAACCTCTTGAAATTTTAACACAATGTTGTACTCGATAAGTCTAATAGGTGGTAACAATTTTGAGTCAATCAATCGAATATTCTTTTTAAAAATGCAAATATAAGAAATTTATAAACAAATTTTAACCTCAAATATCTTTGGTCACAACGGTCAAATTTTTTCGGCAAAAAACTGAATCCTTAGATATAAAAAAGCTAATTCTTTGCCAATTTTCAAAACGATTCATTGACTTTTACTCCTGTTATCGTAAAGGAAAGAAAACGCACTTGATTCAAAAATAATTTTTCTCTCAGAAACAAATCAACATCAGCTCTTGAAATTTTAACACAATGTTGTACTCGATAAGTGTAATAAGTGGTAAAAATTTTGAGTGGAAAAATGAAGAAGTTTTTGAGATATTAATTAAAGAAATATAAACCATATTTACATTAATAACAAATGACAGGCTAGAGATAATTTAAATTTAAAAAAAAAGAAATTGTAGGTAATTTAAAGACCTTTTAATAAAAATTTAGTTTATCAAGTAATACTGGCTGAAACAAATTAAAAAATCAAAAAAACGAAAAATTCAAAATCGTTTTTTGGTTACAAAAAAAATCGGTAAAATCAAAAAGTAGGTTATGCACTCTCTATTCTCCTCCGAAACGAAGAGAATAAGCCTTTTCCGATGTAAATCGGTCGATCGGTTCAAAAGTTATCGTCTGCACACACACACACACACACACACACACACACACACACACACACACACACACACACACGCACGCACGCACGCACGCACACACACACACATACACACACACACACAGACAGACACACACACGCACGCACGCGCACACACACACACGCACGCACAGACACGAAATTTTTTTTTATCAAAAACAACGGATTTTAGCGTCAAAAGGCTCAAAACATATTTTTGAACATTTTTTGTTTCAAAAAAGTTTTTCACCGTTACAAAGCTTCCTCTTTGAGGAAGCAAAATAGTTTAGAATTGAAAAAATCACTGATGGTTTGGTTGTTCCTGATGGTTTCTAGCTCTCTTCCTTTGATGTTGACACGCTCTTTTCAAGCATTACTTCCATTGCCGACCTATGCTATTGTTACACTTAGTCTGGGGGAAAAATTTAATTTCACGATCCATCCAGACAAAAGAACAATTTTCCAACACATTAAGGACATCGAAAATAACGTCCGCGTAACTGATATGAATAATGAAGCTAGAGATGATCATATTGATAATTTTAATAAGTTTATTAAAAATAACAATAAGAGACATATGTTATGAAGACAAAACGATAAGTTACAACCTTTTTAAAACAAAACAATTTTTGAAATCTAATCCCGACATTTTCGTTACGAAAGCCGATAAAGGAAATGTCACTGTAATCCTAAACAAATCAGAATACATACAGAAAGTAGAACTAGCACTCTCAGATAGAAATTACTATGCCATCATCAAAAAATCACTTTTGAACAAATTGCAAGAAAAACATCAAATGTTTGATAAAAAATTGGAGGACGAAAGGTGTTTTTGATACAGACGATTGTTTTTCTTACGTGTCACATACTGAAATAGAGCAGACAAATATCGCCAGGGCGTATGCCTTAGTTAAGATTCACAAAACGGGCAATCCCATCCACATTATTGTATCTGTTATTGGTAGTCCTACCTACGCCCTTGACAAAAGCCTATCTTTACTCTTTAATAGACATTTCCCCCGGCCTACTTCCACAATAAAAAATAGTTTAGAATTGAAAAAAATCACTGATGGTTTCGTTGTTCCTGATGGTTTCGAGCTCTCTTCCTTTGATGTTGTCTCGCTCTTTTGAAACATTCCTTCCGATCTAATCCTTCAAGCTCTTGCAAAGAAATGGAAGTTTCTGAATAATAAATTCAATTTATCCATGGCACAATTCTTAGAAGGTATCAGATTGTTACTTGATTCATCCTATCTGCAGTTTAATAATAAGTTTTATCAGCAAACCATTGGAGCCCCTATGAGATTTTGCACTAGCCCATGGTTTGCGGATATCACTTTAGAGTTTTAGAAACATTGTTTAGAACGATTGTTTTTTAATCACTAACAAAGATAAACTAAACGAAATTCTCTCTACTTTCAATAGTTACAACTAACATTTACAATTCACTATAGAACAGGAAAATAACAATAGCATAAGTTTCTTAGGCATTAAACTCATAAGAACAGAAAACAATAGCATTATCACAAACTGGTACCGGAAGGATACTGTATCTGGACGCTATATCAATTATCTTTCACACCATCTCCAATCGCGAAAAATAGCTATCATCTATAATTTGGTCGATAAATCCATTAAACTGTCGCATCCACAGTTTCACCAAGAAAATTTATACATAGTAAAACATTACCTCCGCTGCAACTCCTATCCCGAACACATTATTAATAAATACATCACTAAGGGACTCAAGGCTATAGATAACAATTTTTCGTCGAACAATCAAATTAATAAACGCACCATCTTCCTTAGAGAAGACAAAGTAGTCCTCCCATACATAAAACATCTCATTCCAAAATTTTACCATATCCTACATAACCACAATTTAATTCCGATAAATAAAACCATTAACAAGTTTAACAACATAATAACTTTAGGTAAGGACCGACTCAATAAGCTAGATGCTAATGGGATTGTTTACAAAATTATTGCCAAAGTTGCTTGTCCACTTACATTGGCATGAGCAAAAGAAAATTAAAAAAGTGAGCCAGTGAAGATATCAGGGCCGTACAAAATTGCTCAAACACCTCTGCATTAGCTGGACACGCAGAAAAAACTGGTCACACAATTGATTTCAACAATATTAAAATTTTAGATAATGAAACTAATTTTAGTTAGTTTAATTTTATTAGTAGCTTAATATTTACTTTCATACGAATACCCTCAACTATATAGAAGACACGCAATTTCTCAAAAACTCTTACAAAAAAAACGATAGACTTGGCAAAAAAGCACTGCATTTTGGCCTAGCAATTTGTTTATGTATGTTCGGTTCAAATTCTTCCTTCTTTTCCTATGGCATGGTTGGGTTTCGTTGGATGGAATCCGGGAGACAATGTGGAGAGGTGTTACGTGTGACGTTTTTTGCGTGGCTCTATTAGAGTTAGAGATGTGAGTATGTGGTTACCCATCTCCTTTAGTCGCGTTCTCCTGATACTCTCGGGCGAGATCCGCGTATGTGTCTCCCACCTTTGGCTCTTCCCCTTCCCCCCATTTTTCCTGCATAATACATAGCTTATTGAATCTATTAATGCCTTCTTTCTCTCAGTGTTTCTTCGAGTTCCATTTGCTTAAAATGTACTCGAGGTGACAATGAGAGTGAGACTTAAGGAAGGATGTAAGTTTTTGGTTTTGAATTGTCATTATTTTCTCATTCCGACTTTAATTTTTCGTAATCATTTCAGCAATTTGGTCCAACTGACTATGTGTATTTATATATATTATTCATAATTATCTTAAAATTTGTTCTTTAACGACACCAATTGGTAGAATGTAATTGTGTTTGGTATTTATCTCTTCTTTCTATTACTACATTATTTTCTGTATATGTTTTTATACTAATTATTGATTGTAGCCTTGAAGAGGAGAGTATGTTTTCACTCTCGAAATCTCGGCAATGAAAAGTAAATTTTGCCCTAACTCGTTCGCTGAGGTCCATTTTTTTACACATTAACATTAATACGAACGTCTGACAAATTCCGTAGCAGTGGTTGGCTATGTGTATCTGCCCATGGTCGTGGCCGGCGAGTGCAAAGACGTGCGCGTCGCCATAATGCCAGACCTAGACACGGAGTGCAACTTGGGGGTAAACTTCATTAAGAACTATATCTCAAGGATGACGATGCAAGCGTAAAGTTAGTAATAGCCGCCATAACCGCAAACAACACCGTGTCTGTATCAACTATTGGGTTGGTGGACCCAACAGAGGAACAGCGCAAAGGAGCAGAAGTTTTAGAAGCTCAACTGATCGGGAACACCCTGGCACCACTAGGGTGTACTTCGTGGGTCGAGCATGCAATAGACGTCGGATCTACAAGACCCATTAAACAGAAGTAATACCCTGTATCTCAGAAACTCGAGGAAGAGATGCACAAGCAGGTGGAGGAAATGCTAGTTACGAAAATATTAGAACCCTCGACAAGCGGCTGGCCAAGCCCCGTGGTAATGGTACGCAAGTCCAACGGGAAGTTCCGTTTTTGTGTGGACTTCAGAAAAGTGAATGCAACGTCAAGGCCAGACGCGTACCGTTACAATACATGGAAAGTATCATGCGCAAACTGCAGAAAGCGCGATACATCTTGTAACAATTTAAAAGTGTTCTCTTGTATTGCTTATTGAAATTTATTGATTTTCAAAAACACCGGAAATTGTATATCGTCACATAAAATCTTAGTACATTTCAATTAAGGTTCGCAAAGCAAGATTCTCGCTATCTCGTCATCGTCGTGATATATATATATATATATATATATATATATATATATATATATATATATATATATATATATATATATATACATATATACAACCCATGTACACAGTGCGCGTACTGTGTCTAACTCATACATTCATACACATCAATTTTCGCAATTGAACGGATTATTCCCTTTTATGGTTCGCCGCACATATAGCCGAAACAATTATAATCGAATATAAATGCCGCGCACACGCCTATCGAATTCTTCTTATATTACTCCGAGCACGAACGACTCTTATCCCCACGTCTTTTAGCGACGCGAATCTCGCGTTTTGTCAGCGCCTTTCTTCCGCGGTCACCTGGCATTAGGAGTCACCCTCCTCGTGGCCCTCAGCGTCTTCTCCAAGCTCCCTGCCTCGCTGTCTGGCTGGCTCCGCCGACTGCTCGATCACGCGGCACCGCGTGAGATTGGGCCCGCAACGCGCAACACCAAGGCTCCAGACGCGTCGATTGCTCGCCGAAACTGGCTGCGAAGGGACGAGCCAACCTCGTTGGTGGAAGACTGGCCCGCGCAGAGTTCGACCAAAGTTGGGCGAGTCCGAGGCACCGAGCGAACCGGATGCCCAGAGAACACTTTGTAAAGTCGTGCCCGTGACCGTGACCCTTTTGAAATAAATATCATTTTTTTTCTTTTCGAGTTTATTTATACCTGAGTGTCTGCGCGTACTACTGTAGGTTTTAAGTACTTACCCCTTTCGGGAGTTTGTCAATGCCTAAGGTAAGTGAGAGACAGAGATAGTAGGCCGACTAGACACCGTGGCCGTCGCGCTCAGAGTGAACGAGTAGCAGCAAATTCGGCGTCTCGTCGCACAAGGCTATGTTCCCCCCCCACTCATACCTTCTCGATACTTAAAATGTTTACTATCAAACTATCGCTCCTTTAGATAATCCGCTACAATCTCCACGTTGGATTTAAGCAGTGCGTACCACCAGATACCACTTAGCCCGGAGTCCAAAGAGACAATGGCCTTCACCGTGCCCGGCAAAGGGCTATTCCAATTTACGAGAATGCCCTACGGTCTTTCATATGCCGGAGCATCCTTCCAGAGGCTGATTAACAAAGTCATCGGCCCCGAACTCGAACCTTTTGCTTACTCGTATCTCAACGATATAATAATAGTCACTGAGACATTCGAGGAGCATAAAGAGGTTCTAAAAAAAGTTATGGACATGATACAGGACGCGGGCCTTGCAATAAATCGCGAGAAGAGTGTCTTCTGCCACGATGAGGTCCAATATCTTGGGGTCATAATAAATAGAGATGATTTTATGCCAGACCCCAAGAAATCAAGCACATCATAGAGTATCCGGTACCGAAAAACCTTCGTCAGCTGAGACGCTTCCTAGGAATAGCCTCGTGCTATAGAAAGTCTTTATCGAACTTCGCCACAATTGCTGAACCACTGACCGAACTATCGAAAAGGATCGGAAATACGAGTGGTCAACAGCACAAGAAGAGACCTTCCAAAAACTAAAAGCGCTAGTAGCTTGTGCACCGATTCTACACAGACCGGTATCTAACGTTCGTGATGCAATCCGACGCGAACGATACAGGCCTCGGAGCGGTGCTATACCATATAATGGACGGCGATGAAAGAGCCCTGGAGTTCGCCAGTCGAACTCTGAACACGGCCGAGAGGAAGTATAGCGTGACGGAACGAGAATGCCTAGCCATTCTCTGGGTAATTAAAAAGTTCCGACCGTATATAGAGGCCTACGACTACAATGTTATCACGGACCATAGCAGCTTGAAGTGGCTCCGTGACCTCGAAAACCCGACCGGCAGATTAGCTAAGTGGGCTTTGGAGCTACAAAAGCACAGTTTTACGTTCAAACATCGAAAGGGCTCGTTGATCAATGTCCCAGATGCCCTTTCACGGATGTTTGAGGAAGAAGAGCCAGCGGCCGCGTTAGAGCCCGAACGCGATACAAACCACCACTGGTACCTCAAGTTCGTGAAAGAGGTTCAACAGCGGCCGCGAGATTTTTCACATTCAGGCTGGGGAGACTGTACAAGTACGACCAAATGAAGTCATAGACGACTCTCTCGGCGACGACGATGCATGGAAGTTAGCAGTCCCTCACGAAAAGCGACGCGAAGTACTGAGAGAATGCATTACCTTGCAACTGCTGGACACTTGGACCGTGACAAAACTCTAGAGAGAGTAAGGCTGAAGTATTATTGGCCACACATGTCTCAAGATGTGGGCAGATACGTGAATCAGTGTCAAATTTGCCAGCAGTGCAAAGTCGAACAGCGCGCTCCAGCAGGATTTATGGGACGTCGCATTACAGAGCATCCATGGCAAATCATGGCCTCTTCTTCCAGGACCTGTTCACACGCTGGATTGAAGTAATTCCGATAAAAATGGCAGATGGTAAATCGGTAATAAAAGAACTCAACGAACAAGTATGTCTGCGATTCGGAGTCTCGGAGGTGTTTCTCTCCGATAACGGGACTGAATTTAAGAATGCACCCTTGAAGGCATTATTAATGGAGAGAGGCGTGCATCACACGTTTACAGCCCCATACCACT
The DNA here is from genome assembly GCA_036365515.1 of Torymus aiolomorphi. Taxonomy (NCBI): domain Eukaryota; kingdom Metazoa; phylum Arthropoda; class Insecta; order Hymenoptera; family Torymidae; genus Torymus; species Torymus aiolomorphi. The sequence goes on from CM070877.1 coordinate 64,287,499, forward strand.
CTAAGGCCAATTCTGTCGAGCGTGTGAATCGAACGGTGAAGGCAATGATCATGTCTTACGCAGAAGAAAATCACCGGTTCTGGGATAAGAAACTGAATGAGCTGGCGTGCGCGTACAATACGGCCGAACACAGCTCCACCAAGATAAGTCCTGCCATGTTCATTTACGGGCGACAGTCTGATGAGCCGAAGATACTAAGGCGGGAGGAAGACAGGCTAGCCGAAGAGCAAGGGCAGCAAGATGCGCTAAATCATTGGGTGGCACGCATGGACAAGATCTGCGAATTGCACGTTCGGGCGGCGGCCGACGCAAGCGGAGCAGGTGAGACAAGCCAAATACTATGACGCTCTTCGTCGACCTCCAGCTGTCTAGGCGATCGTGTATGGACAGAGAATAAGGTACTCTCCTCTGCAGTTGAGGGGATTTCTACCAAGTTAGCCCCGAAATACGCGGAGCCATATACGATTGTGAATATTCTAGGCGAAAACACCTATGAGATCCAAAGTGAGGATGGTCGAAAGATACGTCCCGTCCATGCGTAGCAACTCAAGCAATACGTCTCCGCAGAAGAGCGCAAGGACTACTTGGACAAAAGTAGTCAGGAAGTAGCCCGGTCGCTACCACCGACGAACTCTTCAGCCGAGCGTAGTGTGCCAGTGGGCAATGTAGTTAGCCAGGGGAATGTACAGCCTCGGGCGACGGCGAAGCGGCGCGGTCCACCTCTTAAGACCGCGCTATTAGTTAGGCCAGGAACGCGTGCGAGCGATGGCCGCCTACGCATGTGGCCGGTCCAACAGAACCCAGGCGAGGCCCAGGGACGCCTAAGGGTTCGAAGAAGAAGTCTGCACCTGCTGACACCGAAAATAGTAGTCCCCGTCGAACCCGAGGGTCCAAAAAGCGCTAGCTGTGCCGTCCAACAATTGTGTCGTCCGTACTAACCCGTGTTCGATCTTACCCGTGTTCGACCTTATCTTCACGCTTGTAGGTACGGCGACAGCCATGGATGGCAGAGCTGCTCGTAGGCTAAGTAGCGTCTGGCGGGAGGAGTAAGGCGTACACCCGCGCTTGTGCTCCGCGTGTAGCAAATCCATCTCGGAACGCGTAATATTCTCGTCATCCGTCGCGAATCTGCTTATTAGTTTCTGCAAGTTACGACATCCATCTTGATGTCTGCTACCGTACCGATCACATCGTACTACCACTCTCTTCCGCGTTTTATCGTTCGCGCCGTATCCTCTTTTTAACTAGACACCGAGTGTGTAGAGTGGAGGCGCCGACGGGAGTGTGAGAGAGTAGGAGAGAGTGAGAGAAAGAGAGAGAGAGAGACCGATCTGCGAGTGCCACGAGCAAGCGAGACAGCGAGAAGGTGCCGGCAGCGAGCCCGCCTGCCTACCTCATCGAAGTGAGTGCGAGAGAGAGACGCAACTCCTGTGAGAGCGACGGAGAGGAAGAGAGAGAGTCGAGTGTACCGGCAGCTCCTTCATCGTAAATCTTCTGCTCTCCTCTTGTACGGGCGGGTGTTTGTCAGCCCGTCGTACTTAACAAGTGCGCGCCTATTTTATAGCAGCTTCGCCGCGCACCGTAACTTTCGCGCGTTTGTATTGTAACTGTCGTGCGCGAACTGATTTATTTTAACTGCACGTGCGGTGTGCCTGTGTTAACCCTTTTGTGTTTAATATACTGTGATACCTTGTTACTCGTTGCGTTGTTCATTACAACCCATCCTTCTCTCGGATACCGCCGCCTCTGCGGGAAAACGACTCCGCCGATCGTTTACATATCTGCGTTTAGCGGCCGCGGTTTACTCTTCGAGCACGCGCTTTTCACTCAGCGATTCAATTAGTTGGGAAGCGAAGTTCGCGTGCGATCTTCGCATTGTTTTCGAGATTTCAGTAGCAGATCCCCAGGCAAGTCATTTTAGTCTGACACCTGCGGCACCGTGCTCTAGGGCATCGCTGGCCTGTGCCTTTTTGGGATTTTCCCCCACTAGCTATCTTGTTACACACTTAACAAAATCTGTTTGACCTTAAAATGACCTTGAAGGTCAATGTCAAGATCAAGGTCAAGGTCATGTTCGGACGTAAAATTTTCGGCTCTTTTCATTCCCGGGGTCAAATATAAGGGGTTCCATTTAAATAACTCGAATTGACCATAAATGATCTTGAAGGTGAATGTCAAGGTCAAGATCATGTTCGGACGTAATATTTTCCCCTTTTTTTTATTCCCGGGATCAAAAATAAGGGGTTCCATTTAAAAAAATCGACTTGACCTTAAAATGACCTTGAAGGTCAATGTCAAGGTCAAGGTAAAGGTCACCATTGGATGTCCCCCTCAGAATCCTACAACTTTTGTCTTCAAAGTTTTTTCCATCTCTCTTAGTTTTCGAGATATTTGCCTGGTGGTTTTAAAATGATACACCCTGTATATTTTACAGAAGAATTGTTATTGACGAAAATATGATTTTTGAAATTATTAAAATTTCAACTCCACTAGAGTAATAAATGTGTATAATATAATAACATTTTTTTATGTTGTAGACTATAATTAATTATATTTGGAGGGAATATGGTGTTTTGATTACACCACCAATATAAATGCAAAGTGTAAGATCGTTTAGGCCCATCATCCTAGATCGTTTGGATTTTGCTTGAGATTTTCATTTCAGTTGTTCTTAAATAAAACAATTAAAGCACAAGCGCGTTTTTTGTACAGAACGCGAATCGGATTTTCGCGTGGTAAATCGTGCTTGCCGGTATACAGTTAAGCGATATTCTAATTATTCTTTGATTAAAGATATTTTTTAAATTGTATTGCAACGCAAGATATTTGGAAATTCTACTCTTACTGTTGTGACATTTGTTGATTTCCATTTAATCAATAATATTAATAGAAACTCACTTATATAACAAATGACGTATGTTTTGGGGATTAGAGAATGGGAATGGGAACATGCATTTCAGAAACTGAGCTTGCGTGCTCAACGATAATTGTTGATCCTTCCTCATCCTTAAAAAAAAGTCAATCTTGACTGCGATTGATTACATTCTACATATAAATTGAATATAGATTATTTTGAATATAAAATAAATTTAACCATGTACATAATTAATTTACGCTCGGTGAGTGAATTTACTCAGAATACAACATGTTCTTAACTAAACAAATGTTATCCAAAATATCACAGTACTTTAATAAAATTAGGACATTGTATAAAATAATTTTGAAAAACAAAAATTTTACTTTTTTTCTGGAAAAAAGTATCTGAATTACCAGTCAAATTTCAATTCTATTAGAGAACAAAAATTGAAATAAAAAAATGTTTCTGGTATAATAATATAATGTAAGAAATTTTACATATATTATGGAGAAAAAAAAAGTTGCGAGCCGGGATCGAACTCGATTCCAAAAGATTAGAGCAAAAGTAGCTGCACGCCTTAGCCGTCGCGACTACCGCTACAATATCAATGTGATACAATAAAGTAGTTCATGTTTATTTTTCCCCCTTCAGCTTGAGTTGTGGCTAAGAATTTGGGTTTTGTAGCTTTCAGCTTTCGATTTCGTTCATTTGACGGAGCGGGGATTGCAGGTCGCTCAGCCATTGCCGGGCCTGGTTGAGGAAGTAAACAGAGCCGGGTCGCTCCAGCATACATGAGGCGTTTCACGTCAACTGTCCCAACGCGCGCCGCTGGAGTCCCACATCGTGCTATTTCTAACTACGTTTATGATACTAAAATATACTTAAAAAAATTGTTTGATAAGCGTTTTCGACGTATTTTTTCCTCAGCTTTCCAATGGCGTAAGCAGTTTTTCCGAAATTTTCAATTTTCACCTTCAAAAAGTACAAAACATGTTATATCTCAAAAAGTGTATTTTTAATATTTTTTTTGACCCTCTAGATCGAAAGCTGAGCATTTTTTACGTAGGAAAGGATATTTTCCAAAGAGTGCCCGAGATGTTTTTTGCGAGAAATATAATGCAAAAGAGTTTTTGAAGATGAAAATGGAAAATTTTGAAAAAACTACCAACATCATTGGAAAGCTGAGGAAAAAATACGTCGAAAACGCATATCAAACAATTTTTTTAAGTACTTTTTAGTATCATAAATATGAGTTAGAAATAGCAGGTTTTGGGGCTCGCGCGCCGCGCGCTGGGACAGTTGACGTGAAACGCCTCACATACGTTCAGTGCACACGCACCAAGCCGCCGCGCCGTCTTCTCCCACTTCCCCCACTCCGCTCCGTGCACATGTTCCAACAGCCTATCAGAAGAAATGTGTACAGTTCGAGGATTTGGCCGCGAGAAGCAGCAGTGCGCCGTGCACACAAACTTTCCTTACTTTTTTCCGGGGCGCTGGCAATCTCTCTATTCATCTCTTGTAAGACTAGGTCTAGCTAGCAGCCGGTAGTTCGTGGGCAGCAGTTGGCAGCAGAGACAGCGCGTATAGTACGCTCGCATATTACCCCGCGAACCCCAGGGAGGGATCCTGACCCTCTCATAGTTGGACCCCGTAACAACATATATACGACCCACATATAGTCAGAGGAACCGAAACGCACGTAAAAAGTATGCCTACAAGCAAACGAGTATAGAGTGAATATTTCTATAAAATTAATATCCGAAACACAAATAGCTGGGTGCGGCAAGATGCACGTGGAATTTCCACGTAGGTGGATAGGCAAAGAAGGTTTTCATAAAACAAAAACTTCATATTCCAAATATGCATAAGATGCAATATGTACACAGAAATGAATGCAGACTCGAAGAAAAAGATAATTGAGTTAAGTATCTTCTCGACGATACCCAGAAGGGTATCATAGAAATGAGCTTATCGCCGCCAGTAGTTGTTTGAATTTTGCTTCCTCCTAGAGGAAGCTTTGTGATAGTAAATTTTTGAGTTGTTGTAAAAACATGTTATAATTGTGTTCCGAGATGTTAGAAATCAAAATACATGGTTTTTGAAAAATGTCTGTATGGATGTATAGTCTAAGCAATAGGGGGGAGAAGAGGTTACAAAAATTCCATCCCGGATAAAAAACCGCTGCCAATTCATTGGCACGTAGCTTCCTCAACCGTAATTTGTTGATTCCTTTAATTAATTTTTATAACAAAATTTATAATTTTTTAAAAAATTTATTGCATAATTATAATTAAATTCATTTATGAATATTAAAGATTGTTAGTTTTTAAATGTATTTATTTATTTATTATTTATTTATATCAAATTTATATAAATTTTGAGCTGATAAATAAAGTTATCATTTGAAACAGAAGTAAAATATCTATATTTTATAATAAAATAAATAGCTATCATTGTTCTTTTGTTATTAACAAAAACGTGTTTTTTTAAAAAAGTTCATAACTCACAAATAAATTATAATAATGCAGAATATAGTGCATTCATAATGCATAATTCATAATTATAATTGATTATAATAGATATAATTTTTAAACATTTTAATTCATTTTGTTGGTTGGTTTTTAAAAATTAAAAAAATCATCGAATGTCTACTCAATGACGTTTCCTCATTCCACACCACCTAGCGGTAGATATCACTGGGCGTTTTTTAAAAATAAAATATAAATCTTTTTTTCAGAGAGGTCGAATACTATTGGAAGCATTCGGGCTCTTAGATTTGGTCTTAGTTAACCCGAGATCTACTTACACTTTTAGAAGAGGAGACACAGGGTCTGTGGTAGATCTGACTTATGTTAGCAGCTGCCTTATTGGCGCAGTTGACGCATGGATAGTGAGTGAACACTACACAAATAGTGATCACCAGGCCATAATAATGGAGGTAGGAAAAACAAGAAAAGGATCCAGCGTTAGTGTACAGACCAAGAGAGTCGGTTGGGTAACGAAGGACTATGACAAGGAGATGTTTCTGTTGGCACTGGAAGAAATGAAGCTGTCTGGGACGGCGAACAATAAGGCGAAACTGGTGATGGAAATAATCACTAGAGCCTGTGACGCTGCTATGCCAAGACGAGTGACCAGCCATAGGCGACCACCAGTATACTGGTGGGACATGGACGTCGAGAGTGCCCGCAGCGAGTGTCACTGAACTAGGAGGAAGGAGCAACGGGCAAGGAAGAAATACTACAAGACTGGTCGAGGTCAGGAAATAGTGGAAGTCCGAAATCAGGAAATGAAAGACGCTAAACGGAAACTCAAGAAGAAAATCCGGGACAGCAAACGACGGTGTGTTAAAGAATTACAGGACGAGGTAGAGTTGGATCCCTGGGGTCGACCGTACAAGGTGGTGATGAAGAAAATATAGGGAAGCTATGTACCCCCTCCCAAGTGCCCGGAACTATTATACCGGATTGTGACTACTCTGTTCCCCAGACAGCTGGAGGAACCGTGTGTTATCGAAGCGGAGATAAGTGAGGAAGCCTCTCCCCAAATCACAAAGGAGGAACTGCTAGCTGCATGCAAAAGGGTAGGAAACAAGAAGGCTCCGGGCCCAGATGGCATTCCCAATATGGCATTGAAACATGCTATCTGCGCACACCCAGAGGTTTTCGTAAACTTGTACAACTCATGTCTCGAAGAAGGAAAATTTCCCACTATTTGGAAGACACAGCGCTTGGTGCTACTGCCAAAAGGAAAGAAGCCGCCTGATGACTCTGCCTCGTACAGACCACTCTGCATGCTGGACACACCGTGGAAGATCCTAGAATGCATACTCTGCGTTAGAATGGACCAGGCTATTGAAGGCGCAGGAGGACTGGTGGAATACCAGTACGGTTTTCGCAAGGAGCGTTCTTGAAACAGCACCTTGAAATTGTGAGCGATAAGGCAGCGAAAGTGGGCGCCGCTCTATCACGATTGATGCCAAATGTAGGAGGGGCAAGTCAAAATCGAAGGTTACTCTTAGCCAGTGTAACCACATCGATTATGCTGTACGGGGCCCCAGTATGGGCTGATGCCATGCTGGTAAAAACCTATGCACGAGCATTGGCTACCGTGTATAGGCGAATGGCGTTAAGGGTGGCTTATCGTACGGTATCAAACGAGGCGGTGTGCATCATAGCAGGTACACCGCCCATTGACCTCTTAGCCATGGAGAGAAAGGACATGTACGAAGCAAGAAGACGTGGAAACGACAACATCCGGAGGGAAATCTGGGAGACCGCAAGAAATAAGACGATGACTGTATGGCAAGCAAGATGGGATGCCAGCGAAAAGGGGCGATGGACAGACCGTCTCATACCAAAGTTAGAGGACTGGATTGACAGGAGACACGGAGAAGTAAATTACTACCTCACACAACTTCTCACCGGACATGGATGCTTTCGAGCTTACCTGTACCGGTTTAAGCTAGAACACACTCCAAGCTGTCCAGTATGTTTGGATGCAAACGAAGATGCACAGCACGTCTTCTGTGACTGCTCGCGATACCGACAGGAGGGAGAAGAACTCGAGAGTTATCTCCAGATCAGAGTGATTCCCGAGTCTATTATGACGACGATGCTGATTTCAGAGGATGGATGGAGCGCTATCAGTAATTATGCTGCGAGCATACTCCAAAAGGTCAGGAAAGACGAGGAAGAAAAAAGAAGACGAGAGATGCGGCACAAAGCTGACGATCGGACGATGCGGTAAGAAGTAGACGGAAGAAGTAAAAATACAGGAAGGGCTGCAAGATGCAAGAAATGACGACCTCATGCAGTAAGAGTAGGCAGAAGCCATACGCTTCCCCGCGAAGGATTGCTTTGCGGCTGTACCGCGGGGATACTGACCTAAGAAGATAAGAGGTGGAGTTTTAGTGGGTATACCTGGCGCAGGCCCGTGCCAGGGGAGTCCGTACGGCTCCTATCTGTGCATTAAGCATTTCTAAAACTCTTCGGGAAAACACACACACACACACACACACACACACACACACACACACACACACACACACACACACACACACACACACCCGTGTCGAGTTGCTAGTCTCGCATCAGGCGCCTCCCCAGGTGGCGGATAGGGGAAAGCTCATCAGATATGAAGGGCACCGGGGAAATAAAATACCCGGGGTGGACCAAAACTGGCTAGGGGAAGGCACCCCAAATAACAAACCAACCATGGACGTAGTGAATGAGAGATACGCATTACCCCAAGTGGGTGCCCTCAATGGAGGGGTTAATTCCACCACCGATTCCGATCGGGTGAAAGCCCCGGTGGTCGGTGCAGGCTCCACGGATTTTGGGGGGAGCCACATACACCATACCAGGAATAAGATGGAAGAAGAAGACGAAGTAAGCCAGGATAGCGCAGATGCAGCTGCCTTCCGAACCCTACAAACAAAGGTAGAGGCTCTGGTGGACTTTATTCTAGATAAAAAGAACATTCACAATGAGCTCAAGTCAATGGCGAAGACTACCCAAAGAGCCTTAAAAGAATTCGTCAAAAGTCGAAAAAGTCATGTGTCTGGACAAGCTACCAGACCTACCAAGGACGGAACAAGCCAAACATCACCGCTCTTTCGGAAAGGGAAGGCGTCGGTAGTACACACCGAACGTAACCGCCCCTCACCGCCACCAGAGCCAAACGAAAAGAAGGCGAAGATACGTGCTTCCTCACAGATATCTGCAAAAAAACCGGAAGCTCAGATAGGACAGACCGACTGGGCAACCGTCGTAAGTAAAGGAACACGCAGAAGATATGAGAGACTCAAGACTGACGGCAAGGAGAAAGTAGTGCAGGTACATACCACGGTTAGGCGGAGGCCAGCTCGATCTGATGCCTTCAAAATAAGAAGGTGCGGTGAGACCACCTACGCCGACATCCTAGGAACTCTCAAAGGGGCACCTGAGTTGAAGGCACTGCAAGAAAGGGTCACGCGCATCAGGCGCACCAAGGCAGGAGAGTTGCTTTTGGAGCTAGACAAACCAAACATCGTGTCGCATGAACTGCAGACATTGGTCTCGTCTACCCTTGCAGGGTCAGCGATAGTACAAACGTTGTCCCATAAGGAGACAATCGAAATCAAAGATTTGGACGAGACAACAACAGCAGAAGAGGTAACACAGGCGATCACTTCAATTATCCCCCGAAATGATGACCGCTGGGGATGTTAGACTCCGGGCGTCTTACAGTGGCACTCAAGCAGCCAGCGTTATGCTACCTGTAGCAATGACAGAAAAGCTGCTGGAAACTAGAAAACTCAGAATAGGATGGGTCAATTGCCGGGTCCGGTTACGTGAAACAGTGACGGGTTGCTTCAAGTGCCATGAAATCGGACACCTGGCACGGAATTGTAAGAGTGTAATTGACCGGTCATCCCTGTGCTTCAAGTGTAAAACCGAGGGTCACAAGGCAGTGAACTGCCCGACCAACAACGAGCAGGTAACGATGGAGGTCGTAACAACAAACAACGATGGCTAAAGTGCTTCAAATCAACATGAACCACTGTGCAGTAGCCCATGACTTGCTGCCCCAATTGATCCGAGATGAGAAGGCGGACATAGTAATCATCAGTGAGCAGTACAGGGACAAAAATGAACCAAACTGGGTAAGGGATCGTGCCAGCACGGCGGCCATCTGGGTATGCGGAGAACTCCACATATCCAAAAAAATGGACGTCCTTCAGCCCAAATTCACCTGGGTTGAAGTATCCGGTATAAGATTACACAGCTGCTACCTACCACCCAGCGAATCAATAGAAGAGTTCGAAAGATCCCTAGATGCTATCGTCACTAGCGTTAGAACCTCCACGCTGCCAGTCGTAATCGGGGGGGACTTTAACGCTTGGGCAATTGAGTGGGGAAGCAAGAAAACGAACAACCGCGGCCACGCACTGCTTGAGACCTTCGCGATACTAGAGCTAGAGATTGCTAACATAGGGACAAAGCCGACCTACACTAAAGGACGAAAGTCTTCCATAGTAGATCTGACCTTTGTCGACCCCAGATTAAGTCGGGAAGGCTCATACTGGCAAGTCAGTGATCGGTACACTGGCAGCGATCACCGAGCTCTCACATACCAGCTCCACCCGACAGGCAAAAGAGCGAATATGACCCGGATGCCGAAGAGAGAAATGGGCACCAGCTACTTTCGACAGGGAAGCTTTTCTCTGCTTTTTGGAAGGAGCATCTGTCGAAGGAACAGCTGAGGTTAGGGCTCAAAGCCTCTCGGAGACCATCACAGCGGCATGCGATGCCTCGATGTCCACAAGGACGAACCACCGGGGACGCTTACCAGTCTACTGGTGGAACAAGGAGATTGCGGTAATACGTAAAGAGTGTCTTCGTGCTAGGAGCCTGCACCAAAGAGCAGTCCGTGGACCGCTGTATGATCAATTAACAACTAGATATGAGCAAAAGAGGAAAGAGCTGAATATTGCCATCAAGACAGCCAAAAGAAAGTGTTGGCAAGACTTCTGCGAGGAAGTGGATAGTGACCCGTGGGGACGGCGGTACAAAACGGTCATAAATAAAATCAATCCCAGAGGCACCAATGCTCCCTCCTGTCCAACCTTTCTTGATAGAGTAGTCCAAAATTTATTCCCACAACACCAGGAACGGCAACATGGCACTGGTCTAACGGAAAGAATCGGTACAGCCGAGCCAACAGCAGTCACCGAATCAGAAGTGAAGATAGCGGCCAAAAAGATTGCCATAAGAAAGGCCCCAGGACTGGACGGCGTTCCTGGTTTAGCTATAAAGACTGCAGTTCTAGAAGTTCCTTGCATATTCAAGGACACTTTCAATGCATGCCTAAGTGAAGGAATATTCCCGACACAGTGGAAGATACAGAGGTTGGTACTCCTTCCTAAGGGAAATAAACCCCCGGATGAACCATCCGCGTATCGACCACTCTGCATGTTGGATATAGTCGGAAAATTGTTTGAACGTATCATATCCGTCAGATTGGAGGCAGCTATACAAAAGATCGGCGGCTTGTCTGATAACCAATTCGGCTTTAGAAAGGGTCGATCAACGATCGATGCTATCGATAGGGTGGTGTCAGTAGCTGAGAACGCCGTTAGTGGTAGCCGGTGCACAAAACGCATGTGTGCTATAATTGGTTTAGATGTACGGAACGCGTTTAACACGGCCAGGTGGGATAAAATCATGCTCGCATTGGAAGACCTAAGCGTGCCACTGTACCTTCGAAGAGTAATCTCGAGTTACCTAACTGACCGCACGCTTCTCTATGATACCGACGACGGTATGCATTCTTATAAGATCACAGGAGGCGTGCCACAGGGCTCTGTACTAGGATCCCCAATCTGGAACATCATGTACGACGGATTGCTTAGGCAACTGCTCCCACATGGGGTGTCGATAGTAGCTTACGCAGATGATATTGCTCTCATTATCGTTGGGAAAGCCATCGAAGATGTGCAATACCTCGGAGATACGGCAATCGAGGTAGTAGGAGATTGGCTGAGCGACCATGGACTCAGTCTTGCTGCCGAAAAGACCGAGGCAGTGCTCATTGCCAGAACAAAAAAGAGAGTCTACGCCACTTTCACGGTCAACGACGAGAAGATCAAGACAGGGGACACCATGAAGTACCTAGGAGTTACAATAGATGCGCGGATGTCGTTCAAAAACCACCTTAGGAACACAGGATTAAAGGCATCAAAAGTGGCTCGAGCACTCGCAAGCATCATGCCAAACATAGGAGGGCCGAAGCAGCCACGACTGTTGCTTCTTTCATCGGTGGTTTATTCCGTGATTCTATACGGAGCCCCCATCTGGGCTAATGCTATACGTAGTAACCCAAGCTAGGGTGCAGCTTGCCGAAGGGCCTGCAGGACAATCGTGCTGAGAGTGGCCTGCGCCTACCGTACCGTGTCAGACATCGCTCTCTCGGTAGTCACCGGACTGCCACGCTTGGACCTAATGGCATGTGAGAGAGCTGAGGTGTATCGTGGAGGAGTGATAAGAGAGGAGGGTGAACTTGATCAGGGACCACGTCAAAACCGATGGTCCAGGAAGACTGTGGAAGAGTGGCAGCGCCGATGGGATATAGCAGATAAAGGTCGGTGGACCCATCGCATTATTCCATGTGTCGTGGAGTGGACGGAGAGGAGACACGGACTCGTGACCTTTCATCTCACCCAGGTACTAACTGGGCATGGCTGCTTTCGCAGCTACCTGAAGAGAATTGGAGTGTACGAAAGCGCGGAGTACCCAACATGTTCTGAAAGTGATGAGGACGTTGGACACGCTTTGTTCGTATGCCCCAGGTTTCGGGAAGAGAGAGAAAGGTTTCAGGCCTTATGGGAAGGCCCCCTAACTCCCGAGGGCATCGGGAGATGCTTACTCTCTTCACAGAGAGGATGGGATGCTGTGATTGGTCTCGTCACCGAGGTGGTGGACAGATTGAACTCCATAAGGCGAGAAGAAGAAAGAAGAGAAAACCGTCTCACAGAGGACCAGGCGGGGTAGAGGGCCGTAGAGGCTGCGACTACCCTCCGCGAAGTAATGCCTAACGGCGGTTTCCGCGGTGGGAATTACAGTCGGGGGGAGGCCCTGCTATAGAACAACAGCAGGGGGTTTTAGTTGGTATTGCCAGAAATGGTCGAGTCCTACATAACATCTCGTATGCGTAAATGCATTTTTCCTAACCTCCTCCTCAAAAAAAAAAAAAAACACACACACACACACACACACACATATTTTAAAAGTAATTATGTAATAAAATAATATTTTAATAACGTATATTTTTCAAATTGATGTTATTATTAATTTGTTTAATTTCGTTTCGTAAATAATTAATTACTGAGATAATAGAGATAATAAAAATAATTTTGTTGTAGAAAAGTTAAAGTCTTATAAGCAAAATACTGTTGTAATAATAAAAATTTATTAAAATAACGAAAATAGTGCAACAAAAATTATAACTTAACGAAAATAAAAAAATTCCGGAATAATTTTGCTCTTAAGGCGAACGAAATCGTGACGAACGAAATCATGATATACGTGTTCATCTCGTCGAGCTACCCCAGATTAAGTACAAAGGATTTTTGTGCGTCATTTAGAAGCCGAGATAATGAAGATTTTGTAAGCACGGTCGATTTTGAACGTACGAAATCAGCTTTTCGAGCACCCGCTCGGCGCTATTGCCACTCCGCCGCCCTCCACAGCTGACGCACGAAGCGCCCGCGCGCTTGACTTTATCACTCAATTATTAATACTAGCAATCAATAAACCATATCCTAGTATTTTTTTATTGAAAATATAGGTATTCGATAGTAACCTCCCACAAACCCCATCGCTGTAACATGTTAATTGCGTCCTCTAGATTTTTTAAAAATAAAAACATTATCTCGGCTCCAGAAGGTCGTAGAAAGTTTTTATTTTTTAAATACGTGAAAAAATGTCAGTAATCGATTGCCATAATAGCCATTACTATAAAATAAAAATTGAAAAAGCTATACGAAAAAAACACGTCCAAAAAAGAGGATACTTTTTCAAAGTGATTTTTTGAGCATTAAAGTTGAAAAATTCGTTATAATTGTATAATAACGTGATAGAACAAGTCATCTAGAAAAATAAAAGTGTTTGATCGTTACTGTACGACCATCCGTCGACGAGAAATAGCCAATTTTGGAGAGTGCCTTTTTCTCGAAAAATTGATATATCTCGAAAAATAATGATATTTTTAAATTTTTCAAAAACGCGCTCATTTGTCTTGCCATGAGCTATACTTACAGTAAATATAAAGTATCCAGGCATAAAATTGACCGAGTACTAGAGAACCCGATTTTTAGAGGTTTTTTCGATATATCTCGAAAAGTAACAAAAATCGATATACATGTATTTACATGAATCGATAGATCTTTTTAATACCTACAACTTCCTAATTTAACTTATTTTGATCCGAGTTATAGTTTTGCTTCCTCCTAGAGGAAGCTTTGTGATAGTAAATTTTGACCGGACAGGTCTAATTTTTTTTGTTTTTTTTTGCGTGATGGCGGGCAAAACTCCATTTTTTGATTGGGGTGATGCGTTTTTGTTTTTTTTTTCAAATTTTCGATTTTCTGAAAACTGTTTTTTGATTTTTTTTAATGATAGGATCGAGTTATTCGAATCTGATGGGTAGCGTTTGAAAGAGAATTAAAATACCTATATTTTCTAAAAAAAGAAAAGTTTCTAGCTATCACAGTTCTTTTGTTATTAACAAAAACGTGTTTTTTTTAGAAGCTTATAAGTCCTAAACTTAACGGTAAATTTTTTTGAGAAAAATCATGATAATACAGAATATAAAAGCTATAATCTGTTAAAATTTTAATACATTCTGTTATGACGGAAAATTATTCTCCGTCATTTTCCTCTCTCCCCGCATTAATCATGTACTAATTCCTCACAATTGTTATAGGTGCAGACGACGCGGAAGGACGCCTGACCGAGAGAGATGGAGAGAGAGAGAGAGAAAGCGCGTGGAGCGCGCGCGAACCGTTTAGACTTGGGAGAGAGTCAATTAGTCTCGTTTGGGATAGCCCCCGTGCTCCTTGCCCCAAAAATATACGGGAGAGTTCCGTGACGTGCGCCCTCGGATTGAGAGTGTGTTTGTGTGAGTGTGTGCACCCTGCCACGAGTCTGTGGCCCGTTCCAGCCTCCGGGAGGCAACCGGAAGCGACCTGCGCACCAGGAGCTTCGGCGAAGCGTCTTCGGCGGCAGCGACTACGCACCATTTGTAAGTGCCGGCTCGACTCTTCTCTCTCTCTCTCTAACTCGCGGCAACTCGGGCCTCCTTCTTGCACCCGCTGACCGCGAATCGCACATTCTGCGCTGTGTCCCCTTTTCCCCTCTTTGACTCGTTCAATAAACCTTGTTATATGTTATTTAATTCTCGCGAGTGGTCATTCATTTGCTACCCCATTCTCCCACCTTTATTCAATTCAACATTCGCATGCGGCGTGCATTGTACGAGCCGCGCTAGCCTCGCCGCCGCATGCACTACATTTGTAACCGGATAATCCCGAGCAGCCGGAGAATTAATTATCCGTTACACTGTATGCTAGATTTAGAGTAAAAAATTGAAAAATGAAAAAAATCAGTTTTGTATGTCCAACGATTACAAGAGTAAAATTGACTTAATGGCTTCAAAATTCCTTTTAGAGTAGATCTTTTATAGTTCTCGGTCGAGTTCTTTGGGCAAAATGATTGGTCCATAAATGTCAGAGATATTTGTGGTTAAAAATTTTTTGACGTTTTTTAAAAATCGTAATATCTCGAGAACGGCTCTATGTATCTGAATGGGGTGGATGGCATTCGAAATAGAATTAAAATACCTATATTTTCTAAAAAAACTAATTTTCTATCTATCACGGTTCTTTACTTATCATCAAAAATAAAAACGTGTTTTTTTTTTTTTAAAACTCATAACTCCAATGATGTTATCAGCGGTATATTATAAAAGTATATAGTATTGGCGTCAAAATTTAATATGTTTGAATTTTCAAGATTGAATTCTTGAGTTTAAGTATTCAAAACTGATGAATAATTAAAATAGTATAAGAGTAGGTGGCGCTTCGATCGGGGTAGCGTGTAGTGCAGTATGTATTCCGGTCGGGTTCAACAAGCTGTGGGTTAGTCACGAATGCCTCAGTACTGCATACACGCCTACACGGTGCGGTGCGCCGTGCGTTGTGCGTACATATAAGGGATTTTCTAGTGCTTTGATAATTTGTCGCCATATTGGAAATTATAGGAAATTATATATTCAAAGTTTTATTTATTTTTTTGTATTGATTTTATGCGTTTTTGAACCTAAAAAGGAAGGCTAAATTCATTTCGCGATTTTACATAATTTTAGAGCAGAGGGAGAGAATGAATTTCTTTACACGATAGGTAAAAAAAAGTCACTTTTTAAAACATATTTTTATGTAGGAAAAAGCCGAAAATTATTCATGCGTTACAAAAATTAATTTAATCTCTAAATTAAACAAGATTTATATTTTATTGTTAAAAAACGCGCAGTGATATCTACCGTGATAGCTAGGTGGTGTGGAATGAGGAAACTTCATTGAGTAGGCATTCGCTGATTTTTTTTTAATTTTTAAAAAACCAACCAACAAAATGAATTAAAATGTTTAAAAATTATATCTATTATAATCTATTATAATTATGAATTATGCATTATGAATGCATTATATTCTGCATTATTATAATTTATTTGTGAGATATGAACTTTTTTAAAAAAACACGCTTTTGTTAATAACAAAACAACCGTGATAGCTATTTGTTTTATTATAAAATATAGATATTTTACTTCTATTTCAAATGATAACTTTATTTATCAGCTCAAAATTTATATGAATTTGATATAAATAAATAATAAATAAATAAATAAATTTAAAAATTAACAATTTTTAATATTCATAAATGAATTTAATTATAATTATGCAATAAATTTTTAAAAAAATTATAAATTTTTTTTTTTAAATTAATTAAAGGAATCAACAAATTACGATTGAGGAAGCTATGGGCCAATGAATTGGCAGCGGTTTTTTTTCCATATTGAGAATAACTGATGTTACAATTCAATTTGATCAAAACTATATTGAATACAAAATTCTAGTATAACTAAATTCAAGAATTTTTGAATACTATAATATATATTATGAATCATTATTTTCGGCTTAGAAAATTAAAAAAAAAAATTTTTTGTTTCAAATATAGATTATTTTGTCAACAGGTTTTACTAATAAAAAAAATATTTTTATTGGAGAGAAAATGCATTTTGTACTATCAACAGATATAAGTTACTACAAATAAATGTCATTTTAAAATGGAAAAAAGAAAAAATTAGCGCCTTTGTTGGTCCATTTTTATCAATGAAATATAGATAAAAATTTAATTTCATCACTTAATAGATCAATAAATAAAATTCATCATCAAAATAGAAAATTGAAGGTTTTAAAAAAATTTTGCCTACAACAAATCCGTATTTCTGAGGAATCGATTACCATACTACGTATACAATTTTGAATACTTATGTACACTTCATCAAATTAAATTTCTAAAAAACTAATAATAATGAAAACTAATAAAAACTAATAAAAACTAATAATTATGTACACTTCATCAAATTAAATTTCTAAAAAACTTCATTATTTCCTTTTTATGCTTCACTTTCTACTAGCATTATCTTATTTTTAAAAATTGTTAATTCGAACCATCAAACAATAATCGACACAAATAAATAACTCTATTACGAAAACAAAAAAATAAAAGTTGACTCGGCCGAAAATCTTTATAAGTGTACCTACAAACGAGACGTTATATATTCCAGTTTTATTTACTTAAGGGTAGAGACCATTTGAAAATGACCAAAAAATCGATTTTTTGCTTTCTCAAAGAGAAAGCTTGGTAACGGTGAAATTTTTCAATCTCGAGATTTCGATGATTTTCAATATTTCTGAGCTCCCTGAGTCGAGATATGTATTTTCTAGAAAATGTCTGTGTGTGTGTGCGCGTGCACGTGCGCGTGTGTGTGTGTGTCTGTTATAAATTTGTCGCAGCATAATTCGAAACTGGCCAGAGATATCAAGTTTATCTTTGGCAGGTATTTAAAGCTTATTTTGAAGTTGTGCAAGTTCAATTATATAGTTGATCGGTGTCACGGGGTGGATTTTCGGGCTAAAGCACGTTCAAAATAAAATTTTTAATTTTTAATATTAATTTAATTAAGTAATTTAATAAATTAGATTTGAAACTAGGATTAGATACCCTATTATTACTAATTAAAGTTAAATTTAGATTAGTAAATTAGTAATTGAAATTTAAAATATTTGAGTGTATTTTAATCTTAGCGGTTCAATTCCATATCTCTCGGTTCAACTCCCGGAGATATAATAGCCAAATTAGATAACAGACGCTACAACGTCGTGCAATGTTAACCTAATCTGGTTACTTACCGTGCAACACGCAAGTCGAAGACTCGCGCTTTATTTCTGACCAGTGACTCGAACTCCTCTCCTGGTCACTGGTTCGTGTGCCGGCTGCTCAGATGTAACGAAACGTATTCTCTTACGTAACGACCGCGGAGGCATCGGGGAGCGGGGAATGACTAAGGTCGCGAAATGATAACTCGAGTGGTTAAAGTTAATAACAAAAGACTATGGTTTATTAAATAAAAGGTAAAATGAGTTGAATGAATAATTAATAATTTAGACAGTGGAAGTGCCGCGTTGAAATAGGTTAATTTCCCTACCTAACGGTGCGCCAGCACGTTATCTCAGACGTCAGCTGTCTCGGAGGCTGACGTCACGCTCGTGGTAATTTACGCCGCGCACGTGAGGTATAATATGCCTCACGTGTGCGGTATTCTACGCGCGCGCTCACCGAGTAAAGCGACGAAGTGTGAGAGCAGTCGCGATCGTCGCGCGACGCACACATGTATAAGTGTGAGAGAGAGGGTAGATGGCGGGTTTACACGTGTGCGCACCTGTTGTGCGCACTCACCGGCTTTGAAATAGCCGGTGGTTTGACCTTGCGCTTAACCTTGATGAAGTGCGAACCCGATGCCCACACTCTCTCCTCGCACTTGCTCTCACCGCACGAGAACGCCTACTCTAAGCCGATGTCCAGGTACGACGAGCCTGGACAAGCGGTTACGCGGAGATAATTCGCGGCGCGGTAGATGCGTGCACGCTTACCTTTACTATCGAAAGCTACAGCGTACAGTCTAACAGGCCTCGCAGCAGACTCTTCTCTCTGCAGCAACGATTTGGCCGGTTCAGCTGTCTCGTAGCCGCGGTTTGGCGACGAGGAAGATTGTGCGGCAGGTTGATCTCGCCTGTCGCACGATTGATTAAAGTCTCCACGTCCAGCGGCGCAAGTACCCGTCGATGAATCACGAGAACTAGCGTGAAAGCTTCAGCGTACACGGCACTATCACTCTCGAGCTTTGCGGGCGAAAAAGCTAATCTTTTCTTGTGAATTCCGGAAATAAAAGCGGAGCGTACTCGGGCGCGTGTTCCTTATCTTCAAGCGAACTATAAGATGGGCCGGCTCGCCGAGGTCTGCTAGTCATCACGTCGATGCAGCTCAGATTCTGCATCGACGCGCCATCTCGCGTTCGCGTGCATGAGGTACATCAACTACGGCTTATACGCGACGTCGGTACGGCAGACTGTGACACCCCCCACCCAGATGCTACTAATCTCCTGATATGGGACTCTGCAATTCAATCTGGCGTCGCTAAGACCTGAAAAGGGCTAAGGTTCTAGAAGTACTCAAGCGAATGCGACTTTTATAGAAAAATAAAAAAGATTTTATTCAAAGAATAATAATAAAAAAAAAAACAAAAGGCGCCGCTTCGTCACCCAAAATTTTGCTGATGTGTCTGCCGATAATAAAACGGGTTGAGTGGGTCCTGATTCGCGGTTACAAGGCAGGTAGCTGGGTTGCGGACGTTGAGGTGCCCGCAAAAGAAGTACCGTCTCGGTTGTCGCGGTTCTCCGGGCAGACGCCGGCCAGAAGAAAGGGACCTCGGGGGTCTGGTAGATACCGCAGGAGCGGGTGCCTGTACTTGAGGGCGACTCCTCGAGGGCCTTCTCCTAGACTTACTCCTCTGGCGGCTCTTCGGTCTGCTCGGACGGGTCTCCTTTACGGGTACTGTTGTCGCACCAGGGGCAGGCCTCCTCCTACTCCTGGCTACTTCTTCCTCTTCTGCCCTGGCCCTCGCGAGTTCGGCCTGTACCCGGGCCATCTCATTTTCTTTGGCCTCGCGGAGGCGTCGAGCTTTCTCCAAGGCTTTCGCGAGCCTCGCGAGCCCTACTCTCGCTTCGCTGTCGGCGAAACTCGACTGCCGCCGCGAGCTCTTCTTTGCGGCCCAGGACCAGGTTAAACCACTTTTCGGAGTGGACCTCTTGCCTCTTCCTTTTCTCTAGCCAACTGGGATAGCTCTCGAGATGCTACCAAGTTGGCTTCGAGTTTCATCCAAGCGACCGACATGGGGGAGCGGACTGACAACTCACACAACTCGCTATTCTCCGCAGGCTCCTCTACCTGCGGAGTATTATGGGCGAGGCTTTCCTCACTGGCCCAACTCTTCCGTTTTTCCGACTCCACAGGCTCCACTACCTGTGGAGCCGACGACTCCTCTTCGATCTCGCTACTCTGGCTAACTACCAGAGTAGCGACATCTGTCTCGGTCTTTGGCCGACGCCGAATCTACCGTGTTGGTGATGGAACTACTGGTTCCCCTGCCGGTAGTTCTTCAATAGTTAAGGAGGATCCCTCCGCGACTCCTCCTAAAATGGCAGGTATTCCGGCACCTGGTATTATCCGGCCAGGTGTAGGAGGCATCAGCTGCACCTGTGCCAGCAGCTGGCCTACCAGCTCGAGGAGCTGCTGCTGATTCAGCTGTCCGAGACTCATCCTGTGGACAGAGGAGAAGATAGCGTTTATCCTCTGGAACCATAGTTCGGATTCACGCGTGTTCTCCGGGGGGACGTCGAGACAGGGTCACAGGTTAGTACGCGATTCCGCGAACCTTTGGGTCGGCCACGAGATCGTTTTGGGGGCTCGCTCGCAATAGGAACGGGGTTGATTGGTACAGGAGAAGTTTCGCCTGGCCTTCTCGTGACTATCGCAGTCTTTCTCGGCCTACCTCTCCCGCGAGCTTGCGTTGTCTCGGCAACCTCGTCCTGATCTTGCCCAGCGCCCGCTGGCGGCTGGGTCCTCGCAAGTGGCGGGTCGCTCTTCGCCGTTTCTTCTTCTTCCCCCGGTGGTCGGGCAACGTCATCCTTTCCTTCAGTTATATCGCTATTGGGTGTTTCCTCGTTATCCTCGGGGTCTTTTCCTGCGAAGTATGGCTTCAAGTGTTCTGCATGGACCAGGTCTTCAACATCTCTTTCCTGATCCACCCGTTTATACGTGTTGGGCCCTTTTTTCTCCAAAATCTCATAAGGGCCAACGTATTTCGATGCCAACTTCGCCATCACTCCTTGAGCTGCCGAGGATAACGCGGGATTTTTCTTCCACACGCGATCTCCGATCTCGAACTTCGGTTCTCTCTGCCTGGCATCATGCATATCTCAGCATGCCTCTCTTGTTCTTCTCTTGAACGGTGACCAGCATCATCTAGCATATTGCTGAGATTTTTCATCCTTTCTAACCAGGCGTCTTCGTCCTCTTGAACAGCAGTCTCTTCGACTACCTGATCTTGCTCCCTCCTCTTAGTCCCGGGAGGTACTGGCTCTCTGCCATAATTTAACATGGCTGGCGGCTTACCAGTGGCGCTATGGGGTGCATTATTTAGCGCGAACACTAGTTCAGGTAGCTTCTCATCCCAAGTATTATGTTTTCCCTCCACAAATGCCATAATACTGATCTTAAGGGTTCTATTAACTCTTTCCACCGGATTCACTTGAGGGTGGTAAGGTGGAGTATGTGAGTGATGAAACGCTATCTCGTCTAGATATTGGTCTATTATCCTGTTTTTAAATTCGGTTCCGTTATCGGAAAGGAAGACCTCGGGTGTGCCATATCGTAATACTATCCTATTCTTCAACTTTTTTCGAATAGTCTTACCGTTGGCTTTCCGGATAGGGATACACTTTACCCATCGAGTAAATAAATCCTTGAAGACCAAGATATACTCAAATCCGGCCTTGCTCCGAATGAAAGGACCCGTTATATCCGCCGCGACGACTTTCCAAGGCTTGTGAATAACTCGCCGCCCCATTAATCCAGGCGGTGGTCTTTGCTCTACCTTGCACTGCTGACATACCAAACAAGCTCTCACATGTTCCATTACTGCCTTGTAATATCTTGGCCAATAATAATATCGAGCTACTCTCGCGAAAGTTTTCTCTCTTCCAAGATGTCCAGCAGTAGGGTCGTCGTGGCATTTTCCAAGAGTAATTTCCTCCTTTCCTCACTAGGAACTACCAGTTTCCATGCATCGTCATCTACTCCTAAATTTTCTTCAATATCTTGATTCGGACGATACAAGCAGAGCTGGCCGCCTAATACTTTCCACCTAGGATAATTATTAGGTTCTTCCAATACCTTTTTCTGCCAACCGCGGTACCACTCGTCATTCGTGGTTACTGCCCACGAGATGGTGCCTACGATTGGTTGTTCTTCGTCCTCGTCTTCTTCATACATTCTCGATAATGCATCCGGTACGCAGTTGAGACTCCCTTTGCGATGCTCAACTTCAAAGTTGTGCATCTGCAGCCTAAGCGACCATCTTGCTAGTCTACCTGTCGGGCTACGCAGTAATCGAATCCAACGCAAGCTGCTATGGTCGGTCACTATGAGGAAATTATATCCCTCTACGTATGCCCGAAACTTCTCGATAGCCCATAACACAGCAAGACACTCTCTTTCTGTTACTGAGTAATTTCGCTCAGCTTTAGAGAGCGAGCGACTCGCAAACTCCAAGACTCGCTCCTGGCCATCTATCACCTGGAACAATACTGCCCTCAAACCAGAGTCACTTGCGTCAGTTTGTATGACAAAGCGCGAAGCAAAATCCGGACGGTGTAGGACTGGATCTGAGGCTATGAGTGCCTGGATGTGGTCGAAGGCTTGTTGTTGTTCCTCCTCCCACACGTACCTGAAATTTTTCTTCGTTAGGCGGGTGAGAGGGTCGGCGATCGTGGCGAAATCGGGAAGAAACTTCCGATACCACGATGTCATACAGAGGAATCGCCTTAACTGTTTTAGGTTCTTAGGCGCAGGGTATTGCATAACTGGAGCTATCTTATCTGGGTTTGGTCTAAACCCATCTCGGTTGACGAGAACACCAAGATATTTTACCTCAGACCTACCGAATACACTCTTCTCTCGGTTGATCGTGAGGCCTGCCTCATTGATTCTTGCCAATACGCGTTCTAACATCGTCAGATGCTCTTCGAAAGTCTCTGTTACGATGATGATGTCATCTAAATAGGAGAACACGTATGGCTCTAGTTCGGGCCCTATAACTCTGTCAATCAAACGCTGAAAGGTGGCTCCGGCGTTCGACAACCCATACGGCATTCTTTTAAACTGAAATAAGCCAAGACTGGGTATTGAGAATGCCGTAATCTCCCGAGATTCTTCCTTTAAAGGTATTTCATGGTACGCGCTGCTTAGATCCAAGGTGGATATATAGCGGGCAGCTTGGAGCTTCCGCAGGATCTGATCCATATTCGGCAGCGGTTACGCATCTCCCTTCGCGGCGGTATTTACCTTTCTCATGTTAATCACCATACGATGTTTATTACCAGCTTTCGGCACCATGAATGCAGGACTCGCCCATGGGCTTGACGAAGGTTCGATCAATCCGGTTGCTAGCATCTCTCGCACTTGTCGATGCATTTCTTCTTCCAATTTTCCAGAAATAGGAAATTGTTTCTGCCGGATTGGTCGAGTATTGCTAACGTCTATCTCATGCTCGGCCAGGTTTGTACACCCGAGTGGAGCATCTACAGGAGGCAATGCTCTATTCAAAAGAGCTTGTAAACGCTGGTGTTCTTCCAGCGTTATATCGGCTAAACCAGCTGAAGAAGCCTTCATTGTGTCGATGGAGGCGATCCTAATCTTTGTCGGATCTTTTGGATCTGACGTGGAGATACAGGCTAGTTCTAGTCCGACACTCTTTCCGGATTTTCCCACTATCAACCTGTTCTCCACGGGATCATGCATTGTCTCGAACGCACGGACGAAATTGGAGCCGACATAGCAGTCAACCTCCAAATCTGGTATTATGGATATCAGAATGTCCTTTTTGATCCCGCCCAACTCGAACGGGAGGTCTACGTGTCCCGTTACGCGGAGAAAATTATTACCAGCACCTCTGGCTCCCGCGCCAGAGGCTGGTCGGAACGTACGTCCGCATTCTGTTGCTAACTGTAACCTGAGCGATCCCATCACTGTTCTCGATGCTCCGATATCATACAGCGCACGAATGCGGAACCCTCCGATTCCCACTTATACCCACCAACGCAACTCGTCGGGTTGTACTGGGATCTGATTGGAGCTGGGTTCTAGCTTCTTCACGGAAGCTGTTGGTAACCCCTTCCGGTTCCATACCAACGACGAGCTGCTGAACGAAAGTCTGATCATGTCTTTCATCTGTGTTTCTCTACTTGGAACCACATGGCTGCTACTTCTTTCAATACTTCAGGCAGGGCTTGAAACACCTCAGCTTCCGTCAGACTGGTAGATCCCCGACACGCTTCTACTTTTTCGAGGAAGACTTCTATACTCTGGCCTCTTTCCTCGGAGAAAGACACGTTCCATTTTCGGACAGTGAGTCCGACGTCAACAATGGGGAAGATTCGCCTTCTTAACGACGAATCTTCGACTCCACTGGCGCCGAGGTTCTCAGAGGTTTCGTTCCTCGAGAATCCTCGCCCCTCCCCCCCAGGTTCTGTCACGGTTGCCCAACAGTGGCTGGGTCCTGTCACCTAAATGCGCCTGGGGGGTCGATGCTCCGTCCCGATTTGGATCGTCGAGGTACTGACACGTGTATGTGTCTTGTAGGCGCACGTGTTCCTTCCGTTGTCTGGTCTGGTCGTCTTCCATCCTGGTGCTAGAAGCTGCTCCTTGCGTTGCGCCGTTTGCACGCAAGGTTTTGTTTCTTGCATCATTGCACCACAGAACTCTAGAAATGCTTCTGGCACCAGGAATTTCATACCGGATGCTGATGTCATCGCTGTCATCGGCTCGGAAAACTGTGCCAGCGTCGTGTCATCTACCACAGAACTCTAGTTTACGAAGTTGCCAGAGTCCTGCTGGCTTCGTTTTTCTGTGGATTTTCCGCCTGTTAGTTCTTGTTCTGTCATCTGTGGTGGCGCGGTTTCTTTTATTGACAACCTTGTTGCCTCAAGGTTGGCTTTTGTCGCATCGTCCTCTGCCAGCATGGTTAACGGGTGTGGTTCGTCCGTGGATTCATCCGTTATGTTCTCCCATGCTGGTGGAAGGTCTTCTGTGCTGTGTCCTTGAATGAACCTGGTCCGGAGGTTTTCTCTCTTTATGAGCAGGGAATATTCATCCTGCCCTTCTTCCATTTGAAAATCCTCCTGCTCGTATATTCCAAGTAGCCACTGCGACATCCTGTTCATCTTTATAAATTTGGAGCCGCTGGTTTTCAAGTTCAGTGTCTGTAGATGATCGTCTACTTCTTTTGCCGTTAAACATTAAAGAATCCAACTTCTTTAGACGATCTTTTTCTGAAATGTTAAACATTTACTACCATAAAAATACCCTCAACCGCATCGAAGACACACAATATCTTAAGAAATCATATAAAGACACTGTAAAATTGATCAAACTGCATTGCAAACCTTAACTCGGTCCTGTTTGTCGATACGCACGCTTATTTACTCTCCTTCTTCCCATTCTATACGACTCCAAGCCAGTCGAAGGATCAGGGGCGCACGTGGATGTAGAGGTGGCACACTTGAGCACGCAGACTTAGCGAGGTATCTCTCGCTGCTTCGGTGTAGCTCCCCCCCCACCTTCTCTTCCCATGTTCTCCTGTCTCTCCCGAACAGCTCCGTATGCCGGTTCTCCCACCTTTTAACTCCTGCCCCCCTCCCCCACCCCTCCTCCCATGACTATTTTTCGTAATTTCCCTATCCTTTCTAATTAAATAATTTTCACTTGCTCTCTCAGTTGTAGTTGATTTATCGGAGATGACGCTCGACTGATCCGATATAAGCATGATTAATCGACACAAAAGTTCGTTGTGAGTTGTGTTTGCTTTTAATTTAATTTATTCATTATTTCCGTTTTTTGTTCATTTAATATTTTCGCTCATTTTATATTTCTTAACATTTCTCTAGTGTTTGGTGTAGCCAATGTATTGTTATTTGCAATAGCATCGACCAACATGTTTAATTGATATTGTTTACTATGGTAAATGTTATATAAATTTATGACTTGACTACAACTTTTGTATAAAAATTTTTTTGTACATATTTTTTAAATGTTTCTGCGTATCTTGATTATAGCCCTGAAGAGGGGAGTATACAAACGCTCCCGAAACGTTGGCAATAAAGCAATAATAATTTTTTACAACTATTGGTTCGTTTGATGTCCGCTACCTTAATAAAAAGCATGTGATAATACCTTAAACTTTTTAATTTTCAATTTAATAATTACTACATAACTATTTTAAATATAATTTTGTTGATCATTTTGAATAATTGTATTTATGGAAAATTGGATATGCAGAAAGAATGAAATTTTATATTAAAATGTACATTTAAAAAAATTATTTGTAATTTATCAATTCTCTTTGAGAAAGCATTCTGCTAAAGCAGTTAGCAGCGGTTTTTTTATTGTAGAAATGTGATCTAGAACTATTTAGCTTTAAGAAAAAACATGTTCCATATGCAAATTTAATGATATTATATTTTATTTCGTATTTTTACAAAGTGTATTTACTAATTTTTAGCCTACATTACTTGATTTTTTTGCATAGTTTTTGTGTAGACCTTTTGCAGCCCATTTTTTGAACCATTTTATATTTTGGCCATTAGAGAGAAGCAACTCTGGCCCCCTAACACCCAAGCTTTAGTGTACAGTAAAGAAAAGCTCAGCTGAAATACCGGCTTTTCGTTGATTGTCTTTTGAAGCATTTTTAGGCATGAAATTAAAGTAAAAATGCATGTTAACAGTATAAGTTGGTGTCCAGGAAAAGCACGGCCAAATAAGAGGCAAGCTAATTTGTCTGTGATTCATGAAAAGACAGAAAGAAAAGTGGAAGACTCTGACTTGATAAATCAAAAACAGCCACATACCTATGGATAACAATATAGCAGAATTATTTCTAGTGTATTCCGCAGTGTGACCAAAATATTTGTGTAGCATTCAGTGTAGTGAGATCTTTGTGCAGTTATTTCTGAACAATGCGACTCTCCTCCAAAATTTTTTTAAAGTGTAGGGCTTGTGGCTTGGTAGCTGGAATTGAAGAATCATTCAAGTCCTTGTACAAAATCCAAGCATTGCTCTCCTTATTTAATAAACCAAAGAATGCTAGATAGCATAAGTTCTATTGGTTTAAGTTTTGGTGCCCTAGAGAGAGTTTGTGTAAAATAAACATGCAGTATTTGTATAAGAGTGCATTTCAATTTCAAAGCACACGCTGCTGTGTCAAGTAACAATCTATTTGAAATAGCAGTGTCTTATGGTGGTACATGGTAAAGAAGAAGTTATCGCTCGCTGTATGGTATTGGAATTGCTGTAGACATTATCACTGGACTTGTGGATTTTGAAGTTCTTTCCAAGTTTTTCGTCCTACTCTATTGCTGCTGTTGTATTACAATCAGCATCCGACAAGTACATTGGCAGGCACACTATAATTTTTTACTCAAGTGTGAGATTTATTTCTCAGGATTTGATGAAACACGCGTTGACAGCTGGTGAAGTTTATCCAAGCACTTACAGATTTACTGAAATGTGCGATGCTATGTAAGGAAACTGAGATAGTAAGAAGTAGCAACATTTTAAAGAATAGAAGTACGCCAACAATGCAAGTATGAGCTCCATTACAAAGAAAATAAAGATTTATCTTATAAAATAGATTTTTTTTTTAAATCTGATAGTAAACATAACCAAGTTGATCATTTCAGTGGTATGTCTCGTTTTTAAATTACATTAAACTTTAAATGCATTTTTCGCAGTATTGAAACATTCAATATTCAAAATGTTCCCACCGTTTTAAATTTTTATGTATCCTGCTGAAAATTGTTAGTGCATATTCTTGAATGCATTTCAAATAATTCTATTTGGCTTTTTTTTATTTTATTTATATTGTTTTTTTATAACTAAAGAATAAATTTAAAATTTAACAAATTTTTAGTGTTTATTTTAAAAAATCATTATCATAAGCCAAATAAGAAAAATATGTTTGAGTTCACTTAAACTCAAATACCTCTAGGTAAATTTTGAGTATTTACTATACAAATTATGTACGTTCAACCCCAAAAGGCTTTGATAAAAATTATAACTGCTGGAACTTTTTCAGTTTTATATAAATTTAACCACTCTTTTAACAATAACTTAAATAATTGTTAATAAAAAGTCTTCAAAATTGGTGAAAATTTCTACTTTTATGTACTATATAACATGCTAGATGAAAATATTAATTTAGGTACCAGGGAAAAAAATGTTTTCTCAAGTGGTCTCTACCCTTAAGGTAATAGAAATAATACAACAACACTGTTAAGATATAAGGTACATTTATATTAGAGCAAGATAGCATAAGAGAGTAGCGCCACCTTACACAAGTAAAAGTAAGTGTATAGAGTGAGCGGGAACGGTTCTTCGCTGTCGTCCTCCGCACGAGACGGTTGTAAGAAAGAGAGAGCTGTGCAAGAGGTTTAATAAAGTTCGTTATTGTTTGTGTTTAACTAGTGGTTTATTTAAACAAACCTTTTGAACTACTTTAACATGGTAGCAGAGATCCGTGGTTGAACAAGGTTGTGCTAGTGCAAGCAGACACGGGCAGTTCGAGTTTCCCGTACAACCCACATGTCCCATTTTAGGGAGAAAAAGAACAAAGGAAAACGCATGGGTGAAAACGAAAAAAAGTTAGTTGAAACTAAGAGTGAAAGTGAAGAAGAGTTTTTTGATACAGAAAATAAAAGAGGAGAAGAGTAAAAGAGGAAGTTCCTGTTGAAAACAAGATGGCATCGGAGAACATTTACTTTGCAACTATTTGATGGAACACTATGACAAATGGAAGTACAAGTTAAAATTGTTCTTCGAATTTAAAGAGTGTAGTGAAGTTATTGAGAATGATGAAAGACCGACAACGATAGGAGAGGACGACTGGAAGAAGAAAGAGATAAAAGCTAAAAATTATATTGTGAACAGTATTACGAATACACAACTAGAATTAATTATTTTAGAAGAAAGTGCTAAAAAATGATTGATAAGTTAGATCAAAATTATTAATTAAAAGTAATGCTGTAAAATTGTTATGCAAAAGAAAACTACTGGATTTGAAAATGGAAGAAAATGAAAACCCGACAGACTTACTAAGTAATACGGGAGAAAAAGTGACAAAGGAAGATAAATTGAATTATTTTTTGTTAGCTCTGCCTGAAAGTGTGTCGCATATAGTTGATGTAGTAGATGCTTTACCGGAAAATGAAAAAACAGTGGAGTATGTAAAGTAGAAACTAGCATTAGAGTTTCAGAAAAGACAAAGTACTAGTGAAAATCCAAGGTCGAACGCTTTTGTGTTCGAAAAAAAGAAAGAAGAAATGAAAAGGACATGTTATGTATGTGGTGGTGTAGGACACATACAGTAACATTGCCCAACGAACAAGAGTTCGTGGAATCGAGGGACGCGGTAGCGAGGAGGCGACCGAGAGAGTCGCGCGCCACACCGAGGAGGCGGCAGAGGCCAGTCGCAGCAGCGAGGAGGCGCTAGCGGACGAGGAGCCAGTCAACAGCGAGGATCGAGTTCTAGCCGGCGCGGCAGTAGCGGTAATGGGCAACGTGGACCAGCCCAATCTGCGGCTACATAACAATCTATAGATTCGCAATTTACATTTCTTTTATAATTCATCTTTAAATCTTTTGTTAAGTACAAGTATTTCAATATTCGTAAGGCATATTTCCAATGTATCTCATTATAACTATTCTGATATCTACTCAAATAATTTACACTATGACTTATATCAGGCCTTGTACTTGAACTTATATATAATAATGCACCTATCAAATTTCTATATTTAAGAACTGACTCGCTTATTTCAGCCTTTTCAATTTTTAGATTCGATTCCATAGGAATACTATATAATTTGCTATTCTACAATTGATATTTATTCGTTAATGACTCTATATACTTAGTTTAACTTAATTTCATATCACAATTTCGATAATCATACTCTATATTAATACTAAGGTATTTTTTAACTTCTCCCAGATCTTTCATCTTAAATATATTTTTCTGACAAGACTCTTTTTTAATTCTCAATTTTCTTTTTACTCTTACTGCAAATCAACAAATCATCGATATATATTAATAAGTGAATTTGATCTATAGCCTCACCTTGAGTATATAAGCAATAATCTACATTATTCCTTTCAAATTTTATCTTTGTTAAATATTCATCCAGACATTTATACCATGCTCTTGAACTTTCTCGTCGTCCGTACAATGATTTACGTAATTTACACACCTTGTTTGTTCCATCGCTATAAGTGTTCTATAATTAGACCAAACTGATAACAAAAGGAAAACAAAATTTTTAAAATTTGCATTTTTGCAACTGGAGCGTATATGTCGTCAATAATATTTGTCTGCTGAAATCCTCTTACAACTAATCTCGCTTTATATGTATCATGAGATTTCTTACTATAAACCCATTTTACATCTAGTACCTTTTCATTTGGTATTGTTAAAATAAAGGGATAGTCGTGGTTGGTGGTAAAATGATTATTTATTATAAGAGAAAGAAAGTACAACAAAGCGCCATGCGCTTGGGCACCGCGTGCCGCTTCGGACGAGAGCTAAGAGCCAAGAGAGAAGCGCGAGTCGGCCGCTGCCGCTTGACATACCTTCTGGCTCACAGCACACTAGGGAGGGGAGACTTACATGTGTGCATACGTGTGTCGCGCGCTGTAAGTTTCCTTCGCACGGAACCTGAAGCGATATATACAATATATATGTATCACATTTTCAACACGCCTCCTTACATATATATTGTGCGCTTAAATTTCACAATTAACAATCTTTGGTTTTCGTTTTTCTTTAGTATAATAATTACTTTGTCTAATATTCTAATTTTAAGTTTGCTCTAAACTTTTCAAATTTTATCCGTCCTAATGACTTAGTGAAGATATCTACAGGATTTTCATCTGAATTAATTTTTATAACATCAATAGTACCTTCTAAATAATTTTCATTTACAAAGTGATAATGTGTTTTAATGTACATAGAATTTTTTGTTAAATTTCCACATTTACTTATACTAATCGCACCTGCATTATCCTAATAAATACATATCTAATTGTTAATTTCTATTTCAAATTCTTTTAGCAATTGTTTAATTAATTTTACTTCACTCACGCATATAGATAACGCAACATACTCAGCATCGGTAGATGACTTTGTTACAATATTTTGTTTTTTTGATTTCCAATGTTATACTATTTCCATTCATTTTAATTACATTTTAATTACATCGTAGATTTTCTATCAACTACATGTCCTGCCCAATCAGCATCAACATAACATTCTGAAATATCAGCATTTAGATTTTTCTCGTATGTTAATTTTAATTCTTTTGTATAATACAAATATTTTAATATTCTTAGTGCATATTTATAATGACTCTGATCATAACAATTTTGAAATCTACTTACGTAATTTACAGAATAACAAATATCTGATCTAGTACTAGAGCTTATGTACAAGAGTGCTCCAATTATATTTCTATATTTTATATCATTTGATGCTGATAACGCAGGTTCACATTTTAAATTTTGTTCCATCGGAGTAGCATACAATTTCGCATTTTCGATATCATATTTTCTCG
This sequence comes from Torymus aiolomorphi, assembly GCA_036365515.1. Lineage (NCBI taxonomy): Eukaryota > Metazoa > Arthropoda > Insecta > Hymenoptera > Torymidae > Torymus > Torymus aiolomorphi. The sequence goes on from CM070877.1 coordinate 64,318,950, forward strand.
CTAAAGACTCAATATAATCCTTTTGATCTAAAGTGATAATATTATTATCATAGCCATAATTGATATTTATCCCTAAATAAGTTTTTATTTGGCCCATACCTTTCATTCTAAATTTCACAGATAATTTCTTTTTAATAAAGATCTATCAATTTTTTATTTTTACCACAAATTAATAAATCATCAACAAAAATTATTAAATAAATCTTCTCATTTTTAATTTTTATGAAATATAAACAATAATCGATTTTACTTTTCTCAAAACCTAATTCAATCAAATATTTATCTAAGCACTCATACCATGCACATGGAATTTCACGGAGCCCGTACAAAGCTTTATCTAATTTGCATATTCTTCCTGAATTATCATCATAATCTTGAGGTTGTTTAACATAAACTTCGGATTTTACTTTCCCATTAAGGAATGCTGACTCGACATCCATTTGATCAATTTTAAAATCATTTTGCACACAGTAATTTAATAAGATTTTTAATGTTTGAGTTCTCGCAACAGGTGAATAAATATCATCAATTATTTTCTTTTGCTGAAACCCTCTTACTACAATTCTAGCTTTAAACTTATTATTTGCCTTTTTTGTATAAACCCACTTTAAGTCTAACGCCTTTTTATCTTTCGGTTTATCAACTAATTTCCATGTTTCATTTTTATTTAAACAATCAATCTCATTATTCATAGCTTCTTGCCAATTTTCACTCTCATTACTATTTATCGCTTCGTTATAATTTTCGGGATTATCAACGTTTACATAATTCACATAAATACAGTTTGTTACCGGATTTCCGTATCGATTTACAGGGCTTTTCTGTTGGACTACTTCCGGCCAAAACCTATTATGAATTTTTGCGTCTGCTAATAAACATCTCGCCGTTTCCATTATCGACCTATTGTACCGTTCGGCAGTTCCGTTCAATTCATGAACATACGGAGGGCATGGTTCAATATAGAACCCTTTTTCTTTAGCAAAATTGTAAATATCTTTATTTAGGAATTCTCTACCGTTATCACACCTTAATCTTTTAACCTTTTTTCCTGTTGAATTTTCAATTAAATTTACATAACTCACGATGCAATCATTAACTTCATTTTTCTCTTTCATCGTATAAACTTTTGCAACTTTACTATAATCATCTACTAAAACTAAAAAATATTTTTCTCCCCCAAATCCTATTGTACTATGCGGTCCATTTACATCCGCGTGAATAATTTCTCCTATATCTTTGGCTCTATGCCTATCATTTTCAAATCTAGTATTAGTCATTTTATTTTGCACTCAAGTACCATATTTTAAATATTCACTTTCTAAATTATTTGGCAAACCTTCAACTAAATTATTTTTACTCAAAATATTCAATATCCAAAATTAACATGCCCTACCATTCTATGGAATTTTTCTTTCAAAGTCATGCCGTTATTTACATTTTCTGTTACGTAGGTCTGTTTATTCTCTAACACAGTGTTTATCTTATACACATTATTTACTTTATTTGCTACTGCTATTAATTCGTTTTCACGGTTATAAATTTTTGAAGTATTTCCTATCGAAGCAATTTTTTAATTTTCTGCTACTCTCCCGAAACTCATTAAATTCCTATCCATTTCTTTTACAAAAAATACATCTTTTATTTCAATTTCTGTTTCATTATAATTTGTTATAAATCTAGCTTTAATATCTCTTATACACGGAGAGAAAAATTTCAGTAAAAATTACAAAAAGTTCCACAATTTTTACTGAACTTTTCGGTACTGTGGTAACAGACTGCCAAAATGAGCGGATTTACTTGACTTTCTATACTTCTTATAGAAGTTTCAGTAAAAATTACCGAACTGTTCAGTAACTTTTAAGAGAAGGTTTGGAAGTTTTCGTTGGCGTAACGCGCGGTGGTGCTGTTGACTGTTGTACGCATGCGCGTTCTTGAATTTCAGCGAGAATTACCGTGCACAACCGGTAGATGGCGAATATTGAAACTCGCAAGTGATCACGACTTTCCTCAGTTAGTATATAAGTCCGCTAAGTTTCTAAAGTTTATATGTAAGCGTTTGCGTATTGCGAAATGTAAGGCATTACTTAGGTTATGTGTAGTATAGTAGTTAGATATGTTTAGGACTTTAGATATAAAAATTTCCTATGTAAAAGCGGCTTGCATATTTACATCTTATCTTACACCACAAGGAAAGCAACACTGGATTCCCAACTATTAAAATGGCGATAAGTGCGATTAATATAAATTATTCCCATAAATAGATAAATTTTTTTTAATTACCATATTCGCCATATTCTATAAAATTTATAACTCAAAAAAGAGTAAAAATTACGGAACGGTTCAGTAAAAAGTAAGTACTTAGAAAAATTACCGAACTGTTCTGTAAAATTTACAAAAATGTCAGTTGTTACCGTAGTACCGTGAAGTTCGGTAAAAATTATCGAACTTTTTGTAATTTTTACTAAAAATTTTCTCTCCGTGTACTAGTTGCTTTTAAGGTACGGCCATCTCCCACTTTTACGTTAATCGGGTTTTCTAATTTATTTACTCTCGCAAAGTATTTATCATCGTTAATAATATGATCGGAGCATCCGCTATCTAAAACCCATTCCAACTTACTTTCGCAACTATTTACCTCTACATTATTATTTACGATACCCTCTGCTTCGGTTATGAAAGTCGTCGGGTCTCGACTCGTGTTCTGTCGATCTTGCCGCTGTTGACTGCCCCGTCCTCGCTGACCTCTGCCTCGGCTGTGATAGCTGCCGTCACGCTGCTGCTGGTGTTGAGAATGTACGCCTCCTCGCGCTTGTTGTCCTCCTCCTCTCGAGCCTCTCCACGAATTCCTTCCGTTGCTTGTACATTCGTATTGAAAGTGACCGGGCTTCCCGCATTTGTAACATGTATTGTCTCTTTTCTTCTCTACTTTAAATGCATTTGAATTCGCATTTTTATTTCTTGAGTTCTGATTTTCTTCTCTTTCACGATTCTCGTATAATTTAATTTTATTTATGATGTAATCAACGGTTCTTTCATTTTCGGGTAATACATCAATTAAATCTCCAATATGACTTAATGAACTTGGTAATGTTCTTAACATATAGTTTAGTTTTTCTTTTTCAGTCACTGTAGCACCGGCATTTTTTAATTCAGTAATTAACTTTTCGAATTCATTATAAAATTCACTTATCTCGGTATACTCTTTTACTCTTAAGGATGTTCTCCGGGTCGAAACTGCAATTTTAGTTTTTATATTTTTAAATAATGTTTTATTAATTTGATAATCCAAGAGTAAGTACATGTAACAAATATATACTTGAAAGAATATAAGACAATTTTTTTCAGACAAATTCAGGCAATAGTCACTATGGTATTGTTACAATTAAAGACAAAAAGTTCAATAAGTTCTTTAAATTTTTTTATTTTTTATCCGATTTTAACGAAATAAAGCTTATTTTGTTCGTTAAGAAATTTCAGGGGGAGTATCGATGGGAAAATTTATGATACGAGTTACCAGTACGACGCAATATCAATTTGTTTAAGAAAGTTTTGATGAAAACTGGACTTGCTTTTCTTATTGAACTTTTTGTCTTTAATTGTAACAATACCATAGTGACTATTGCCTGAATTTGTCTGAAAAAAATTGTCTTATGTTCTTTCAAGTATATATTTGTTACATGTACTTACTCTTGGATTATCAAATTAATGAAACATTATTTAAAAATATAAAAACTAAAATTGCTGTTTCGACCCGGAGAACGTCCTTAATCTGTCCAGTTTATTTCGTACACAAATATGTAATGTGGTTGACTCACGGAAATACAACTTATCAAATTTCGTAATTATATCAAAGCTGGTATTTTGATCATTCATCAACTCCATTTGTCTGTTCGACAAAGCGCTATATATGTAATTCATCGCTTTCAAGTCTTTCTCGTTCCACGTGACTTCATTTTCATTATCTGCTTTCACTCTCTTAATAACTTCTTCGGTAGCGTCATCTTGAATTCGTCCGCCATGTCGATTCGTATCTCTTCTTGTTTAATTATTCCTAACACTTATCTTGTCTTATTCAAAATAATTATTTTCTTTACTATTGACACAAATCGGTTTAAACTATTCTTTCCTTCAGCTGTCTCTCTGTTTTTGTCCGATATCTCTTGTTTAACTTTTAGTCTCTCACTTTTCTTTTCTGAGTCGCTGCCTCGTGATACCTTAACCTCAAGATCTAATCTCTCTGCATCACCTTGATTTCATATTCTTTTTCCAAAACTTTTCACTGTGTTTTATTCTTGATATATTTGTCCATATTTTCTCACCAATATTTTCTCGATTATTCACTTTGTTTCACTTATTCTTGTATCATAGCCACGTGCTTTCCTCTACTTTCCCCGAAGGTTAGGTAGAGAAAAGAATAATAATTACCCTAAACATCAAAACCATCAAAACCACGGACCTCTGCTACCATGTTAAAATAAAGGGATAGTCGTGGTTGGTGGTAAAATGATTATTTATTATAAGAGAAAGAAAGTACAACAAAGCGCCACGCGCTTGAGCACCGCGTGCCGCTTCGGACGAGAGCTGAGAGCCAAGAGAGAAGCGCGAGTCGGCCGCTGCCGCTTGACATACCTTCTGGCTCACAGACACACTAGGGAGGGGAGACTTACATGTGTGCATACGTGTGTCGCGCGCTGTAAGTTCCCTTCGCACAAAACCTGAAGCGATATATACAATATATATGTATCACATTTTCAACAGATATCTTTTCAACTAATTCCCATGTTTTATTTTCATTTAAACTCTCTATTTCTTTATCCATAGCTTTTCTGCAGCTTTCATTATCATTACTACTCATCACCTCCTCAAATGTATATGAAGTATCTATCCTGTAGTAATTTACATAAATATAATTTGAAATATTCTCTGGATATCTTATTGGGCTTTTTCTGTCACGTGTAGATCTACGTGGAATTTTTAATAGTTCTAAATTTTGCTTTTTTGTTATCTTTAGTTCCTTTTCATTAATCTCATCCGCGCATTCAAAAACATTATCATCGACTAAATCATCATCACGGTCATTTTCTTCTCCTCTACTTGACTCGAGAGTCGAAGTAGAAGGAGATGGATACTTTGACTCTACTTCATCGAGTTCTATACATTTTACATTTTCCTCCACTACATCTACGTGTCTAGCAACTACCATTTTATTATTTAAGAGTACTCTATAACCTACATCACTATACCCTAATAAAATACCCATATCCGCTTTTTTATCCCATTTCGAAATTCTTTTTTGTTCCGGTTTTCTTACAAAAACTTTACTACCGTATAATCGTAAATGTTGTACGTTTGGCTTTCTCTTAAAAAATATTTCAATATCGCTTACGTACTTGTGCTTCTGACAGTAAACAACACGCCATATCCATTATCGTTCTATTAAATCGTTTCGCGGTTTCGTTTAACTCGTGTACATACACTGGACAATTATTCAAAATAATACCCTTTTATCTCACAAATTTATAAAAGCGATTATTTAAGTATTCTTTCCCGTTATCACATCCTAACGTTTTTACTCGTGTTCCCGTTCAATTTTCACTTTCATTTACAAATTTAACTAAACAGTCGAAAACCTCACCTTTAGTTTTTATGCAATAAACTCGAGCTATTTTGCTATAATCATCTATAACAGAAACAAAATAATTTTCCTCATTAAGCCCAGTAGTTTTAAAAGGACCGTATACATCAGTGTGTATAATTTCTAAAATATCTTTAGCTTTTGTTCTATCGTTACTAAATGGCAAGTTATGCATCTTATTTTCTATACACGTTTTACATTTCATAAATTCCGATTCAAGTTCATTTGGAATGCCCGTTACTAACTCTTGTTTACATATGGGTTGTTCTGCCATCACTACCCCAGATGGCGTCCAGAGCTTACATAAAGATGTGCGAATGAAAATAAATGTTTCACAGGCTCTAATGTGTATATAATGACGTTGACTTTCTTGGGAGAACTATAGAAAGCGTCTTTTAACTGTCTGTTAAAAAAAATCAATAAAATAGAGTCAAAATGTCAGTTCTGTCCCTTTTCCTAAACAAGATTTTCAATATGAAACCATGTGCCACGTGAAAATCAAGCGAAGAAGCCTAATTTCCACATACACATTGTAAATTGCAGGGTTTTTAATATATCTTTCCATTATTTTCCAGGTCAAATTCAACAAACTACTATTAAATCAAGATGGATACTTTTTGTCCAGCGATTTGCACGAAAATGTTGATAATAGCATTAATTGCTTTGAAAACAGCGCTACTTGGCTCCACAACGCCATCTAGCGGTCGATTCCTCCAGCACGAGTATACGGACGAATGATGGAAACGGCAAAGCCGGTAAAAATTAGAAAATTCGCGAACGCGAACTACTTCTTTTTCTAATTTCACAGCGTACAAATATTTTAGTAAGTTCCGTCCTTCGTGTAATCCACTGTTTAGATTATGTTTAATGGTAGGTAAAATGCATTTTATATAGTATTTGGTGGATATAAGAACTACCTACGCGGAGAATAGGTAATATTGAGTATACGCGACGTGCGAGCTTTTTAAACTTAAAAATGTCAGTTCCGTCCCAGTCAGTTCCGTCCCTGTCAGTTCCGTCCCATAAAAGATTAAAATTCATTATAAAATGTTAAAAACTTTTTTAATTGAACTGAAATCTTTGGTGTTCGGACTTTTTTTATTTCTTATAATAAAACTGATATTCCATACGGTTCCAAATCATAAATTATATATAAGATTGAGTAAATTCATATAAATAATGAATGATTTACATAATTGTGAAATCTTTAAAATTACTATTTATCTTTTATAATATCTATTTATTTTTTATAATATCTATTTATCTTTTATAATAATTTTATAATTTCTGCTTTTATAAGATAAATTTTGAAAAATGGCTCCGACCACGAGAAACGCAAATATTCTGAAGAAAAAGCATCAAGTTAAACAAAGAAAATCAGAAAAAGTAAAATTTCAAAATGCTGAGAAAGACGTTAATGTATGGACTCGTAATTCAGTGAATTTGCACTTTGCCCCATGAAAATCCATCATGCGGTCTCAGAAAAAAGTTACAACAAACTTTTTTTCTTGAAAATGCTGTAACTGAGGATAAAATGAGTTTAAGGACCTCTGCTTAGGCTCATTTTATTCAAGATAAGTTATATTTACAATATATTTTCATTATTTTATTATAATAATATTTTTTATCATTTTTTAGATAATTTTGGTCATAAAGGCCTATAGGTGTAAGAACGCATTAACAAATTATTAAATATTATATTTTATTAAATTAATTTTAAATGTAAACAGAAAATATTAATTGTAATATTATTTTAATTTCGTAAATAAAAATGTAAATCAAAACACTGTATGAAAAATAATTTGCATAAATTACCATAAATTATCATTTTGATTCCTTAGTGAAAATAATTTTCGTGCCTAATCGTGCATAAGTGTGCTTAAGTGTGCAAAACTGTGCCAAACTGTGCCCAAATAGGTAGGTTTCGGACAATTTACACATATTTATCACATATTGGCACAGTTTGAAACAATGTGGCACACTTTTGCACAGTTTGGCATAAATCATTTTCAGTTGTTGAAAATAAATATAACTTGATTTTCTATACAGTTATGCATAATTCAACAAACTTGGGCACACTTTAGAACATTTTGACATAGTTTGGCATAAAGAATTTTCAGTTACTAAAAATAAAATTAGGTTTATTATTAGACACAGTAGTGCACAGTTTGACACACTGTGGCACAGTTTTGCACAGTTTTTGCACAGATTCACACAATTTGACACAGTTAAGCACACAAGATATTGCTCACTTATCAAAAATATCAATAATTTATTATTAACAATAATTTTGAATATTTAAGTACAGGTAATCTCAATTAGAAATAAATGGACACACTTGGCTGTAGCTAAACTCAATTGATTTTCAAAAATTAATAATTCTTGAGTCTAATGACTATAGATGGTTGAATAAATGATTTGATATTGTAAATAATAAATGATGGTTGTTAATTTAAAAATTTTACAATAATTTGTGTTAGGGCGTGCTAACGTTGTGCCAAAGTGTGCACATCTGTGCTCAACTGCGCCGAAGTATGTCAAAGTGTGTTAAACTGTGCCAAATAATCAAGCTAAATTTATTTTTAATGGCTAAAAGCTTTTTGTGCTAAATTGTGCTAAAGTGTGCTAAAATGTGCAAAAGTGTGCCAATCTGTGATAAACCTGTGTAAAATGTCCGAAATCTACCTGCTTGAGCACATTTTTGCACAGTTTCGCATAGTTAGACATACTTTGGCACATACTTGCACAGTTTCACACACTTTAGCACTCTACGGCACAAAAATTTTTTCCACCAGGGTTACTGTTAATATTATTACGGAATTTGATATTATTAATTAATTTGGTTATATAAAATATTATTTTTCAAGCTCTTGTTCGAAATTGTTTTACTGAATTTTTTATCGTATTACATATTTTTTTTTTATTTATTAACCAGAGTAATACAAAATTACATTACAAAAGTAGTCCAGCAGAGGAAGTCACTTTCTGTATGCTGGTCTGGTATATATAATAAACTTACAAGCTAAACTTACAATCTAATACTTTTCTTTTAGAGCATATTTGTTTACTCTCCTGTAACTTGGTTACAGGGAGAAACAAATTTCAAATATAAATAAAACTCTGTCACTACCACTCTCACCAATATCTTATTAGCATAGATCTCGCAGTTGTAGGTGTTTCTGTCGTTGCATTCTTGTTTCATGCATAAATTATCCTTTCATGTTTCTGAGTCGAGCTGGGCATGTAAGCCCAACTGCACAAGTGACCCTATAATGAGGGAACATGTCCCTGTTTTGGTTACTCGAATCGCATTTACAGTTAGATGTGAAGACTATTTCATCTATTACTACTATATCCTTGTGTTTTGGTTGTGCATCTAGTGGGTACATTGAATTAGTAAAAGTTTGCTTGCCTCTGATTCCTCTATCAAAATAAAAAAGTGCTTTGTTTGATCCTAGGTAGTTAATATCACCATATATCATGCGGATGTTGTTTGTAGTTGTTTTGTTTCCTGGTTCTGTTGTTACTGGTTTTTGTAGTAATTTAATGCTATTTTCATTGGCTATATTGTCAATCATATCATATATTTCTTCTATTCCATTATGTTCTGTTTTGGTGGGTTTTTTATTTTTTCCTTGATTTTCAGTTGTATCAGTGCTTTTTAAGAAATGGGTATGCTTAATTCCACGTGTTTTAGGATCATGGCAATAAGGACAATTTTTGTTGTATGTTGTTTGTGGATTACTTTTCGAGTTGGGCCACTTAGTAAATTTCCTTATAAAAGAATATACTTTTTTTGGTTGTTTAATTTTTTCTTCCGTTTCTGTAGTAAATAACTGGATTATGCTGTCTACGATTATGTTTATATTTTGCAAGTATCTATCATTATTGAATTTTTTTAATTTGGTGTAGTTATAATTTGTCAGTCGTTGGTGTGAGTGAAATTGGTGTCGTATGCATTTGGTTATCGAGCAGATGTATGTTCTAGTATCTAATAATAATGCGTCAAGCATAGTCTTATCCACATGGATTTCCGATGTTAGACAGTCATACTTGACGGTTGTTTTCCTGCCTTTATATTGTAATATTAGGGCATAGCCCTTTCTAGTGTATTTTACTTCATGTAAGATTGTTTTGATTTTATTGCAGTCTATTCTAATTTCTTCTCTTGCTGTGTGTTCATAACTTGTTGATCTTAATTTATTTTTATCCATTCTCTTAGTTTAATTTTTCTGTTGTTTTTGTTTGTTAATGTTTTGAGATTGTTAGGCAGATTGTTATAACAAGTAATGGCCCTTAAATAACTGATCTTCTTACTTATTCTTTTGTTTTGTTTTGGAACTATGATGCATTTCTTTCTCGTGATGCTATTTGAATTTATAAAGTTATCTTTTAAATCTTCGTAATAATATAATAGAGAATCGTAAGTGAATTGTTGATCTAAATTTAGTGGCTGTTTTTCATTTAAAAAGTTATTTTTGTTTATTATTTTGAGAATTATGTACTGTAGAGTTTGAAGAGTTCTAGTTATGTTTATGTATGCTCCTCCCCACGCAATTATGCCATAAGACACGATACTATGAAAAAGAGCGTAATAGAGCATCCTTAGATTTTGTTGCGATAGTATTTTAGTGAGTTTATAAAAAATAAAGATTAAATATTTTGATTTATTATAAATATTTTTGATGTGGTTTTCCCATCTCATGTTACTATCAATGATTATTCCTAGGTATTTGGTACTGTCAACTCTTGTTATTTGTTTTCCTTGTATATAGATATTTAAATTTCCCTGAGTGCTGTTACGTGTACTTCCAAATTCCATGTAAACTGTTTTATCAATGTTTAAGGATAGTTTGTTTAGAGCCAGCCAGTTTGATACTTTATTTAGGAATAGGTTCATTTTTATTTCTATTTCTAGCCATGATTTTCCTTTTACAATTATTGCAGTGTCATCAGCAAAAGCCAATATTGAAAGTTCTGGTATAGTTTGAAACATGTCATTTATGTAGATAATAAATAATAATGGTCCTAATATTGTTCCTTGGGGGACTCCCATTTGTATTGTATCGAATTTGCTATTTGAATTGTTTACTTTTACTCTTTGTTTTCTGTTATCTAAGTAGCTTTTTAGTAGTTTGTAAACTTTACCTCTTATTCCATAGTTGTATAGTTTATTGAGAAGTATCTTATGATCCACTGTGTCAAATACCTTGGCAAGATCAAGAAAGGTGGCTGCTATAGGTTCACTTTGATCTATTTGATTGTATATTAAGCTTGTTAGAGCTTTTAGTGCATCTTTAATACTTTTATTTTTTCTGAAGCCGAATTGTTTCTGTGATATAATTTTGTTTTTATCTAGAAAACTTAGTAACCGTTTGTGTAATAGTTTTTCAAATATTTTTGCGATATTGGAGATAAGAGACATTGGTCTATAGTTGTTTGGTAAATGTCTTTTCCTTTGTATATCGGAATGACTTCTGCTATTTTTAGTGCATGTGGCCAGATACCATGTTCTATGCATGTGTTGCAGATGTCTACAAGTGGTTTGCTGATGTGTTGTTTTAGTGTTTTTTTTTAACTTGTGCATCTATTTCATCTATACTTCCTTTTTTGTTCTTTAAACTTGTGATAATGTCATTCATTTCAATTTGGTTGGGAATAGATACATGGTTTTGGGATTCATGGGTGGCATTTGTAAATTTTCATTTTGAGTAGTTACTATCTTCTCACTCATTTTTCTTCCTATATTACAAAAGTATTCATTCATCTTTTCAGCTATCTGAGTTGAGTCAGCGATTTTTATATTATTATTTTTTAGGTAGTTTATGTTGTTATTAGTATTGGTTTCTTTTCCAAGTTTTTTATTAATAATCTTCCAAAGATTCTTTTGGTTATTTTGGTTCTTTTCTATTTGTTTTTTATCATAGCCATTTTTTGCTTCGTTTATAGTTTGGTTTAGTATTTTTACATAATTCTTGTAAGCATCTTTTTTTGATGTATTATGTGGGTCTTTTTTCCATATGTTGTATAATTTTTCTTTCGTTTCACATGATGTAATTATGGCTTTGGTTATCCAGCATTTTCTGGCTGTAGATTTTATTTTATTGTTATTAGTTGACTCAGATTCATATATGCATTTTTTAATTTTGAGTATCAGCTGATCTAGTGCATTGTTTGGGCCTGTGGTTATGGAGATATCTCCCCAGTTTATGTTATTACTTATAGTTTTTAATTTGTTATAATTTATTGTTTTGTAATTTGTTTTGTTATCATTTTTTTTATCTTCTTTATAGACATTAATATCGGGTAATGATCATTAAAAGGTATTGTTATCGTATAACTTTTGTGCGCAATTTTATCAAGTTATAAGTAAATATTGTATATGCAAGTACCTTTACCAATGTCACTGTTTGCTGGTCTAGTTATTTGATTGAATCCTGGGTGATAGCCATTTTCTAATAGGATCTGTAAAAACTCTTGGTCTATTATTTCAGTACTGTTTATGTCTATGTTAAAGTCACCGATTATTAGGTTATTTTTTAATTTTTTGTTCATTATCAACAGTTCTTTGAAATATATTATAAATTCTGTTTAAGCTATTGTCCATTATTATTGTTGAATTTATTATTTTAAGTTTGTTTATTTCAGTTATCTCAGTTGTTTCCATTAATTTGTTGTCTATGTATATAACGACCCCATTATTCTGATTTATTCTGCTATTATTGTAAAATATTTTGTATCCATTTATATTGAAGTATTCATGATGATCCATATTCCAAGTTTCAATGCAAATTATAATACATGGTTTTACTGTAAGGCTCTTTAAGAATATTAGTAATTTATTATAGTTATGGTTCATACTTCTTATATTTATACATACAATGAGTTCTTTTTCAATATTCAGAAGTTTGTTTAGTTTACTTACTGTATCAACTATTATTTCATTGTTTATAATTTTCTCTGTTTCATCCATTTTTGCTTCTTGTATTTGTGAATGTTTGTCCAATTAGTGGTAGATCTCTGAAAGTTGGTTGTCTGATTCTATTTATCATCGGTGTTGAAGTTGTCTCATTTGTTGGTACTGTAGGTTCCTCTTCATTTACTTTATCTGTATGTTTTGTATTTTCTACTTTACCAAAGTATCTTTGATAAGTAGGTTGTAATGGATAATCTGTTGCTTCTATGTATCTTTTTATTTTCTTTTTTAATATTTCACATTGATCACTATCAATTGCACTATGATTTACCTTATAATTTGTTTTATATTTTTTATTACTATAGTCACAGTTTGCGCACTTTAAAATGTTACAATTGCATTTGCTTGCTTCATGTGGTCCTACACATTTAAAGCACATAACCTTGTTCGTGCATTTTTTGCCACCGTGTCCATAGCATTTATTGCACGGATTTGTATTAATAATGTCATAGGCTCTGCAATTTTGATAGCATATTAGAATTTTGCTTCTATTTTCCTTTATATGTTTATATATACTAGAAGTTACTTCTATTATTGCACTATTTGATGTTTGGTTTATGAAAATATGTAGGACTTTGCACTTTTCATTCATGTTGCTGAAGTTTCTTTGGTTTATGTCAGATTCTACTTCTTCTTTGGTTGAGAAATGCTTATCTATTCCTATTACTTTCATTGTAGGTTTATTTATTTGTTCTTTTTCAATTTTAAAGTTTTCGTTTAGACTATTTTTTAAATTTAATTCTAATTTCTCTACATTTTCTACGTTCATACAGATTATTATCACAGTGTCCTTGATTTTAGTATTAACATTTTTTGTTTGTACTGTTCTGTCATTAGTTAAGTAATTGCACACAGTTTTCACGATATTGTTTCATCTTTGCTGTTGGTTTTCTTGATGATGAGCTTTGGCACTTTTTTGTTTTTTGACTTAATATTGCTTTGTGTAAGGACATTTGCATATTTTGCCCATACTTTGTTTTCATTTTTGTTATTTTTTTCTTTTTCTTGGATTAGTAGTTTATTAAGTAGTTCATTTTTTTCTTGCAGTACCTGAACTATTTGTTTTAATAATTTGTTTTCTACTTTGTATTTTTCATTTTCACTTAGTTCTTCATAAATGGTATCATTTAGTGTTTTTCCTTTATTTGACTCTAGATCAATTTCATTTAATATCTCTTGCTTCTGTAGTTACCTGCCTTCGCCTTTATATTGAGCTATAAAAGCAGCAGCAGGTCCTTTCAGTTCACCATATGGTAATTTTGAGGTTAGTGCAAAGTTAGGGTGATCTTGGCAGATGATAAATGAGTTGCTTAGAAATTTCACGGGCACACCAGCGTTATATTTTGTAACTACTTCGTTTGTGTGTTGAAATTCACCACTTAAGATACACACTACTGAACCAACTTTTTGAGTTGAGTGACATTTATAGAATTTATTTAACGTAGCATCGGGCGGCTCCTCGCTACCCGACGCCATGTTGATGACGTTTTATTTTCGAATTAATTTCGAGAATTTTTTACAATAATGGTCAGTTTCGTCCCCTACAAAGATCATAAAATGTTACGTAAACTATAGCCGGAATATTTTGTAGTGGATTCGTTCTGAGTACTTATTTTAAATGTTATAATGAGTAGATGAAACCTCAAAACGCCTATATAAAGTTGGTTTTGGAAAAAAAAGTTAGACCTAATCTGGGGAAGTTATGGCAGAATCACTCATATCGTATTCAAATATCCAAAATTTATATGCCCTAACACTCTGTGCCACCTTTCCTTTTGACTCATGTTAATTTTATTTTCGGCACTATTTACAAAAGCCTTTTGTTCGCGAAACAAAGTCACCTACCCATAATCCCAAGCGGAAAACAAAGATCTGGCTATTTCTATTAGCCAATCACGAAGCGCGTTACTAATCGCTTAGACACGTGAGTTTTGTAAGCTCGTCTTCCGGCGAGCACAGTAGGCCTTTGTCTCTCGCGCCGAGGGGACCTCCCGCATAACCGAAACTTGTTTGTCGCACCGAAGAAGGCAATAAAGTTACAAAGCTTTTCTCGCACATCCCGAGAGTTTTCTTTAACCCGGCATCCTCCTTACACTCGCGGGCTTGCTATCGCCCCAAAACACCTTTTGTATTTCAATATACTTTTCATTTTGTAAATATTATTTTCATTGACTGCTACCGCTATAACTATTATTTTTGTCACTGACTTTTGCTAAATTCTCTTTAGAAGTAATAGTATTATTATCAGTTAGTTTGCCGTAGCTTATTAAATTTACATTCATATTTTTATCGTAAAAGACATTGTTTATAGTTACTTTATTTAAATTTCCATACGCGTTAAAGTAAGTTACTACGTTTCCAATTTTTGTTACTTTTACTGACCTACTATCATCTAAATAGATATTTACTGGCTCTTTCAAATTTGTAAATTTTTGAAAATAATTCTCGTTATTAATTAACCTGTTCGTTTCACTGCTGTGTGTCGCGTGCGCCGTCGCGATCTCCGCGCTCGCGCCTTTGCCGCTCTGCTCGCTCGTGCTGCCTGCTTGATGACGGAAGTTTCCGCGCCCTCTGCAATGGCTGCTCCTTCCTGCTCTGCCTCGGCCGTAACTACGTGTTGAGCCTCGCCATGTTGTGCCGCTTTGTCCTGCTTGTCCTCCATTTTGGCACTCTCGCGAGAAATGCCCGGTTCTACTACATTTGAAACAGCTTCCTTTTCAATCCTTCTTTGCAGTAAATACATTCGATCTTTGTTCACTATGATGGCTATTATTTTTCATTTCAGCAATTTGGATTTTATTTTTCATTTCAGCAATTTGGATTTTATTTTTCATTTCAGCAATTTGGATTTTATTTTTCATTTCAGCAATTTGGATTTTATTTTTCATTTCAGCAATTTGGATTTTATTTTTCATTTCAGCAATTTGGATTTTATTTTTCACATATGATGCTGTTTGATCCTCTTCCTTTAAAGTGTCTATCAAATCGCCAATGTAACTGTACTGGCTGGGCAACGTGTTCAACATGTAATTTAACTTTTCTTTCTCACTTATTTTAGCACCCGCGCATTTCAATTCATTCACTGATTTTTCAAATTCACTGAAAAATGCTACTGTATCGTTGTACTTTTCCAATCTCATTTTTTCTAATTTGTTTCTACACACAATTTTTAATGCTGTAGATACCTTTAAATACATATCGTCCAATTCCTTTATTATTTTATACGCTGTATCTTCTTCACAAACAAACTCCAATTATTTGTGATCGAAATGGCACTGTAAATTCTTTCTTTCCAGACATCTTTGTCTGTAGCAACTTTTGCTCTGGTTATCACTACATCACATTTTTTCAACTTTAGGTACATCGTAATCCTTTTCTTCCACATACTGTAGTCTTCTCCATTAAACATCGGTATCGTAATTTCCTTTCTCTCCATTTTGTCTTCTTCGTTCTTGAACGTTCCTTCGTGTTCGGAATTTTCTCCTTGCTTGACCTTCGAGGTCGTGTCTTCTTCAATAGGTGTCTCGAACGTTCCATCGTATTCGGACTCTTCTTTTTGCTCGATTTTTAACTTCGATTCTTACATTTCTTACGACACTCATATACACGACACTTTTAATTATCTCTACACGACTCGAGAGTCGATGTAGAAGATAAAGGAGAAACTACAAACTACTCTTAGCTACCACGTTGAGGTGTAGTATAATAAATAAAGGAATTACTATTTTAATAGACAAAAGGATAAGTGGTTTATTGATACTTAAGGTATATAAATATACGGGAGCTTCATAGCGCCTCGAGCGCGGTGCTATCTGTACAGCAGGCAGTATTAGAGAGAGAGAGAGAGAGAGAGAGAGAGAGAGAGAGAGAGAGAGAGAGAGAGAGAGCAGCGCGTCGCTCGCTACTGCCCGACTTACGTTCTTGCTCACGCACACACTAGAGAGGGGAGATTTACATGTGTGCGTTCAGACTCATACTTATGCGCTCTCGATACAGTCGCGCGCTCTCACACAATATACATTCCTTCATACGCACAACATAGATGTATACTATTTCAACAACAATGATTATATTAATGTTTACAAAAGCATTCGGCGCGGCTGAAATGCAATTATCATAAGACCGCTCGGTGAAGCTCCGAACAACAATTGCCCAGCTTGTCGCACGTCGATTTCGTGAAGCGGCGAGCTATAATCGGATTGCACGTTACATTAAGCACTTTGAAGTTGGTACCCCATATAAAAAAACTATCAAATATTATTATATAATTCGATTGCGCGTAAAAAATGATTAATAAAAATGCAAAGTAGACGTTTACGTGTGTTTTCGTTTTTTAGATAATAAAAAAAAAACGTTCGGGTGCTAGAAAAGTTAAAAGTTTTATCATAGAAAAGTTGATAATGCCACTAGGTATCGCAGTGAGTAGTCACCCTGCTCGCTTCTCTCCGATAAAATAGCTATTTATTAAGTTTTAGTAGCATATTTCTTTAAACAAAACCGTCTCGCCTTGAAAATACGGTATAGTGGAGTACTAGTGATAAAGTTTGTGCTCGAGGGTGTCTGGTTGCCAACGCATTAAGTGGATTTGGTGACAGCTATTACGGTATCTGTTACATCACCATGATCGCGACGCGTGCCCACCCGTTTTACACTTACGTAACTATGCGTTCGTAGCTATTGGAAAGATAAAAGATAAAAGACTTTTTGGAAACATTTTCCATGAGTGTATACGTGTACGAATAGGCGAACAGACGTCAGTCTTGTTTCGGTGTTTTAAGTGAGTGGTGGGTGGCTTATTTTACTTTTTGCATTACTGCAGGTGTCGACGGCTCGTCAACCCGTTTTACGCTGTATGTGAACTACTCTTGGCTTACACTCGCAACGGTTACACCGCCCTGAGCGTGCCAGCCCGTTTTACACTTCTGTAACTGTGCGTTTCATAGCCTGTCGCTATAGGAAAGATTTTTCTTTTGAAACATTTTTCGCACGCAGTTACACGGTCAAATAGACAAATAGACCCCACTATCTGTTTCGGTTTTAAGTGAGTGGGTGGGTGGCGTATTCCACGGCGTATACACCGATTACACCACTGCAGGGTCGACGCGGTCGTTAGCCTGTTTTACACTGTGGGTTAACAGCGCTTGGGTTATATGCACAACGGTTCACATCGCCCTGAGTATGAGTCACTGGTGGCATACGTTCACAAAATTTGAACGAGCGCTAATATTCCCTATCGACTTGCTCATCGTTGGGGTATTGGGAAGCACCGAGTGAGTTTATTTTACACTGGAAATTTGCTGTGTAGCTGATACACATCAGCGAACATAACCTCTTCGACCACTAGTGGGGAGCGTACATTGCATATGTAGCAATTTTAACTCCAAAGCATAAACACTACATATAATAGCATGTGTTACTTTCAGATACATTCAATGGTTAATATGCGTGAAATTGCAAACTGCAGGAAACTTTTCCGCTGGCTCATGTATAGTGCCATGTATTATTTGCCGCTGTCTATTTCGTGCTGATACCCACTGCGCTAATTTTTTAACTGCAGCAGAAACCAAGGTTTTGGAGTTGAGGAAAACCCCTATGATGGTCTATCGCTGTTAGACTTACACAAACCAAAGTGGCCTCAATGCAGATGTCCGTCCAATGGTGAATGAACTGAAAGGAGATATACAAAAATTGAACAACCTGTGCACTACTGTAGAGGATCTTAGATCTCAGTATGAGGTCACTAAACAAGAAGTGGTAGACTTAAAGATCACTCATAGATCTATTGAGGTAATGAAGTCACAGATAGCCACTATTGAATCTGACGTTAACAGCCTGAAATTATCTATTACTACAGCCGTAACATTTGGGGGTGATGAATCCCTCACTAACCTTGACGGATCCATGACTTCTAGACCTGATTTACTGGCATTTGAGATTCAGGATCGTCTTCGTCGCTCGACGAATATTATACTGTACAAAGTGTCTGGTTACCAACGAGAAGATGACCCTCAGGACCGCGCATCCCAAACACCTAAGGATAGTGCTGCTCGCCTTCATGATTTTAAATATATACAGAACATCTTAAATAAAATCCAGAATATAGATGTGACATATTTAAAGGTTGGAAGATTGAATAGTGACTCTAATAATGGTCCAAAGCTTGTCTCGGTAAACTTACAGTCTGCAGCTGAGGTTATGCGGGTTATACGCAACAGGAAGTTGCTTCCTGACATGATAAGTGTATTTTCCGATAAGACACCTAATCAGAGAGCGTGGCTTCGATCTTTGATAAAGGAGGTAGAGGATCATAACCTTGCTCAGAAGAAAGTAAAATATATAAACAATACACCTTCAGTAGTGTTCAAGGACTTCCCATCTGCGTCATCTTCAAAAAACTCCTCAGCATAACGTCCAGACATAAGGTGAAACATGATTTAATATGCTATTATCAGAATGCGCGAAGTTTAGTGAATAAAGTAACGGATCTCTCTCTCAATCTTGCTGTATCTTTACATTCAATAGACATTTTCATATTCACCGAAGCCTGGCTTTCTCCATCATTTGTAAACTCTGAACTTGATATGTTAGAGTACAAGTGAGTGCCACTGTACTTAGCAACACTGTACAATGAGAGCGTAGCGACGCGACTTTAGAGCAGAGAGGGAGAAGCGTCCGCGCCGTGCACGACGAGAGAGAATTCGGCGTTCGGCCCGAGCAGACTTGATGTGGCTCTCGGACATGACGGCACGGGCTGCCATTGTAAATAGTGTAGAATAAATCCACCTTAAATAACCATAACGTCTTTACTCTTTATTGATCACCACGATCACCAAACCCTCTAAATCCAACATGGTAGCAGAGCGTGGTTTGTGAATTTTTTTCTTATCTTCTACACGACTCTCGAGTCGAGTAGAGATAATCTAAGTGCATGTTACATAAGATTCTTGTAATCGAGACTTAGTAACTGCAGTTGAAGATTAGTGTTACCTAAGATTCTCGTAGCATTAGAGACTTAGTAACAAAAGGATAAAGTGCAAACAAATTCGAGAGGTGTTGTTTTCAAGGTTATGGGAACACGTGGCGGTGAAATAAAAAGTGATATAAAAACTGAAGAAAATAAAGGTGGAATAAAAGCAGAAGTACTTGAAAAACGATTTGTGAACGTTGTCAGAAAAATCATAAATTTACGAAACGTAATTAGAGTGTTTGAAGAAATTAAAAGTGAAAATAGACGAGTCGACATGTCGGACGAGTTTAAAATGACGCTACCAATCTTCAATGGATCCGATTATAGCACATGGAAAAAAGAATTACGATTTTTCTAAGAATGAAAAAATGTGAAACAGTTATTCAACGCGAGAGAGCTGCTACAGAAAATGAAGACCAGTGGAATGATAAGGATTTAAAAGCAATAAACTACATATACAGTGCTCTATCAAATAGACAAATGGAATTAATAAACGATGAAAATACAAGTTATAGTATAATTAACAAATTAGACAAGATATATTTGGGAGAATCAACCGGACTACAAATTTGTGTGAGAAATAAATTGGAGAAATTAAAGTTAAAAGACTATACGGAAACTAGTGAATTTTATAGTGAATTCGAAAAATTAATAATTGAACTGAAAAATGCTGGTGCTACACTAAGTGAAAAAGAAAAATTGAATTATATGTTAAGAACATTACCGAGTGCATTAAGTCATATTGGATATTTAATAGACGTACTACCAGAAGCTGATCAAACGGTAGATTACGTAATAAATAAAATCAAGATTTGTGAAGAAAAGGAAAAGGATGAGAATCAAAAAGCGACGGTGTTTGCTATAAGTGTGGAAAGCAAGGTCATTTCCAATTTGAATGTACGAGCCAAAGCAATGGAAGAAATTCATGGAGAGGATCGAGAGGAGGTCAACAGCAAGGAGGCGGCCGATATCAACAACAACAGCAGTGAGACGGCGGCAGCCACAGCCGAGCGTACAGCAGCTACCGAGGCAGAGGATCCAGTCAACAAGGGCGAGGTAGTAAACAACAACGACAAGATCGACAAAGCACAGGTCAAGATGCGACAACCTTCGTAATAGAAAGAGAAAATAATACAGGCTACGAAGCAGAGGTAAATAATTGCGAAAATGAATTAGAGTGGGTCTTGGATAGCGGATGCTCCGACCGCGTTATTAATAATGATAAATATTTAGTTAATGTTACAAATTTAGAAAATCCAATTAACGTTAAAGTGGGAGATGGTCATATATTAAAGGCTACTAAAATAGGAGATATTGAAGCGAAATTTAAAACGTATTATAATGAAAATGGAATAAAATTAAAAAATGTATTTTATGTAAAAGAAATGGATAGAAATTTGATAAGTTTTGGTAAAGTCGCGGAAAAAGCTAAAATTGTTTCAAAAGGAAATATTTCGAAAATTTATAGTAGTGAAAATAAATTATTAAGTGTCGCAAATAAAGTAAATAATTTATATAAGATAAGTACTGTATTTGAAAGTAAACAGAATTATGTGACCGAAAATGTAAATAGAGCAATTACTTTAAAGGAAAAGTTTCATAGAATACTTGGACATGTAAATTTTAAATTGGAAATAGAGGAGAAAAATATTTTTTAATTTTAATTGATGATTACAGTAAAGCTGCTAAAGTTTACCCAATCAAATAAAAAAATGAAGTATATGAGTGTTTTGTAACGTATGTTAATTTAGTAGAAAATATAACCGATAAGAGAATTAAACGATTAAGATGCGATAACGGTAGAGAATTCGTGAATAGAGATATGTATAACTTTGCTAAAGAAGAAGGAATTTCAATTAAATCTTGTCCTCCGTATGTACACGAATTAAATGGAACTGCGAAAAGATATAATAGGTCGGTAATGGAAACGGCAAGATGCTTATTGTTTGATGCAAAAATAAATAATCAATTTTGGCCAGAAGTAGTTAAAACAGCTGTTTATTTAAAGAATAGAACATTAGCTAATACTGTTGAGAAAAATACTCCGTATGAAATTATGATGGGTAAAAAACCCAATTATTAAAAAATTTGAGACTTTATGGGAGTAGAGTATTTATTAGAGTTCCGGAGATTAAACGAAGAAATAAGTGGGATAGAAAAGCAGACTTAGGCGTACTAGTGGGATACGAAGACGTAGGCTATAGGATTCTCGTGAACAATAAAATTATCGTCGCAAAACATGTGGATATAATAGAAGAGAACGTAAATTTAGTAGGATTTAATAATGTAGAAAATAATGAAAAAGAAAATGATGTAAGCGAAAATGAATTTGATCAAGAAATTTAAAATGATAGTGAAAAAAATGAAAATCGTGAATTAAATGAAAATGATGACTATGAAGATGATGAATATGTAAATAATATACCAAGCACAAATGAGAAAAATTTAAGAATACCAAGAAGGTCAGAAAGAAGGCCTGTAAATAGGTAGGGAAATCCAATAACAAACTGTGTGTATGTAAATTATGTAAGCGTTGATAGCCCAGAAAATTATAATGATGCGATAAGTAGCGATGAAAGTGAAAATTGGCGTGAAGCAATGAATAAAGAGATTAAGTGTTTAAAAAAAAATGAAACGTGGAAATTAGTAGAGAAACCGAAAAGTAAAGATGTACTAGATTTAAAATGGGTGAATACGAAAAAGACTGATAATAAATTTAAAGCGAGAATTGTAGTAAGAGGATTTCAGCAAAAAGAAATAATGGATGATATTTATTCGCCAGTTGCGAGAACACAAACATTAAAAATTTTGTTAAATTATTGTGTACAAAACCGTTTAGAAATAGAACAAATGGATGTCGAGTCCGCATTCCTAAATGGAAAAATAAAATCGGAAGTGTATGTTAAGCAGCCTCAAGGCTATGATGATAATACGGGCAGAGTGTGTAAACTCGAAAAGGCCTTGTACGGACTGAGCGAAAGTCCACGAGCGTGGTATGATTGTTTGGATGCGTATTTAAAAAAATTAGGATTTGAGAAAAGTAAAATTGATTATTGTTTATATATCTTGAAAATTAATAACGAAACAGTTTATTTCATAATTTTTGTTGATGATTTATTAGTTTGTAGTACGAATAGAAAATTAATAAAAATTATTAAGGAGAAATTAGCGGTTAAGTTTCGAATGAAAGATATGGGCCAAGTAAAAACCTATCTAGGTATAAATATTGAGTATGATTATGAAAATAAAATTATGACATTATATCAGGAAAATTACATTAGATCATTAGCAAGAAAATATGAAATAGAAAATGCGAAATTGTATGCGACTCCAATGGAGCAAAATTTAAAATGTGACTCTGCACTATCAGCATCAAATGATTTAAAGTATAGAAATTTAATTGGAGCACTTCTATATATAAGTTCGAGTACGAGACCAGACATTTTTTACTGTGTTAATTATTTAAGCAGATTTCAAAATTGCTATGATGAAACGCATTATAAATATGCTCTAAGAATATTAAAATATTTATATTATACTAAAGATTTAAAATTAACTTATGAAAAGAATTTGAATACTGATATATTAGATTGTTGCGTTGATGCTGATTGGGCAGGAGATATTGTTGACAGAAAATCTACGACAGGATATATTATAAGAATGTACGGAAATACTGTATTTTGGAAATAAAAAAAAACAAGAACTTGTGACTAAATCGTCAACAGAAGCGGAGTACGTAGCGCTGTCTGTGTGCGTGAGTGAAGTGAAATTAATGATAGAATTATTGAAAGACTTTGGAATAGAGTTTAAAGATCCGATACAAATTTATGAGGATAATGCAGGAGCAATCAGTATAAGTAAATTTGGTAATTTAACTAAAAAATCTAAATATATAGAAACTCACTATCATTTTGTAAATGAGAGTTATTTAAATGGGGAAATTGAAGTGGTTAAAATTGATTCAGAAGAAAACCCTGCAGATATCTTTACCAAGTCATTAGGACGAAACAAATTTGAGAAGTTTAGAGAGAATTTAAAATTATTTAAATAAAGTAAAAATGTAATGTATCGAAAAGCTAAATTTAAGGAGGCGTGTTGAATTATGAGTAAATTTAACTTAATATGTTAGAGTACAAGTGAGCGCCACTGTACTTAGCTGAGCAACACTGTACAGTGAGAGCGTAGCGACGCGACTTTAGAGCAGAGAGGGAGAAGCGTCTGCGCCGTGCACGACGAGAGAGAATTCGGCGTTCGGCCCGAGCAGACTTGATGTGGCTCTCGGACATGACGGCGCGGGCTGCCATTATAAATGGTGTAGACTAAATCCACCTTAAATAACCATAACGTCTTTACTCTTTATTGATCACCACGATCACCAAACCATCTAAATCCAACAGGTTTATTTACCACCCAAATCTCCTCTACAGTAATATCAAACACACCTCGAATCTTTGGAAGCACTGTCCTCAGCCCATGCTGACCACAGTGTGGTGATGTTTAGTGATCTAAATCTACCTGGAATGGGATGGATAAATGACCCACTTCACACAGAATACGTGGGATATGTACCTCCGGAGCAGAGAGATATTATCTCAAGTGTCTGTGCCACATATTCTTGTATCGGACTTTCACAACTGTACCCTCTCCATCCATTGAAAGACTACACATTGGACGTCTTATTCTCTTCGCCTTCAACGACTTCAATCATCGAGTCCAATGGTCTTGTCCGCCAGGATGGACATCATGAACCATTATTTTGCAAGATAAAACTTTGTGGCTACTCGTTTGCTGATGTCATAGTACTCCGTTTTGACTTCGTGAATGCGGATTATTATATAGTAAACAGTAAATTAAGTGAAATGAATTGGGGCAGTATACTAGATTCTTCTGACATCAGCTGTTATGTTGACCGATGTTATAATGTTGTATGAGCTGCGATACCTTCTGGTATGCAGAAGGTTGTCGGTTCGATTCCGACCTGGGCCGTTATTTTTTTCGTTCTCATTTTTTATCTTATACCTTTACCTTTCCTTTCCATATGCTTTAAAAATTCTTGACTGCACTTTAATTATTAGAATATTGTGCATAATTCTTGCCTGCTTTTATTGTTTCCAAATAGCTTCTAAAAATTTAAAGATATATTTGAACAGATATAAAGAAAAAAGTGATTGATAAGTTAGTTACCTTCCTTATCTATTATCATTCGCCCTGAATAGTCGTTAGATTTACTTATTAAATTAACATAAATCGTCGGGCGTTTCCTTCAATTGATAAATAATATCACTCTCTGCGTGGACAGTATTAAAGAGTTGGTAGCAAGAGAAATATTATTTCTTTAGTCAAGGATTGCAGTGTCTAACTCTCGATTCACGTGCATGCGCATGATCAAATGCGTGAGTCTCAGTGCGTGATTGAGAATTTGAAACTTTTTTTATTGCATAAATAATTGACCTATGATAAAACTAATTACGGGTGCTGTTTGCGCGTGTTGAAAACTATCAATTACAATTGTAACAATTATATTATGAATTTTTCTATGATAAAATTAAAACTTTTATTTTTTCTAACACCCGAACTTTTTTTTTATTATTATCTAAAAAACAAAAACATGCGCAAACGTCTACTTTACATTTTTATTAATCATGTTTTACGCGAAATCGAATCATATAATATTTGATGGTTTTTTTTATATGGAGTACCAAATTCTAGGAGCTGTTACGTTCGCGTATACGCAGGCGAGCAACGTGCGCGTCTTTATGGGACTCGCCACAAATGACCCGTGGCGTGTCGTGCCGTGTCGTGTCGTGTCATGTCGCGCCGTATCGTGCGCTTTTGAAAAATGAGTGTGCGGCCTACCAACACTATTGCGTCCGTGCTCCAAGAAACAAGGATCAAAGTGCGAACGAACGCAGATCAAAGCACGGACGCAATAGTGTTGGTAGACGGCAAACTCATTCTCAAAGGCGCCCGACACGGCACGACACGGCACGTTACGACCCGCCGCGTCACGCCACGGGTCATTTGTGGCGAGTCACTATCATACTGGGAAGCGGATAGGGACCATAGACTTATAGAGATAGACTGCGCGCTCTTACGGGCGTCGTGAAGGAAACAGTGGCGGCCCATGATCATGCTATCTCTCTCGCACACCTACAGTAGTGGAGGTAGAGGGGAAATCGTGAAATAGCGACGGCAGATGAGGAGAGGGCCTTAGAAAGAGAGAGAGCATCACCACAGATATTGCCCTCTCCCTCTTATCCCGGCTTCAGCGCTTTACATGGGACGCGCAGTCTATCTCTATAAGTCTATGATACTGCAGTGATTGGCCCCCAGAGTTTGGAAACGGGAAATGATAACTAGATCTAGTTATTTTCGGCGAGTGCTAAGTTCAAGGCAGAGAATTTGCTTTAGGCCCTGGCTATATACGGGCGTACGGGCGCAGACGGGGCGCGGAAAAGTTGATAGTACCAATCTCAGAAGAGTGTTCGGTACTGTTTCGACAGGGTTCACAAAAAATAGATAAACTTTTCTGAGGTCGTTACTATCAAGTTTGCAGCGCCCCGTCCGCGCCCGTACGTCTGTATGTAGACAGAGCCTCAGTGAGTGACCGAGTGTAAGCGCGACATTGCAACGTGTATTTCAGAGTCAGGTCAGGCTAGTTAGGCTGGCCCCATCTCCATACTGCATTCTCAGCAAATTTTCTGCCTTGAATTTAGCACTAGTCGAAAATAACTAGATCTAATTATTATTTCCCGTTTCCGAACTCTGGGGGCCCATCGCGCTTAACTCGCTCCGCCAAGTGCACATGTTTCAACAACCAATCAAAAATGTGTGCACGGTTCATGCGCTGGCCACGAGCGGCAGCAGCACACCGTGCATACAGGCTACCTCACTTTTTTCCGGGGCACTGGCGATCTGTCTACTAATCTCTGCCTGTACTATTTATCATACAATCTTACCAACGAAGGTAGACCTAAATAGAAGAACAGACTCCCAAGGAAAAGTATCGTCTCGGAAAGCGAAGGTTACCCCGACCACTACGCGGTGCTAGTGTCGAGTACCCCAAGTCAGGAGCGTCTCTCTGCCATACAGAGGCCCCATGCAGTCAAATAATATACTGTCAAAAACTCCCGAGTTAAATGAAAGTGTTGTCTAATTCACTTCTTGTTACATTTATTTGTCCCCTTTATTAATACAACTAATAATAATGATATGAAATTAAGTTCACAAAAGTTTAAATTTCAACCAAAATCTGAAGAGGAAGGCGATGATCATAAACGACCTCGCGACTATTATTGTTCATTGGAGCGGTAGCCGTGAGCGCTAAGGCGCGGTATGCCTTTGCCTAACTTTTTTGCTTTATTTTTTTTCTTGCTCACATTAACTTTTTTATTGTTTCCAGTCACGAAAGCTAATTTTTAATCAATTTTTTGATTATAATAAAGGAAAAATATTAATTTAAATGGAAAAGAAAATAGTACACTGAAAATATATGTATCTATTAATGTAATCGAACAACACTAATTAACAAGTTTTTGTATAGTGGACTATTATTAAAATCAATATATTATGTCTATTAACATAGATATTTTGTACTTAATAAGTGTTTTCCTCATGGCTTATAGACCACTATATATTAGACCTTTTGTTTATACATGTATAATTTGTAACAGGGCGAATACTTTTCGGAGCGAGAGAGTTTTCGGCAATGCCGAAAGCTTACCTGTACGCTCTCTCTGTCTCGCTAACTATGCTCCGCAACGACGAAGCCTTCCTCGGCGCTGCTCGTCGAGGACGACGATCACCCACGTTGCGGCTCGAGCGGCGCCCTGGCAGAATTGCCGGTTCCGCGCACGCTCGGTGCAATGCCGTTCGCTTGCTGTGTACAACCGGGTAACTTAGAAGTTACCCGCGAATTTAATATCGTGTGTGACTCTACGCGCTTTTATATAAGGGGGGAAACGCGCAAGTACCCGGAGCTCAGATGATCGCCGAGGAAGTCGGCGATCCCGCGCAGGCGGCGGTACCCAAGGTACTCGTAGGAATGTCGGGCGGAAGGGGAGGGAGCGAAATAATAACTCGCGACCTATTGAATACAGTGTGACCAGGTTGTGGCGATAAATCGCCACTTTTACATGCGTAGTATTACGATATATATTGTTTACCTGGCCACACTGATTGAATATACGACACCAAAGACACGTTTATTCACATGTAACGAAACGACTCTGACAAAGCGAAATGAAATGAGCACGCCGCTATGCTTATAGTTCTCGCGAGGTCGAAATGCCTCGAGAGTCGCGCGCATCGCGGATGTCGCGTTCACACACACGCACCCGGAGACGAGGTGCACCACTCGTCTCCATCGCTCTCTACCCCGCGCGTCGAGGTAGAATTTCGCACGCACGCGGGGGCCTGCAGGCACTCACCTCGTTCTCGGGCGAGGCGTAACACGCTGAGCTGCGCCTCCGGATCCTCTCTCTCTCTTTCTCTCTCTCTGGTCCCCTCGTGGACGCAGAAGTCGGGGGTCGTCCCCGGGGAGCTCATGCTCGATGGAGCAGTATGATCCTCCTTCTCTCTCTCTCTCTCTCTCTCTCTCTCTCTCTCTCTCTCTCTCTCTCTCTCTCTCTCTCACGTGCTGCGGGGCCAAAGCTGTCTCGGGGAGCTTATCGAGGCGGCGGAAAAAAATCTCGTGCGCGCACTTCACCGGTGAAAATCGGACTGCTGTTCTCGCGCGCGCCGTTGCCGATCCGCCCTTTTCACGCCTGCGCATCATCGCTTCGCTCCGAAAAGGAACGCGCGCGCGGTAGTACGCCCGCGGTTTTCGAACTTCGTTACACCCCCCTCCCAGACGCGACGTACTACCTTCTAGTTGGCGCTCTGCACATGTGACCTGCGAAGTTCGCATGCGGGGGTGGTAAGGGCATGCTACAATTGTATCAAGAATACGGCTCGTCCAGGCCTTCATTACTGGGCTACATTGGGGTTGCGCCCCTATGGAGCCGGTGGCTGCTGGACCCCGGTGTCCCAACATCAAAATGTATTTTAATGTGCCGCGCGAGACTGCGCGCGCGTCCGCGAGTGTAGTATGGTCGTTGGATCGATCAGATTTGTCGCGTTGCGCGAACCTTTGGGTCGTCCGCGCGGTTTCGCCGCGAGACACTTTGATGGACTTGCCGCTATCACGCGTATGGCCGCCGGCCTTACCACCAGACGTACCGCCTTTCTCGGACGACCCGGTTTACGCCTGGGGGGACGAGTCGGGGCACGTAAGTTTTCCCCCTCGCTCGCTGGGTTCATTATCGGTACGCGATCGGAGATTACTGCGGCGCCGTCGTTTCCGCGATCTACCTGCGAGTTATTCTCGCCGTCGCTCGCTGCTGGCGGGTCATACATCGCCAAAATCGCTGCGCCATCCCTCGGCGGTTGAGGTCCTTCCTCCTTCTCCTCATCTGAAGGCGTTGTACCAACGTAAGGCTTCAGATGTTCGGCGTGGGCTAATTCCTCGTCATTTGCATCGAGCGCGCGTATGCGATACGTGTTAACGCCGATTTTGGCTATTATTGCATACGGACCCGCGAATTTCGGTGCCAATTTCGCCGAGATTCCTTGTGCAGCAGACGATAAAATCCGGTTTCTCTTCCAAACGTAATCTCCTGCTTGGAAGAGGAGTTCGCGGCGTTTGGCATCGTAGTAATGTGCCTGTCGCTGTTGCTCGCCGTCGATATGATCGGCGACGGCCCTATTTAATCGACCGAGACCTTTCATCCTCACGGCCCATTCCTCGACCCTCTCCTGGCTCGCTCGCTCTCCCACCACGCGGTCACGAGCTCTCTTGGCCATTCCCGGAGGTAGAGGTTGCCGCCCGTAATTTAACATTGCGGGCGAGAGTCCAGTACTACTATGGGCAGCGTTGTTGTTCTAATTCTAGATTACTCTCCATTGGAGTATCGTATAATTTTGCATTTTCAAGGTTGTATTTTATAGCCAAAGATTCGATATATTTCGTTTGACTTAAAGTCATTTTACTTCTGTCTTCACTATATTCAATATCGATGCCAATATATTGGTTAATTTTGCCCAAATCTTTCATTATAAATCTTTCCATTAAACTTGCTTTTACTTTGTTTATTTTATTTTTGTCTTTGCAACAAATCAAGAGATCATCTACAAAAACTAGTATATATATTGAATCTTTGCTTGTATTATTTACATATAGACAGTAATCATAGTTACTTCTTACAAAATTTAATTTCTCGACATATTCGCTGAAATAATCATACCATGCTCTAGGACTTTCTCTGAGACCATACAGAGCCTTTTGCAATTTGCAAACTTTATTGTCTCCAGTTTCCTAACCTTTTGGTTCATTAATGTACACTTCTGATTTTACATTGCCATTTAAAAATGCCGTTTCAACATCCATTTGTTCTATAAACAAATTATTTTTACAACTGTAAGACAATAAAATTTTCAACGTTTGCATTTTACCTACAGCTGAATAAACATTTTCAACATATTCTTTTTGTAGGAATCCTCTTACAACTAATCTCGCTTTATAAGTATCGTTACTTTTCTTTTTATAAACCCATTTAACATCAATGACTTTTTTATCTTTTGGCCTTTCGACAATTTGCCATGTGTGATTTTTCTTTAAACTGTTTATTTCGGAATCCATTGCTATTTGCCATTGTTTATATTCGCTGAAGTTTATCGCCTCCTCGAATGTATTTGGTACATTTGCATCAATATAATTTACATAAATAAAATGAGTAACTGGATTTCCGTATCTATTTACTGGACTTTTCTTTCTTTGCGATTTTCGCGGTATTGTTAGTCTATCTCTATTTTCGTTGTCTTCGTTATCAGATTCGTTATCGTTTACATTATTCGCATCGATTAATTCAGTTTGCTCTCCTCTACTTTCCCCGAAGGTCGCAGTAGAGTGAGAAGGATATTCAGTACCGCTGTTGTTTGTTTCATTTAATTCTACGTTAATTTCAGAATCACTATTTTCGTTTTCTAAACAGATTAACGTTATACTATCTTCTATTACATCAACATGTCTTGCAGTAATTACTTTATTATTAACTAAGACATTATAACCGTTTTCAACGTATCCTACTAATACACCTAGTTGTGCCTTATTATCCCACTTACTTTTCCTTAGAGCTTCCGGAACTCTTACGAAGACTCTACTTCCGTAAATTTTTAAATTTTTAACATTTGGCTTTATTCCGAAAAATATTTCATAACGAGTTTTATCTCTGACGTGTTTGCAATTATTCGATTTTTTAAATTACCGTTTTCATTATTTCCGGCCAATATCTTCTATGAATTTTTTCTTCCCTCATTAAGCATCTACCTATATCCATTGCTGATCTATTATATCTCTCCGCTACTTCATTTAATTCGTGGACGTAGGGTGGACATGTCAATAATTCTATTCCTTTTGATTTTACAAAATCGAGAATTTCGCGATTTAGATATTCTCTACCGTTATCACATTGCATCTTTTTAATTCTCTTATTAAATTTATTTTCTACTAAATTTACGAATTCAATAAAACAACTTCCAGTTTCTGACTTATTCTTAATACAAAAGATTCTAGTACATTTACTATAATCATCAATAAATGTAAGAAAATATTTTTCTCCACCATAGCCAGTAGTACTATGTGGACCATTTAAATCAGTGTGTATTAACTCTAGGATTTCTTTCGTTTTTGTTCGATTATTTTCAAACGGTATATTTGCCATTTTACTTTGTATGCAATTTGCACATTTCATATCTTTTCATATTTTTTCCAATTTATCTGGTAAACCTTCAACTAATTTATTATTTACTATTTTATTCAAATAATTAAAATTTACATGGCCAAGTGCTCTATGCCATTTTTCTTTATCTGATAATCTTACTGAATTTACATATTTATCTTTATTTTTATTCGTTAGTGCATAACTTTTCAAAGAATACAAATTATCAATTTTATTTGCAATAGTTACTAATTCTCCCGATTTATTGTAAATTTTAGCATTACTGTCTCGTGCCGTTATTGTAGCATTTTTAGTTATTCTGGAAAAGCTTAACAAATTTTGCTTAATTCCTTCTACATAATATACATTACTCAAATCAATTTGTTTTTCATTATAATAATTTCTAACTTTAATTTTTATATTACCGATTTTCGTCGCTTTTAACATTTTACCGTCTAGTAATTTTATATTTACCGGATCTTTTAAAACTATATACTTCTCAAAATATTTATCGCTTTTAATAATATGGTCTGTGGAACCACTGTCCAATAACCAATTTATTTCGTTACCTTCGCATTCTGTATTTACGCTATAACCTGTTATGTCCTTTACTTCTGGGCCGCATACTTGTGTTGACCACGTCTCGGATGATGAACCCTGCTGCTCGTCCGTTGACTTGTTTTGATTTGAACAGCGTCCGCGTCCTCTGCCTCGATTGTAGCCTCGTTGGTTTCCACGTTGTCCTCTCGATGATTGGGCACCTCTGCCTCTGCCGCCTTGTTGGCCTTTCCAACAATCCTTTTGATAATGTCCGACTTTGCCACAAGTAAAGCACTGTCCGTTTCTCTTTGTTGAGAACGTGCTTGTATTACTTTTCTTTTCTGAATTATTTTAAACTAAATTCTTTTCTTTGATTTTTGATTTTACGTAATCTACTGTCCTTTCTCTTTCTGGAATGACGTCGATAAAGTCACCAATATAACTGTAATTTACTGGTAATGCTTTGATTAAGTATCGCATTTTCTCAGTTTCATCTATCTTTCCTCCGGCTGCTTTAAATTCGTTCACCACTTTCTCAAATTCTACGAAGAATTCTTCAACATTTTCATAATTCTTTAATTTAATATCTTCAATTTTTCCTCGGCATATTATTTATAGTGACGTGGATTTCGTCACATATAATTTATCCAATATCGCAATCATTTCATAGGCTGATTTGCACTCACAAACATATTCTAATTGCTTATCTGAAATAGTGCTAATTAATATATTTTTTGCCTTTAAATCCTTTTTCTTCCATTCATCTGCTTTATCTGTCTCAGCCCGTTCTCTTTCGGCTTGGTCTTTGCACTCTTTATATTCTAATAGAGTCATTAAGCGAAATTTCCAACTTGTATAATTTGCACCATCAAAAATGGGAATTACTATATCTTCGATTTTTGCTTGCTTAGCGATCTCGACTTCTTTTAATTTAATATCTTCGTACACTTTTATTACTTCCCTGGTAACACAATCTGACGCACGCGCGAGTGCGCAGATCATACATAACATACCTTAGCATTTTCCTATAGTTCTGCGGGCAGAAGCTGCCGCCAGAACTTTACAGCAGAAGTGCTGTAGACTTGCGGCAGATGGAGTGCAATCTGAAGAGGCCCGTGATGGACGCCCGCGTGCAGCAGAATTGCTTAAGAATTTAATGAGCTTCGTGTGGCAGAAACTTTACGGCAGAAATGGTGCAGACTTGCAACGATGGAGTGCAATCTCAAGAGGCTCGTGATGAACACTCGAGTGTAGCAGAATTGCTTAAGAATTTAATGAGCTTCGTGCGTCAGAAACGGTGCAGACTTGCAACGATGGAGTGCAATCTCAAGAGGCTCGTGATGGACACTCGAGTGCAGAAGAATTGCGTAAGAATTTCGATGGTTCCTTGCGGCAGAAACTTAACGGCAGAAACGGTGCAGACTTGTGAAAGAGTCGGCTGTCCAGATGCTCGTGATGCGCGGTCGAGTGCAGCAGAATTGCGTAAGAATTTCGATGGTTCCTTGCATCAGAAACTTTACGGCAGAAACGGTGCAGACTTGTGAAAGAGTCAGCTGTCCAGATGCTCGTGATGCGCGGTCGAGTGCAGCAAAATTGCGTCAGAATTTCGACGGTTGTTTGCAGCAGAAACTTTACGGCAGAAACTGTACAGATTGTGAAAGAGTCAACTGTCACGATGCTCGTGATTCGCGCTCGAGTGCAGCAGAATTGCGTAAGAATTTCGATGGTTCCTTGCGGCAGAAACTTTACGGCAGAAAAGGTGCAGACTTGTGAAAGAGTCGGCTGTCCAGATGCTCGTGATGCGCGGTCGAGTGCAGCAAAATTGCGTCAGAATTTCGACGGTTGATTGCAGCAGAAACTTTACGGCAGAAACGATGCAGACTTGCCCTGGCGGAAGTAAAAACTGCACATATCTGCACATATTTGCGCATATATATACAATTATGTAGATTTCTGCACATTTTTGTAAATTTCTGTACATTTCTGCACATTTCTGCACATTTCTGCCCATTTTTGCACATTTTGTCCTCTTATTAGACTTTTGTACAAAAATGTGCAAAAATGTGCAGAAATGTCCAGAAATGTGCAAAAATATACAAAGATGTAGGTACATTTCAATATAATTATCAGATGAAAAATTAATGAGCTTCATAAATGTATAAAAACGTTGTTAATCATTAGTATAAATATTTCGCATGTTAATTAGAAATTGTTTATTATCAATTAAATTGCATTTTAATTATCGCAGAAAAAAACTTACATAAAATTTTCTCCCTGACCGAGAATCCAACCCACGACCCTTGGGTTACTACACACGCACGCAAACCGTTACGCTATCCCTCGCATTAAAGAATTTGGGCATTTTCATCTACATAAGGTGCATTATCCGTACTTATTTAATTGATATTACATTTTGATTATTCATCTAATATATTAATGATTTTTAATAATTTTTTATATTTACACAATATTTTAAGAAAATGAATAACTTAATGATAAGACATTAATTAATTTAATTCGATTAACTTAAAAAATTTAGTGCCGGTAAAGTAGAATCAGACCAGTACTGAAAATATATTCTCTAAATTTTCTTCTTTGGCATTAGCTTTATTCTAGAGCGCTATCAAAAAAGAAGTTTATATTTTTCAAATTTTCGTTCTGTAAATATTTTCTTACTTTAAGAAAATGTTTTTTGAATTGAAGAAAATTAAATTCTTGTTTCGTTTAGTATGATAAATAAACATTCATTTGTACATATTAAAGTACATTTCTGTACATTTTTGAACATTCCCGCACATAACCGCACACTTCTGCACATTTCTGCACATTTTTGCACATTTCTTTACAAAAGTCTAATAAGTGGACAAAATGTGCAAAAATGTGTAAAAATGTGCAAAAATGTGCAGAGATGTGCAGAGATGTGCAGATATGTGCAGTTTTTACTTCCGCCAGGGTGTGAAAGAGTCGACTGTCAAGATGCTCGTGATTCGCGCTCGAGTGCAGCAGAATTGCGTAAGAATTTCGATGGTTGCTTGCAGCAGAAACTTTACGGCAGAAACGATGCAGACTTGTGAAAGAGTCGACTGTCAAGATGCTCGTGATTCACGCTCGAGTGCAGCAGAATTGCGTAAGAATTTCGATGGTTGCTTGTAGCAGAAACTTTACGGCAGAAACGATGCAGACTTGTGAAAGAGTCGGCTGTCCAGATGTTCGTGATGCGCGGTCGAGTGCAGCAGAATTGCATAAGAATTTCGATGGTCGCTTGCAGCAGAACCTTTACTGCAGAAACGATGCAGATTTGTGAAAGAGTCGACTGTCAAAATGCTCGTGATTCGCGCTCAGGTGCAGCAGAATTGCGTCAGAATTTCGATGGTTGCTTGCAGCAGAAACTTTACGGCAGAAACGGTGCAGACTTGTGAAAGAGTCGGCTGTCCAGATGCTCGTGATACGCGGTCGAGTGCAGCTGAATTGCGTCAGAATTTCGACGGTTGCTTGCAGCAGAAACTTTACGGCAGAAACGGTACAGATTGTGAAAGAGCGGACTGTCAAGATGCTCGTGATTCGCGCTCAGGTGCAGCAGAATTGCGTCAGAATTTCGATGGTTGCGCGTGGTAGAAACTTTTCATCAGAAACGTTGCAGACTTGTGAAAGAGTCGGTTGCCAAGATGCTCGCGACGCGCGCACGAGTGCAGCAGAATTGCGTAAGAATTTCGATGGTTGCTTGCGGCAGAAACTTTACATCAGAAACGTTGCAGACTTGTAAAAGAGTCGGCTGTCAAGATGCTCGTGATGCATGCCCGCGTGCAGCAGAATTGGGAACGAATTTCGATGGTTACGCGCGGCAGAAACTTTACGGCAGAAACGGTGCAGACTTGTGAAAGAGTCGGCTGTCAAGACGCTCGTGATGGACGCCCGAGTGCAGCAGAATTGCGAACAAATTTCGATGGTTTCTTGCGGCACAAACTTTATGTCAGAAACGGTGCAGACTTGTGAAAGAGTCGGCTGTCAAGACGCTCGTGATGCACACTTGCGTGGACCAGAATTGCGTAAGAATGTCGGCGACTTCGTACGGCAGAAACGGTGGAGACTCAGGACAGAGTCAGCTCTTAAGTGTTGATTCGATTATTTTTCGTACTATATTTTTTTTAAATTACTATTCGCAGTGTATTAATTAGGGAATTAAAACTATATAATTCAAGATTACGATTCACGTTTATTTCACAAATCTAATGTTAATCAGACAATATTTAGAAAGTTAAGTAATAAATATTACTAAATTATAAACAAAATGTTTCCTAAGCTTATAAGAATGAACATTCGATAAATATTTATGATGTACCTTATACATAACATTTTTTGGCATTATCGCGTCACCTTCGCGTAAAGAGATATCAACTCAGAATAGAAAGAACTGTAAAAAAATGTCGGAGGAAAAAGACATCAACTAAGAAGCCGATTGGAATAGGCGTCATCTCATAAGCCGTTACAAATACTCCTTTTTCAAATGGCTTCTGAGATACTAACCTCTGAGATACCTTTTCTAATCAGCTTCAGAGTGGACGCATTTTTCTATACCGACTTTTGTGTACAGTCCTTTCTATTCGAAGCGGAACGCAGTACAAAAATCACAACTTCAAGTTAACACGTATCACATGGATGACTAAATTAATAAAACAAAAATTTATGAATTATTGTGCTGCTCTTGTAGATCTTTTAAATGTTGCAGTGGATCAGTTGGCCGCCTCTCTCGATTTTTGTCTCTTTTTCTTTGGTCCCGGTATCTCTGCTTAGCTGCTCGGAGGGCTCCTTGCATTGCTGCATTATAATCTTCTATTTTCATACCCTCGAAGGTTTTTAAGCAAGCCACTGAAAAAATGGAATACGTTTTCTTAATATTTAGAATTTTAATATGTTAATTTTAAGGCTAGTAGCAAAATCCAAATACGCTACGCGTGTACTATTTTTGAGGTTATGAATATAATTTTCATGTAAAATCAATTGCTGGTGATCTAAACCTACTCTTGCTTCCTCCTAGAGGAAGCTTTGTAATAGTAAAATTTTAAATTTCGACAAATCGATCTAGAAACATGTTTAGAGGTGTTAAAAGTTTGAATCACGCGATTTTAGAAAATGTCTGTATGGATGTGTGTGTGTGTGTGTGTGTGTGTGTGTGTGTGGGCGCGCGCGTGCGTGTGCGTGTTCGTGTGCGTGTGCGTGTTCGTGTGCGTGTGCGTGTGCGTGTGTGTGTGTGTGCCACTTTATCTTTGGATCTCCGCAGTCGATTTTAACCAGACGGGGCTCATTTTTTTTTTGTTTTTTGATAGCAAATTCGGGAAGAAAATACTTTTTATTATTCACTGATTCGTTTTTGTTTTATATTGAATTTTTGATTTACGGAAAGTTTATTTTTAATTTTTTTTAACGATGGGATTTAAATTTTTCAATCGGGTAGGTAGCATTCGAAAGAGCATAAAAACCTATATTTTCCTAAAAAAGAAGAATTCTCTAACTATCACGGTTCTTTTGTTATTAACAAAAACGTGTTTTTTCTTTTGAAGCTTATAGGTAACTCTCAAACTAATCAGTCAATGTTTTTGAGAAAAATCATGATAATGTAAAATATAAATAGCTATAATCTGTCAAAATTTGAATCCATTCTTTTGATTAGTTTTTGAGAAAAAAATTAAAAAATGAAAAAAATGCGTTTTGTATGTCGAACGATTACGGGAGCAAAATTGACTTAATCGCTTAGTAGTTGGTTGTAGAGCTAAATTTTGGATATTTCTCTGCTAAGTTCTTTGGGTTATATGATTGGTACATAAATTTCGGAGATATTTGGGGTTAAAATTTTTTTAACCTCTTTTTTGAATCGTAATATCAATAGGTGTCATTCGAAAGAAAATTAAAATACCTATATTTCCTAAAAAAAAGTTTATTTCTAGCTATCACCGTTCTTTTCTTATTAGCAAAAACGTAAAACTTGAAAAATGAAGAAAATGAGTTTTTTATATCCAACGATTGCGGGAATTAAATTGCCTTAATTGCTTTAAAATTCCTTGTGGGGATAGATTTTGGATAGCAGTAAGAGCTGAGTTCTTTGGACAAAATGATTGGTACATAAATTTTAGACATATTTAAGATTAAAACTAACAAAAACGTGAAAATTGAAAAATAAAATTTTACGATATATTGGGGTATTTTTGAAACTAACCATGGCTAAGCGCGTTTCGTGCGCTGTAATTTCAACAAAACTTTGTATTACTTTTGTTTTTGTAACCTAGCAACGCATTCAATGCTATAGTCTCACTAAATTGCGAATAAATTGATATGATGATAAATCTAAGGCATATGAACTACCTTAATTGTATTGAATTTGAAATATTTATGAATTTTTCATTTTAAACGTTTAGAATGAGTATAGTTATTTTCGACACGAGTTAAATTTTAAGTATTGGAAGTAAAAATTAATTAAAGGAATCAGTATATTTTTTTAAAGGCTTATGATCCCCTAATGATGTTATATATATGAATATGTATTTTGTTTAATCTAGGGCATTCTTGCTCGTTCATCTAAATAAATAAATAAATAAATAATAAATAAATAAATAAACAAATAAATAAATAAATAAATAAATAAATAAATAAATAAATAAATAAATAAATAAAATAAAGAAAAAAAAATTTAAATTAATACTTTTTAACCTTCATAAATGAATTTAATTATAATTATGTCAAAAATTATGAATTTTGTTATTAAAAATTAATTAAAGAAATCGCCAAATTAAGTTTGAGGAAGCTACGGGCCAATGAATTGGCAGCGGTTTTATTATGTTTCCATAATCAGATAATTTTTTAATTAGTTTGATTGAATTGAAATGATTTAGTTTTTAATAGTTTTAAATAGTTGAGATTAAAGATTGAACTTCAAAAATTGAAATTTAGCGGATATTCGTGCGTATTCCTTACAGACCAATCAAAATTGCAATCTTTAAATGCTTCACAACATGCATCTCTCGTTCTTTTAAGAGTAGTTACTTACGACATATTACTTCGTTTAACTTGGAGTGCAACAAAAACTTTTGATTGGGACCGTTGTTCTCCGTATCATTTTTTTTCATTCCTATACCATTTAAATAAAATGGCTAGATCGTCAGCCAATGCCTCTTTCACAAATTGTCTTGTGGCTGTCTTCAAGTCGTAGCCACCCCACAATATGAAATATTCTTTCTATTATAATACATAAAGATTAATTTTGTAATGTGGTTTGTCCAGCGAATGCAACTACTTTATACTGAGCCAAATGACGTAGGAAAATTTACTAAATGCTTCACAATTACATTACTTTATGAAACACTGGGATATCCTCATATTGTATAATTTTTAATAACCAATGTATCAATCAAGAGATCAAATAATTATAATAATATAAAAGAATAACTTATAACCAAAATAAAACAATTGAATCGATATTATCGATGTTTTTGTTAACCTAATCTCAAATTACAGGAGAAACGCAACCTCATCCGTATAACGACTCGTTTACGAGTATTATAGTATAACTTATCAAGATATTTTTGAAATATTTCTATAACTATTAATTATAATAAAATTTATACAACTGTAACCTCCAAATCTCAATTTTGGTATGATTATTAGTTGGTACTCGTGGTATAAAATACTGTTCGAAACTAGTAGTCGCGAGTACTAGCGTTAAAATGTACGATGTCGATAATTTGAGAATATCGCAGTCATATTTCAAGGAGCGTGGGAGCTCTCCGAAGGCAAGTTATAGAAGAGCCTTAGGACGACCGCGCGATCATATACATTGAAATAGGTGCTCGAGAAATTGAAATATTTACTGCAATTTTCAACGCTTTTATATTAACTCAAAAAAATAACAACATGTTTTATATTGTCATACTATGTTGCACAAAAAGTTTTATGTAAAAAGATATTCTCATATTAGAGATATTAAATAGTGAAAAATTTTATGTTTGGTTTCCGATTCTAAAATTTAGTCATGTTTTTCCATTCGATTCTTCCGACTTCTGGTTCTTCCGTATACACCCGTATTTGGTCGATACTAATATACTAAAATGGATGAATGGCGATGACAAAACAGATACAGATAGAGAGAGAGAGAGAGAGAGAGAGAGAGAGAGAGAGAGAGAGAGAGAGAGAGAGAGAGAGAGAGGGAGAGAGAGAGAGAGAGAGAGAGAGAGAGAGAGGCGCCAGAGTATGAATAGGTTAGAAATAGTAGTAGTATATAGTTTCAAAAAACTATTAAGAAAGTCAACTAATAAGAATTTACCTACGTGTATCAAAGGGACAAATAACTTTTATTAGATAAGTATTCAACAGCTAAATATTAAATGGTTACAATCATTTTTAAAAAATTGATACTTTGTGTTAATTTTTTATATTTACAGATTTATACAAGATGTTTTCACAGTCGTTGAACTTTGATTTTGAATTGACTTGGATAGTTGTAGAACGTAGACAAATGCTGAAAGCCTTATTTTCATTCTATTTTGAATACGTGATATAGCCAATAATGTTGAGGAGTTTTAATAATTGTGTACTGTTTGAAAAATCTAATTTTGAATTAGCAAAAATGAACGAGTGCTCTCATGACCATGCTGCTTATTTTATTATTAATGGACAAGAAAAAGTTATTTTAATACAAGAACAGATGCTTAGGAATAGAATTATATTAAAGAAGATAGTAAGAATATTAGAATTTACAATCACGCTAATTTAAATTTCATGCTAATGCTGTTTGTACGTATGGTGACAGTAGAAAAACATACTTTTGTATATTATAAAAAACTGCCTGTAGGAATGGAAATCTACGAGCGTCATCTACAAAAAATAATGCAGAAATATCCTGATTTGATTCTCCTATGTGTGTAAAAGATCCAATAGATTCTCAAAATGTAATCAGCTGATAGGAAGCAAAAACCAAGATATTTTCAACAGTATTGCACTCAAAGTACAAAAAAAGTATTATGTTTTGAAGTTAGTTCTTCATAATAAAAAAAGAAAATTGTGATTTTAATAGATTATCTAATATCTAGTTGAAAATCATATTAGAGCTGGTGAAGTTTTTTGAAGACTTATGGAATAATGTGTGCTTTTCTTGAGGGATTGGAAACTCATTGATAACAAACTCAAACAATCAACGTAGTGATCTGCCTGGTACAAGTGTGTTATTGTATTATTAAAAAGTGTCGTACATCTAATCAGTGTTTTGTATTAAATAAAATAAATTACCGGTATGATGTGTTAAATGAAATCAAATCAATGTTTATAATTATACAATATATATATATATATATATATATACAAAATATATATATTGTTAATTTATTGAGGTTATGTAGTGAAATGATACATGCTTGTAAAACTACGGAAGAAAATAAAACTAAGCTGACTGAACTGCAATGTACGTTGTATAGGCAAATACACAAAAGCTTTCATTATATATTTAAATATAAAAAAATAATTTTGTAGATTGAGTAAAAAATACGTAAGTAAAAAATACTACGCAATTTTTCAAATGAAAGCAACTTACTGAAAGAATTAATTGGGTCGTAAAAAAAGTGTTAAATTATTCAAAATTAATTTTGTATAAAAAAATTATTTAATCGATAAAAGTTTTTATTAAGTAGAAAATCAATAAAGCTATTAACATAAAGTTATTTAATAGTATAATATATCGACCGTCAAAGTATTAATTGAAGCATTAAAATTAAGCATTAAAATCAAGAAATAAAAAAAATACTTATACTTTCTGAAAGTATGTATTAAATATTATTATAAAAACTTACCAAAATTTGGAAAATCTAATTTATTCCTTTAGATTGCTCGGATTAGTCCTCGAAGCGTGATCCTCACGTGGCGGCCGTTGGATGCAGCATGCAGGATAAAGATAAAGCCTTCCATTCAATTGTTCGCGACCGCGGTCGTTCACGACTATGCCGAGTATAATGGTGCGTTTACATAGAGCGTATACCTAAATGCGGAAACTGCGGTACGGAATTTCGGAACATCGTGTTAATACGCACAATTTTGAAGCGTTTCTTACTAGACACATAAGAGCGTTTGATTGCGTTTGCCCGCGTTTGACCGCGGAGGGCTGCGGTAAGAGCGCACGCGTTTGCTTCCCTCATTGCTTGGGAGCGGGCTCAGTGCTCAGTGAATCAGTGGGCGCGCAAGCCTACGCCAACCAATGAGAGGATCGCGAGTGCGTGCGCTCTTAGCGCGGCCAAACGCGAGCAAACGCTCTCATATCTGTCTAGGGCCGTACCGCAGTTTTCGTATTTCGGAATACACCCATGATTTTACACCATCATGATATCACCCCTGTTGAAAATATATATGTAAGTTATCTACGTAAATAATTTATGTAAATGATTATATATATATATATATATATATATATATATATATATATATATATATATATATATATATATATATATATATTGACGAGGATTATGTGGATAATGGAAGCCGGGATGAAAGTGCAGGAGAATCAAAAACCACACCCACACAGTATATATACGAAAGTACTAAAGCTTTATTTAGAATCTATTAAATTCAAATACAGAAACACTCATAGGTGTTGTCTATTGCACGCTCGAGAGAGCACTGACTGCCGCCGCACGCAACGGCGGCGCTCGCCGTAAAACAAAAACTGTCGAACTGGAGAGGCGGGGAGAGGCGCGGGGAACAGTCGACACGCAGGGCGCAGCTTGAGCTCGCCCGTATTCTCAACACTCCCTCCCGGGCGGCTTAAGCTGCGTTGCTGTTCTAATAGCTCTGCGAGTAGGATCCTCCTCATCCTCACGGCTGCTCGCTCTCCCTACTTGGTGGCTGTAACAGAAATTCAAAAGTATAAAAGAAGTGAAGATTACTTATTTAAAATTAGTCCAACTAATTTTTCATGCAAATCAAATGGCAGAGGTTTGGTCAACACATCTGCCATCTGTTCTTTCGATGTGACCCATTTTACACATACGAGCTGTCGCTTGACGCATTCTCTTACGTAATGCTCTTTTATTTCGGTCATGTGTCGTAATTTGTTTCCGCTACCAGTCTTAACATTCGATTCAGCCGAACGATTATCACACCACGGTGTAATTGGTGTAAACTCTCTGGATAGCACACCTTTCAAAGTGTTATGCATAGAAGCCAATTCTTGGCTGCAGTCGCTCATCGATACATATTCAGCTTGACATGTGGATAACGCAACATATCGCTGTTTGCGTGTTCTCCAAGCGATAGCATCTCCAAAGAGTTTAACTATATAGCCACTAGTTCAGGGAACCCTTACAGTCGCCAAAACTCGCATCTGAGTAACCCTCAAAAATGTCACTTTTACCTAAATAATTCAAACCTACAGTTTGAGTACCCTTAAGGTATCTGAACACTCGCTTCACGCCTTGCCAGTCGCTGTCCGTAGGATTGATTTGATGTCTGCTTAACACGTTAACCGCATAAGCTATATCGGGTCTGCATGTATTTGCTAGGTACAACAGTGTACCTATAGCTTCACGATAAGGTATATTTTCTCTGTTTTCAGTCGTTATCAGAGTGTTAATATTTTCAGTCTCTTCTTGCTCTTTTCGCTCTCGATTTGCAACCTGAT
Source organism: Torymus aiolomorphi (assembly GCA_036365515.1). Lineage (NCBI taxonomy): Eukaryota > Metazoa > Arthropoda > Insecta > Hymenoptera > Torymidae > Torymus > Torymus aiolomorphi. Next base: position 64,362,477 of record CM070877.1, read on the forward strand.
TCGTAATCATGGGTGTTCGTTGTGGATGCATGTCCTGAAAGCCAAATTTATTTATCATTTTTATTATATACTTTTCTTGGTTGATTGTCAATACTTTCGCTTTTCTGTCTCTGTTAATTTCCAAACCAAGAAAAGATTTAGGTTCTTCTATTTCAGTCATCTCAAAACTTTCATTCAGATTCTGTTTCATTTCTCGCATTTTTTCACTGTCGTTACATGCCAATAGTATGTCATCGACATACAGAATCAGAATCAGAAATTTGTTACCTTTACTCCAGGTAAACAAACAAGGCTCGTTATAGTCTGGTTTCAATCCAAATTTCGTCACAATTTCAGTGAATTTTTCGTTCCAGCATTTTGGACTCACTTTCTATCCGTACAAGGCCTTTTCCAGTTTGCATACTTTCTGTCGTTTAATTTCTGTCGCACATTCCTTTATATCTCTGACTTCCATCAGATTCAATCTTTTTCTTCAACACCCATCAAATCGATGATGTTTTGTCGTTTGCCGTCGCTGGGTACTTCTTCTCTGTCGACTAATTTCCATACCTTGTTTTTATACATTGAATCAATTTCTTCTTTAATCGCTTCGGTCCATTTTAATTTGTCAGTCGCTTTCATGGCTTCTTGATAATTTACAGGATCACCATTTAGTTCGGCCAACAGGGCATGAGTCGTTTCGTCACTTGATTCTGTCTCTTCAGGTACGCTTTCTCTTAACTTACGCGGGCGACCACGACTTCTCTTAGTCTCTCCCTCCGTTTCGGTTGCCTCTGTTTCAAACTCAATAAACCAAGTATTTGTATTAATATCAGAGTTTACAGTCTCCCAGTCGCTTATCTCTGTCTTTTTGTATTAGTTTCCAAACATAAGTTTTTCATTGAAATTGACATCACGACTCTCGTAGATTTTTCCTTCTTCTAGTTTGAGTAGTAGATAACCAGTCTCCTTGTATCCTACTAGCACAACTCTTCGTCCAATAAATCTAAATTTAGGACCGATCTTTCGCTATATTTTCATGTACGCAATACATCCAAAACGCTTAAGTTGTGTCATATCTACTTTGTGATTTGGTTTGAAGACTTGTATTGGTGATTCCATATTATTTGATGCATGTGGTGTTCTGTTGTATGCATATACTGCGGCACTCAATGCCAGATCCCACATGTTTTCCGGAAGTCCAGAATCATACATTAATGCTCGCACTTTCCTCTGGATCGTTTGGTTGAATCTTTCAGAAACACCATTATGTTGTGGCATATCAGGACACGCTAACTGTAGTTCAGCATTCAGTCGCTTTAAAACTTCAGTTGTATATCCACCCGTCAATTCCGTTCCCTGATCGCTTCGCAGATAACAAACTTTCGCATCTTTTCCTAATAAATTTCGGGCACTCTTTACAAAAGATTCAAAACAGTATCCTGTCTCGTCTTTTGATTTCATCGGATAAGCCATAGCCAAACGAGAGAAGTCATCTACAAAGACAGAAATATACTTGTATCGTTTTGGGTAAGTAGCAGGGCTTATCATACCCATGACGTCAGCATGTACGATCTGCAAAGGTTCTGTCGCTCTCTGTCGCACTATCTTAAATGGTAGCGTATTTATCTTAGAGATCATACATACTTCGCAATCTCGAATTGTATCATCAAAAACTGCATTCTTCAAGTCTTTGATTTCTGGAAATTTCTTTTGTAACTCCTTTAAATATCAATCGATGCATGTCCCATTCGCACATGCCAGAGCATTGCGAGATTATTAACTTGTGATTTGTTCGACTTTTCTTCTAATTCAACGTCGCACGTTGGTTTTTCATTTTCAGTCGCTTTATTTATGTCGTTTAATTTTCTGTCGCGTATGGTATTTTCAAAGTCCGAACAAATCGTTTCGTCTGATTTTCTGCTTTTATTTTCAATTTCTTTTTCCTTTTCGCACGCTTCCACTGCTTCAGTCGCTTTTCGTTTTGTCATATTTCTCGTAATTACATAGGCTATTATCCTGTTTTTATTTAAGTTACAGTCAACATTCGCTTTATTAATTTCGAATTCTATAATCCAATACGGTTTCTTGTAAATACCCGAAAGAAAACATTCTTGCGATATGGGGTCATATATATCAATTTGTTTATTATCAAGATAAACGCACAATCCTAAGTCGGTAAATTTTCGCAGTGACAGCAGGTTTTCTGACAGATTTTCGGCATAAATCACATTTTCAAGTTTCAATAATTTATTATCATTTGCATGTACTTCAACTGTACCGACTCCCTCCGATTTTAAGTTCGCATTTTCATTATTGTTTGCACATTTTATTTCATCTTTCGCTTCTCTATAACTTTTGAAAATCAATCTCGAATTAGTGAAATGTTCGGTCGCTCCGGTATCTATTAAAAATCGAGATAATAAAATATTGCTATTTTCGAACTGATCTATAACGTGTGTATCGGTTACAAAGTGGGACTTTACATTTTGTGAGCTTGAAAGCGAATACTTACTATTTTCACCATCAGTCGCTGTGTCTTTTTCTTTTACACTTTCGGATTTTCCGCCGCCTCGTCGCTGACCTCTCCAGTTCCGTCGTTTTCCTCGCGTGTTTTGTTTATCTTGTCTCAACCTTTTCGGATGGCTCTGATAATCTATAGTATCGCTCTTAAAATCGATATTCATTATTTGCGGCACAGCGCTTACGACGGCACTATAAAAGGCGTCCTTTTTCTCGATTTCAGGCAAATCATCGACATCAGTAAGATTGTTGTAGGATCTAACCACGTCCTCGAATCTGTCAATAGAAACACTCGCTTTTTCTTTAGATGGGTTATATTGTAAGCTATAAAGCTGTCTACGCAATGTCATAGATGTTACGTTTGTTTCATTTATTTTTATTTCTTTAATTCGTTTGAGCAATTCTATCGGCTCCTGAATCTCTACTACTTTCGCATGATATATTTGATCTATCCGGTTTATGATTATGTCCCGAACTCTGAACTTATGTTTTTCTTTTACAGTTTGATCTAAATCAACGTTCGCATTTAAGCTCGGATTAATCACGTACAGTAAATCCTGCGTTCTTAATTCTGATTTAAAAAAATCCATAAAATGTTCGTATTTTGTTTTAACTGTCAATTTATACTCCCGTCGCAAGTTTGAATCTTTAGTATGAAATTCAGATCGGATTGTGTTTCTTAATTCTCGCGATACATCAGTCGAAATTCTGTCACTTTTATTTGTATCTAGATTTAATTTTTTAATTTCCTTCTGTACCATAAGTGAGATATCATTCGGGCTAATTTTATCAGATTCAGGAACTATCGCGGTAGAATTATGAAAATCTTTTCTTTCAAATATATCTGTCGATTTATTATTAGATTTTCCTACCTGAGCTTCAGTCGCTTTCAAACGCTGTTCCACCTGTTTCAACCGTTCATCCTTCGCTTTGCAGTCGCTGACCAGTTCGCTTATCTTAACGTTAAGTTCAACCATCTGTGTTGAAATATTTTGGAGTTGCTCCTGTACTGCTGCAGAGTTATTTACATTAATGTTTTTACTAGCTAGATTTTCTTTGTTAAATTTCGATATCATATTTTTATTCACATATATTTTGCGATTTAAATTCTGTACGTCTTTTATACTTGGTTTACCTCTCAAAATCTCATCCTTTTCTTCAGTCGCTTCGACTCTGTCGCCTTGTGTCGGTCCCTGTTCACTGCGGTCGCTCTCAGTCGCTCCAGCTATCTGCTGTTCATCGCCTTCCGTCGCTCTCGGTACCGAGCTCGCGTCTTTGATTTCAGTCGCATCTCCGTCGCTTTCACTCGCCGCTATTTGATCGCTGCTTTGAGAGGATGCCTTTTGTTTGCAATATGGCAATAGAAGTTCAGATCCCTCCAACTTGGCCTTCTCTATTGCATCTCGCAAGATGCGCTGCTCATCCGATGTCACAAACGCCATAGCTGTAAAAAATCTCTTAATAAACAAACTGGGCCGAACACAAGCACTACGAGTTTATATAAGATTTCAGAAAAGGAACCAAGCTATTAGGTTAATCGAATCTCTATGCCATTTCAATATTAAAATCTTTTAGTAAACAAACTGTGTCGAACACAAACACTACGAGTTTCCACAAGATTTCAAATTGACAACAAAATTTCAATATAATTAAGTGTACATTCGCTATTATACTGATACGCAAATTTTCAAATGTTTCAAATTTTCATTGCAAAAATCTTTCTTCAGACGTACCAAGTTCATGAGTTTTTCCGCTCTCACGTTTAAAAACGACTCGGTTTTCTTCCAAACAGACGCTCATTTTTCCGTCCCCGTACAATTGCCGGAACTCAAAAATTTCTTCCTGCGTCCTTAGAAACAACTCGAGATTTGTTTTATCTATATATAGAATAATTTTTAGTTGATTATATGCATATATTAATTTTATTAATCTGAAATTATTTTACTTAAACGCATTCGGCCGCTGTGCAATTTTCTAAGTATTTTCTGTTCGCTTTCTGTCTCATTTCGTCGTATAGCTATACCAAAAACAATTTCTCTAATCGCGAAGTTGCCGCGCGCCTTTCCCCGAAACAGTATATTCGCGCCACCTCCCCCCTGTCGCTCGTCTCACTCGCATATTCTCTTCGCGCAGCCTTTTCAATAGCTGCCTCCTACTTTATTCGGTAGCACGACGCGCCTTCTCTCCTTCCCCTCTCGCGGTTTGCATGCGGGAGCTCTGTCGCTATTTCCCCTCGCGTGCTTTTGATGCAGGAGACCGACGGACGCCGCTCTCCCTTCCAGCGCATGCACACAATACATGAGGCGCCGCTGTCTCTCTCTCTCTCACCCTCCGACGCCAGCGCACATGGATGTGTCGCGCACCGTCATCATGGCAGCTCGGGATTCACTCGCTCTCTCTCCCTCGCTCTTGTGCGCACACGCGCGCACAAGTCGGACGCTGCCATTATGCCCGCTCGGGATTCAATCACTCGCTTTCTCTTTATCTCTATCTCTCTCTCTCTCTTTCTCTCTCTCATACACAAGTCGCGCGTTGCCACCATGTCCGCTCGGGATTCACTCACTCGCTTTCTCTCTCTCTTTCTATCTCGCATGCACAAGTCGCGCAAGTCGGACGGTGCCATTATGTCCGCTCGCTCTCTCTCTCTCTCTCTTTCACAGCGCGCGAGCACAAAGAGGCTGCCGGTGCGCCGCCATCTTTGCTCGTTGGGGGGTCCGCGTGCGCGCTGAGACCTGTTGCACGGGTCAGCACGCCGCAACACCGGGACGCGTCCGCCTCACGCGCTTCGAAAAAAATTGGACGAATTACTTTTCGCGTTTCACTACCGCACTTATTTATTTGCACAGTCGCACAAACACGCCGCGAACAAATTTCAGACACCGGTATTTCGCACTTCTCTTTCCCCGTCGCATCAAATCCATTCGAATATTTAACAGTCGCGCACTGACTCTATTCGGAATTTTCACAATCTCACTTACCTCGGTGAGTTGAATCAGTCGCCTCTTCCTCTGTCGCCGTCCTCTCTGTCGCATTTCTCTCTGTCGCAACCTTCTCCGTGTATATATATATATATACAAGGTGTCCCATTTTAATCGCCCCAGGCAAATATCTTGAAAAGTATGAGAGATGGAAAAAAACTTTAAAAACAAAAGTTGTAGGGTGCAAAGGGGGTCAGCTAATGGTAACAACGACTTTGACCTTGAACTCTATTTTCAAGGTTATTTCAAGGTCAAAGTGATTTTTTTAAATGAGAATCCCTACTTTCGACCCCGGAAATGGAAAGATCAGAAAATTTTACGTTCAGAAAGGTCTGATATGTTGGGGTTTCAAGGTCAACCAGCTAATTTAATGAGGTCGACCTGGGAATATCTCTAGGAAGGACAAAATTGACCTTGATGTTCAAGGTCATTTTAAGGTAAGTTGATTTTATAAAATGGAACCCCTTATTTTTGACCCTGGAAATGGAAAGAGCGGAAGAATTTACGTCCGAATATGACCTTGACCTCGACCTTGACTTTAGCCGTGATCTGGAAGGTTAATTTAAGGTCAATTCGATTTTTTTAAAATCGCCTTATTTTTTACCTCGGAAATGGAAAGAGAAGAAAATTTTACGTTCAGATATGTACCGTCATATGGTGTCAAAGTTGGCCCTCTGGGATCAATTAAGGGTCAAATCGTGCTTGAGGTCAATTGGGGTCAAATTAATTTTTTTAATCTGATGTGTTCTTACTTTTGTCAGCGTAACTCTGAAGGATTTTTGGGATTAATTTTCGGTATGAAAAGGTACTTTTCTTCTTGTTCTTTCTTGGTTAGGTTGGCACCATTGAAATGTACGGCTACGTCAAATGATATTTTATAAGTACGAGTGACCGATTACTTTAAGGTAGTTATAAGGCGATGATTTAATGGTTTTGTTATGAGTCAATTATAAATATTCGAATTCTTTAGTTTGGTCAATTTGGGAATATTTTCATTTTTTTTAAAGAGTAATAACAATACTGCACTCGAAAATAGGTAGAGTTAGTTATTTTTAGTGGTGTCACTGTGCACAGTACAAATAAAGAAAACCTTTTGATTTCTTATTATTGAATAGCATACGGTAATGATTTCATGTGTTTATTAGAATAAATAACTTTTTCGCTCATTTCCGAAAATTGCCTTCTTAATTTCTTTTTATACATACAATTGAAGTGGAAAACCAAATTTCTTTTGTGGTACCATATTCCTTTTTGAGATGGCTGATTACACGCCCCAGGAGATTGTGAATATGATAAAAGTTGTTGGTGAATGTCATGATAATTATAGGGCTGCAGAAAGACGCTATGCTGAGAAATATCCCAATGCCCGTCACCCAGATAGGAAAGCCATCAAAAGATTATTAACGCGAGCTGTACAAGGCTCCATCGTTCGTAAGAGGCGCAAAACTGGAACGAAACAGCACATTGCGCTGGGTGTGCGAGCTATTATTGCTGAAAATCCCCACATTTCAACACGAGATTTGCAACGAATGCATGGTGTTCCCAAATCAACAGTAAATCGCCTGTTGAAAACATCTAAATTTCACCCCTACCACGTTCGCCTTACACAAACACTAGAGGATGGAGATTATGCACGGCGTTTAAATTTTTGTCAATGGGCAAATAATCAGATACGTAGGGACCCTTTCTTTTTTGATCCAGTTCTATTCTCAGATGAAGCAAAATTTGATAATATGGGTGGTGTCAATCTTCATAATGCCCACTATTACGCTGAACAAAATCCTCATTGGCAACGAGATCATCGAATCCAGAGACGTTGGTCAATAAACGTGTGGGCAGGTATAATTGGAGATCATGTGCTGGGACCTATCTTTTACAATCAAAATTTGAATGGACAATTGTATTTGGATATTTTGCAAAACCAGCTACCTCCTCTATTAGAAGATATCCCACTTATCTTATGACGGGATATGTGGTTTCATCAAGATGGAGCTCCTGCACATCGCGTTCGATCAGTCAAGAATTTTCTCAATGATATGTATCGTAATCGTTGGATTGGCATCGGCAGCCAAGTACACGAGTGGCCGCCTAGATCCCCAGACCTCACACCTCTTGACTTTTTTTTGTAGGGAGTAGTAAAAGGCAAAGCTTTTGCACATGCTCCAACAACCTTAGAGAACATGAGAGGAAGAATTATGGAAGCTTTCCAATCCATTTCAGTGGAAACATTGAGGAATGTTCAAGCAAGCTTCCGAAGAAGGATGCAAATGTGTTTCAGAGAGAACGGACACTTGATCGAGCATTTGCTGCCTTAGATCTTCAAATGACAGTCCGTTAATCAATCGGCCCTTTTCAGGGCCAATGATGTGCGAAATCCTTTCGGCAACCTCCACGCGGTGCACATTGGGTAATGCTAATGTCGAGGGTAGTCTTTCTAATTTTCGATTCATTTGAGGGAGAAAAAATACTTTTAGATTCCTCAGTAACTCATAAAAACAGTGAAATCCACTTCAAAAAAATTAATTTATTTGTTATTACCCTTAATTGACCCCAGAGGGCCAACTTTGACACCATATGACGGTACATATCTGAACGTAAAATTTTCTTCTCTTTCCATTTCCGAGGTCAAAAATAAGGGGATTTTAAAAAAATCGACTTGACCTAAAAGTAACCTTCCAGATCACGGTTAAAGTCAAGGTCGAGGTCAAGGTCATATTCGGACGTAAATTCTTCCGCTCTTTCCGTTTCCGGGGTCAAAAATAAGGGGTTCCATTTTATAAAATCAACTTGCCTTAAAATGACCTTGAACGTCAAGGTCAATGTTGTCCTTCCTAGAGGTATTCCCAGGTCGACCTCATTAAATTAGCTGGTTGACCTTGAAACCCCAACATATCAGACCTTTCTGAACGTAAAATTTTCTGCTCTTTCCACTTCCGGGGTCGAAAGTAGGGGTCCTCATTCAAAAAAATCACTTTGACCTTGAAATAACCTTGAAAATAGAGTTCAAGGTCAAAGTCGTTGTTACCATTAGCTGACCCCCTTTGCACCCTACAACTTTTGTTTTTAAAGTTTTTTTCCATCTCCCATACTTTTCAAGATATTTGCCTGGGGCGATTAAAATGGGACACCTTGTATACGAGGGTCGTTTGATAAGTACATAGCCTACAAATGAAAACACCAAAATTTTACAAAAAATAAAATTTATTTTTCAATGTAGTCTCCTTTTAGTTGAATGCACTTGGTCCAGCGGTGTTCCAATTTTTTTAACCCCGTTGAAAAAAATGTTTTCTCTTGGTTTGCAAAATAGGCCTCCGTGACGGCGATTATTTCGTTATTGGAGTGGAATCTCTTCCCGGCGAGCGAATTTTTTAGGTTCGGAAACAAAAAAAAGTCGCACGGAGCCAAATCTGGAGAATACGGTGGATGGGGCAGCAGTTCGTAGCGTAATTCGACCAATTTAGCCGTGGCGAGTGCAGAAGTGTGAGCCGGTGCATTATCGTGGTGGAAAAGCACTTTCTTTTTAGACAAATGGGGCCGTTTTTCTTCTAACACGGCGTCAAATCGGCTCAATAGTTCGGCGTAGTACTGTCCTGTGACCGTTTTGCCCTTCTACAGATAGTCAATAAAAATCACACCTTGAGAATCCCAGAAAACAGTGGCCATCACCTTTCCGGCCGACGGGACCGTCTTCGCCTTCTTCGGAGCAGGTTCACCGGGTAAGGTCCACTGTTTTGACTGCTTCTTGGTCTCTGGAGTGTAGTAGTGAATCCATGTTTCGTCGACGGTCACGTAACGACGCAAAAACTCTTTTGGATTGCGATTAAACAGCTCCAAACACTGCTCTGAACTGGTCACACGGATGCGTTTGTTGTCTGCAGTCAGCAAATGCGGCACCCACCTTGCTGACAGCTTCCTCATGCCTAAAATCTCATGTAGGATATGCCACACGCGTTCTTCTGAGATGCCTACTATCGCAGCTATCTCGTGCACCTTTAATCGGCGGTCTGACAAAACGATATCGTGTATTTTTGTCACGTTCTCCTCCGTAGTGGCTGTTTTCGGAGCACCTGGGCGTGGATCATCAAAAACCGACGTACGACCACGTTGAAACTCGTTATACCAAAATTTAACGGTCGCCATCGAAGGAGAAGCATCCCCATACACTGCATCCAAGCGTTCTTTAATTTCACTGCGCGATTTCCCTTCCAAAAACAAGAATCGAATCACCGACCGATATTGTTCTTTCTCCATTTTTTCAAAAATCAACGGACACATTTGCTTCCACACGCTCTCAAAAATAAACTACAACTCCGATCCGGCTGAAATTTCGTCTGTAACCGTTTACAGGAAGATACTGCACTGTAGTGTATTTCTGGTGCGATAGTGGCACCATCTGGCGGTGAGGCTAAGTACTTGTTAAATGACCCTATATATATATATATATATATATATATATATATATATATATATGTATATTCATGTCTTGTTAATTAACAAAAACGATTTACATTATTACACAGTATTAATTAATTATATAGTATTAATTTTATGTTATTAATACACTTATAATAATATTTGTAATATTTATAGCTCATTATAAACTAATTGTAACTGTACACCTTTTCTATCATTGACATTTATAAAGTATTGTTTGTCTATAAAATCGCTATAATCAAAATTTAATAATTAATTAACGAAGTTATAATAATTAACAACAGTTTGTTTACGTAAAACTTTACGTAATTAACTTACGTAGATAAAAGTCCAAATTTGGCACATTAATATCTATCTGACTTATTTACACAAATTATTTATACATGCGTAGATATAATTTATTACGCCGTTTTACAAAAAAAAGTTGTTTAATTTATTTAAAAAACCCTGGCAGAAAATTGGCTATCAGCAACAAAATTCGTACATTATCTTGACGCACGTGAACTTGCTTATCTCCTATGCAATTCTGCTGAAAGCGCAAGTGCAAAGAGATGTCTATGTCAGAGTGCACTTCGGCTATTGTAATTCTGACGCAATTTTTGCTGCATCACATCTGCAGCAGACGCAACGCGTAATTCTGTTGCAATTATTGTGGACGCGCGCGTGATGGGATGGTCCATATGGTTGCCCGAACGATTGCACAAGACTGCTCGTTTCTGCTGCACAGTGTCTGTCGCACGTGAACTTGCTTATCTCCTATGCAATTATGCTGAAAGCGCAAGTGCAAACAGATGTCTGTGTCAGAGTGCACTTCGGCTATTGTAATTCTGACGCAATTTTTGCTGCACCACATCTGCAGCAGACGCAACGCGTAATTCGGTTGCAATTCTTGTGGACGCGCGCGTGATGGGACGGTCCATATGGTTTTCCGAACGATTGCACAAGACTGTTCGTTTCTGCTGCACAGTGTCTGTCGTACGTGAACTTGCTTATCTCCTATGCAATTCTACTGAAAGCGCAAGTGCAAACAGGTGTCTGTGTCAGAGTGCACTTCGGCTATTGTAATTCTGACGCAATTTTTGCTGCATCATATCTGCAGCAGACGCAACGCGTAATTCTGTTGCAACTCTTGTGGACGCGCGCATGATTGGTCGGTCCATATGGTTGCCCGAACGATTGCACAAGACTGTTCATTTCTGTTGCGCAGTACCTGGCGCACGTGAACTTCCTGATTGTCCATGCAATTCTGCTGAAAGCGCAAGTGCAGGTGATGGGTTCTCCAAGTGTGTAATTGTCAGTTTGCAAATTTACTGCAATTCTGCTGCTCAAAGCCTGGTGCAAGTCGTTTTGTGCAGAAATATAGGTTAAGTATACAGCATGTTACGTATGGTCTGACGCAATTTCCATGCATAGTAGAGACATTGCATTAGAAGTGCACCAGAATTGCAAAATGTGTGTTACCAGGGTATGCTCTCGCCGAAGGCGACAGCATGTACTTGCGCTTTCAGCAGAATTTCATGGGAGATAAGCAAGCTCACGTGCGTCAGATACTGTGCAGCAGAAATGAGCAGTCTTATGCAATCGTTCGGGCCACCATATGAAACGTCCCATCACGCGCGCGTCCGCAAGAATTGCAACAGACTTACGCGTAGCATTTGCTGCAGATGTGCGAGTTCCACGCGTATACGAGAGCGCGTCAGACGTGCACACATGGCGCAATAATTATTAAAACAATTCTTAACACCAAGCAGGCTGGGAATACAAGTTCCACGCATATACGGGAGCGCGTCAGACGTGTATACATGGCAAAATAATTATTTATATAATTCTTAACCCCAAGTAGGCGGAGGATGCGAGTTCCACGCGTATACGGGAACACGTTAGACGTGTATAGAAGGCAAAATAATTATTTATAGAATTTCTAAATCCAAGTAAGCGGTGGATGCGAGTTCCACGCGTATACGGGAGCGCGATAGACGTGTGTACATGGCAAAATAATATTTAAATAATTCTTAACCCCAAGTAGGCGGGGGATGCGAGTTCCACGCGTATACGGGAGCGCTTCAGCGTTGTATACAAGGCAAAATACTTATTTATATAATTCGTAACCCCAAGAAGGCGGGGGTGACGAGTTTCACGCGTATACAGCAGCACGTTAGACATTCTTACAAGAGAAAATAATTATTTAATTAATTTTTAACCCCCAGCAGGTGGGGGATCTGAGTTTCACACGTGTACGGGAGCGCGTCAGATATGTATACATGGCAAAATAATTATACACATAATTCTTAACCCCAAGTTGGCGGGGGATGTGACTTCCACGCGTATACGTGTGCGCGTTAGACGTGTATACATGGCAAAATAATTATTTTAATAATTCTTAACCCCAAGTAGGCGGGGGATGCGAGTTCCACGCGTATATGGGAGCGCGTCAGAGGTGTATACAAGGCAAAATACTTATTTATATAATTCCTAACCCCAAGAAGGCGGGCGATACGAGTTTCACACGTATACAGCAGCACGTTAGACGTGCATACAAGAGAAAATAATTATTTATATAATTCCTAATCACAAGTAGACGGGGACAATGTGACTTCCACGCGTATACGGGTGTGCGTTAGACGTGTATTCATGGCAAAATAATTATTTAAATAATTCTTAACCCCCAGCAGGTGGGGGATCCGAGTTTCACACGTGTACGGGAGCGCCTTAGATATGTATACATGGCAAAATAATTATTCAAATAATTCTTAACCCCAAGTAGGCTGAGGATAAATATACTTCAGTAGAAGAAACATTAACCATGAATTATTCGTTTTTAAACCATTTTTTCACTTATCACGTGATTTTTTTCACCAGAGATAAATTGAAGCTTTGTTCTCGTGTTTTCGTTTCCTAGGTGAATCTCACGAGATTTTCAGAAGATTTTCGTATGAACTTCATGTAGGTTTCAGGTATATTTTATCTATATTTCATAGAATTTTTGGGTGAATTTAACCTGAAATTCATGAGATTTTCACCTAAAAACGATAACATGCTAACGAGGCTTGAATTTATCTTAAGTGAAGTTCACTTGAATAACGAGCGAAAATCACGTGAATTTCAGGTTAAATTCGACCGGCAATGCTACGTCATATTATAGTCAAATAAACCTGAAATCTACATGAAGTTCATACGAATATCTTGTGAAAATCGTGTGGATTCCACCTGAGAAAACGGTTACACGAGAACAATGCTTTAATTTATCTCTGGTGAATTTGACGTGAAGTTCGGATGAAAATCACGTGATATGCACCTGACGTTTTTAGAATTTCGATACGTGAAATACAGGTATATATCACATAAAATTGAGGTGGGTTTCGTCTATATTTTACATGAATTTCACGTAAAATTTAGGTATAGAAATTCAGGAGATAATTCAGGTGGAAATTCAGGTGAAAACCAGGTGAATATTTGCAACCGGGCGGGAGCACGCCAGACGTGTATAGAAGGCAAAAGAATTATTTATAGAATTCCTAAACCCAACTAAGCGGTGGATGCGAGTTCCACGCGTATACGGGAGCGCTCTAGACGTGTATACATAGCAAAATAATTATTTAAATAATTCTTAACTCCAAGGTGCGCATTCTACGCGAATACGGGAGCATCCCCAACCTACAAGAGGATAAGAATTATTTGAATTATTCCATGTATACACGTCTAACGCGCACCCGTATACGCGTGGACTCGCATCCTCCGCTTACTTGGGTTTAGGAATTCTATAAAGAATTATTTTGCCTTCTATACACGTCTGACGCGCTCCCGTATACGCGTGGAACTCGCATCCCCCGCCTTCTTGGGGTTAGGAATTATATAAATAATTATTTTGTCATGTATACACGTCTCACGCGCACCCGTATACGTGTGGAAGTCACATCCCCCGTCTACTTGGGGTTAGGAATTATATAAATAATTATTTTGCCTTGTATACACCTCTGACACGCTCCCTTATACGCGTGGAACTCGCATCCCCCGCCTACTTGGGGTTAAGAATTATTTGAATAATTATTTTTCCATGTATACACGTCTAACGCGCATCCTTATACGCGTGGAACTCGCATCCCCCGCCTTCTTGGGGTTAGGAATTATATAAATAATTAGTTTGCCATGTATACATGTCTGTCGCGCTCCCGCATATGCGTGGAACTCGCATCCCCCGCCTTCTTGGGGTTAGGAATTATATAAATAATTATTTTGTCATGTATACACGTCTCACGCGCACCCGTATACGCGTGGAAGTCACATCCCCCGCCTACTTGGGGTTAAGAATTATTTGAATAATTATTTTTCCATGTATACACGTCTAACGCGCATCCTTATACGCGTGGAACTCGCATCGCCCGCCTGCTTGGGGTTAAGAATTATGTAAATAATTATTTTGCCATGTATGAACATCTGACGCGCTCCCGGATAGCCGTGAAACTGGCATCCCCCGCCTGCTTGGGGTTAAGAATTGTTTGAATAATTATTTTGCCATGTACACACGTCTTACACGCTCTTGTATACGCGTGGAACTCGCACATCTGCAGCAGAGGCTACGCATAATTCTGCTGCAATTCTTGTGGACGCGCACCTGATGGGATCGTCCATAATCTTGTTCGGGCGATTGCGCAAAACTGCTCGTTTTTGCTGTACAGTATCTGACGCATGTGAACTTGCTTATCTGCCATGCAATTCTGCTGAAAGCGCAAGTAGAAGCTATTGTCCATGTCAGAGTGCACTTCAACTATTGTAATTCTGATGCAATTTTCGCTGCACCACATCTGCAACAGATGCTACGCGTAATTATGTTGCAATTTTCGTGGACGCGCGCGTGATGGGACGATCCATATGGTTGCCCGACTGATTGCATAAGACTGCTCGTTTCTGCTGTACAGTATCTGACGCACTTGAACTTACTAATCTCCCGTGCAATTTTGCTGAAAGCGCAAGTACAAAACATTGTTCATATCAAAGTGCACTTCAGCTATTGTAAATTTGGCACAATTTTCGCTGCATCTCATGTACAGCAGACGCTACGCGTAATTCTGTTGCAATTCTTGTGGACGCGCGCGTGATGGGTCGGTCCATATGGTTGCCCGAACGATTGCACAAGACTACTCATTTCTGTTGCGCAGTACCTGGCGCACATGAACTTCCTTATTGCCCATGCAATTCTGCTGAAAGCGCAAGTGCAGGTGATGGGTTCTCCAAGTATGTAATTGTCAGTTTGCAAGTTTACTGCAATTCTGCTGCTCAAAGCCTCGTGCAAGTCGTTTTGTGCAGAAATATAGGTTAAGTATACAGCATGTTACGTATGGTCTGACGCAATTTCCATGCAGAGCAGAGAAATTGAATTAGAAGTGCACCAGAATTGCAAAATGTGTGTTACCAGGGTATTCATAAATTTTTCAAAATTCTTTCTTCTATCACTTATAGACATATTCTACTATGTATTCGCACTTGTATTTTTCTTACTTTTGCACTTTTCCTTCAATATTTTTCACAGTTAATTTTTCGCGAGCCATGTGCCTTTTTATTTCTACGGCAAGGCTGCCCCAATACTCGCCGAGGCTTGTATTGAGTCAGAGTCTTTTTTTCTTTCTTTACTTACCAACCAGGTACTCTGCTACCATGTTGAGGTTTGTGGATAATTAATAGTGTTGAGGTTTGTGGTAAAGTACGAAACCATTATTTAATAGAGAGAGATAAATATAGTTTATTGAGGTGGCAAAAACGCCAGTCGGCACGTCCGACTTACATCGCAGTTGAATAGCGAGAAAGTAAGAAACATTCTAAGTGCGCTACACTGCTCTCGCCTCTCACGCAACTCTCATACAGACATACTGGAGTGGGGAGACACTCATGTGTGTGTTTCGTCCGCCGTCGCTTGGCAGACGCGCATACCATTGTACCTATCCTCGCGTACAGCGCGCTGCATGTTGAAACATTCACATATTCCAACAATAATAATGTATAAGAATTTGTAAAAAGTTGTAAAAAACTGTAAAGTAATTTTATAATTAAGGATAAAAATGAAAAAGTAATAAAATGTAAATAAATGTAAGGAAACGTAAGATACTAAAAAAAAAAGTTAAAAATTGTAATAAAATGTAAGAAAGTGTACGAAAATGTAAAAAGTGTCCGAAATCCAACAAAAAAGTACAGTTACTTACGTTTGTTTACATTTTCTTACATTTTCTTACACTAATTTACATTTTCTTACTTTTTCTTACATTTACTTACAGTTTTTTACATTTTATAATTTCCGCCAGGGAAAGTAATGAAATAATATAAAACTTTCTACGAAAGTATAAAATAAGGCAAGTATAGACGTTTTTTCTGTATATATCTATAAAATAATAATATTTATGATTTTGTAAAAGAAATCAAATAAAACCAGTGAAAAAGTCTTTTACTTCTTTGAGTCATTGTATGCTGAACAAATTATATGTAGGTAAGTTCAAATTGTTTACTGCAAATCAAACAAATGAAAGTTGTGAAATCAATTATCGATAGTCAAGTAATGCAAACATCTCTCGGAAACAACTGTTCCGTACTGTTTTCAGAAATGTATTCAAATTTGTTCATCCTTCTATACAAATTAAACACAAGAAAGTACTGAAATAAATTTATTGTAGTCAAGTACCCATAAGATAACTTGACTGACATAATAGAACTTTTCGTACCTTGCGTGTAAAATTACATTTTATGCCCACGTTGTTATAACTTCAAAAATATTCAGCCAGTGGGCATAAAGTATTACTTAACACCTAGGAGGCGCAATAGCTCACATACTCCTATATACAAAACCTTATAGAACCTATGCACTTTACCCCCGTGTAGGTGAAAATTATTTTATGACTATTATGCTTTCTTTTCATTTCTAAAATTCATAAGAATTTTTTCAGATATTAACAAAAAGTCAAAGTTTTAAACTTTCTATAATATTACGCATCTTGGGAGAAGACAAGAGAAGTCTAGAGCTGCTCTAGCAGGGGTCCCTGGTAACACACATTTTGCAATTCTGGTGCACTTCTAATTCAATTTCTCTGCTCTGCATGGAAATTGCGTCAGACCATACGTAACATGCTGTATACTTAACCTATATTTCTGCACAAAACGACTTGCACGAGGCTTTGAGCAGCAGAATTGCAGTAAACTTGCAAACTGACAATTACACACTTGGATAACCCATCACCTGCACTTGCGCTTTCAGCAGAATTGCATGGGCAATAAGGAAGTTCATGTGCGCCAGGTACTGCGCAACAGAAATGAGCAGTCTTGTGCAATCGTTCGGGCAACAATATGGACCGACCCATTACGCGCGCGTCCACAAGAATTGCAACAGAATTACGCGTTGCGTCTGCTGCAGATGTGATGCAGCAAAAATTGCGTCAGAATTACAATAGCCGAAGTGCACTCTGACACAGACATCTGTTTGCACTTGCGCTTTCAGCAGAATTGCGTAGGAGATAAGCAAGTTCACGTGCGACAGACACTGTACAGCAGAAACGAGCAGTCTTGTGCAATCGTTCGGGCAACCATATGGACCGTCCCATCACGCGCGCGTCCACAAGAATTGCAACAGAATTACGCGTAGCGTCTGCTGTACATGAGATGCAGCGAAAATTGCGCCAAACTTACAATAGCTGAAGTGCACTTTGATATGAACAATGTTTTGTACTTGCGCTTTCAGCAGAATTGCACGGGAGATTAGTAAGTTCAAGTGCGTCAGATACTGTACAGCAGAAACGAGCAGTTTTATGGAATCAGTCGGGCAACCATATGGACCGTCCCATCACGCGCGCGTCCACGAAAATTGCAACATAATTACGCGTAGCATCTGTTGCAGATGTGGTGCAGCGAAAATTGCATCAGAATTACAATAGTTGAGGTGCACTCTGACATGAACAATAGCTTCTACTTGCGCTTTCAGCAGAATTGCATGGCAGATAAGCAAGTTCACATGCGTCAGATACTGTACAGCAAAAACGAGCAGTTTTGCGCAATCGCCCGAACAAGAATATGGACGGTCCCATCAGTTGCGCGTCCACAAGAATTGCAGCAGAATTATGCGTAGCCTCTGCTGCAGAAGTGCGAGTTCCACGCGTATACAAGAGCGTGTAAGACGTGTGTACATGGCAAAATAATTATTCAAACAATTCTTAACCCCAAGCAGGCGGGGGATGCCAGTTTCACGGCTATCCGGGAGCGCGTCAGATGTTCATACATGGCAAAATAATTATTTACATAATTCTTAACCCCAAGCAGGCGGGGATGCAAGTTCCGCGCTTATACGGGAGTGCGTCAGAGGTGTATACAAGGCAAAATACCTATTTATAGAATTCCTAACCCCAAGAAGGCGGGGGAAGGCGTATATGGGAGCGCGTCAGACGTGTATACAAGGCAAAATAATTATTTATATAATTCCTAACCCCAAGAAGGCGGGCGATGCGAGTTCCACGTGTATACGGGAGCGCGACAGACGTGTATACATGGAAAAATAATTATTCAAATAATTCTTAACCCCAAGTAGGCGGGGGATGCGAGTTCCACGCGTATAAGGATGCGCGTTAGACGTGTATACATGGAAAAATAATTATTCAAATAATTCTTAACCCCAAGTAGGCGGGGGATGCGAGTTCCACGCGTATAAGGGAGCGTGTCAGAGGTGTATACAAGGAAAAATAATTATTTATATAATTCCTAACCCCAAGTAGACGGGGGATGTGACTTCCACGCGTATACGGGTGCGCGTGAGACGTGTATACATGACAAAATAATTATTTATATAATTCCTAACCCCAAGAAGGCGGGGGATGCGAGTTCCACGCGTATAAGGATGCGCGTTAGACGTGTATACATGGAAAAATAATTATTCAAATAATTCTTAACCCCAAGTAGGCGGGGGATGCGAGTTCCACGCGTATAAGGGAGCGTGTCAGAGGTGTATACAAGGAAAAATAATTATTTATATAATTCCTAACCCCAAGTAGACGGGGGATGTGACTTCCACGCGTATACGGGTGCGCGTGAGACGTGTATACATTACAAAATAATTATTTATATAATTCCTAACCCCAAGAAGGCGGGGGATGCGAGTTCCACGCGTATACGGGAGCGCGACAGACATGTATACATGGCAAACTAATTATTTATATAATTCCTAACCCCAAGAAGGCGGGGGATGCGAGTTCCACGCGTATAAGGATGCGCGTTAGACGTGTATACATGGAAAAATAATTATTCAAATAATTCTTAACCCCAAGTAGGCGGGGGATGCGAGTTCCACGCGTATAAGGGAGCGTGTCATAGGTGTATACAAGGCAAAATAATTATTTATATAATTCCTAACCCCAAGTAGACGGGGGATGTGACTTCCACACGTATACGGGTGCGCGTGAGACGTGTATACATGACAAAATAATTATTTATATAATTCCTAACCCCAAGAAGGCGGGGGATGCGAGTTCCACGCGTATACGGGAGCGCGTCAGACGTGTATAGAAGGCAAAATAATTGTTTATAGAATTCCTAAACCCAAGTAAGCGGAGGATGCGAGTCCACGCGTATACGGGTGCGCGTTAGACGTGTATACATGGAATAATTCAAATACCGTATTCGCGTGGAATGCGCACCTTGGAGTTAAGAATTATTTAAATAATTATTTTGCCATGTATACACGTCTAGCACGCTCCCGTATACGCGTGGAACTCGCATCCACCGCTTAGTTGGGTTTAGGAATTCTATAAATAATTCTTTTGCCTTCTATACACGTCTGGCGTGCTCCGGCCCGGTTGCAAATATTCACCTGGTTTTCACCTGAATTTCCACCTGAATTTCCACCTGAATTATCTCCTGAATTTCTATACCTAAATTTTACGTGAAATTCATGTAAAATATAGACGAAACCCACCTCAATTTTATGTGATATATACCTGTATTTCACGTATCGAAATTCTAAAAACGTCAGGTGCATATCACGTGATTTTCACCCGAACTTCACGTCAAATTCACCAGAGATAAATTAAAGCATTGTTCTCGTGTAACCGTTTTCTCAGGTGGAATCCACACGATTTTCACAAGATATTCGTATGAACTTCATGTAGATTTCAGGTTTATTTGACTATAATATGTCGTAGCATTTCCGGTCGAATTTAACCTGAAATTCACGTGATTTTCGCTCGTTATTCACGTGAACTTCACTTAAGATAAATTCAAGCCTCGTTAGCATGTTATCGTTTTTAGGTGAAAATCTCATGAATTTCAGGTTAAATTCACTCAAAAATTCTACGAAATATAGATAAAATATACCTGAAACCTACATGAAGTTCATACGAAAATCTTCTGAAAATCTCGTGAGATTCACCTGGAAAACGAAAACACGAGAACAAAGCTTCAATTTATCTCTGGTGAAAAAAATCACGTGATAAGTGAAAAAATGGTTTAAAAACGAATAATTCATGATTGATGTTTCTTCTACTGAAGTATATTTATCCTCGGCCTACTTGGGGTTAAGAATTATTTGAATAATTATTTTGCCATGTATACATATCTAAGGAGCTCCCGTACACGTGTGAAACTCGGATCCCCCACCTGCTGGGGGTTAAGAATTATTTAAATAATTATTTTGCCATGAATACACGTCTAACGCACACCCGTATACACGTGGAAGTCACATTGTCCCCGTCTACTTGTGATTAGGAATTATATAAATAATTATTTTCTCTTGTATGCACGTCTAACGTGCTGCTGTATACGTGTGAAACTCGTATCGCCCGCCTTCTTGGGGTTAGGAATTATATAAATAAGTATTTTGCCTTGTATACACCTCTGACGCGCTCCCATATACGCGTGGAACTCGCATCCCCCGCCTACTTGGAGTTAAGAATTATTAAAATAATTATTTTGCCATGTATACACGTCTAACGCGCACCCGTATACGCGTGGAAGTCACATCCCCCGACAACTTGGGGTTAAGAATTATGTGTATAATTATTTTGCCATGTATACATATCTGACGCGCTCCCGTACACGTGTGAAACTCAGATCCCCCACCTGCTGGGGGTTAAGAATTAATTAAATAATTATTTTCTCTTGTAAGCATGTCTAACGTGCTGCTGTATATGCGTGAAACTCGTCACCCCCGCCTTCTTGGGGTTACGAATTATATAAATAAGTATGGAACTCGCATCCCCCGCCTACTTGGGGTTAAGAATTATTTAAATATTAATTTACCATGTACACACGTCTATCGCGCTCCCGTATACGCGTGGAACTCGCATCCACCGCTTACTTGGATTTAGAAATTCTATAAATAATTATTTTGCCTTCTATACACGTCTAACGCGTTCCCGTATACGCGTGGAACTCGCATCCCCCGCCTACTTGGGGTTAAGAATTATATAAATAATTATTTTGCCATGTATACACGTCTGACGCGCTTCCGTATACGCGTGGAACTTGTATTCCCAGCCTGCTTGGTGTTAAGAATTGTTTTAATAATTATTGCGCCATGTGTGCACGTCTGACGCGCTCTCGTATACGCGTGGAACTCGCACATCTGCAGCAAATGCTACGCGTAAGTCTGTTGCAATTCTTGCGGACGCGCGTGTGATGGGACGTTTCATATGGTGGCCCGAACGATTGCATAAGACTGCTCATTTCTGCTGCACAGTATCTGACGCACGTGAGCTTGCTTATCTCCCATGCAATTCTGCTGAAAGCGCAAGTACATGCTGTCGCCTTCGGCGAGAGCATAGTCTGCGCTCACCGCTAGGTGTCGCACTCTGCGCGGCTCCCGCTGTCAACCCGGCAGCGTGCGGGTATTATAAGCCCGCGCGGCCTACGCGCTCGTCGGGCTTCGTTCTCCTATATACATCCCGCCTTGCGCAGATGGTCTTGGCATTACGCTAAAGTTTAATTGGAGAATAAAGTTATTTTTTTTTGTAGACAAAACACTCGTTGTTATTGACTACACCCACGAGGTGCAAGGTCTCCTATCCTTGCCTCACCTCGTTTTTGCAAATGGGATCACTTCTGATCCCCGGACTCCTCTTCCTTCCCCCTTAGCACCTTCCTCTAGATGAGCCTGCGTGTTTTGAATACCGAGCTCTATACTCGTAAGAGTATTCAGGTTTGCATCGAAATTCTTAAGCAATTCTGCTGCACGCGGACGTCTCCCGGTCAAAATATCCAGTTGGGAAATCCAACTGGATTTTCCAAGAGGGAAATCCAGCTGGGGAAGAGTGGATTCCAGCTGGATTTTGGTGGATTTCCAGTCGGATTCCCAGTTGATGATATCAAATATTCCCACCCATTTTTAACTGGATTAAATGGAAATCCACTTATAATAAATGGGAATTCCTGGGCGAAGGCGGAAATCCATGTAAAAATCCAGTTAAATGTTGGTGGGAATCCACCTAACTTTCGCATTTCTATTAAATGGGAATCCACTCAAAATTCTACTTAATAATAAATGAGAATCCCAGCGTGACGGCGGAAATCCATGTAAAAATCCAGTTTAATATAGATGGGAATCCATCTAACTTTCGCTTTTCTATTCAATGGAAATCCAGTTAATAATGCATAGGAATCCTGTTATATCTAGGTGGGAATCCACTTAAATATCCAGTTAAAAATGGGTGGAAATATTTGGTATCATCAACTGGGAATCCGACGGGAAATCCACCAAAATCCAGCTGGAATCCACTCTTCCCCAGCTGGATTTCCCTCTTGGAAAATCCAGTTGGATTTCCCAACTGGATATTTTTGACCGGGCTATCACGAGCGTCTTAAGAGGCCGACTCTGTCACAAGTCTGCACCGTTTCTGCCGTAAAGTTTCTGCCGCGCACACCCATCGAAATTCTTACGCAATTCTGGTGCACGCGGGCGTCCATCACGAGCCTCTTGAGATCGCACTCCATCTGTCACAAGTCTGTACCGTTTTTGCCGTAAAGTTTCTGTCGTAAGTAACTAACGAAATTTTTACGCAATTCTGCAGCATACGGGCGTCCATCACGCGTCTTTTGAGATCGCACTCCATCTGTCGCAATTCTGCAGCATTTCTGTTGTAAGTTTTCGGTCGCGTGCAACCGTCTGAATTTTTACGCAATTCTGCTGCACGCGGGCGTCCATTATGAGCTTCTTCAGATCGCACTCCATGTGTCACAAGTCTGCAGCATTTCTGTTGTAAGTTTGCTGTCACGTGCCACCGTCTGAATTCTTACACAATTCTGCTGCAAGCGGGCGTCCATCATGAGCCCCTTCAGATCGCACTCTATCTGTCGTAAGTCTGCAGCACTTCTGCTGTAAGGTTCTGGCTGCAGGTTCTGCCCGCAGAACTATGCGAAAATGCTAAGGTATGTTATGCATGATCTGCGCACTCGCGCGTGCGTCAGAGTGTGTTACCAGGGGTGGTTCTCCAATCTCCCACACATACTTGGCGGGCCCGACGGTTTGCAGTTCAAGGTGTAGACATGGTCATTTTCATATATAAAGATCAGATAAAATGTATAAATGGGTTGCATTTACATATTAAATACTGATCCATGAATGTATCACTCTGATTTTAAATAGAAATTGCAAATCCGTGTGAAAATATCATATGATATCTCATATATGTGAATATCGGACATCAGATCTCATATGAGATTTCATGAGATCCCATAATATATAAAATTGCAGATAACATTATATATAGATGTGTGTGGGTGTGTGTGCGTGTGTGTGTGTGTGTGTGTGTGTGTGTGTGTGTGTGTGTGTGTGTGTGTGTGTGTGTGTGTGTGTGTGTGTGTGTGTGAGTAGTATATGGTCAGGTATAGCGAGACATATCATATTACAAGTGGGGGAGGGGGGGCACCCCCGGGAAGGGTCATTAAGTCAAGTGTTATGTAAACAGTAGCTGCACAGTAGCTGTCCCATGTCAATGGGCCTATTGTTCTCAACCGCAACTGTTGTGTAAACAAAACACCCATTGACATGGCTAATTAGCTACTGTTTTTACATAGCACTTGACTTAATGACCCATACAGAGGCGCGACCCCCCGCCCCACTTGTAATATGATATGCCTCGCTATACCCGACCATATACGAGAGAGAGAGAGAGAGAGAGAGAGAGAGAGAGAGAGAGGAGGTGGAAGGCGGGCGAGGGGGAGGCGGTGGGTGATGGGGAGGCGGTGGGTGGTGGGTGAGGGAAGGTGGTGGGTGGTGGGAGAGGGGGTGGTGGGCGGTGGGTGAGGGGGCGGGGAGGTGGTGGGCGCCGGTGGGTGAGGGTAGAACTGAAAAAATGTTTATAAAAATATTTTATTTTTGTACACACACACACACACACACACACACGCACACACACACACATACACACGTACAAATTATGTTGCTTACGCGGACGCATCTCACACACACACACACACACACACACGCGCGCGCGCATACACAAGAGAGAGAGAGAGAGAGAGAGAGAGAGAGAGAGAGATCCTTTGTGTGATGCAGGTATGGGCCTGCATTCCTAGTCCTCCGACGTTCGACGGTCAGCGCAGCGGGTGTCCCAAGCGGTCAAAGTATAAGAAATAGATTTGTATACGTAATAATGAGTTTGTGGCCCTGAAAAGGGCCGTTTTTTTTTTTTTGTATTAAGTTTTAATTATATCGTGAATAACCTTGTTTTTTGGGAAAGGAATTGGTATTGGTTGAAAAAGATTTATATCGCGATGAATCTTTATCCGATGATGAATAATCTTTCTTTTGTTTATCAATGAGAGGCTGTTTATCCTCTGGTGTCTGCTTGCTGAATGGTGGCCCCATGATGTGTACTCCGTGAAGGCTGCAGACCTTTTGCTCTCGCGACTGTGCTACTATTAGCTTATATCTAAGATCGAGTGAGCGATGGTGGGGAAGGGGCGTAAGAGTAGGATTATGAAATAATGAAGAAGGAGAAGGCAATTCAATTAAAATTTGTATTTATTGATTATTAACGGTTTCGTATACATCTTTTTCTAGTGTCGGTAAATAAAGACATTTTATTTCTACATACAGTCTTTCCACATTCGAACTACCAAAGTTTGAATAAATCATTCGGTTTTTTACATTAGATATTAACACATCTTTGTGATCATTATAAAGATTAGAAAATGTGGAACCGTCGAAACATTTATCAATAGCGCGGCTTTCCTCGAGTACTTTCAAACTGTCTATTATTACATCATACATTACATTAACATACGTGGACATATCCTCTAACTCTCGAAGGCGCAACTCGATACACTCACGCATGCTTTTTAATATTATAAAAGTATTACGCATAATCACAACACTAGGAAGTCTTTCAGCTTTTCTCTTCTTTTGCGCTGGTGCGTTCTCGTCGTCGTCGTCGTCGTCGTTTCCAACCCCTGCGCCACTGGATGTATCGATATGCAAGCCGTCGGTGATGTCCCAAGCCTGCGCCTCATGCCGATACACCCGGCTCCGTAATGACACGGGCTCCGATGTTTTTTTTCTTCTGAATGATTCCAAGTACTCTCGAGCTATACGCAGTGGTCAAATCAAGCTCGTGCTCTGTTAGATCTATTTTTACATCCGCCCGCTTGGGCCCGTAGAGATGATACATTATTGCAGAAAAATGTGTGGTGAATTCCTCCCAGGCGCTGCTTTCCATGGTTACGTATTTGCGTGGCGAAGTATCGCCACCGAATTGAATCACAGCACGGAAATGGCCGGCGTAATATTGCAATCCAAGGTATGCAAACTTCGTGTGAGACTTATTGAGTGCGTAACTTGTATTAAAAAGCAAGTTTTGTGGAAGCTCGTCTTGATTCATCATTATTAAAGCCTGTTGTCGCAAACTTGTTTTTAAAAAAGAAATACTAATTCACGTGACTGAAGCGATGAAGCTGTACTGGCTCACTTTGTGTGTAAAGAAATACTGAGACGTACTTTCTACAGCTGACTTGACTGCTGCTGCTGCTGCTGCTGGTGTAGCGTGTTGCGATGAAGCTGTACTGGCTCACTTTGTGTGTGTGTGTGTGTGTAAAGAAATACTGAGATGTACTTTCTACAGCTGACTTGACTGCTGCTGCTGCTGGTGTAGCGTGTTCTACTAGACTGACGCAACGTCGACCGCTGCGCTATTCGTTTGGGCGTGCGCGTCGAGATGTGGTAGGGGCTGCCAGCAGTGGGAGGCGGTCGCGCCACCAATGAGAATGCGTGTGACGCAACGTACCCGGTGGTGGGGGTAGACGGCGAGAAAAAAATATTAGGTTTATGACTGTATTCGATAAGTGTTTCCAATAATTGTCGTTATGAATGCGTCCATTGTTTAGCGCTTCCAATCACACACTCACGACAAAGATTTTCGTGAGGGGGAAATGCGCGCTGTGACGTGTAACTATAACAGTACCCGATAACAACGTTAAGTGGTTCTAAACACACTTCACTCTCGTCGTGAATGTGTCAATTGTTCAACGACTTTAACGGTCAGTTTCAAGAATGTGCTCTCAATTTTACGAGGCAAATGCATTCTTTGTTCTATGAGAAGGAAATGCGCGCTGTGATATGTACGCGATAACAGCGTTAAGTGGTTCTAAGAACACTTCACCATCATCATGAATGTGTCAATTGTTTAATAGTTTTAACGGCCGGTTTCAAGAGGGCGTGAGAAAGAAAAATGTGTAACTGCTTAAAAGTCAAAGCGCATACATTGAACGCACTCTTTGTTCAACGACATTTAAGTGTCGCGGGGTTTAAGTTACACATGTATTTCGTAACAAAACGTTTTAATACTCTCTCTCTCTCTCGCGGGAGGAAAATGAATTTAACTGTTTTTTTTTCTTTTCAGGAGTGGTAAGATGAAAAGGTCTGTAAATGAAAACATGATTTATGTAATATTTTTTTATTCAATCAAACTTACAAACTATGAATACATAAACTTACAAACTATGAATACATAAATTTTGGGAAGAGACAAAAACTTACAATCTACGAATACATATGGTATAACCGAGACAGGCACAATCGATGCTTAAAATTAACTACACTTTTTGAACAGGGGTCTGCTTCATTTCAGTATTAAGTTTTACAAGTAATGAACAATCACGCATACATACATACATATATTAGCAATGCAAAATATATCTTAAAGTTAGAAAGATTAATAATAATGGTTCAATGGCATACATGCCTGAGTGCACGACCCGTACCCCCGTGAAGTAGCACACGGGAAATTGTACGCGCGGGCATCTTTTTTTTCTTTTAATTTTTTGACCTTTATAATTTTATAAAATTTAGCAGCTATTTTGTCGTTGGATCGAGCATCCGTCGTAAAGATGTTACAAAATTTTTGTAAAGTAAAACCACTACACATAAAATGCAAAAACACATAACGCAATATTCGCCGCACACTTTAGAATCGAAACTTTGCAACTTCTTCTTGTTCCACCTGAACCACTTGCAATTTCTTCTGAGTCGCTCGAGATGATGTCGCGACGATGGCGGTAGTCCATAGCTGTCGAAATAGGTACCTCGTGCATGGCTGTCTATGTAGAAAGCCACCCAATGAGAGCCCGGCTTGTCCGCTGTGTCGAGATTTGCAATGATTGCCGCTGGGTGGCTCAGTCGTCTAGGGATGTGATTGGCTGCGTAAACTCCGATTGAATTAGCAGAGAGTCCTTCAATGACGTGAGTTATTTCATTGGTGTTCATTCTTTCATTCGGTGGATGCGTCGTACTCGGCGGCCGTGACGTATATGTCATTATTATCGCTACTGGTGTCGCTATTTGTATCCCTTCGCGCGTAGGCGTAAATCGCTCTAGTGAACATCTCACTATCCACTTTTTCTTTAGGGAGCGCTTTCCATTCTACAGGAAGTATCGAATAGAGCCACTTTTTTAGCTGGTTAACTTTGTAAAGAGCACAATGCTCTTGTTTGGCCGGTAATGTTTTCGTTGAATGCGCTGTGCACAGTGTATTGGTCGGGAACATTCTCACGAGTTCTTTAAACGACGGTGACTTAAATCTTTCCAAGTTGATGGCGCGGCGTCCGAGAAGCGCTTCGATGTAGCGGGCCTTCTCCTCACCCCGTGTGTAAATCGTTCGCGACACTCGGGCTATGTTGTAAAGGTGACGATGTAGTTGGCGAAGTGTTACTTCCCCGTCAAACCATTGAAGGCCGTGAACTTCGACAGCGACAAAGGTGTTTGTCTCTTTGAGATCGTCCGGCAATTCGGCAAAGCTATGTGGTGCTTGCACTATCCAATGACCGCTAATTTTCTTTGTAGGCACGTAACGGCCACTTCCTTGGGTAGAAACTTTCTTTCCGAATCACGGAAACCTTGAATATCAATTACGTAGTCCATTGTGAGTGAGTGCGTATAGAGAAATGGAAGCAGTTGTGTGCGCGTGCGGTCGCGTGTAAGAGAAAAAGCGAACTGATGCTAGAGAGCGGGACGCGTGAGCAGCGGGGTGCGCGTACCCCACTTTTTTTACGTACGTGGCAACGTCGCACGTGGCAACGTCGCACGTGTGCGTTAGTACTTAGGCGCTGAAATCCGTTAAAATTTGTCGTGTGGAGTCTATTTCGAGAACGTTATCGTACTCGGCGTAAACAATGCAGTTTATTGTAACAGTCGGTGCTGATGCGAACCCCACTTCGATGCGTACACTGCCCGAACGCACGAGGTTCCAATGAGAGTGGCAGTGTGCTGATAAATCAGGCGTGAGATCGAATGCCGTGAGAAAATGACCGATTGAATAGTTGTAGCGGTTTATGCCTAGGCCCTCATTGAGAAAATGTATTCCTGTGCCTGAGTAGAGTGTTTGGAAGGCTTCGATAAATGTTGGGGAGTTGCCCGTAAAGTGCGGTTGTAATGGCTTGCTTGGTATTTGAACGCCATCGATATACAACGAGAGATAATTTATGTCAAAGTGTTGAAAGTTGAATGGGTTTAGCGCACGATTTCCATTGAACGCTTTGTTATCGACGAAGCCGATGATTATACGTTTCGGCAGTTGGCCCAGAATCGCATTTTCGATGCTATCACCTAGGATGCCTGTGTGAAGCGTAAATGTTTTCACTTCGACACGCGTAATGGGGTATTTGGCTGTTGCTTTGGCCAATGTATTGGCGTGTGCGATCAAAATACCGGGGTTTATCTTGACGCGGCGAATAATGAGCGTAGCTTCTTTTATTTTTATTCCGAAACGGCCATCGTTTGTGGAATCCATCAGACAAAACGCGTCCTTGCTACGCACTAGACGCACTCTCATTTCGACGCCGTTGATGAGCATTTTATCCTGATTAAACAAGTCGCAGTGCAGATGGCCAATCATATCGAATGCGCGCCCCTCTTTTCGTAAAGTATTGTCTCTGAATGAGACCTTTGTTCGACCCGATTCCTTGATTTTCCGGAGCACCTTCCATACAGCCGGGTGTATCATCGTACCAGAGGCTTGCTGTGAGATGAGAATCTTTGGCAGCGGGTGAATAGCTCAACAGTGACTCTATGTAAGCTCTGTACGCATACATGTTGTTGGGTGGTGAGGCGAGCTTTTGATTGAGAAAAATATCGATTTGGTTGAACATTGAATGAAGAAGATTGTTTACGGGGCCAACTTTTAGATTTGAGTCGGGGTCGTCGCTGGGAAGTATTTGTGCTTTTACGAAGAGCATGGTGTGTGCGAGGTCGATGTAATGCTCGCTGGCACTGGGTACGACGAATTCGATGGGGGCATCACCCTCGTCGCTGATCGAGGAGACAGGCTTATAGTTCAAAAAGTGCTACCCTCGATGGAGGTTTGAGTAGATGGGAGAGAGAAAAGGTCTAGCTCGCTCGACATACACTCTGACGAGTGAGAGTGCAAGAAAGACATTTTTAAGATTTACTTTGGTCCGAAAATATTGTGAATGTCGCGAAAAGTAGGGCTTTTCCGCTTTCTCTTGCTCGCTTTACGAGTCTTGCGCGCGACTGATGTAATTTTTTTCTTACGCTTGCTCCGCGAGGTACGGGTGCTTGTGCGTGTCTTTGTCGACTGCCGCTGTCGTTTGACGCGCCTGGTAGTTTTATACCCCGAACCCTTCATGATCTCGCTAATTTTCTCGGCCGCTTTTCTCTTGAGATGCCTTCCCGATTCTCCGGCTCTCGATTTTATGGCCTCCTTGAAATTGACACCATTGTTTGCGACATCGTCTATGATTTTCATACCTGCGCGCAGGGTCTCTTTCCCCATAGCCTTAGCGCCACTTCTGACGTACGGGAGAATACGGCGAAAGAGGCCTCCTAACCAAGAGCCAATGCCACGCCCTCGCTGAAAGGGCGAGCCCGCGAAAACGTTTCTCACACCGCCACCGCCCCCTATCTGCTCGTCGTAGTATCTAGTGTAATGAGCCATCTCAGCGACTTCGCCTGAAATGGAGTGTCACAGTCAGCGTACCGTACTCGAATGGAATGCGACGCCCGTGCTGGTCTCTTATATCGATGATAATATTGTGAAAATTATGATAGAGAAGCGGTATGTAGTGAGTGGATGTGAAACGCTGCACAGCACTGCAGCCGTATTTGAATTTTGAGTTATCCAAGGAAACGATGCGCAAGAGGGCGGCCTGTGTGTCCCCCACTGTGTAGGGCTCACAAATATCTGTATAAACGTACAGTTGGTCAGGTATGGCGCGCGAGAGCGAGGCTGGCCTCTCGGCTACAATTTCTCGCAGTGCGCCATGGTTAAAGGTCGTAAACAGAGTTTTTTTCCCGGGTTCGTCATCGAAGCCAAAAATGCGCAGAATTTTGTCATTGAAATGAGTCGCATGTGGCTGTTGACAGTCGCACTTGCGTCTGATGGCATAATAGCCATTGCTCTCCTTTACGGGTTCAAGCATGTGATGCTTATAAGTGTCATTCGAGTTGTTTATGGCATCTGTCAGCTGTTGGAGAGAGTCGTAAATGCCGACTGGAAAACGGCAGAGTGTTTTCTCAGTCTCTTCGTTGTCGTCCTCGCTGTACGAACTAAAAGTGTAAAAGGCGTCATTGTCTTGAAAATGCACGATACTACATGGTATGTGAATTTCCACCAGGCCGACCTGCCACTCTCCGTGTAATTTGATCTCGCGCGGCAAATGCGTGGTGAAACAGCTGGTTGCGTTATCGGGAAAGAAATCCATACTACTGTTGCTAGGCAGTACCATGTAAAAATCTTCGCTCGCATCCATGTCTGCACGTGGTTTTCTACGAAATGCTCTTGAGTTGACTCGCTTTTACCCAAGAATTAAATTTATCGGGATAGCCTAGCCACTTGACGAGAACTTGCTTGTTGACACCGCGGCCTTTCGTACGCACGATACGCTCGATTTTGAAGCTCTGCTCGTCAGCCACGCGATCTTGCCCGACCAATACGAGCTCTTCGTTGTAAAAGAAGCCGTCAATTATTTCACCGTTTAAGTCCGCCAATACGTACGTGTACAGTCCTTGGCGCCGCGATACACGTATTATCTTGAAAATCTCCTCGCTGAAATTTTTTCGTATCCTCGCTCGAAGGTGTTCTTTGTACGACTGATGCGTACGAGGTCACGCACGGCAAATTTACAGTGAGGCTCAGCAGGCCGCCGATAATTGGACCGTGCGCGTTTGGCCAAGTTTTCGCGCGCACGCGCAGCATTGTAAAGGTTGACCTCTGCGGGGCGCATTCGTGTACCGCTGTGGAGAGAATGATTATACGCGTACACAATTTTTTGTAGAACATCGATGTAGCGCTTAGTGTTACGGTGAGAGAAATATCTCCACATGCGCTCGCGCAATGTTCTGTTGAGGCGCTCGACCACGGCCGCCTTGACATCTGGATTTCTAGCGACACGAAAATCGATCTCCAAGCGCTTGAGAAGATTTTGAAATGCGCTGCCGAGGAATTCCTTGCCGCGATCGGATTGTACGCACCGAGGTAAGCGCGGTTTCGCTCTGTCGGTAATTCGTTCGAAAGCGTCGGCAACGTTGCGCGCCGTTTTATCCTTCAACGGTTCAACCCAGGCGAACTTACCGAGTACATCGATGACCACGAGAATATAGCAGTATCCGTCGTTGTAATCCTTTAGTGACGTTAGCTGAAGTAGATCGCACTCCCACACGTCATCGACGTTCGTTACATTGTACGACAGACGGGGAAATCTTCTTTTTATCGGATGATGAAGCGTGTAGGTATCTTGATTGCTCAGCCAGGCGTAAATTTTTTCTTCTCCTTCTTGGCATTCACGCGTAGAAGGTTTCGCGCACCCGCGTAACCAGCCTCATGCTCGAGATCGTAGTATTGTTGGTCGTAAGACATCTCATTTACATATCAAACCGCAGCCATTTTTTCTTGATCTGCGCTTTACTGCGTGTTTGCATGGGCGAAGCTGCGCTATTTTCTTCAGCCGCTATAGCGTCGTGCCGGGGCAGTCGGCGCTTGGCAGTTTTCGCGGGTGCTGTCAATATTCTTCCAATTTTCAAAACTTTGGGGTTTTCGATGAGATTAACAGGCGTCTCACTAGTTTTGAGAAATTTCGCAAACTCAAAACGCCCAGCAGGCACGTCCGTCTCCTCGCTCGCAGGCGTGCTCTTTTGTAGTGTGTCAAGAAGTAACTCGATTATGTTCGAACGCGCCACATGACGCCCGTCGATGGTCACAGTGCCTGCATTGTCCCACTTTAACCGCTCGGGAACCGCTGTCCTCCAGTGCCGGAGCAAGAGTCGTGCTTTGGGCACGAGTACTCTGGGTATACCTCGGAGAATGGCGTCCTCACTGAGCGGTGCGAGACTCTCTTCGATTTCGTCTATTTCGTGATTCGTTTCGCGCTCGGCGCTACGTTCGCTGTCGCGGAAAAAAAGATAACGACGTAAAATTTGCAAATAATTCAGACATTTTTCGTAATCATCGCGCGCCGCCTTCGAGCGTAAAACATCGTACATTTCGGTGTCCAAGCGAGAAAAATTATCACCCTGAGTTTGTAAACTTTTTTCCTCGTTATCGGCGGCGGCGGCGGCGGCGGCGGTTGGGGCAGCGGCCATCGAACTTTCGGGCACGAGAATCATTTTACGCGCGCGCTCCATCTTATTGCGTGTCACGCGAGCCAAATATTTTTGAAATGAGAGTACTCACGATTGGAGCTAATAAGATAGGTAGGAATGATCCGCCGTTCTGAACAATCACGCGTTTCTTTGTGCGCCAGTCGTTGTTTCCAACACTCGGGTGTGATAACTTGCGCAACGCGGCTTTATGCTTACTCAAACGCCTTTTCTCGCTGTCGGATAATTTTACGACCCCGTGTAAAACGTTCAGCACGCACTCGCATATACACTTGACGAGGGGTTTGTCAGCCGCTCGGGCTATGACTGTGCGATGTTTCTTATCACCGTGGCAGAGTGCACCGAGTAACGCGAGATTTTTCTTGGAAAAATGTTTACCATGAGGTAACGTAGCGCGACAAGAGGCAGCTCGTCCGTACGGCGCCATAGTTTTTTCCGACTGACGTTCGCTCGCGCAAATCACCGTGATTTAAAGTATTTGGGCACGTATGCGTAATGCGCGCCGTCATCGGGGAATATGTTCGCGCGAAATCTAAACTCGTCGAGGCAATCTTGCGCGAGGTCTATAAAGAGATAAGAGTGCGGGGTTCGCGTGGCGTCTATGTAGGCTTCGCGGAGAAAACCCGAGTCTTCGGGATGAATTTGACGCGCGAGATGCTGTATTTGTGCCTTGTCGCGCGGATTTTTGAAGAGCACAAGGTACTTTGTATTTAAACTTATGTCACGTTGCGCTTTTCCTTTGTGGAAAACATTTTGTGTTATGAATATCACACTGATATTTTTGTGATGACTACCTTTCGTAAATAAGTCTAAAATAACGTCGCTCGAGGATTCTCGCATAAGATCATCGAGAATGAGTAATTTTTTCTTTTCGTTGTCCGAGGAATAGTCGGCCAGATGCGGAAGCCCCTCTCGAAACTCAATGACAGGTTCTTTGGGTTTAAAAGCAGTTCTGTAAGCCTCTTGCCATTCAGCGTAATAAAACAGTATACGGTCGAAGCGTGCGGTACACATGACCGGTAAATGAGCGAGAAAGCGCTGAACAAAGCGTGTTTTTCCACACCCTGTGGGTCCGCACACACAGCACGTAAACGGGTGTTTCAAGCGCGTGTCCATATTTTTTTGTTACGACGTCTAGGCACCGAATGAGCGCGTCTCACACTTTTCCATGCATTTTATAAGACCCTCTTTTTCAGTCGAGCGAAACATTGACAAAATTGTCTGCAAGACGCGCGCGCGGGGGGCGGCGGCGGCGGCGGCGGCGGCGGCGCGTGCGGACTAGCATCTTTACCGCGGTGATGAGCTGGATGACCGCGGCGACAAGCTGATTCGCGCTGACTAGCATGCCACCGCCCGCGGAAATGAACAGGTCTACCGCGGTGACTAGCATACAGCCGCCCGCGGAAATGAACAGGCCTACCGCGGTGACTAGCATACAGCCGCCCGCTCAAAATTATTAAAATTATTAATTATTATCAGCACATGCTTTTTTTTTTCAATCTACTACTAATATGAGGAAAGTGATGGGTATAGGTAGAAATAACAACAATAATAATAATGATAAAACATTTTGCAGGTAAAATTTTATTAAAAATATAAAAAGAACAATTTTTATTTTTTTACATAAATACACGTATTTACAGGTTTTATAAAATATACATACATACATACATACTATGTGTCAGTCTTGTAACCAAAAGGTAGTGATACAGCGTTGGAAAAGTATCTACGCTTCTTAAGTACAACAGAGCACGATTTTTTTTCATCGCGGGTGATTACTTCATGCTCACGCGTGCGCCTGATCGCTTTATATTTCAAAACGATTGGGTCTCTTTCGTTTTGAAAATACGCTGCGATCAAACGTTCGATACTGTCGAAGTTTATTATACGTGAATTGGTGCTATTGAGGCTAATTCCCTTAATTTTACAGCACTCGACAGTTTCGCCTGTAGAAGGTACGACCACGCGGAAACCATAAAATTTTGGCCCTGCTGAGAGAAACTTTGTAATGTAGGACCCTCGCCGTAGGCCTTTAGCTCGTCCGTCATGTTGCCGAGTAAAGAACCCAGAGGGGGCGTATACTCAGTAGGGTCGTCTTTCTTACATGTAAAAATACACGAGTCCGTGTCCATGTATAAAACACGCGCTGATGTGAGCTTTTCAATATAAGAATACAACACGAGACGGGCCTGTGCTGTTGTATACGCGGCTATTGCTACATTTGTATTACACGAAAGTTCGATAGCATCATCGCGATAGCGCCAATTTGTATATAAAAGTTGCTCGTTGACCATAAGAACGTCGAATACTTCTTTTTCCGGCGCCGTAAGAAGTTTTAGTAGAGCCTCACGCGTCTTTATAACAGCCGTTTGTTTCAAATTTGAGCGTTGCCCGAATTTTCCCCACAGCGAATTCAAACATAATTTCGCGACAGAACGCAAACCCGGATTTTTTCTATTTTTTCAGGGTCTAAACTTATTCCCTCATCGCGCTCGTACTCGTAGACATACCGCTTTCTACTCGTCGTCTGTACAGTAAGCGGGCCAACCGCTCGCCTGCTGCTTTAGACGGAGAAAAGTATTTACATAGGATGCAAACAGGCCACCCGCACCCGTGACAGAATCAAACTGTGTGGTCTCATACTGCCAAATAACAAATATTTCTGTGACACTGTACCCAAGTTCGATCGCCTTCTGTAACTCGCAAGCAACCCATGTGCCTGTAAATTCACGCTCAGAGGGATGCTCGTGATTACAGTCAAACTCGCGCAATTCCTCACAGCACGAGCGGCAGAGACCGAAAATCAATCGCGAGTGCATTTTTACCGGTAACACAGGCAGTGTCAAATTACGAGGCGGTAAAACTTTGCACTTTATCAGCCCCTCCACGCGCGCGAGATCGTTGTTACAGCCGCCTGTCAACTCACAGCATTCATTGCCAACGTAAATACGCGGATGCCCGATTGGGTAACGTCCCCTCTTGCAAATGTATGGGTAAAGCGAACAAATATCGGTATATTTGATCTCTTCACACGGCGCAGCAGTGCGAGAAGTGACGATATTTTCCGTACGTCCACCGAAAAAAGCGTCGCGAGGGTTTAAAGATATTTTGCTCATGATCGGGTGAGCCGCTAAATATTGATTAATTTCCGGCTGTTGACTTTTTAAGCGCGTGAAATCGCACTCCCACATCTCGCGCACCTCGTATCCGAGACGTTTCATAGCGGCGACTTTTGCACACGTGGCCTCGTACGCCTGTGCGTATGTCTGACCATATTTGTTCTTTTTCACAGTCCGATCGGCGATAAAGCAGCGCGGGCACCCATGCGTGTAGCACCCTTGATATTCAAAAACAGTCCCCTTGTCTGTTAAGACAGACTCACCGAGCGGCGAAAGATACCCGTCTACTAGAAAACCCTCGCGTAAACGAAACTCGCGCGAACGCCCTGCGTGTATAATTTCACGGCCGCACTCGCGCTCGCAATAAAGCAACCACTCTACAGAACGTTGCGAGTGCTTATTTCCACGCCTATAGCCGGTTGGTGGTATCAGCCCGATAGTGTTAGGCTGCAAAAAATTTTTTTTAAATATATACATGCAGGTGGACGCTATTGTGCACGCGCAGACGAATGGGTCTGTTTGCGCGACTTCTATGAAAATTTCGCGAAACCGTATGCACGCCCGTCTCAAGATTTCAACGTCCATTTTACAGTATTCGACAATCTCTTTTTGAAAGTCGAATACGTAGTCTGGGGTGTATTCTCATACCACTCGAGAAAAGCGGCACGCTCAGTCACGGACATGGTGCCAGGGCAATAAAACTCGGGCGAAGGTAGAGGACCCCTGTAGTGCTCATTCTCACGGGTGTTGAAAAGGTGCGGAAAATAACCTTTCTTAGCGCTCTCGGGCAGGCCAAATGTCGCCGGGAGAGCACTCAGTTTCAATTGAAAGTAATTAATACTATCAATAAACTTGGTGCGGCCGTACTTTAGCTGTGTAATATTATGACCGGTTAATATTACACGGGGTGAACAGCGCTCGGAACTTTCCGCAAGTTCTTTCAATATAAATTGAGAATCGAATGCCCGAGCATTGTGCGCTATACATACAATTGCGGAAAAATCCG
Source organism: Torymus aiolomorphi (assembly GCA_036365515.1). Lineage (NCBI taxonomy): Eukaryota > Metazoa > Arthropoda > Insecta > Hymenoptera > Torymidae > Torymus > Torymus aiolomorphi. The sequence continues at coordinate 64,399,578 of CM070877.1, forward strand.
TCTTTTCGCGCGCACACAGAGTTCCAAGAGCTGTTTAACGGGATCGCGCCTGAAAACGAATTCACGCACACCGCAAGTGGGGCAAGTTATTTGTACATCGTCCACGTCGATGCAGTCCGTGCATACTTGGTGGGCGACGCACAAATTAGGCACATGGACGCGCGCCTTTTCACCATACGGGGTGTCTTGTGTCGTTTCAAAATCATAAAAAATATAAAGATATTTTTTGGTTTTACCCGCCTCGTCAACATTAATCGGGTGCATGAAGCACATGTCATTAAAGCTATGCTGCTTTTGACAGTGTCTACAAAAGCTAATACCGCACTCATGTTTTTGCTTCTGACACATGTTTACAATGCGCATACAATCCTTACACAGCTGCACAGCATCGCACACTTTTTTATTATTTTTTTTGTATGAACCCGCACGCTTGTGATTCGTAAAACAATTGTGGCCGAAAAATTGACGCCCGCAATCCACGCACTCTATCATTTCGACACCGTCGGTACGGCAGGGCGGCGAAACATAGCAGCACGCGCATGTCTGTGTACATTTGTGCTGGTGTACATAACGGTACCCCTTATTGCAATAAGAGCAGAAAAAACGCGATTCGGCCGCTCCGTATAAATTCGTAATTAAATTAAAATGACGCGCACGCTCTTCAAACATCAAATAAATAATACCACTAAGTGCGATATTTAATTCGTGGAGAGTATTTCGACCGTCAAAGAGCGGTGGTTCGCCACTTCCAAAATTTTCTTTCTCGAAAACAACCAATGCTATACCGCTTGCGAGAAAAAATTTTGAAAGCACGTGACCTCGTCAAACCCGCATCCATCATCCGGAATATTTACCCCTGCTACGATCACGAGACTTTCCGCGCGCTCTTTTTGCAATTTTCGGCGACCGTCCCGAATCGCTTGCCATTCTGCGCGCACCTCATCGCAAGGCTGTGCCTTGAGAGCAATGTATACCCTGCCGACCGCAAGCGCACGCGGTAAACATAAATTATCGTTATTATTAATAACGACGATTGACCGCTTCCGTAAATCGCTCAACTTTAAACCACCGCTCCCACCCGCGCCTACAGGTACTACTACATAACACACTTGTAACACGAGCCCCTCGCCGATACCCAAAATTTCGTTACTCTGACTTATGGAAGCTATTAAATTCCATAAATCAGCGTAATTAAAGTTCGCGACGGGTCTGAACGACAGCCCGCCCGTACCGCGAGAAAAGCGCTCATTACAAATTGTAATACCTATTAGAGCATCACCCGGAACACGCGCGGTTGTATAATCGTGTATATCCCTAATCGCCGCCTCTAACCATAATACCGGATTTACATTCGCACGCGGTTCTATAATTGAAAAGTTTATCCTATGACCCTGCACTCCGAAGCGTCGCAGGTATTGCTGTCCCTCGACCACAGCTGTGAATCGCACACCGGGCGGTCGTACTCTGTCGTAGTCCTCAGTGTCATAAATTTCCTCTTCCACAACTGCACCACTATCACCGACACCGCTGCCTACCTGCAGGGGCGAACGCCTCTCAGCTGTAACAAAACAAATGATACCTTTATTAATATATATCTATATTAAAATAATAATGGTTTTGTGGGATTTACTTTAAGGCTCAGCAGCCCCGCAAAGCTTTCTAATACTCTATCCACCAATTCGCGCAGATTGTTTTCTGTGTACAGAGGAGAGCATTCGTCTTCGGCTTGATCGCGAAACCATCGCTGGAGCCGTGCATTTCGATTGCTTGATACACGCTCGTATACCTCCACTAATCGCGTAAGCTCCGGGAGCGATGGTACAATCTGCGTTACAGAACGATCGCGACTTCGTACAACTGCGCACAGGAAAATATTTTTTTAAAGAAACGGGGACATTTAAAAATATAAAAATAAATATTTACTTACACTCATTAACCACACGGTCGAGACGATCAAGTGGATTGTAACCGAAAGACGGCTGATTAGCTGTGGCGCACAACACACTAAGTATGTGCCTCCTTTCTCTGCGTGCATTCTCAGCGGCGGGAGAATCGTCGTCAGCCGCTACAGCAGGTGGGTGACTTGACAGAAGGCGAAACTCCTCATCGGTGAGAGGTGGGCGATCGTACGGCGCAAGATACTCGCCTATGACTTGCTCTTGAAGCTCGATTTCGTTCGCCACTTCGCGCGCCTCTCTTACGTCATCATCCTCCTCCTCCTCCATGCGAATATTCCCTACAATTAGCGCAGGGCTTTCTACCTCTCGTGGGGGTGGGACAACCTCCTCCTCCCTCTCACCGTCAGCATGCACGTCAGCTATAACAAGAGACGGGCCAGCGCCGTCTTCATCATCGCTTGTATCACTGGCATCGAAATTCAGAGTGCGAGCGACTGGATTAAACACACCCGCGGGGCGCCGCGAGCGCGAGGGAGTGTCGTCCTCAGCGCCGGAAAAATACGTAACGTCGCTGTCGTCGTCGTTTAGTAGACTCTCCAGAGCTGAAAATACCAAAATGTCAATGATTATAAATTTTGTTTGAAATTTTGTTTGAAATTTTGTTTTGAAATATTTTAAACTTACCAAGCCGTTCCGATCGTCCGTTGCTTATGTCAGTAAAAATCGGAAGATCGATTAATCCACGATCGAAAACAAACTCCTCGATTACCCGCAAAACATCACCGGCACGCCTAGACGCACGATATAGACGCGCGATCGCGCGGTAACCTGCCGTCCTAAGAGCCCTCTGTAATTGACGAATCAACTCGTCACGCGTCATCTCGCGCAAGCGTTGCAGCCACGAACTGCCTCTACTATATCTCTCTCTACCACAGAGACGAAGTATGGCTTTTCGCAGCGAAATTTTTATGAACGTATCCATCTCGGAGTTTCGAACAGAGTGAGGTTTGCGCAACGCTGTCAAGAGCTCTTATACAAGCGTGAGCGATAAAATTCAACATCGTGTCACGTGACATTCATCCAATCGCGCTTTTCCACGCAACGACCAATCGCATTTTCCTAGACGGCCCTCTGCATACATGCATGTATGAAAAACAGTGGGCGTTTGATAAAAATCGTTATATGACACGAAACAACGCTTTTCCAAAGGAGACCCCGAGATGCTCGTTAAAAACAATGAGCCTTCTATACTCGAAACTTCTCGAAATCCAAACATTCGTGACACAGGCGAGACAAAAATTTACCGCGCATGGCTAATGGCCCCGAAATATTTTTTATAAAGCATAGTTTATTACTTTTGACGGGATGGGTCTACCCCCTGTAGTGCATCGGTGTTGCCGTTCAATCGCATTTTCCTAGACGGGTCTCTGCATGCATGTATGAAAAAACAATAACAGAGGCCCTAACGGGTAGTTGACAAAAATCGCTATATGACGCGAAACAGCGCTTTTCCAAAGGATACTTGATACAAAACAATGAGCCTTCTATACTCGAAACTTCTCGAAAGCAAAACATTCGTGACACATCTGTGGAATGCTCCAAACCCTCCTGTGGTGCATTGGAGTTGCCGTTATATGCCGCGTTCTCAAGTCGTAAAGATTTTTTTGATAAAAATCGCCGACGGGGTAGTGCTGTAAACACCACTGAAAAATGACATGACAAACGGCCACTAGTCACGAGTATGAAAAAATTTCTCTCGGATTAACAGACCCTGAGGAAAAACATTTCCGACGTGTCCGCGCTTTCTTCCTAATACTTTGGTGGAGAATTCCTCTCGCGTTAAAACCATCTGGGGTCAGTACGGCCGCATACGCACCCCTACCATACCTACTTCTTTCAAGTACCCGAGGCTATGAGGCTGATCGTGTATACGGGTTACTTCAGTCTTCACCATGGTGTCGAAAAAGGAAGGCGAGCTCATCATACAGATGCTGTGCACGGTCTGCGTCTACGGGCAGCACGTCACCAAGCAGCTAGCGCGAGCAGAGCGCGATGCTGCGTTTATAAGATCGCGGATTGACCGTGACTTCAGCAGTCCGAGGGACCACCGCCTACTTCGAAAGATTGTCGCTTACATAAGCGAAAATTCGAAACTACTGGACAAATGCTGTGAGGACATCCGGCTATTTTTGAATGTTTGCCCGCGGAGCAGCGCGCCAGTGTGGAGGTCTGGGCCTGTACCCAGGAAGAGGCCGTCCGGAGAATGTTGAGAGCGGATGGCTCCACTCCTGCGGACGACAACGTCAGCGCTGCCACGTCAGCACCGACCCCATAGCCACGGAGATATTGGACCTGCGGATAAGACTGCGAAAGCACCGACGGGCGCTACAACTCCACCGTGCCAACGCATTACAGGCTGCGAAGATGGTGCGGCAGCTAGAGGCCAAACTGAAGCGAGCGAACAAGGCAGCGCAGCAACAGCAGCAGTGGGAGCAGCCGAATATTAAACAGGAGGAAACCCCGCCGTATTGCAACGACTGCGGAATCATGTTCTGTGTCCTCGCCGGCGACCCGGAGGGACGGTCGTGGAATCAGTGCTGGCGGTGCAAGTGTTGGCGATGCGGAGCATGTCGCGAGGGCACATGCCCGTGTGTTATAGGGCTGGACACGCCCGGATCGCCCAGTGCTGGTTAAAAACTCATCAGTGAGTGCGCACGTGTGTGTGTGTGAATGAGACGTCTGCGCACGCCGTAAAATTTGTACACTTGCGCGTGCGGCATATGCGAGCGCCGTGTAATTTGTATGTGTGTGTGTGTGTGTGTGTGTGTGTGTGTGTGTGTGTGTGAATGAGGCGTCTGCGCACGCCGTAAAATTTGTACACTTGCGTGTGCGCGTGCGGCGTATGCGAGCGCCTTGTAATTTGTGTGTAAAAAAAGAAAAATAAAATATTTTTTATTTTTATAAACAATTTTTTAATTCTACCCACACCCACCATCACCCACCACCTCCCCTTCCCTCATCACCTCCTCTCTCATTCTCTCACACCCCCTCATCCACCGTCCCCTCATCCACCTCCTCTCTCTCTCTCTCTCTCTCTCTCTCTCTCTCTCTCTCTCTCTCTCTCTCTCTCTCTCTCTCTCTCTCTCTCTCTTGTGTATGCGTGCGCGCGTGTGTGTGTGTGTGTGTGTGTGTGTGTGTGTGTGTGTGTGTGTGCGAGATGCGTCCGCGTAAGCAACATAATTTGTACGTGTGTGTGTGTGTGTGTGTGTGTGTGTGTGTGTGTGTGTGTGTGTACAAAAATATTTTTATAAACATTTTTTCAGTTCTACCCTCACCCACCACCCACCGGCGCCCACCACCCCCTCTCCCACCACCCACCACCTCCCCTCACCCACCACCCACCGCCTCCCCATCACCCAACACCCACCGCCTCCCCTCACCCGCCTTCCACCTCCTCTCTCTCTCTCTCTCTCTCTCTCTCTCGTATATGGTCAGGTATAGCGAGGCATATCATATTACAAGTGGGGCGGGGGGTCGCGCCTCTGTATGGGTCATTAAGTCAAGTGCTATGTAAAAACAGTAGCTAATTAACCATGTCAATGGGTGTTTTGTTTACACAACAGTTGCGGTTGAGAACAATAGGCCCATTGACATGGGACAGCTACTGTGCAGCTACTGTTTACATAACACTTGACTTAATGACCCTTCCCGGGGGCGCCCCCCCTCCCCCACTTGTAATATGATATGTCTCGCTATACCTGACCATATACTACTTGTGTGTGTGTGTGTGTGTGTGTGTGTGTGTGTGTGTGTGTGTGTGTGTGTGTGTGTGTGTGTGTGTGTGTGTGTGTGTGTGTGTGTAATCTCATATGAGATCTGATGGCTGAAATAGTGACCGACCCCCTTCCAGCCGTAAGAATTTTTCAGATTTTCTTATTTTTTGACTAAAGAAATAATCTACCCTTAACAAAAAATTTGCTCTTGGTGTATTTTTATTTGCTCTATTCGGCTCTACCTTCAGTTTTTTTGATTGTTTGGAAATGCTACCGTCAACGTGAATAAATGATAATTACACATCCTTCTTTTTTATTACTAAATTTTTAGAAGCATATATTACTGTAAGATAGCTCTGGATGGAGCAAATAAAAATACGCTAAGAGCTAATTTTTTGTTAAGGGTGAATTGCTTCCTTAGTCAAAAAATAAGAAAATCTGAAAAATTCCTATGGCTGGAAGAGGGTCGGTGAAATACTGACATGAGATCTTATATGATATTTACACGCGGGAAAAGGATAAAAAATAGGTGGTTTGTAAAATGGTTAGTAAAATCTAAAGCATTTTTGAGTAGATTTTTGAGTACAATTTATATGCATTTTTATTTCATTCACAAGGAAAAATATTTTGGCTAATGTAAATAAATATCATGAGATTCTGCACATATGTAGGGATGATATATTTGAAAAGTACCAATTAAAAATTAGAGTCATTGTAATTATTTATTAATTATAGTGGACTTATATAGGTATAAACATTTTTAATGAATTTATGCAAAAATTTAGAATTCTACATTTACAAAGCCCACCGGTAAACTGCAAACCATCGGGCCCGCCAAGTATGTGTGGGAGATTGGAGAACCACCCCTGCTAGAGCAGCTCTAGACTTCTCTTGTATTCTCCCAAGATGCGTAATATTATAGAAAGTTTAAAACTTTGACTTTTCGTTAATATCTGAAAAAGTTCTTATGAATTTTAGAAATGAAAAGAAAGCATAATAATAAGTAATACTTTATGCCCACTGGCTGAATATTTTTGAAGTTACAACATGGGCATAAAATGTAATTTTACACGCAAGGTACGAAAAGTTCTATTATGTCAGTCAAGTTATCTTATGAGTACTTGACTACAATAAATTGATTTCAGTACTTTCTTGTGTTTAATTTGTACAGAAGGATGATCAAATTTGAATACATTTCTGAGAACAGTCATACAGTAGTTTCCGAGAGTTGTTTGCATTACTTATTGACTATTGATAATTGATTTCACAACTTTCGTTTGTTTGATTTGTAGTGAACAATTTGAATGTACTTACCTACATATAATTTGTTCAGCATACAATGACTCAAAGAAGTAAAACACTTGTTCACTGGTATTTATTTGATTTCTTTTACAAAATCATAAATATTATTATTTTATAGATATTATACAGAAAAAACGTCTATACTTGCCTTATTTTATACTTTCGCAGAAAGTTTTATATTAACAATATTATTATTATTTGTACAATCATGAAAAAAATGATTACCATTTGTAGAGAGTGCTTATTGAATAGATGAGATTCGAATATATAAAAGGTCTAGACAAATTGGGTTGTTTTTTTATAGATTATGTAGAAAAAACGTCTATACTTGCCTTATTTTATACTTTCATAGAAAGTTTTATATTAACAATATTATTATTTGTACAGTCATGAAAAAAATTATTCCCATTTGTAAAGAGTGCTTATTGAATAGACGAGACTAGAAGAATTAAAAGGATTAGAGAAATTGTGTTGTTAGAACGTACTTAAAAAATTAGCTTTTAAAAAACGTGTTGATTGTTTTAAAAAACATTGAAGCCCTCATTAAAGTTTTTGGTACTCAGTTTGACGGATGTTGAGAGAGAGAGGAAGAGAGGGAGATAGAGAGGGGAGGGATTATTATTACATTATTAAATTTGTGCTAAAATTTACCTCTAGCCTTCTATTGCACATTCTAAAGCTGGAATTCGTTTCATTATTTTGGTAACTACATATTTTTTTTTCATAATATTTTTTTTCATCATACACATAATCTTGTAAAATTAAATACACAACCAGTTGATGAATTAAACATTATTATTCTCTGAATCTTGTATAGAAAAATATGTACTAAAAACTTCTCTGAAACATTTTGAGATCTCCTACCATGAGAAAATCATAAAATAGTTTACTGAGCACTTTCATTCCTTGATCCACTGATTAGATGTCATTTTTTAATAATCGCAACAATTTTATTATGAATATAATTTTCAACTAGATAGACAAACTATGAAAATCACAATTTTTTTTTCCTATTTTTAAAAACTTACTTCAAAACGATATTTTTTTCGTACTTTGAATCCAATACTGTCTAAACACCTTAGTTGTTGTTTGTTTTATGTGTTATTCATTGAAAGCAATATGAAACTGTTATTTTCTTCATGGACATCCAAGTCCTCTATTTGTCCTGTCAAATACGAAGACAAATTTTTAATATTCTTCTAAAATTATATCTCATGAAAAATTTTCATGTTGAGAATATATAGATACCTTGAAAAATATTGTATTGTAAATAGTATTTGCCTGCTCTTTCATAGGCTAATATTGGTTTTGTTTTTCTTTCTTGAGTAGTACTATATTCTTACTATCTTCTTTAATATAATTGTAGTCCTAAGCGTCTGTTCTTGTATTAAAATAACTTTTTCTTGTCCATTAATAATAAGATAACCAGTAGGGTCATGAGGGCACTCGTTCATTTTTGCTAATTCAAAATTAGATTTTTCGGACAGTACACAATTAGAACTCCTCAACATTATTGGCTATAATATTACATATTCAAAATAGTATGAATAAGGCTTTCAGCATTTGTCTACGTTGTACAACCATCCAAGTTAATTAAAAATCGAATTTCAATGACTGTAAACAAATCTTGTATAATCTGTAAATATAAAAAAAATTCACACAAAGTATCAATTTTTTTAAAATGATTGTAGCCATTTAAAATTTTGCTGTTCAATACTTATCTAATAAAACCCCCGTTGATTGATATATGAATAGATGAATTCTTCTATCACCAGTTGACTACTTGAGATCTTTGAATATATATTAACTAATTTTAATTTTAAACTAATTCACGACGATATGATAACATTTGTAACATCTGTGTGTGTAAAGATGTGTAAGGTTAGGTCGCCATCGCCCAGACTAGTGATGCACAATATATATCGATAACTTCAGATATCGATATTTAATAGGGAGTATATCGCAAATTTTTATCGATATTTGAAACACCAATAATAGCAGATATCGATACTCTTTACGAAAATATCGATATCGGAATTGAGGGCGTACTGTAGCACTGCGCGGTACTGCATCCAGTGTTGCCAGAACCTGCCGAGATCAAGCCGCCGCTAGATAACGCTGAAGTAGCCCAAAACCGCGAGAATATAAAAAACTTTTTTCAAACCCAAGTAGGCGGGGGATATGAGGTCCACGCATATAAGGGAGTTATGAAGACATAAAAAAATAATCACAACAATTATTTAAATAATTTTTAAACCCAAGTAGGCGGGGGATGTGAGGTCCACGCATATAAGGGAGTCATGTAGACATGAAAACATAGGCAAAACGATTATTTAAATAATTTTTAAACCAAAGTAGGCGGGGGATATGAGGTCCACGTATATAAGGGAGTCATGTAGACATGAAAACATAAGCAAAATGATTATTTAACTAATTTTTAAACCAAAGTAGGCGGGTGATATGATGTCCACGCATATAAGAGAGTCATGTAGAAATGAAAAAATAAGCAGAACTATTATTTAAATAATTTTTAAACCCAAGTAGGCGGGGGATATGAAGTCCATGCATATAAGGGAGTTATGTTGACATGAAAAAATGAGCAAAACGATTATTTAAATAATTTTTAAACCCAAGTAGGCGGGGGATATGAAGTCCATGCATATAGGGGAGTCGTGTTGACATGAAAAAATTAGTAAAACGATTATTTAAATAATTTTTAAACCCAAGTAGGCGGGGGATATGAGGTCCACGCATATAAGGGAGTCATGTAGACATGAAAAAAATAAGAAAAAAGATTATTTAAATAATTTTGAAACCCAAGGAGGCGGGGGATATGAAATCCACGCATATAACGGAGTTACGTAGACATGCGACATAAGCAAGACTTTTATTTAAAAAATTCTTAAGGGGTGTGGTATTCATGCACTCGGTTTTACCGGCAAATTCTATATTATTAAAATAAATATATCGAATTACGTCTTATAAAGAGATAGTTGCCCTGTGCAATGTAATAATCTACCAGCTTGCGCAGTTTTGAGCCCAAATATCAATGGCACCCTAAAAAATTTTGCGAACGAAATTTCGGTTATTTTTGTTCGTAAAATTTTTTAGGATGCCGTTGATATTTGAGCTCAAAACTGCGTAGGCTGGTAGATTATTACATTGCACAGGGCAACTATCTCTTTATAAGACGTAATTCGATATATTTATTTTAATAATATAGAATTTACCGTGTTTTGCCGGTAAAACAGAGTACATGAGTGCCACACCCTCTTAACCTCTATAATTCAACTCCATTATATGCGTGGACCACGCGGCTCCGGCTATATGGGTTTAAAAATTATTCAAATAATAGTCTTGCTTATTGTTGCATGTCTACGTGAATTCCTTATATGCGTGGACCTCGCATCCCCCGGCTACTTGGGTTTAAAAATTATTCAAATAACCGTTTTGCTTATTTTTTCATGTCTACATGACGCTCTTATATGCATGGACCTCGTATCCCCCGGCTACTTGGGTTTAAAAATTATTCAAATAATCGTTTTGCTTAATCTCATGTCTACATGACTCCCTTATATGCGTGGACCTCATGTCTCCCGCCTACTCGGGTTTAAAAATTATTTAAATAATCGTTTTGCTTATTTTTTCATGTCTACATGACTCTTTTATATGCGTGGACCTCATATCCCCCGTCTACTTGGATAAATTATCGATATTAGAAATATCGATAATATAATATCAATAATATAATATCAATATATTGTAGATATCGATAATAAAGAAATAATTAATATCGATACCTAATATCGATATCGAAGCTTGATATTGTGCATCACTAGCCCAGACACGGGAATATTCGCCTTGTTAAGACCAGCGTCAGCGCCCCTCACGCCAAAATCCGAACTGCTTATTGAAGGATAAACACAGCTGATTAGCATGAGCGGTCTCAGTGTTGGGCAAACGATTGTGGCGGTCTGCCGTCTGCGGTATCCGGTATATGAAGAAAAGTTTATTATCCTTCAATAAGTAGTTCGGATTTTGGTCGCGAGGGACGCTGACGCTGGTCTTAACAAGGTGAATATATATAAACACCGGAAGCCTGAAGTCGGAAGAATTTGTGTAGACTGAAGAAATGAGAAAAAAGAAATCGCACATATAAATTTTCACTGTTTAATATCTTTCATATTAGAGCATATTTTTATATGAAACTTTTTGTACATATGTAGTAGAACAGGGACTACGTGTTTATTTATTTTGGATTAATATAAATGCGATTTAGAAACGCGGTGAATATTTCAAAATCTTGGGCACCCATTTCAATGTATATATAGCGCGGGTCGCTCCTTCAGGCTTCTTCTATACTTGCCTTCGGAGTGCTCCCGCGTTCCTTGATCCCACAGCCTTTCAGTCTTTGCAAGCACCAACCACTTTTGCGAACAGTTTTGGCACTTTTATAAACATGACCCGCAAGGTTAGTTCAATCAATTGGAAGACTTATTCTTGGCACACAACGTTACCGAGGACGAAGCAAAATTCAATTTTGTAGGCAGATATCTCACATAAGACATTCACCATGACCTGCAATATAAACTTAACACCCTCGTCAGAGGACAGAAGTACGATTCAATCAAGAAGATCCTGACAGAGAGATACGCTGAAACACCAGAGCAGCAACTTGACAGGCTCTGCGAGGGCTTACAGATGGGCTCCAAACGACCCTCTGACTTTTTGGCCGAAATGTTGAGCTTAGCTCAAGGTCGTGTGCCAAAAGACACGGTAATATCCATGTGGCGAATCCGTATTCCAACGCAAATTCAAATCATGGTCATGAATTACGAAGAGAAAACAGAGCTTCTCAAAAGTGCAGACATGGCTCATGATGTCCTCCAATAGTCACACAACATCAATGCACTGAATTCACACAATGCAGGATCTACAGCTCCTGAGGAAATGATGGCACAACTTTTAGCCGCCATCTCTGAATTACGTAATCACTCTGGACGAAAACAACGCTCACGCTCAAATTCTAAGGGCAAGCGCGATTCTTCGCCCGCAAGATCGTCGTCTGGCTCGCGTGACACCAAAAAAGGCCGTTGCAGATATCACCTCAAATTCAGCAAAGAAGCGCGCAAGTGCCTTCTTCCTTGGAACTGGAAACGCGGACCCGGTCAAGAGTACGAAGTTAAGAATCCTGACACTCCAGCCAACTAGGAAAAGTAGAGCAACCTGCTGTCGTAGAGACTGACAGCCGGTCTGGCATCACCGCACGTCTCCACGTTAAACATAAACTTTCACAGTTCAAGATAAACTTTCTGATGAAGTTTTCTTAATAGATACTGGTGCCGATATTTCGGTCATACCGAAACCAAAAAACTGGCGAGGAGGTCCAGCCTGTGGAAACCAAGACAGCATTCCAGAAGTGCAAGGACGACATCGTCAACCTTGCGTTCTTCGTCTTTCCAAACGAGAATGCAGAGTTGCGCCTCAAATCGGATGTCTTAGATTCAAAAATGGGAGCAGCCCTAGAGCAACGCTCTGGCGACCTTTGGCAACCATTGGGATTCTTTTCGCAAGTCTTTACACCTGCGTAAAAGAAGTATTCCACCTACGACAGGGAGCTCACGCTATCTATGAGGTGATTCGTAATTTCTACTATTATCTAGAAGGTGTGGAATTCAAGATCTACATAGCTCATAAACCGTTAGTTTACGTTCTACAATAAAATTCGGACAAGATGCCAGCTATTCGCTCACGCAGATTCCTACATCGCCCAGTTCAACACGGAGATTTGCTATCTCTCAGGCGAAGAGAATGATGTTGCTTACATGGGGCCCTGACCATACACCTTTCTACTGCGATTTCTACGAAGATTCCATACAGCCTTATGTGCCAGAAAAATTGCGTAGAATAGTCTTCGACAGTTCTCACATCCTGGAGCAAAGGTCACAGCTCGTCTTATTCACCAGCAATGCGTCTGGCCGAATATGAGCCGCGACATAGCCTCTTGGTGCAAATCGTGTGTCGCTTGTCAACAATCGAAAGTTACAAGACACAACAAGTTCTTGCCCAAGTACTTTGTCACTCCAGATGCGAGATTCGATCATATACATTTGGATCTCGTGGGACCTTTCACCCACAGTCAAGGTTACACCCACGTCCTCACCATCAACGATCGTTACTCGAGATGGCCTGAAGCAATTCCAATTGCAGACGCTACAGCACCCACAATGGCAAGGTGCCCAATTTGAATCCAGGATGTTCACAGAACTTGTCCATCTTAGGCATTAACAGAGTCAGAATAGCAGCCTACCATCCTGCATCCAACGGCATAGTGGAACGCCTCCACAGGGACATTAAAACAGCTCTCATGTACACGGTAACAACCAGGATTGGGCTCGTCTACTTCCCAGTCATGCTTGGTCTTCGCTCTCGCATCCGCTTAGACACAGATGCTAGCCCAGCTGACTTAGTTTTCGGTAAACCCATGAGAATCCCAGATGACTTCTCACCTCTTACAACGAAGAGCCTGATGTTCGTATCTTTTACAACGAATTTAGAGATTTCATGCGACAACTGAGACCTGTTCCAATCAATCATAAAACAGCAGTCAAGCCTTTCCATCGTCAAGGTTTAGACACATGTACTCACATCTGGCTACAGGAAAAGTTAATGTAGACGTCAACAGCAGTACCAAGACAGTAAGCATCGAACGCTTGAAATCTGCGTTTACTCTCCAAGAGGATCCAGACGGCGCTAAGGACAATATTCCTGAACTGATCACCCCTCCCTCTTCAATTACCGTGCATAGAACGCCAAAATCTACTGGCATTCTCAAGCTTTTGCAGCCCCCAACGCCAGTTAGGTTACCTACACCTCTCACTCCTCCCGCCAACGGACACACAACCCGTCCCTTCTATTCAACCTCCTTCACCTAAACCGAAGTGAGTAAAGTTCGTTCCTAATATCCTCAAACGAAACAGGAAAAACTGAGTAAACTCATTTTCGCAGTTAAAATTGCTCATTTTGCGAGGGGGTGCAGTAGCTAGACTCATGTCATCGTAATTTACCGCGCTACGCTACCTGATGTAAATGTGTTCTGTAAATACGTTTCGTTTAGTAATTTAAGTTTAACCCCTTAACTGGCAATGGATCATATATGTACAAAAAATAAGTCGTGCCAAATCTGGCAATGGATCATATATGTACATATTTGAATAACTTTTGCAATTCTCAACGGATTTGGACAAAACTTGGTATACAACTGTTTTTGAGGTCGCTGAATCTGAATCTGACATCAGAATTATTATTTACGGCTACCAGTTTTGGCACGAAAAGTTGTAAAAGTCGCACCAGTTAAGAGGTTAAGTCAATCATAAGTAACTCACATGTTACATGCGCCTCACAGATCTCAGCCTTGTATTATTTGTGCTACGTTGCGTAACCAGAGACAATACTAGTCTCTCGGAGTCAAATCAAAATCTGTATTGTTGCTATTACAAGCAAATACTTGTACAATCATCATTCTGTGATTGTAGATCTTAAGCTGCGCTCATTTTTCAAAAAACATGTAATTTCGCTACCATGCATAAAATTGTTATAACTCTCTGCGTACTGACTGCACTCCCATTTTCTTTTTTTTTGTTGTAATCTCTCTCACCCATTAATTTTCATTTTGATAAGTACTTACAAAAAATGATACTCATTTTTCTCCTTTCGGGGAGAGTACTGTAGGCCCCCACCGATAGGTGGCGGTACTGTATATTGTCAGGGAGAGAGAGACCAGTTCACGCTGCGAGCGTGCGCCTCCGTCGTCGCCGCTCAGTTCTGCACTGATCTCCGTACAAGTCAGTCAAGCCAGAGAGAGAGAGAGAGAGAGAGAGAGAGAGAGAGAGAGAGAGAGAGAGAGAGAGAGAGAGAGAGAGAGAGAGAGAGAGAGAGAGAGAGAGAGAGAGAGAGAGAGAGAGAGAGAGAGAGAGAGAGAGAGAGAGAGAGAGAGAGAGAGAGAGAGAGAGAGAGAGAGAGAGAGAGAGAGAGAGAGAGAGAGAGAGAGAGAGAGAGAGAGAGAGAGTCAAGACAATAATAGTATATTATGCACCTAGGGAGGAAAAAACTTGGACAGTCCATAGCTCGTGTAAATTGACACCCGAGCCGAAGGCGAGAGTGGCAAACACGAGCTATGGGCTGGCCAATTTTTCTCCCGTGGTGCGTATACTATTTTTCGTCGTATCCGGGCCGAAAATACCGCATTCCCGTTTTTGCGCCGGGAGGGAATGTGGTACTTTCGGCCAGGGTATGGCGACAATATAATTAGTAGAACAGACGTTGTGATCATTACAACGTCTCACCCACACATTCATCCCTACAGAATTACTGTTTCGTGAATTTAGAAGACATGTTACAAATTTGCTTAACTATAATTTAGAAAATTAATTAGATTATTTTTTTTACATTTAATCACAAAAAAAATTAATTAGAATTAAAAACCTATAACAATTTATTTATCAAGTTAGAAACGTCTAAATTATAAAGTTTAATAATAAATATGAATGAATTTTTTCTTTTTGATTAAATGTAATGAAGATGTAAAATCTAATACGATTCCTGTTTATCTTTAAGACGTCTTATTGTTAACGTTTGAATTTACTAAATCAATTAAGTATGTAAAATAATGATGCAATTGCTGTTTTATCGATGTCTAAGTTTTTATTTAATTAATTAATTTAGTAAACACAAACGCAAACCAAAAGACGTCTTAAAGATAAACAAATCGTGTTAGATTTTACATCCTTTTATGGAAGGAGGAAGGAAAAGGCTAGGTTGGAGTCCATAGGAGGAAGAGGAATTAGGGACTCCCATGGTTAATATGGCTATCGGCGATGAGTTCCATAGTTTTATTTAGACTCATTATATGAAAAATTATGGTAGTAGTTCGATTTGATTTTAGCATGTTTTAAAATCATATTTAATTATGCATTTCTCATACATAAAATCTAAATAAAATATAAAAAAATCAACGTGCCTAAGAGTACCTCAAGGATGACGTGGAAAACTGACACATGTATAGCCAATTTAATAATTATCTTATTAATTTCGAATTCCTATATATATATAATTCATCCATAAATACTATCTAATTTTATTAACTGTTTAATAAAAAAGAAAGTGTAGATAATTTTTAGGCATTTTCAAATATATTTAATAATATTCCTAAATATTAGTACTATAATAAATTTTTGAATAAATATTAGCTCTATTACAATAAAAAATAAAATATTTATACATAATATAAATATAATTTTAAATATTACATTTTAAAATTTGTAAATTAAATTTAGGTATAAATCAAAAGAATATGGACTACGAAATTTAGAAAATGTTTCGAATTTGTAAGTCTTAATAATTTTTGCAAAGAAATTTTTATAAGAGAAAGCCAAAAACCCCTATCATTCCTATCCCGATATAATTCCTTAAATACACCCCTTTCCTGATGGAAGATATTTTGCTACCTTCCCGCTTGGTTTCCATGGAGTGATATTAACTATAATAATGTTTATTTGAATGTTAGCTAATATTTTTTCATTTTTCAGTAGTTGTGAATATTTTAGAATAAAACTATACAATTTAATTTTTGAATATGTTTCAATTATAACTAACATCAGCTGAGCGCAGAATAATAAATTTCTTATAATTATATAAACAAAAGATCTAATATATAGTGGTCTATAAGCCATGAGACAAAACACTATATTAAGCTCAAAATATCTATGTTAATAGACATAATATATTGACGTTAATAATAATAGTCCACTATACAAAAATATGTTAATTAGTGTTGTTCGATTACATTAACAGATACATATATTTTCAGTGTAATATTTTCTTTTCCATTTAAATTAATATTTTTTCCTTTATTATAATCAAAAAGTTGATTAAAAATTAGCTTTCGTGACTAGAAACAATAAAAAAGTTAATGTGAGCAAAAAAAAAATACATCAATCTGGATACGAACCTATGTTCGCGAGGCCAAAAAGTTACGCAAAGGCATACCGTGCTTTAGCGTTCACGGCTACCGCTCCAATGTACAAGTACAGTATCGAGATCGTTTATGATCATCGCCTTCCCCTTCAGGCTTTGGATGAAATTTAAACTTTTGTCAACTTAGGTTCATGTCATTATCAGTTATATTAATAAAGGGGATAAATAAATGTAACAAGAAGTTAATTAGATAACATTTTAATTTATCTCGAGATTTTTCGACAGTATAATTATTTGACTGCATGGGGCCCCTGTACGGCGGAGAGACGCTTCTGACTTGGAGTGCTCGACACTAGCACCGGTAGTGGTCGGGGTAAGAAATTTAGTTTTCCGAGATGACACTTTTCCTAGGGAGTCTGTTCTTCTATTTAGGTCTATGGGGCAATGTACTGTTATGAACTGTGTTCGCATGGTCGAGTAACGTAATATTTAGGATCGTTCTACAATGATAATTCGAATTTAAGAGATTAATTTCAAAATAAATATCAAAATTAATAACCATTTGAATAACAAACGTATTGAAACATATTACTATAAAATAATAATCCCGATAAAGATTTTAACAATAAAATAATGAATTTGTTTAATTAATCAGATAAATAATTTTAACCTGTTCCATAAATAAATAGTAAATAAACAATTAACGAATTTACGATAACCCGAATAGAAATAAACTATTCTGACGATAGTTAATAATTGGATTCGTAATTAAATAAATAATAGACGGGCGATCAACAGCGAAATAAACGTGATAACGTTAATTAATAATTGAATTAACAATTAAATAAAGGAAGCTCGCTCAGGGAGAAAAGCTCTTGTAGGAATTATTTAGGAAATCCTCAAGTGGCAGGTGGCTGCAACGGTCGAGGCACTCGAGGACAAAGAGGACGAAGGTGTCGGAGTCAACAATTCCCAAAACTGACATTGAGCAACGCAATTAGTCGTAACGGTCGACTAATGCCCTTGAAGGACGAGCAGTTCAGAGAACATCAACACCAACTGTTAGCGATAAACACTTCCGAGAATCCATTAGCGAGGAGCGTAAACACTTCCGAGAATCCATTAACGAGGAGCTTAAACACTTCCGAGAATCATTAGCGAGGAGCATAAACACTTACGAGAATTCATTAGTGAGAAGCGTAAACACTTCCGAGAATTATTGCGCAACGATCCAACGGCCCCAAGCCATCGACAACAACCAATCACGGACTAGCAGCATCCCACGCCACTGGAGGGAGGCGGTCCGTCACCCGCTGCTCATTACTCTCGACCCTATTTTCTGGTCAAGGGCCCCTCCATCGTCACTCTCCATAGTAGGGAGTGGGGAAGGCTTTTGAGGCAATCTGGCGCCCTACAGCCTCTACACCATACTGCCTCCCACTACCAACATGAAGCTCCACCCACGATCCAGAATATAAATTGGGCCACAGCGCCGGCATCGAGTCAGTCGCTACCGAGCACATCAGAAGCTCTGTAGTCAGTTGCACTAGTGCCCAAGCTCTGACCACGTCCCTGAGTCAGTCGCCATTACGATTAAAATTCGAGTTAAATGAATTGTATAGAGTCACGGTCAAAAGTCTATCTATTTGTTAAAATTCATAAAGTATTTAATTAATTTAATAAACCTCCAGTTAAAGTTATTTTGCCGAGTTCGAGTTTTAGTTCAAACTTTCTGCGACTCCTTGCGCTTCAGCGCTTAATTGAACAACGAAATCCCAGATTCTTATTGGTTAACTTGGCGATCATTGCAGAAGTGACTTTCTGCTCGTAGACCCCGACTTGGATTATAAGGGCCTTTGCACGCTAAAAGGATAACGCGAAGGAATAAGGAATAAGAGGGCATAAGGTGAATATAAGGTACTTATGCTCCGCTTATTCCTCTTATGCCCGTGTTGTGTACGCAACGAAACGTGCATAATCTCTTGATTTTTTTGGAGTAAAGTTTTCGAAATGAAATAGCTTACTGTAATTATTAATTGACTCTAATTGGTTACAATGTAAAAAGTTGACAAAATAATAAAACTTGAGGTGCTTTTGTATTTTATCATTTCAACGTGCAGAAGTGAGAAAAGTTTTCTTCTTAATCATTTAGTGATTATTTTTATAATAATTTATAGTGTAGACATTTTTGAGCAATGGATGAAGAGGTCTACAAGGATGAAGAGGTTTACTTGCAATTTATTATTAAAAAACTTACTCCAAAACAAGCAATTGAGGGGTTATGCACGATCCGTTGCGTACACAACGCGGGCATAAGAGGAATAAGCGGAGCATAAGTACCTTATGTCCACCTTATGCCCTCTTATTCCTTATTCCTTTGCGTTGTGCTTTTAGCGTGCAAAGGCCCTAACAGTACATAAGCGCCGTTCCGCTCTGCTCTACTCTGCTCTGCTCCGTTCCGCTCTACTTCGTTCCAAATTCTGTAACAAGCAAAGGGAAAATCGCTTACAAACGGGACTGAACTGAAATTGGACCGGGTTTGAGCAGAACAGAACAGTGCAGAGCAGAGCAGGGCCTTTTCTACATATGTGTGTTCTGTCTGTTCTACACAACTTCTCTCTATGTCTGTCTCTGTCTTACATAAACGGAACAGATCTATCTGTCTTTGTCGGGAACACACAGAACACACAGAACACACATATGTAGAAAGGCCCCAGAACGGAGCTGAAGATAGACTCCTGTGGAACGTGTCTGGTCAGTTTTAAAATCCTGCAATCTGATTGGGCGATTCCAAGTTAGAATTAATGGTTACACTTGAATTGTCCAATGGGATTACAGCATTTTGAAATTTACCATGCACGTTCCACACGAATCAATGTCCATGAGGTTACGTTGCCCCTACCTTCGTTGATCTTACCGAGTTCAGACATAGAAAAATTGTAGCAGAAACATTATTGCAAAATAACGTAGAATATCTGTTAAGCTCTGAATGTTAATATTTATTCAGCTATTAAAAAAAAATAATTTAAAATTTTTTTTATATCTACATTTATATAGTATTTAATATCTAAAGTAAAGAATAAGTATATCAGTATAAAAGTAAAAAAGTAATAAAGTAAACTTTTTATTGAATTAATTGAACATGAAACGAATACAAAATATTTTTATATATTTTTTTGGTTAATTTTACAAAGTTCAAAATTGATAAAAGAAATTTTCAATCCTCTTTCAATTTTCCTTTATTTATTAATAATTACACAGACAAATAAGAGATGATTACATTGTAAATTAAATACTTGTC
The DNA here is from genome assembly GCA_036365515.1 of Torymus aiolomorphi. Taxonomy (NCBI): domain Eukaryota; kingdom Metazoa; phylum Arthropoda; class Insecta; order Hymenoptera; family Torymidae; genus Torymus; species Torymus aiolomorphi. The sequence goes on from CM070877.1 coordinate 64,419,827, forward strand.
TTATAGTATTGTAAGCCATTATAGATGTTTAAAATGCAAAATATTATTTTGTTTAAAATGAATCGAAAAAAGTAAATGACATTTTCTAATGTTGAATACTTGATCTAATTTTAATGTTTGATGTACGTATTCTATTTATATTTATTTAATATTACATATGCATATATATATATATATTTTGTCTATATATTTTATATTGCCTTCAAATTAGATACAAAAAGTTCTAATTTATTTAAGGATTAACTTTAAATGACTATATTTTAGTTTTCCATTTCTTTTACTTCAAGGTTGTAATATAATACCTCTCTCTCCCTCTCTCTCAACATCCGTCAAACGGAGTACCAAAAACTTTAATGGGAGCTTAAATATTTTTTTAAATAATCAACATGTTTATTAAAAGCTAATTTTTAAGTACGTTCTAACAACACAATTTGTCTAGTCTTCTAATTCTTCTAGTCTCATCTATTCAATAAGCACTCTGCAAATGGTAATAATTTTTTTCATGACTGTACCAATAATAATATTGTTAATATAAAACTTTCTACGAAAGTATAAAATAAGGCAAGTATAGACGTTTTTTCTGTATAATCTATAAAATAATAATATTTATGATTTTTTAAAAGAAATCAAATAAATACCAGTGAAAAAGTCTTTTACTTCTTTGAGTCATTGTATGCTGAACAAATTATATGTAAGTAAGTACATTCAAATTGTTCATTGCAAATCAAACAAATGAAAGTTGTGAAATCAATTATCGATAGTCATGTAATGCAAACAACTCTCGGAAACAACTGTATGACTATTCTCAGAAATGTATTAAAATTTGTTCATCCTTCTATACAAATTAAACACAAGAAAGTACTGAAATCAATTTATTGTAGTCAAGTACCCATAAGTTAACTTGACTGAATAATACAACTTTTCGTAACTACTTAAAAATATTCAGTCAGCGGGCATAAAGTACTACTTAACGCCTAATAGGTGTAATAGCTCCCATACTCCTACCAAACTTTATAGAACCTACGTACTTTACACCCGTGTGGGCGAAAATTATTTTAATTATATAACTATTATGCCTTCTTTTTATTTCTAAAATTCATAAGAATTTTATCAGATATTTACGAAAAGTCAAAGCCTATAGGTATAAAAAAATTACATGGTTACCACCACATCCCCATTTTTCATTGATCTTTCTTAATTTTGAAATTTCTATAATATTACGCATCTTGGGAGGACAATAGAAGTCTATAGAGCTGCTCTAGCAGGGGTGATCCTCCAATCTCCCATACATACTTGGCGGGTCCGACGGTTTGCAGTTTACCGGGGGTTTGTAAATACAGAATACTAAATGTTTGCATAAATTCATTAACAATGTTTATACCTATAAGCCCATTACAAATAATTACATTGGCTCTAATTTTTAATTGATACCGTTTAAATATAATATCCCTATGTGTGCAGAATCTCAGGATTTACTTTCATTACTTTCATTTATTTAATTTCAAAATATTTTTCCTTGTGTCCGTCTTTTTTAAGTGGGAATGAGATAAAAAATGCATATAAATTTATTGTCTACTCAAAAGTGCTTTAGGTTTTATTAACCATTTTGTAAGCCACCTATTTTTTATTCGTTTCCGTCGTGTAAATATCATATGAGATCTCATATGAGATATCTTATGTCATCGCACGGTACGAAGAAAAGTCAACTTGGAAGTTACAGGCGAAGAAAAGCCAAAAACGCATCTAAGACGAAGAAAAGCCAGTTTGGGTCCTCCTAGATGAAGAAAAGCCAGTTTGCGCCCTCCCAGACGAAGAAAAGCCAGTTTGACTTGTCTCAGACGAAAAAAAGCCACTTTGCGCCATTCCTGCGGACAAAAAATCCCCCAACTGACTGCATCTAATCAATTACTAGTTATCTTATTATCTTGACTGATCATCTTTTTATCTTTTGATTATCTTTTTATCTTTATCGTATCTTATTATCTGAAAGTTATCTATAAGATACCAACTAAATGTTACTTTCGTTTGAAAAGTCAAACTAGCTTTTCTTCGTCTGGGAGGGCGCAAACTGGCTTTTCTTCGTCTGGGAGGACCCAAACTGGCTTTTCTTCGTCTTAGACGCGTTTTTGGCTTTTCTTCGCCTGTAACTTCCAAGTTGGCTTTTCTTCGTACCGCGCGACGATGTGTGATGTCATCTGCAATTTTACATATTATGGGATCTCATATGAGATCTGATGTCCAATATTCTGATATGAGATCTGATGTCCGATATTCCCAAATGAAATCTGATGTCCAATATTTTCATGCGGGTTTGCACTTTCTATTTAAAAATAGAGTAATAAATTCAATACTGAGCCCTATTTAATATGTAGAAGCAACCCATTTACCATGACCATATCTACATCTTAACCCTTTCAGTCACAGAAGCCGATATATAAGCACCCAAAATTGTTTTATATTTCTCATTATTTTTTTGTTATTTAAGCATATCCCTTATTTTTTTTGCATTTTCTGTTAGATGAATACTTAAGCTTGAGAAATATAATAATACTTTTGGGATTTATAATTGTTTATAATTGTTATAAATAAATTTATGGCAAAAAATCATATTTTTGTGAATTTAATTTGTGAGTGAAAGGGTTAAACTGCAAACCGTCGGGCCCACCAAGTATGTATGGGAGATTGGAGGACCACCCCTGCTAGAGCAGCTCTATAGACTTCTATTGTCCTCCCGAGATGCGTAATATTATAGAAATTTCAAAATTGAGAAAGATCAATAAAAAATGGGGATGTGGTGGTAACTATGTAATTTTTTTATACCTATACCTTTGACTTTTCGTAAATATCTGATAAAATTCTTATGAATTTTAGAAATAAAAAGAAGGCATAATAGTATATAATTAAAATAATTTTCGCCCACACGGGCGTAAAGTGCGTAGGTTCTATAAAGTCTGGTATAGGAGTATGGGAGCTATTACGCCTGTTAGGCGTTAAGTAGTACTTTATGCCCGCTGACTGAATATTTTTAAGTAGTTACGAAAAGTTGTATTATTCAGTCAAGTTAACTTATGGGTACTTGACTACAATAAATTGATTTCAGTACTTTCTTGTGTTTAATTTGTATAGAAGGATGAACAACTTTTAATACATTTCTGAGAATAGTCATACAGTTGTTTCCGAGAGTTGTTTGCATTACTTGACTATCGATAATTGATTTCACAACTTTCATTTGTTTGATTTGCAATGAACAATTTGAATGTACTTACTTACATATAATTTGTTCAGCATACAATGACTCAAAGAAGTAAAAGACTTTTTCACTGGTATTTATTTGATTTCTTTTAAAAAATCATAAATATTATTATTTTATAGATTATACAGAAAAAACGTCTATACTTGCCTTATTTTATACTTTCGTAGAAAGTTTTATATTAACAATATTATTATTGGTACAGTCATGAAAAAAATTATTACCATTTGCAGAGTGCTTATTGAATAGATGAGACTAGAAGAATTAAAAGGACTAGACAAATTGTGTTGTTAGAACGTACTTAAAAATTAGCTTTTAATAAACATGTTGATTATTTAAAAAAATATTTAAGCTCCCATTAAAGTTTTTGGTACTCCGTGTGACGGATGTTGAGAGAGATGGAGATAGAGGGGAGGAACAGAGGAAGGGAGAGAGAGGGCGAAAGAGAGGGAGGGCGGGAGTGAGAGGGAGGGAGAGAGAGACTAATACTTACCTTAGTTTAAACTTTTGTAAAATGTTTTTTTAGATAGATTTCACAACTTTTTAAGAGAAAATAATATTTACAGAGTGTGATAACGTTATGAGAGTTTATTATAGTATATTTTTAATATTATTATTAAATGTATCATATATTCGCCAAGATGGCGTCGGAAGGCGGGCTGCCTTCCGGAGAGCCTCCTGATAAAAATGTAGAATTAGTGTATAAATACCACCCGAAAAGGAAAGTGTCACTTGTAGTTTGCATAGTGTGCGAAAACGTGTACCACAAAAGTGATTATGAAAAGTGTAAAGACAAAAAATATATAAGTAATCTATCAGTGATATGTCCAGACCACGTGGAGCTTAATATAGCCTTACAAAATCAAGAAACTAAACTCTGTGAAGCAGCTAAAATATTAATTGCGCAAATTAAAAGTGAAAAGGAGGAACAAATAAAACATAAAATATTAAATGAAATATCTATTATCTCTGATAGTGTACATAAATTAGTAGATGATGAAAAACTACTAAACGTTACGATACTAACTGAAAATGCTGAACTGGAAAATCAACATCAAATTGAAATTCAAATCAAGAACTAATGGAAAAAAACGACATATTGAAGCAATTAATAAAAAAGGATAAAAATGACCAGGAGATGGAAATAAAGCAACATAACCAAAAAACATATGCAGAAGTAGCAACTAACAAACTAGCAATTAAAAACAAAAGAATACCGAAATTAATTGTGAAAAATCTTAAAAAGGACATTAAAAATCCACATGACTTTAAGAAAAAGGTATGTGACGTTTTAATAAAAGAAAAAGATATACAGATGACACAACTAAAAGTAGTGAACGACAATGAAATTGAGATTAAAAGTATGAATGAAAAAAGTGCTAAAGTAACAATTGAATTACTCTCAAAAAAACTATCTAACAATTATAAAACATTTATTGAAAAAATTGAATCCCCGAAGATGAAAATAGTTGGTGTAGACAACTATACTAATATGAATATAGAAGAGCTGGAAGAGGACTTAAATAAAAGAAATTTTATTGGATATCAAGATAAGTGTAAGATACTAAATATAGACAAAAATAAGATTACAAACAAGACAACCATAATAATTGAAGTTCCAAGAGAGCTATATAAACATATTAGTAACAATCAAAATAGAATCTTCATTGGATATCAAAGCTGTAAGGTATGGGATTTAATAAACATCAAGCCCTGCTTAAACTGTGGAAGATTTGGACATAACACATTGAAATGCAAAAACACTCTATGCTGCTTAAAATGTGCAGGTCCGCATAAGACTGTGCAATGTGATAATAACCCATCCAACATTACATGGGTCAATTGTTTTTACAGCAACTCGAAATATAACACAAATTTCGAGGTTAAACATATGGCCAATGACACAGAGAAATGTATAATATTTAAGAATAAGCTCAATAGATATATAGATATGACTGATTATCCGATAAGACCTACTATACCAAGATACTTAGGTAAAGTAGGAAACAGCAATCAAGCCACTACGATGACCAGCTCGACTAGCGCAACTATGCTGACTTCGCCGTCTAGAGACAACTGGACTAGCGCAACTTTGCTGACCTCGCCGTTTAAAGCCAGCACCGCATCTCTAACACATATGACACCAAGGAAACAGCAAACTACATAATGGAGCAACACGTCGATCTCATTGAAGAATTGCCAAAAGAAGTAATACAAGAAGAAACGTCATTTCTTGATCTTAAAACTCTCAATAAAAATATAAATAAAAAAGATAGTTTGATATTACAGGTCAATATTAGAAGTCTAAATCACAATTATATGAAATTGAATATTCTTATTAAGAGCTTGAAGATCAAACCATATATAATTGTATGTACAGAAACATGGAATTTACCCAATCCTCACTTTTTTGCAATACAGGGATATAAATTGTACTACAATAACGGTAACTTAAATCAAAATGATGGTGTCATTGTATATATAAAAGATTGTGTATCAGAAATTACTGAAATAATCGAAATTGGTAGACTCAAAGTATTAAACTCACGAATAAGTCTAAATAACAACAGTAATCTTGAAATTTCCGCATTATATCGATGCCATGATTTACCGCGCCTTGAATTTATTTTGAATGTAAAATCATTTATCAATAGCAAAAGAAATATAAAAAACCACCTGATTATTGGTGATTTTAACATCGATATTATGAAAGATGATGAATATAGCTTAGAATTATTAGACAATATGATGGAAAAGGGTTTCTTCCCGGGTTTTATACATACAACTAGACCAAGTGATAGTGGCGGAAGCGGTACATGCATTGACAACATGTATATAAAAGCTACATCTATAAACACTAAAACTTTTAAACTCTCGATTCCTTTTACTGATCATTATCCACTTTTCTTGAAACTGAGTAAGCCACCAAAATTAAAACAAGAAAATATCCAGTATCACTATAATTACTATAAACTTTCAAGTATAGCCATTACAAAAAATTGGAATGTTATAGAGGCAATGCATGATCCCGATGAAGCTACCGCATTCTTGATAACTGAAATACAAGACTGTTTAGAAAAGTCTAAAGAAGCGCATAAAACAAAAAATAACAAGAGATATCCAAGGAAGGATTGGATATCTAAAGCAATAATGATCTCGTGTGAAAAGAAAGAACAACTATATATTAAAATGCGCAATGAACCAAATAATAATCTAATAAAATTAGAATATAAAAATTACACAAAGAGGCTAGACAAAGTTATTAAAGAGGCAAAAATAAAACGTGAAAGAAATTTAATTAAGAACAATATCAATAATACCAAGCAACTTTGGAAATACATAAACAAAAAAATGGGAACCAACTTGAAAAAGAATAACACAATAAATAAGATCATTTTAAATAACAATTGCACAATAGAGGATCAGACACAAATTGCCAATCATATGAATTCGTACTTTTGTAGAATTGGAAAAGATCTAACACCATTGTAAAACCCCAGGGTAAGCATTTACAATTACCAGCAATGAACATGAATTCAATTTACATTAAACCGACTAATAACGAGGAAATTCTTCAAATAATTGATAATATGAAAATAAAAAATGGTGGGGTAGATAACATTACTACCAAAACACTAAAAATACTATCATATCAAATTGTTAATGCACTAACACATATCTTTAATCTTTGTATTGAAAAATCAACATGGCCTCAAGCGCTTAAAACAGCTGAGGTAGTTCCTATTTTTAAATCGGGTAGTAAAATGGATACATCAAACTATAGACCGATATCTCTAATTTCTAACGTAGTAAAGATATTTGAAAAAATTGTATATGTTCGTTTACAATCATTTTTGGACAATAATAATTTGTTAGCGCAGAATCAATTTGGATTTATAAAAAAGAAAGGTACCAAAGATGCTCTTAGTTACTTAATGAACATAATCTATAAGAAATTAGACAAAAGTAAACCAATAGCTATTGCACTTTTAGATCTAGCAAAAGCTTTTGATACTGTCAACCATGCTATTTTTTTAGACAAATTATATAATTATGGAATAAGAGGTAAAGCGCATGCACTTATATCTAACTATCTTAGTAACAGAAAACAAAAAGTAAGAATAGGAACAACTGAAAGCTATTATGAAACGATAACTACAGGTGTGCCGCAAGGTACTATACTAGGGCCACTCTTATTCATAATTTACGTAAACGATTTACTAACAAACAGAACAGATAGTACCATCTCATATGCGGATGATACAGCTATTATTTCAACAGATGATAACTGGGAGAAAGTTGAAAATAAAATGAACAAGTACTTAGAAGATATAAATATCTCGCTAGCACTTAACAAACTATCACTAAATATAAAGAAAACTGTGTACATAACTTTTGGTAACTATTGTGATAGTGTTCCCGAAGATATGAACATATGCATACAGGGTACTAAATTGAGCAGGGTTGAATACTGTAAATATCTAGGTATAATTATTGATTATAGGCTAAAGTGGGATAAACATATTGAATATATAATAAAAAAAACTAAATATATAATATATATATACTGTACAAGTTATCAACATATATGCAATCTGACACACTTAAGATAATATATTATGCATTTTTTCATAGTGTCATTAGCTATGGAAATATTGCATGGGGTGGTGCATATAAAAACAACTTAAAATTACTACAAAACATCCAAAATAGGATTTTAAAAATTATAAACAAAAATATTTTCAATCGAGACAACCCCTTGAATCTAAAACAAATTTTTGCTTACGAATGTGTAACGTATCATTATAATGAACTTAGAAATTTATACTTAACATCGACTAGCAAAACTAGAAATAAACTTATAATACCACCAAAGTGATCGAAAACTGTTAGTGATAAAGATAACTATGTCAGAGCGATACAAGTATTTAATTGTCTTCCGAAATCTAATCCAAATCTTAAAGTTCTAGATATCGCAAAAAATTATAATAAGAAAAAGCTAAAAATTTGGATTGGTATTAATATATTCTAGAATTTAAAAAAAAATAAATAAATAAATTAAATAAATAAATAAATAAAAATTTAACCTTCCAGTATGGGTGAGATAATCAATGTGGACAAAATATATTATTTATAGTGGAATCTTTGATTCCATGCCTAGTTTATAAGTTACTTAAGTTTTTTTAGTTTTAAGTACACCGGACCTATGTACTGGTAGCTATGTCTACCTCTATAGGATGTTTGCTGCTTCAGACATGTAACTATGTCCTGAAGTAAGCAATAACATGTAATACAACATGTACTACTCTGGTTTAAATAAATAAATAAAATAAATAAATAAATGGTAGTATTGTTATTCACAAAAGTTTTAAATTTGAATGTTTTTTTAAGGAGTTTTGTAGATCTTACAAAATAAAGTTTGTTAGTATATTATTCTTGTACAGAACGTCTCGTTGGCTGTTTCAAAAAAATATTTAGGCTCTTCTTAAAGTTTTTTGCGGAGTCCTTATACAGTTGTTGAGTAAACGAGAGAGAGAGAGGGGGGGCGTTTAATTTTTTTTAAAAAGCGACTTAACAGTTGTTTAGAGAGATAATAATTCAAAATTCAACCAGTTTATGAACTAAGAATCACTGAGAATAAAAACTTTCTTGACATTCTTGTATAGATAAAACTTTTTGAAATTATTATCTGAATCTTGTCTAGAAAAACATTTACTAAGAACTCTGAAACATTTTGACGTCTCCCATGGTGAGAAAATCATATATTAGATTAATTGAGCACTTTTATTCGTTGAAATTTTCACAATAACACATCATTTTTTATTTTTTCAGTATTCCCATAAATATGGGTCTAATAAATATTAGACATAATCTTTTAATTGACACTTGAATAAATATGTACAACAGCACAGCACTGACATCGACTAAGTTTTTTAAAGATGATAGATGCTTTTTAAACCAAGGCTCAGACCAATATTTCAAATTGGCATCATAAATTATATTGTATATTTATATCCTCACGTGTCACTCAACAATATTTTCTTCTATGCCAAAACTTATTATGAAGTGTATGAACCTCATAACGCGTAATTATTTATTAATACACGCTTGTTCTATTTTCAAAACATTTGAAACTGATTTTTAATAGAAGTTTTAAAATTTGATTATAAACACTTCATGTAACACATCATACCAGTACTTTATTTTATTTATATTTATTACACAAAACACTGAAAATTATATTGTATATTTATAACCTCGCATGTCACTCAGCAATATTTTCTTCTATGTAAAAGCTTATTATGAAGATTATGAACCTCATAACACATAATTACTCAATACACACTTGTTCTATTCTCAGAACATTTGAAACTGATTTTTAATAGAAGTTTTAAAATTGATTATAAACACTTCATGTAACACGTCATACCAGTACTATATTTTATTTATTATTACATAAAACACTGAAAATTATATTGTATATTTATAACCTCGCGTATCACTCAGCAATATTTTCTTCTATGCAAAAGTGTATTATGAAGTTTATGAACCTCATAACACGTAATTACTTATTAATACACACTTGTGCTATTTTCAAAACATTTCAAACTGATTTTAAGTAGAAGTTTTAAAATTATCATGCAACACATTTTACCGGGATTTTATTTTTTTATATTACACAAAACACTGATTAGATGTCATTTTTAATCACTATGTTATTTGTTATTTATAACATTTGAATTATATGTGCACTTCATGCATTATATCATACCGGTATTTTATTTTATTTATTACACAATACACTGATTAGATGCCATTTTTTAATAATCACATTTTTATTATCAATATAATTTTCAACTAGATAGACGAACTATGAAAATCACAATTTTTTTTTCCTATTTTTAAAAACTTACTTCAAAACATAATATTTTTTTCGTACTTTGAATCCAATACTGTCTAAATAAACATCTTAGGTGTTGTTTGTTTTATGTGTTATTCATTGAAAGCAATGAAACTGTCATTTTCATCATTGACATCCATGTACTCTATTCATCCTGTCAAATATGAAGACAAATTTTTAATATTCTTCTAAAATTATATCTCATATGAAAAATTTTCATGTTGAGGATATATATACATCTTGAAAAATATTGTGTCGTAATATTTTCGATGAACTTGAATAATTAATAATAATTAATGAACCCTTCTTTGTTAAAAACTATTTTTTAACAGTGATCTATTTACTTGGTAATAATCCTTACATTTTTTTATATACTCTGTAAAAATAAAAACAAGATTTCACAAAGTAACAATATTTATTATAAACTTTATTGATAAAACTTTATAATAAAAGTTTGCTACTTATCTGATTATAATATATTGCTATTGCCCATTGATATTCACAGCTGCTTATATAGGTTATATTTTTCCATCAATCAACTCCAAAATCCAAAATGAAATAATCTGTATATATGTATATATATATATATTCTTTTTCCAATCCACTTGTGAGATTTTAATGATTCCAAAAAAATTTCCTTTAACATTTAGCCATTTAATATACTTATCTAAAAAAAATTGATTTGCCCCGTTGATGCTCATAGATAAAAATTTTTATATTATTTAAATAATATATATACACTGGTGTAGTTTCGTTAACTGGTTCTGGTGTGGCCAAAGTTGAAATTGGACACAAAGGGAGTATTCGATAAACCTTGTCTGAACCTGGTGGTTCTAACACTTTGCTATGACGATGGAGGTGACTATCTTTCATGCGTTTGGGAAGGGCTGTTGCACCTAATGCCATAATATTTTTTTTGTTTTTAATCCTATTTTCTTCCTCTATGAAGACTGATGGAATTTGTCCAGTAGTAGTATATTCCAAAATTGTATCTAACATCCAGAAGCATACTATACCACCAACAATAAAATTTATACAAATTTGAAAAATTTGGATGGTGCAGATAAAAAATTTCTGGGAATGACTATCATCAGTTTGAGTCTCGATATATAGTAATATTCCCTGCTAAACTCAATTTTGACTCAGTTTCTGTTATTTCATTATTTTCAATATCATTAGTTATAATATAACATGATATGTAAAATTCACCAAAGACTGAGAATTATATAATCTGAAAATGAAAAAGGTTATGGAAAGTATCGATTTTTTATTATATTATATTTTACATGTTATATCTTCTAGTATAAAAATAATACTTATCTATATATAAAAGTATATGATGCCATGCCATCAGCTGATTTGAATTATAAAAATATATATAACCATACCATCTTTCGAGGTTATTTTAGAATTACAGTTATTCGTTTTATCATCTCTCTCTCTCTCTCTCTCTCTCTCTCTCTCTCTCTCTCTCTCTCTCTCTCTCTCTCTCTCTCTCTCTCTCTCTCTCTCTCTCTCTCTCTCTCTCTCTCTCTCTCTCTCTCTCTCTCTCTCTCTCTCTCTCTCTCTCTCTCTCTCTCTCTCTCTCTCTCTCTCTCTCTCTCTCTCTCTCTCTCTCTCTCTCTCTCTCTCTCTCTCTCTCTCTCTCTCTCTCTCTCTCTCTCTCTCTCTCTCTCTTCGAGTCTATATAAGAGAATAAAAATACCATACGATATTTCGAGGTTATTGTAGTCACAAAATTTTGTTGTTGTTATATATACTCTCTCTCTTTTCGAGTCGAGTGAGATTTATTTACTATACGATATGCTATAACTATATATATTATAAATTGTAACGGTAGGCGCGTCTGTGTGTGTGTATGTGCGCGAACACGGAGCTCGGATCGAGCCGATCTCCGACGCATGGTGTACACACAGGTAGTTGACCGAAAACGTAAACATACCGCGGCCTTGGAGAAGGCAAGGCCGACAATTGCGGCATGAGGATTCGCAACTTGAGTCGGGCTTGTCCTTGTATTTCTCCGGGGGCTTGCGTGTGTGTGTGTAGTTGCTCGCACGTGTAGCTGTGCGAAAAGTACCGAACACAACTACGACACACAATGAGCCCCGAAATGAAAACTCGCGACAACCTTGCGCGAGGGGGAAGGAGAGCGGGAGACAGAGCCCGGCAGTATCGCTTCTGCCGTAGCTGAGGTAGCTGCTCGTCCCCCGCGCGCGACGACTTGGAGAGAGAGAGAGAGAGAGAAAGAGAGAGAGAGAGAGAGAGAGAGAGAGAGAGAGAGAGAGAGAGAGAGAGAGAGAGAGAGAGAGAGAGAGAGAGAGAGAGAGAGAGAGAGAGAGAGAGAGAGAGAGAGAGAGACGCAGCGGCGCACGGCGGCCAACACCGCACGGCCTGTCCGCCTGCATCGTCGCCGATAGAGTGAGGTAAGTCCTGGCCAGGCGATCGCGTGCTCCGCCCCGCGGACGACGAGCGTCCGGGGAGCGAGACCCGCGCGAGCGAGGCCGCCGACGCGCACGTGAGAGTCGATCGCGCGCGGCGATCGGCCTACGTCGGCGCGAGCCGCTTTTGCGTGTACGTGTGCGCGACCGCGCACACACGTACTTCGCGTGTGCGGGCGCACCACCCAAATTGGCGCGTACCCAGAATACGCGTCGCGCGTGTAAATAGTGAACAGCCTCCAGGAGCAATAAAGATAATTCGTTGCTTTTACTTGTTCGCGTATCATTTCACGCATCCTATTTTCAATTCCCTATTCGGTGGCACGGTGAAGAATACCGTCGGCCTTCGCGGTCGCGAGTACGTAGTACTCGCGTGATAACTGAGCAGCTGGGGCAGCACGTTCGAGAGAGAGCGCGACGACGAAGTCGCGCGTTGTAGCGGAGCGAAAAGGCGCGGCTGCTGCTGAAAGCAGCCGACGGCGAGCAACAGCATGGAGCTGACGGGCCGCTAATCGTCGAGGGTTGGCACGAGTAAGTGCTCGCGCCTGTGAATTGCTGCGCCGTTCATCGGCAAGTCCGCGTTGAGATATAGCGCACCGAGGACAGCTTTTAGCCCGTTACAAAATATAGATATATAAGCGTAAGATAGACAACAACCGGAAGTGTCGTAAGAGCTGCAAACCGGATATCTGAACAAGGAGAAGAAAAGTTCGGAAAGGAAACAGCACATAAAATTCAGCTCTCTACATCTTTCGGACGAGATAATCTTTTTAAATAAAATCTTTTGATTTGAGTAAAGCAATGAAATTGCTTTCGATTAAGAGGGATATGTTATATACTAAAAGCTAACGCAATATACGTAAATGCGCATTGAATTTTTCGTACACCCATTTCAATGTATATGTAGCACGGGTCGCTCCTTTAGGCTTCTTCTATCCTTTAGGCTTCTTCTATACTTGCCTTCGGAGCGCTCCGGCGCTCCTTGATATTTTTTTCTATAAACTCTGTATAACTTGTCAAGGAAACAATAAATAATTTTAATTTTAATAATATAATTTATTAAATTAATATAAAAAATATTTTACATTCTGAAATTAAAAGATTATTATAAATTATATATAATTCTTTTAATATCAACAGAAATTAAATGAAATTTATCTCTAATCATAGACACTTTGTAAATAGTTTTTACAGTGTAAATATTTATAAAGATATGACAAACGACATTGTATATTGGATTTTATTTTTAGCATCAAATTGCATTACAGAATCTCACTAAAATTACTTTCAGTAAGATAAACTTGTATCATATGAGATGTTAAAAAAATTACTCTGTAATAATGCCCAGAAGTGAGATTAACAGCACTGAATTATAAAACTACTTTGTTAATTTTCATATTTTCATATACATAAAATTTAAAGTGTATTTTATTTATTAGATATACAGGTGGTTGCCCTTTACAAGTGTTTAAAAGGTACATTATGTATCATCAGGTAGCATACGACATAAATTAGAAAATAACGACTTGTATAAAATATATAAAAAACATAGACATGCAACGATCAGTATAACTATAAGATAAGACAATATAATTGCTATGATTTAGCGATAGCAGTAGACTATCGGGGGGTGAAGGATAATCTTATTTATTTATTTATTATCCAGAGTAAAAAATACATTAAATTATATTGGAAGAGGAACCCTGCCGAGGAAAATAAAATTTCCTGTGTGCAGGTCTGGAGTATAATATAACTTAATAACTCAACTTAAAACTAAAATAACAATCTTTGTTCAATAAACTTTCAATAGAATTAAAAAAATTCAGTAATATGTATATAATGTGGTTACCCGGCTGAAAAAACTCATATGAGACTCACTTGAGAATCATCTGATTCTCAGGTGAGTCTCATGCCAAATTCTTGTGTGATTCTCAGGTGATTCTCAGGTGAGTCTCATGCGATTCTCATGTGAGTCTCGTGTGATTCTCATGTGAGTCTCATATTACGTTTTTATTTCAAAATTATTTTTTAAGCATTTGTTTTGAATTCATGAAACAATACGATTTTTTTTCTTTTTTCAATTAAAATTAAATATAACACTTTAATTGTGATTATAACTACAACAAAACAAGTATGTTTTTTTACATAATATAATTTTATGAATTGGAAAATGAATTTTATAAAAATAAATTTTACAATCCTATTATAAAAGGGAGAATGCGATACTATCGAATTGAAGCTTAGAGGGGCAACTTCAGAGCGTTAGGTGGATAAAGTGCACTTTCATGGGTTGAAAAATCAAGATGGCAGTGTCCACAGTGCCCTCTGCGCGCGTAGCTCGCTAAGCTTAGAGGACTAGTAATATTAATAATGGCAATAACAATTTAAAAATAAATTTTAATATATTTTTTTACTTATTGATATTTATTTTTTGAAACTCCGTGCGAGAAGTTCGATTTCTCGCACGCTGCGTTAAACGATGCGTGCAAAAATCTCACTTCTCGCACGTCGTGTCAAAAAATACGGTTCGACACTTGTGTGAGAAGTTGATTTTCTCTTCATGTGACCTTTTCACCCTCGCTTCGCTCGGGTGCAAACAGTCACACGAGGGGAAAATCAAATCCTCGCACTAGTATCGAAATGTACTATTTTATAAAAGAACAGAAAACTTTAATTTTATAAACTTAATCATATTTCACATTTTTAATACTTTATCTTTCATTTGTACGGTGATTAACTTTGGTTATCGCATTAATTATTCTTGTTCGCTCGTCTCTTATATGCATGCCCTGTTGAAAATATCCACGCGGATTTCCATGTAAATGATCCACGTGAATTGACATGGATTCCACGTGGATTCGAATGGATATCCGCGTGGATCATCCACGTGGATATCCGTGATGAAAATTCGATGTGGTTTATTAAAAATCCACGTGGAGTAAAATCCATGTAGATAATTTAAAATTTAGATAGAATTTATAACTTCATTTATTTATTATTTAGCAGTTTAACAGTGTTTATAAATTTCAAACAATAGTTTAATAAAATATTTGCATGATAATATAATTATTTCGAACTATGTTACATTTATATAGATAATTAATTTAATTGAAGATATATAGACAACATTATTGTTATTACAATTATAATGTTCCGACACAAATGAAGAATGGAACAAGACAAAAACTTCTAAACACATTCTGCCCTAATGAAACGATGGAATATTTGGTACATTGCAATTTATATACGATAAATGGGCCCTACGGGTTTTCCTATTGCGTGTCCCATATGACTGATATAAAAATAGTCCAAATTTTTTTTCGGATTGAAAACATTTTATTCGAATAATAATCAATATAACTTCCTTGAACTACTTTGATAAAAATATATTATTATAAATTAAGGCTACAACTGTAAGTAAACTACAAAGACTGTATAACATACCGGTATATAGGAAATAAGATTATCATAAATGGTATTGTTCTTAATTTGAAGAAAGGATAAATGATGTTTAATGAGCCACGTGCTCGCGCTACTCGACACCGACCCGTGATAGCAAATTCACACGAGGCCGGAGCCGAGCGCGCCCACGTGTACTCGATATTAGCAGCTACCATGAACAGTTGCGACGACGTCGGCCACAGTGCGAGGAGGCGATGTCTTGGCGATGATATTGCTATTAAAAGAACAGAGAAGATATTTCCCATGGGGTCAGCAAATCAAATTTTATTAAATTCTTTATTAAAAACCATTTAAAATGTCCCCAGGAACAATATTGGCAAACCCTCTTGAAAAGAATTCTATATTTTTTAAATATCAATAGAAACCAATAATTGGTATTCTTGTCAACCCGCTGGATTTCAGATCATAATATTATTCATATATCTCATGTTATGGATCTCGTCGCTGAATTTTCTCAAAGCATGAAAAATACATTAAATATCTATTTTCAACAATATTTTCAACAGACTTGTAAGTAATAACACTTATATTTACTTTCCTAAATTTTCAATGGGAGCCGTTTACACTGTTAATAAGCTCTCTTGTAATCTTCACATCTATTCCAAATTCAATTTCATAAGTAATCTATTATTATATGTGCCAAAGCTAAAAGTAAATTACTATGTATAAAAGTTGCAATCAAAGTAGTTGAAAAACGATTTAGCAATTGTATACCCCAATGTGCAGACAAATACTTCTTACTCAATAATTTTCAAATAAAAGATGGTGTTCTTAGTAAGTCTTCGCTTCATGTGAAATTTCATAAATTATGTAATTTACAATCTTATAAATCATTAAGATCCATAATTCAATTATTTAATTGTAACTTACACTGAATAGTTTATGAAATTTCATGATGCGAAGGCTTAATAAGAAAACCATATTTTATTTGAAAATTATTGAGTAACAAGTTCTTGTCTGGGCATTGGAATAATTGCTAAATTGTTTTTCAACTACGTTGATTGCAACTTTTTTACATAGTAATTTACTTTTAGCTTTGGTACACATAATAATAGATTACTTATAAAATTCAGTTTCGAGTAGATATCAAGAATACATATAGAGTTTATTAACAGTGTACGCGGCTTCCATTGAAAATGTAGGAAAGTAAATATAAATTTTATTACTTACAAGCCTTTCAAAAATATTGTTGAAAATAGATATTTAATGTATTTTTCATTTTATGACAGTATTGAGCAACAAAATCCTGAAACTTTTCAAATGGATCATAAAATAAATGTAACCATATTCTACAAATAAAAAGCAAATTTTTTCCCAAAGCTACAAGTTACAAGCCACATTTTTTGCGAAAGATAATAGTAAATTAGTGTAATAAAGTTGCAATCAAAGTAGTTGAAAAACAATTTAGCATTTGTATACTCCAATGTGCAGACATATACTTTTTACTGAATAATTTTCAAATAAAATATGGTGTTCTTATTAAGCCTTCGCTTCATGTGAAATTTCATAAATTATGTAATTTACAATCTCACAAATCATTAAGATCCATAATTCAATTATTTAATAGTAACTTACACTGAATAGTTTATGAAATTTCATGATGCGAAGGTTTAAAAAGAAAACCATATTTTATTTGAAAATTATTGAGTAAGAAGTTCTTGTCTTGGCATTGGAATATACAATTGCTTAATTGTCTTTTAACTACTTTGAACTTTGATTTTGAGAATAGCCTCAGCCTGGTGGTTGAGAATCGTTCATCTCTTCTGCTGCCTCAGATACCTCCAACAAGAGAAAAGAACAAACAGTCCACCCACCCATTAAAGAGGTTAGGAGTGAGAAAGAACTTACAGAATCTATGCTTTACCACCGACTCCGCTGTCTTATTGTCTGAGACGAGTCACCACCATACGATGGACGTGAAGAAGGAACCAATTCACCCACCAGGACACCGTACTGCAGCAGCCGCTGTCATCGTTGCGAATGCCGAACAAGACACGTGCACGGCAGCGTCGGACAGCCTTTCTACGGACGAGACGATTATATCCCAAGCGGCCGGGAGCGCCAACAGCTGACTGAATTGTTTGTATAGGTAGACCGACGTCCGACGCTGCCGTGCACTACGGTGCAGTACGGTGTCCTGGTGGATGTTGGTTCTTTCTTCGCGTCCATCGTTCGGTGATGATTCATCTGAGACAATAAGACAACGGAGTCGGCGGTGAAGCATAAATTCTGTAAGTTCTTTCTCACTCCTAACCTCTTTAATGGGTGGGTGGTTATTTGTACTTTTCTCTTGTTGGAGGTATCTGAGGCAGCAGAAGAGATGAACGATTCTCAACCACCACCCTGGTGAAAAAATTCACGTGAGACCGCATGTGAGCTCAGTGGTGCGAGCTCATAGGTGATCTCATGTGAGAATCATATGTTATGTTAAGATTAAGGATAATATGGTCATGCACTGGAAAATAAAACGCACTGTCGGGTTATTATAGAAAAGCAAGTGAATTTATTATGTAACGCTCGAGCATACACTGAGGCTCTCGTGACGAAACCTCGTGGGCGACTAACTGTACAAGCCTAAGCGAGGCTAGCGAGACCGTCGCAATAACAATAAGCCCCGCCTTCCCTTTTGGATACATACACACTGATGCCCGATGTTAGACAGTGTAGGCTCTATTATGTGAGCACGTAAAAACTACTCTAACATGTTATCTCATATGGGATTTCATACTAGATCGCATATGTGAGGTCATAGGAGATCATATGTGCGTTGTCCTATGAGTTTGCGTGCCAAAACCCCGGCCCAAGTATCGCATGATTTCTCACATGAGTGCTCATATGAAATTTTATTTTCATGGATCATTCGTATCAACGTCATATGAGTTAGCACATGAGATATCATTTGACTTCGTACATAATTTGTTATATGAGATCTTGCATGATTTCACATATGAGCTCTCCCATGAAATTTTATTTTAATGAGTTATTTATATTTAGGTCGCATGAGTTATCACACGATATATCATCTGATGTCGTATATTATTTCTTGCATATAAGATTCAGCATGATTTCTTATGTGAGTTCTCACATGAAATTTCATTTCAATGGGTGATATATATCTACGTCGTAAGAGTTATCACATGAGATATCATTTGACTTCGTATGTGATTTCTCATTCGAGATTCTTTATGATTTCTCATGTGAGTTTTCATATGAAATTTTATTTTGGTGGATGATTGATATCTACGTCGTGTGAGTTATCACATGAGATATCATAAAGAATCTCGTATGAGAAATCACATACGAAATCAAATGATATCTCGTTTGATAACTCACACGACGTAGATATCAATCATCCACCAAAATAAAATTTCATATGAAAACTCACATGAGAAATCATACAGAATCTCGTATGAGAAATCACATACGACGTCAAATGATATCTCATGTGATAAGTCTTACGACGTAGATATATATCACCCATTGAAATGAAATTTCATGTGAGAACTCACATAAGAAATCATGCG
This sequence comes from Torymus aiolomorphi, assembly GCA_036365515.1. NCBI lineage: Eukaryota > Metazoa > Arthropoda > Insecta > Hymenoptera > Torymidae > Torymus > Torymus aiolomorphi. The sequence continues at coordinate 64,439,402 of CM070877.1, forward strand.
GAATCTTATATGCGAGAAATAATATACGACATCAGATGATATATCGTGTGATAACTCATACGACCTAAATATAAATAACTCATTAAAATAAAATTTCATGGGAGAGCTCATATGTGAAATCATGCAAGATCTCATATAACAAATTATATACGAAGTCAAATGATATCTCATGTGCTGACTCATACGACGTTGATACGGATGATCCATGAAAATAAAATTTCATATGAGCGCTCATGTGAGAAATCATCCGATACTTAGGCCAGGGTTTTGGCACGCAAACTCATAGGACAACGCACATGTGATCTCTTATGACATCACATATGTAGCATTGGGAAAAAATGTAGCATAATTTGTAGCATTAGGAAAAAATTTGCTTTTTATTTGTAGAATATGGTTATATTTATTTTATGATCCATTTGCAAAGTATGAGGATTTTGTTGCTGAATATTGTCATAAAATGAAAAATACATTAAATATCTATTATCAACAATATTTTTGAAAGGCTTGTAAGTAATAAAATTTATATTTACTTTCCTACATTTTCAATGGAACCCGCGTACAGTGTTAATAAACTCTATATGTATTCTTGATATCTACTCGAAACTGAATTTTATAAGTAATCTATTATTATGTGTGCCAAAGCTAAAAGTAAATTACTATGTAAAAAAGTTGCAATCAACGTAGTTGAAAAATAATTTAGCAATTGTATATTCCAATGCCCACACAAGAATTTCTTACTCAATAATTTTCAAGTAAAATATGGTTTTCTTATTAAACCTTCGCATCATGAAATTTCATAAACTATTCAGTGTAAATTACAATTAAATAATTGAATTATGGATCTTAATGATTTATAGGATTGTGAATTACATAATTTATGAAATTTCACATGAAACGAAGACTTACTAAGAACACCATATTGTATTTGAAAATTATTGAGTAAGAAGTATTTGTCTGCGCATTGGAGTATACAATTGCTAAATCGTTTTTCAACTACTTTGATTGCAACTTTTTTTACATATTAATTTACTTTTGGCTTTGGCACATATAATAATAGATTACTTATGAAATTGAATTTGGAATAAATATGAAGATTACCAAGAGAGTTTATTAACAGTGTAAATGGCTCCCATTGTAAATTTAGGAAAGTAAATATAAGTGTTATTACTTACAAGTCTGTTGAAAATATTGTTGAAAATAGATATTTAATGTATTTTTCATGCTTTGAGAAAATTCAGCGACGAGATCCATAACATGAGATATATGAATAATATTATGATCTGAAATCCAGCGGGTTGACAAGAATACCAATTATTGGTTTCTATTGATATTTAAAAAATATAGAATTCTTTTCAAGAGGGTTTACCAATATCGTTCCTTTGCACATTTTAAATAGTTTTTAATAAAGAATCAGAAAAATTTTTGTTGAATAAAAATTATTATAGTTATAACTCACAAAGCCTAAACGATTCTAAAATTTGATCTGCTGACCCCATCTGAAATATCTTCTCTGTTCTTTTAATAGCAATATCATCGCCAAGATATCGCCTCCTCGCACTGTGGCCGACGTCGTTGCAACTGTTCATGTTAGCTGCCAATATCGAGTACACGTGGGCGTGCTCGGCTCCGGCCTCGTGTGACTTTGCTATCACGGGTCGGTGTCGAGTAGCGCGAGCACGTGGCTCATTAAACATCATTTATCCTTTCTCCACATTAAGAACAATATCATTTATGATAATCTTATTCCGATATACCGGTATGTTATACATGTCTTTGTAGTTTACTTACAGTTGTAGCCTTAATTTATAATAATATATTTTTATCAAAGTAGTTTAAGAAGTAATATTGATTATTATTCGAATAAAATGTTTCCGATCCGAAAAAAATTTGGACTATTTTTATATCAGTCATATGGGACACGCAATAGGGAAAGCCGTAGGGCCCATTTATCGTATAAAAATTGCAATGTACCCAATATCCCATCGTATCATTAGGGCAGAATGTATTTAGAAGTTTTTGTCTTGTTCCATTCTTCAGTTGTGTTGGAATATTATAATTGAAATAACAATAAAGTTGTTTTCTTACATATCTTCAATTAAATTAATTATCTATATATAAATGTAACATAGTTCGAAATAATTATATTATCATGCAAATATTTTATTATAAACTGTTATTTGTATTTTATAAGCAGTTTTAAACTGTTAATAATAAATAAATGAAGTCATAAATTCTATCTAATTTATCATCTGATTTTTTTGGTAGGGATGTACATGGATGAACAGAATATACATGGATTTTAAACAATTGAAATGGATTTAAAGTAATCCGCATGGATTTTAAATAATCCACGTGGATTTTTTGGGATCCATGTAGATTTGTTGGAATCCATGTGGATTTATTAAAATCCATGTAGATTTTTTAAAATCGCTCGTTCCTTGGAATCCTCATCGATTTTAAATAATCCACGTGGATTTTAAATTATTTACATGGATTTTACTCCACGTGGATTTTTAATAAACCACATCGAATTTTCATCACGGATATCCACGTGGGTGATCCACGCGGTTATCCATTTGAATCTACATGGAATCCATGTCAATTCACTTGGATATCCACGTGGATCATCCACATGGAAATACGCGTGTATATTTTCAACAGGGATACTAAAATAGCTACAAATGATATTGCAAGAGTGTGCAACTTCATTCAAGTAGAAGACAGAATGTACATTTGTGCCGTACCAAATTCATTCCATTATTAAGGCCATGTGAAACCGTGAATTTCAATATTTTTTAAATTAACATTCAAGCGTTTATTGGAAAAAAAATTTCGTCAAGCGCTCCGTACACATAAACACTATATTCAGGATTTTTTTTGAATGACTCTATTAGCACTTTCGTTAGTTATGCATGTTTGGAAAGTAGCTTAATTGCAGATTCCTACTTACCGACAGTAAAAAAACACGTTTTTTGGAAAAACACGTTCATCAGGCGTTTCGTATATGTTAATACTATACTCAGATTTTTTGTTGATGATTCTATTGGTATTTGCATGAAATATCCACGTTTGCAAATTATGTCGGTATTTAACATCACCTTAAAAGTAAAGAGAACACACGCACAGACACGCGCGCGCGCGCACCCACACACACGCACGCACGCACGCACGTATGCACGCACGCACGCACGCACGCCCGCACGCACGCACGCACGCACGCACGCACGCATGCACACACACACACACACAAAATACTATGTGTACTACACGAAAATACTATTTGTACCGAAATACATATTTTTATACTTATATAAAATAAAACATTAAAAAAAAAAATATATATATATATATATATTGCGATGGTATACTTTTAACTAAAATATTTAACTACGAAATGTCAAAGACGCCCGGTATACGGCAAATAATTCGCGCGTTACTCTCTTACTCTCGCTCACTTACCAAAAGGGAGTTCGGCTGCGACGTCCTCGTTCGGACGGCGAAGAACCTGAAAATTGTGGATCCGGAAACATGCAAAATAATTCATGCAAAATCTCACAAATAATTTATAAATCTCTCTTTATTGCTTACCTGGATTACAGGCTAATAATACTCGGCATTTACTTCATTCCCTCCCCTGTGCCGCGGCTAAAATGCCCTTCCCCGAATAAATCCCTTAGCACGGCGCGAATCACTCCCACTCACTCCCTCGCCCCTTCTCCCTCTCTCTAATCTTCTCTAACCGTCTTTCCTAAGTCGCGATTTCGTCCGTCTCTATCTCTCCCGCACTCACGCTTTCTCTCTCTAATTGGGCGCGCCTATATCGTACACGTATTCGCGCCCCAGTAGTATCCCGTAACTGCGTCTCGAGGTGCCTACGCACAGGCACGGGCACCAGGTCCTCGGTGCGCACGGGACTGACATTCGTTACTCAGAGACACCGGTCTCAACTCTTCTCCCTCCCCCTTCGTGCACGCGGCTCTCGGAAGTCCCTGGCGCGCCCGCGCTCAGCGCTTCACGTCGTCGAGATACGCGCGACGACCGAGCACGCCGAACTTCTCTCTTTCACGCCCTCTATGCGCGCAATTCTCGGAACCGCGAGGCGCCGCGTAAATTCGCCGAAAACACAATTCTCACACACACACACACACACACACACACACACACACACACACACACACACACACACACACACACACACACACACACACACACACACACACACACACACACACACACACACACACACACACACACACACACACACACACACACACACACACACACACACACACACACACACACACACACACACACACACACACACACACACACACACACACACACACACACACACACACACACACACACACACACACACACACACACACACACACACACACACACACACACACACACACACACACACACACACACACACACACACACACACACACATAGAGAAATAACGTCTAAAGAGAGTAACACATAGTCATCTGGTATGATAACTGAATTTAATTTTTGTTTCAAATGAAAACTGTTGTCGATATGCGACTCTGGGATTTTTATGGACGATTTGATTTCATTGTAAATAATTTTAGCTAAAAAGTGGCTCGGACTATTGACTAATGAGATTATGGGACGGAATGGTATATCTTTATTATGTATTCTTGGAAGACCGTAACATTTTGCCAGTGTAGTATTTGAACAAGAGAGAGAGAGTTATTATGAAACTTTGTGCGCAAATAGTTATTATTATTTAAGTTCTTAAGAATCGTCGACGTGTCAGATTGTAATTTTTTTAGGGGATTCTTTTTAATATTTTCGTAAACAGTTGTGTCAGATAGTAACAAGTGCATTTTTGAGTTGTATTCAGTCTTGCTTAAGCAGACGGTGACATTTCCCTTGTCAGAAGTTATAACCATATATCTGGATTATTTTTAATAAACTTTTTTGTATTAGTTAATTTCCTTTTAAACATTTTTTCTTGTGGCTTTTCATGTTTTTGTTTCATAAACGCTGTTGTTAGATTTGATACAATTCTTTCCCTGATTTCGGATTGTTTTGATGTCGATAGTTCAGAATTCATTAAACTAAACTCAACATTTTTAACTGTGTCCACGATGTCTTTTTTATCACACCTTTTGTTGATACTAAATTTTGGTCCTAATGAGACTACGTCTATTATGTCGTCAGGTATATGTACCTCTGTCAAGTTTTTGAAAAAAAAAAATTTTTAAATACGTCTTATTTTCCTTTATTGAGACTTTTAAATTAAATTTGTTGTCGTTTGATTTTTCTTTCTATATGTATCTGCGTTTTGTTTGTAAACACAGACACCAACCCTTTACTGTGTATACTATAAATACTGACCAATCTCATGTTTTGCGTTAACATCGACTTCATGTTTACTACGTAACACATGTTATAATTTAAGGTATTAATTATTGTATTACGCGAGTGTTTTTAGTTTCTATTAATTACATTGTATTAATTGTTTTTTTCTGTTTAATAAAAAATTGTAGCCTGAAGAGATTGGCAGACCAAGCCAACGAAACGTTGCCTTTTCTAATGAAATCGTTGAATTTTTGATTTCTAATCCTCGCCTCCGTCAGATCGACTTAACTCACTAGCTTCTTAGAAGGAATATTCAACTTACTTTCTCCGACCCTCCTGCGTGCATTCCTCTTCTTTGTGGAACTCGCATCCCCCGGCTATTTAGGATTTGAAGTTGATTAAATATTCAACTTGCTTTCTCCCGCTCCCTTGCGTGCCGTCCTCCTTTCTGTGGAACTCGCATCCCCGGCTATTTGGTGTCTGTAGCTAATTAATATTCAACTTACTTTCTCCGACCCTCCTGCGTGCATTCCCCTTCTACGTCGATCTCGCTTCCCCGACTATTTGGGTTTTGGAGATGATTAAATATTCAACTTTCTTTCACCCGCCTGCTTGCATGCCGTCCTCCGTCGTGCGGAACGCGCATCCCCCCGCTATTTACATTTTGGGGTTTACTTAATAATTAACCAGTTAAATTCCGTCCGTTTCCGAGCCTTCCTCCTCTACGTGGAACTCGTATCCCCTGGCTATTTGGGGTTTGTGTTTAATTAAATATTCAACTTGCTTTCTCCCGCCCGCCTGAGTGTATTCCTCTTCTATGTGGAACTCGTGTCTCCCGCTATTTGGGGTTTGGAGTTTATTAAAAAATCAACCTGTTTTCTCACGCCCGCCTGAGTGCATTCTCCTTCTACGTCGAAGTCGCTTCCCCGGTTATTTGGTGTCTGTTACTTAATAATTAACCAGTTAAATTCCGTCCGTTTCCGAGCCTTCCTCCTCTACGTGGAACTCGTATCCCCTGGCTATTTGGGGTTTGTGTTTAATTAAATATTCAACTTGCTTTCTCCCGCCCTCCTGTGTGCATTCCTCTTCTACGTCGAACTCGCATCCCCCGGCTGTTTGGAGTTTGTAGTTAATTAATATTCACTTGCTTTCTCCCACCCGCTTGCGTGCATTCCTCTTGTATGTGGTTATCGCATCCTTCGGCTATTTAGGTTTTGGAGTTTACTTAATAATCAAGCCGCTTAATTCCGTCCGTTTGCGAGCCTTCCCCCTCTACGTGGAACTCGCATCCCCCGGCTATTTGGTGTTTGCAGTTAATTAATATTCAACTTACTTTCTCCGGCCCGCCTGCGTGCATTCCTCTTCTACGTGGAACTCGCATCCCCCGGCTATTTGGGTTTTGGAGTTTACTTAATAATCAACTCGCTTCATTCCGCTCGTCTGCTTGCCTTTCTCTTCTACGTAGACATCGCTTCCTCCGGCTTTTTCGATTTTGGGGCTGATTAAATAGTCAACTGTCTTTCTCCTGGCCGCCTGAGTGTATTCCTCTTCTATGTTGAACCCGCATCCCCCGGCTATTTGGTGTGTATAGCTAATTATTATTCAACTTACTTTCTCCGACCCTCCTGCGTGCATTCCTCTTCTACGTTGAACCCGCATCGCCCGGTTATTTGGTGTCTGTAGCTAATTAATATTCAACTTACTTTCTCCGGCCCTCCTACATACATTCCTCTTCTACGTGGAACTCGCATCCACCGGATGTTTGTGGTTTGTAGTTAATTAATATTCAACTTATTTTCTCCCGCCCACCTGAGTGCGTTCCTTATCTACCTGGAACTCGCATCTCCAGGTTATTTGGTGTTTGCAGTTAATTAATATTCAACTTACTTTCTCCGACCCTCCTGCGTGCATTTCAATATAGTAAAAATTGCTCTATCTATAGTACTTATTGCGTGGACGCCAGAGCGCCACGTGTCTGGTTGAGGTTATGTTGCTCCCGGAATTTTCGATTATCAAGCAATTACGTCAACAAAACATCGATAATGACGATTAAATTATTTTACTTTTATGTTATGCAAGTGAATTATAATTTATTTTTCATATTATTGCTATCAAGTCAGTATCAAAGTTCTTTCGTAAGCGAAGGTAGCACGTATATCAGTTCCAAAATTTTGTACTCGAGGTTCTCACGTGGTTAAGTGGTTAGTGCGTCCGACTGGCATACGAGAGGTCCCGGGTTCGAATACAACCGTCGTCAAAAAAAAATTTTTATTTCCTATGGGATTTTATGTATAGAAAATAATGATAAATAATAATTTTTTTAAAATTTGAGCTCGGTTAACAAAAGTTAGCGAAATTACTATGTTCATTTTAAAAATTAATACATTTCAAGTATGTCCTACCATTACTATAAAATACTTTAATTTTCCTTACATTTGTACTACATTTTCCTGCTAAATTTTTCTTAGTGTAGTAGCCCCATTTTACATTCTCAAATCTTTTCCGTGTAGACCGGCCCTGGCAGAGGCGGCCTGTCGCTGATTACACAGATTCGGTTATTTGCCCAGCACCCCCCTGCGCAAATCCTATTCCACAGTTTTCGCCAACGCCTATCAACCATTGAGTACACGACGGCGCGCTCGATGCCGGCCTCGCGTGATTTTGATATCGTGGGTCCGCTTCGAGTAGCGCGAGCCCGTGACTCGTTAAACATCGTTAGGTTCTCTTTTCCGCCTTTTGCTGTCGTCGAGAAAATTGTAAGTACCGTACCTATTAAATACAATATCAATATAAATAATGTTTTCTCTACAAATTTTTCATTAAACTATTATTTTTATATTCAGTTCCTAAATATAATTTATTATAATTTACAACCTAAGCCCAGACAGCACAAATGTTCGCCATGTATTCATAAAGAATTCTCAAAAAGAATTCGAATAGTATTCTTCTGCTGTAATACATATAGAACTCTTAAGGGGGCTAGATACCTTTTTTCTCTGAAATAAGAAGTCACATTTGAATACATAAATGTAAACTAATTATTTCATAGTTTTTACATATAAAAGTGGGTATATTTACCTTACCTTAAAACTTTCTCCGATGGGCCTTTTATATGGTCCAGAACCATAGTCATCGATGAAACAAGTTTTTTCATTAACCGTAAGCTTTGAAATTTTCCTGTGGATGGATTGACTCCTGATTTGAACTAAATTACTCCTGAATAGTATAATTCTCATATGAGTGTAGGGATTTAGGATTAAATATCGGAAAAATTTTTACATCAGAAAAATTATGAAAAAATATAAAAAATTTAAAAAAATTAAAAAAAAAACTCTTGAAAAACAGCACAATTTTTTTCTCCTCATTAGATCAAAAATCCCTACACTCATATGAGAATTATACTATTCAGGAGTAATTTAGTTCAAATCAGGAGTCAATCCATCCACAGGAAAATTTCAAAGCTTACGGTTAGTGAAAAAACTTGTTTCATCGATGACTATGGTTCTGGACCATATAAAAGGCTCATCGGAGAAAGTTTTAAGGTAAGGTAAATATACCCACTTTTATATGTAAAAAGTATGAAATAATTAGTTTACATTTATGTATTAAAATGTGACTTCTTATTTCAGAGAAAAAGGTGTCTAGCCCCCTTAAGCAATTAAAAGTATTCAAAATAAATTCTAAAAATATTCTATTGACAATTCAAAATGTATTCTTAAACAATTCTGAATGTATTCCTAATGAATGCTCTAAAAGAATTCCTATATGACGAAAATGAATTCCTAATGAATTATTTTTTATTTAATTTAGAATAGAAAGTAAATATTCTTTTATAATACAAAGAGAATACTTTTTCTACTTTAAGTAGAAAAACAATTAATATAAAAAATATATAAAAGTATTCGTGAAGAATTCTTATTATAATAAATAATGCTTAAATATGAATTCTATTTTAATACTTTCATGAATTAATTTTGAATATTTTTTTAATGTATTTTTCATAATAATATAATAGTAATGAACTCAGTAGGAATTTTTAAAGAGTTCATACGTTCTTAATGAAATCATTACTACTCAAAGAGAAAACTTATTTTAGGATATGATTTCATAAAGTTATAGCTACCACATGATGTTATTATTTAATTATTAAATAGTCATAATATGTTATTTCAAATGTTTTCATTAAGTTACTATAGGTCAAATTTATTATAGGTCATAATTTAAGTATTCAAAAAATGTTCATAAAGAATTAATATCTAATTTCTTATGTGAGTATGGATAATAAATATTAAAATAATTTATTTATATCTCGTACGAAAAAAAGCACGACTCGCGGGGCTCGGATGAAAAGAAGCACGACTCCTGGAGCCCGGACGAAGAGTAGCACAACTCGCGAAGCCCGGACGAAGAGTAGCACAACTCACGGAGACCGGACGAACAGTAGCACGACTCGTGAATCTGGGACGAAAAAAAGCACGACTCGCGGAGCTCGGACGAAGAGTAGCATGGCTCGCAGAACCCGGACGAAGAGTAGCACGACTCGCGAAGCTGGGACGAAAAAAAGCACATCTCGATAAGTACTTACGAAGACTAACACTATTCATTGCGTTCTTATAAATAGTAAACCTTACAAATGGCAAAAATAAAAAAAGTTTGCCATTATATTGGAAATCACCATTATATTGATAAGTGATTCATTCATATGAAATATACAAGTACTTTAAATCGTAGCTAAAGTACATATCAAATTTAAGACAGATTATCAACTACTCACTGCATTCTTATAAACAGTACACCTTACGAATAGCAAAATTAAAAATGGCTGCTAACTGCATTTAGTTTTATTTTATTCACTATTGCATTTTTAATAAAAGATCGATCGAATAAAACTTTCGAAATACGACACACCTTTTTACAACAATTCACTATTTTTAACGCAATTTTCAACAATTTTTGTCCTATTACCACGTTTAACTATAGGTAATGTTTGTCTAACATCGCTTGAAACTAAAATTAATTTGCAGCGAAAATTACGTCATTTTCACATATATCTCTAAATAATTTATTTACAGCTTCAAATGCATATTTAAATGTTATAGTTAAGTATTTCATCCCAAATTATAAATTTAACATTCCGTAACTCCATTCCATATTCTGAATTTGGAGAAATATTACAAGTTGATTCATCATTGATATTTAGTGGTAATTTAAAAGTTACATGTGATGTTCGACTATTTATTAATAAATTCGCAGAAATTCCAGTTCACGCTATAAGCAATACGAAAATTTTTTCTTGGTTTTGTAACACGTGCGCGAGTTAGGTAATACGAAATTTGAATTCCCCGCGCCGAGAAGGCATTCTCACTGGGGATGCGAGCGCGCGAGCATCCCGATCGGATTAGAACGGTCTCGCGACGCTTAATATACCCGTCGCGTACCCGCAAAGCTGCTACGGCTTTATGCGAGTCACGGCAGCCATCTTCGTGTCTGCCATCGTGCCGTGAACTTCTCTCCAGCATGTCTCTCGAAAGTTACGTCGTCCGCGTCGTCCTCTCTTTTTATAGTTACCGCGAGTGTAGTGGAGGCACCGAGCATCGTGTATGCGTGTGAAAGAGAGACAGAGAGAGAGAGAGAGCGATCCCGAGCCGTGTGAGCCACACGAGACAGCGAGCGAGGAGCCGGCAGCCAGCCCATCTACCCGAGTACGAGAGACAGAGACATAGCTCGCAACTGCTGTGCGAGCGACAGAGAGCGAGAGAGAGCCGAGTACACCGGCTGTTCCTTCATAACGTAAGTTTTCTACTCTCCTCTCGCGTGATTATTGTAAAGGCTCGCACGGAAATCGCCCCGTGCAAGATTTCTGTGCCGTGTACGTGCGGGTGTGTGTCAGTCCGCCGTACTTTAACCTTTAGACGACGGGATGTCCCCTATACGGGCCATGCCCATGATCGACCCTTTACATGTGTTAGTTTTGAGATGTGAGACATCACAAAAACTCGATTTCTATAGAAAAGTGAGAGAAAACAGTAAACCCAAATCCCCGTCCTCTAAAGGTTAACACCGCGCGCGAGAGTAGCAGCTGCGCCCCGCGCCGTATCGTTCGCGCGTTTGAATATTAACTGTCGCGCGCGAACTAACTTATTGTTTTAATCAGCACTTGCAAGGTGCTTGTATTTATTAGTGATTTTAATGTACTGTGATATCTAGTTACTCGTCGCGTTATTCATTACAACCTGTCCTGCTCCCGGATACCGCCGCCTCCGCGCGAAAACGACTCCGCCGGTTGTTTTCATATCTGAGTGTAGCGGCCGCGCGCTTTACTCTTCGAGCGCGCGCTTTTCACTCAGCGATCTAATTAGTTGGAAAGCGAAATTCGCGTGCGATCTTCGCCTTGTTTTCGGGATTCCAGGAGCAGATCCCCGGGCAAGTCATTTTAGTCTGACACCCGTGGCACCGTGTTCTAGGGCATCGCAGGCCTGTGGCTTTTTGGGATTTTCCCCCACTAGCCATCCCGTTACAACCGGCGCCTAACGTTTTGGGGGTGGAGAAGGACCCGTGGCGCGTACGTGATTCGCGGTGAAGCTTGGCGCGAAGAAGCTGAGCAGCGTAGCTGAGCGTAAGCTGCAAAGAAAGGCTCTTCGTGCCGCAGCTCGTAGGCACGTGTGTGCGTGTGCGTGACACAGCCGTGCTATTGCGAGAGTGCGGTCGAAAGGTTAGGGGAGCGATAGCCAATAACCCTCGACTTAGAGTGCCGACGAGGAGAGATCTTGATCGCGAAATTTTTGTGTGTTAGGTAACTGTTTTTAATAATTAAAAATTTTTAATAATTTTTTTTTAACGACAAAAAAAAATTTTTTTTAAGCGATAATTTTTTTTAATTAATTTCTTCTCGACTCGAAATTTTTTTTTCTGCTCTCGTATTTTCGATACGAACTATTTTTTTTGGATGAAAAATAAAATTTTTTTCTTTTTCTTGTGCGGTTAGTAGAAAATCGAGAGAAAGTCGGCAAACACTCTCGGAACAAAAAGTTGACTGTGCACCTGAGTAAAAACTCGAGCGCAAAAATCCCTTCGAACTTTAAAATTGTTTTTTATTTTTTTTTTAGGTGAAAATTGTATTTATTTTTTGTGTTTTTTTGTGATATTGTCCGTTTTGATACATATATATATTTTTTCACATATATTTATTTACAATTGCGAGTAGTTGAGCGTAATTAATTACAAATAGTAATTAATTACAAAAATAGCTTTTATTTTTTTGGAGTCGCATACGGGAAACCCTCGTGCGTTATCGAGGTTAAGAGCTACCGCCGTAGCTCTTGGAAAATAACCCGGGTTCGCATTGAAAAAGCTAGCTCACGAGTTGAAAAGGCATACTCTCTCTCTGCCATCAATCCGAATACTACTCGCGCTAGTAAAATAAGTTTGTGGGGAAGCGCACAGCTTATTGACACCATGTCCCGATCATCGCAGTTTGTGGAATCTGCGTTACTCAATTAGGCGTATACACAGTCCGAAGAGGAAATTAACGAGGCCATGCAAGCTCTTGGTCTACAGCATTCAGATCTACAGTCAGTGAATATGCTGACAGCGATCAAGTGGCTTATTGGCGATTGTAGTGCCGCCGATTTTGTGCCAGAGCCGGAAATGTCGGAGCAGCAAGCGTTTGACAATCGCGAGCAGTCCCGAAGGGCGTTCATCGCCTTAACGTTGATGAACAAGTCTGGGTCGACTATTGTGGATCCCAATACCGACCTAGACCATCCGCACCCGTTCATAACGCTCCTTGACGACGCGATAGTGATGCAGAAACTCTCGGAGTCTCAGAGGATGAGCGCTCCACAACAAGCACATAATGCAGTGGTGGAGTCAGCGGAAGACGTAAACGACCAGGAGGGTTCCGGGACAGAGCTATTGAGCTCTGCAACACCCACCGGAACATTTCCAGCCGAAGCCGAGGGACAGCTTCAACAGCAATAGCTCCATCAGCAACAACTGCAGCAGCAGCAAATGCAGCAGCAGCGAATGCAGCAGCAGCAAATGCAGCAACAGCAGCTGGAGCAGCAGCAGCAACAAAGGCTGGGGCAGCAGCGACGGCAGCAACAGCAGCAACAGCAACAACAGCGGGAGCAGCAGCAGCGGCAGCAAGTGCTCCTGGAAGACCAGCGCAGGCACCGACAATACCAGCGCAACCACGAAGAAGAGTCGTTGTAGAACGAAATGGGCAGCACGGGTTCTGGCAGAAATCGCGAAACCCGCCACAGCCGCAAAACCTGGAGTGGCCGCGACAGCGTGAGTCGCTAACCACTGGGATAGCAGTCGGAGACAGCATATTATCGGAGCAGCTACTGGCTGTGATCAAAACACTCGTCGAGGAGGTTGTAGAGCTTAACCCTTAGAGGGCCGGGATTTCAAACATTTTAAAAGCTCATAATTTGTACTGAAAAGTGATCTGAGGTCCCCAAGTTAGAACCAAACTAAGGTCGGATGTTGGCGAGTCAGACCATGACGCCTCAAAGCGTCATCCCGGCCCTCTAAGGGTTAAAGAAAGTGTACGAATACTGCAAGGAGCTCAACATCCAACCTGAAGTACGCACTTGGAGGGAGTTCAACCCCACAAGCACGGGCCGTAGACGAGGATCACCGCACGTGAGTTTCCAAGACACGTTCACGTATGCGGAGTTTAACAGCAGCAGCCCGAGTTTTCAGTCCCCAACAGAGGCTGGGAGGAATGATGCCAGAAATTCTTCCCAGTGCCAGACAAGGAATGGCGCGACCCAGGACCCGTCTGAGAGGCATACGTATTTGCCTCAGCAGACGAACCGTGATGTGGGCCAGATAGTCCGAAAATGGCACATCAGGTTCTCAGGGTCCTCAAAGGAGCAGAGCGCCGAGTTATTCCTCACGAGGATAGAGCAATGCAGAACTCTAGCTAATCTGACACACGACGAGGTACTTTTGTCGTTGTCAGAGCTCCTAACGGGGGTAGCAGTCACCTGGTACCGGAGTAAGCGCCACACATGGCGATCGTGGCCAGATTTCAAAGGAGCCATAAAGCACATGTATGGCGGGGACAGGGGACTTCAGCAACGCGTCCTGGCGGAAATAAACGCAAGGTCTCAAGGCAGAGATGAACTTACGCGTGATTACGTAGTAAATCTACAAGCCATGATCCTCAAGTTAGTTCCGGTGCCTAGCATTGCTCAACAGTTAGATATGTTGCACTTGAACATGCTGCCAGAACTGCAAAAGATGGTAATGCGAAATCAAATTACGGATTACCGAGGGCTCCTGGGCCTGGCACGGGAAGCCGAATTAGCGCTCGTGGCAGATAAGGTGTATCACTCGCCGCCACCGCCCGAGCGCACATACATGCCAGAATTTGCCTACATGCGGACAGAGCCGCCCACGGATCAGCGGAAAAAGCAGAATCCAGGTGTGGCGGCGATGGGGCACCAACAGCACGAGCCTCGAGAGAGCCTCGAGGCTGTGTTCCGTCGGGTCATGGCCGAATGCTTATCGGCCTTGACAAAGAAATGCCCCGACGAGAACAAGGGGCAAAAGCCTAGCCCGTCGCCAACCAGAAAACCTAAGAAGAAGGGTAACTGGCAAAATAGGCGGCGGGAGGGCGGGAAAATTACAAACCAGCCTAGTCGAGCCTAGTAGCTCGACCCACCAGGCTAGGCCGTAAAGTCCGAGAAATAACGGACCTCCACAAAGGCCAGAGTACCGAAGAGAACCCCGATATGAGCAAAAGGGAGGCAACGAGCCCAATGCTGCCGGAAACCAACAGGGAAACGGCGAGGGGGGCAGGTAAACAGGACCACAACCCGCCCAGCTCTCTCACCACAGACCGAGGGTAACTCGGTCCAATCGTCTGGAGTGGAGAGCGAAGAAGTGCCCGTGATTCAACCGAATGAAGTCAACCAAGAAACTTGCGATGGTGGCTTCAAGTAGGTGTAGCCGGTTACAGGCTATGAGCACTCTTCGATACAGGAGCTTCCTGGACGCATGTGCGAGTTAGGTAATTCGAGATTCGAATTACCCGCGCCGAACAGGCATGCTCACTGGGGGTGCGAGCGCCATAGCATCCCGACCGGATTAGAACGGTCTCGCGACGCGTAATATGCCCGTCGCGTACCCGCGAAGCTGCTACGTCTTTATGCGAGTCGCGGCAGCCATCTTCGTTTCTGCCATCGTGCCGTGAACTTCTCCCCAGCGTGTCTCTCGAAAGTAACCTCGTCCGCGCCGTCCTCTCTTTTTATAGTTACCGCGAGTGTAGTGGAGACACCGAGCATCGTGTATGCGTGCGAAAGGGAGAGAGCGATCCCGAGCCGCGTGAGCCACACGAGACAGCGAGCGAGGAGCCGGCAGCCAGCCCGTCTGCCGACCCGATACAGCGAGTACGAGAGAGAGAGAGACATAGCTCGCAACTGCTGTGCGAGCGACAGAGAGCGAGAGAGAGCCGAGTGCACTGGCTGCTCCTTCATAACGTAAGTTTTTTACTCTCCTTTCGCGTGATTATTGTAAAGGCACGCACGAAAATCGCCACGTGCAAGCTTTCTGTGCCGTGTACGTGCGGGTGTGTGTCAGCCCGCCATATTTTAACACCGCGCGCGCGAGTAGCAGCTTCGCCGCGCACCGTATCGTTCGTGCGTTGGAATATTAAATGACACGCGCGAACTAACTTATTGTTTTAATCAGCACTTGCGGGGTTTTTGTATTTGTTAGTGATTTTAATATACTGTGACATCTAGTTACTCGTCGTGTTGTTCATTATAACCTGTCCTTCTCCCGGATACCACCGCCTCCGCGGAAAAACGACTCCGCCGGTCGTTTTCATACCTGAGCGTAGCGGCCGCGCGCTTTACTCTTCGAACGCGCGCTTTTTACTCAGCGATCCAATTAGTTGGAAAGCGAAGTTCGCGTGCGATCTTCGCGTTGTTTTCGGGATTCCAGGAGCAGATCCCCGGGCAAGTCATCTTAGTCTGACACCCGCGGCACCGTGTTCTAGGGCATCGCTGGCCTGTGGCTTTTTGGGATTTTCCCCCACTAGCCATCCCGTTACCGTTTAAATAAGTTATTATTAAATTGAGTAAGTAAACTTTTTCCACTACCTTCAGGTCCATCATTGAAGTAACATTTATTATTCTTGTAATTAATAACGTTGTTTAATCTATTCATAACTATGTCAAAAATTGTTCTTTTTTCTTTGACACTGAATTAAGCACTGTACGTTTCAAGAATATCTTTTTCAAGAAGTAAATCAATTTCATTGAAATTCATTCTTATTCTAAGTTTTCAATACATTTTGATAATCCGAAATCAGGTCATTCATTTAATAAAATTGACTCCTCTTTGCGTAGAAGGATTGATATATTTTATTATCGTTTTTTGTCAATTTGCATAGATAATTAACCCAAGTTTAAAAGTACAAGCACAGTTTATGGTGTATAAGTGAAATCAAACAAATTATTAGAAAAAGGAATGAGAATGTTAATTATTTGAGCAAAGTGTGGGTAGAAGTATAATAACGACATTTTTCAGAAATATTCTTGGATACTGTGACCATAAGTATTATTTTATTATTTTTCGAATAAATAATATAGAATGACTAGAACCTTTTTTACGTTAATGAAAAAATCAATCAATTATAAGTTAAGTTTATTGCAGTATTAATTACTGCTTTACTCACTGATAATACTGTACTTCTGTACTTTACTCCCTTATAAATTTATATAAATGACATTTTTTTTTTTGACCCTTTAAAGATAGATGATGTACCCCCTTTTCGGTTTAAAAAGTTTCGGAAATGAGGTATTTCCTGCTAAAAACGATCAAATTAGCTGGAAGTTGGCTAGAAATGGATAAGATTTCTACTAGGGTCTGAAGCATCTATTTTAAGCCACCTTAAACGGAAGAGAAAGCTAATTTTCGTTTTCTTTATAAGAAACGAAGACCTTCAATAAAAATCCAATAGTCTCCAAGGAGTTGATACTTTTCTTATTTCAAAAAAATCCTACCTTCAAAAAATGATGGATTTGTTATGATATCAATCTAGTCGTGATTTGGTTTGTGGGAGCAATAGGTTGCTAAATTACAAAAACAAGAGTGGCGCGAATGTTTGTTAAAATTACGGTGCACGAAGCTCGCTTAGAGATGACTAGTAAGTGAATAACATATTTTAGATACCAAAAACAGCAATAAATTAAATTATTACCATATACTTCCCTGGTAGAAATCATCTCTATCGAAAATAGTCAGGAAGTTAATAAATGGCTAGTAAAAATAGCTAATTTCTGGGTACTGATGAAACGATTTTTCTGGTCATGTTCTCTATTTAATGGAGATAAGGTAACCTCCGTTTGATTCTGTCTCTTCGACTCCTCGCCATAATAGCAAGTCTCTTATTAGTAATTTCCTAACTAAAAGAACTGGCCAACTTTAATATCTTTTAAATACTCATAAATAAGCTAATGCAAATTTGTGAAAAAACAACTTATTCTATTATTCTGTCTATTAAATGGCGAATATGTCCGGAAAAATCGTTTCATCGATGAATAGAAATGGCCAAGAAAAGTGTCTAGTTTTTGGCGATTATTGGGAAAACTAGCTATTTATTAGCTAAATAATTGAATCGATTTCCACCAGGGTTTGGACTTGAGAGATCCTCTACAGCTGATCCGCGGAAAATTGCTATGGCTTTAAATTGTTAATAAATATTTTATTTGCATTGTTTTTTCATAGGTATCCTGCTAACTTAATCTAAAGGTAGCAGTGCTTTTGTTTTTTCGAATAGGGAGCAACGATAATTTTCGGATAAGTCTCGGTAAATTATTCAATATTTGCTTTATATTAAAGTAGTGCTACGAAATTAAAAAACGTATTCTTGTATATTTAGCTAAATTTTTTATACCACTCTAACCTCAAAATCATAACTTTAATATGATTATTCGGCTCTCGTGGTATAAAATACTGTACGATACTGGTGCGTAAGGTGATTTTTACCTCATTCGATTTTTCTCACTCGCTTCGCTCGTGCGAAAAACATCTCATGTGACAAATAATCACCTTCCACACCCGTATCGTAATGTACTATTATATATTCATATTTTAATTAATATTAAAACGTATTATAATTATTTTATTCATTGTTTTGCAAAACCAAAGTAGATAATATTTCAAAAGTAGACAGTTAATGTAGCAACACTTTATCAATGGACAGTTAAATTTATACATTTTTTAAAGTTATATTTACATTAAAATATGGTTAATATTACCATAAAATTGTACTATATATAAATGTTTTACTAAATCATTTAATAATCATTAATTAAGATGGCTCGAGCGGTCTAGTAGACCTAAATCTATGAACATTTTTTACAAAAATTTATTTACATTCCAATCTGAAAACTGATATGATTCCAATGTTGCAAAAATAGATTTTTTCTACTCAAAAGAAATTCAATAAGTAAAGATAATAATCTTTTTTGTTTTTCATTTAATTTTAATTTGTAAGATCTCATTTTCTTCCTTGTTCAATTTCAAGGGGAGGTACCGATATAAAAATTGAAAAATTTTCAAAACCTGCAAAGTTATTTCCAATTGTTTGTAGAGTTATCACTGAATTTTATAAACAATTGCATATAACTTTGCAGGTTATGACGGAGTTCCAGGATAAAATACGGAGAAAATAAGAATCTCGGTTCTCCGTATTCTATCGAAGTCGTTTGGCTCTCGTTCCGGCGAATTCGTGCATCTCGAGCGTTTATTGACATCGCTCGAACTATGTATTCGCGAGCTGCGCACGAGGACTGCGCGACTTTGGCGGTTGCAAAATCACGCTCGATTCATTTTTTAATCAGGTTCTCTCGGGCCGTCGAACCGCGCGGACGCGAACGTAGATCGTCTGGAGAAAACGGTCACCGTGTGATACTCCGGTACAGCGCAGCGCACGTCCACGTACCGTCCACGGAGAGCAGCGCACGTGAACAATCCGAGCCACTCCTGGGGTTCTAAGCGTCTGTAGGTGCAGGCTGGATGTTAGGACAAGAACACTTCGAAGTCGACTGGAGGATAAGGCCTGACGCAGGAGCGGATTCGTGAGGGAGCGACGAGGGAAGTGCACTCCTCTCCTGGTAAGCCTCTCTGTACTTCCCGCGCAGCGATCTATTTGTGTATTTTCGGCTCGCCGCGGCGAGCGGCCGGTGGTGCGTTCACCGGCCCCGCGAAAATAAATACATCGATCCGCACGCGCCGAGCGGCGGATCCCGACTTCTTATCGGCGCGCAACGCGACGCGTATTTTTCTGTAAAATTATTTTTTCAGTCCGCGCGTTACAAATGGCGCCCTAACGTGTTGGGTTTAAGGAGAAGGTTAGCGACCGGTACGTTCGAGACCGTCCTATTCAAATCGAATTTCGTTCAAATTCGCCCGCGCGCAAATCACTGCACCCGACTATTCAGCTGACGGCCAATGGCTATAAGCCGTTACAGCTGATAGGTGCAGTGATTTGAACTCACCAAGTCGAGGTGCCGGGCGTAAAGAAACGGACAAAAAGACTCGCGGCGCGCACAGAAACATAAACACAAAACAGCAGATTGTTTGTTTTTGTAGGTGTTTATGTTTATGTTCGGGCAGTATTGTGTATACTTATCCCGAATCTTTTAAACTGCTGTAAAGCCAGGGCGAGAGCATTTAAACGACGATTGTAGTTGTTTTCGTGAAAGTGAGAACACTTTCATTCCTTTTTTTTTATTGCGGGATTTAGTCAAATCGGTATCTTCGCTAAAATTTTTTTTTTTGGAGTTGCCACGCTCTCTCCCTAGCTAGCTGCATCGAGATACGTCGTTCTCGAGCAGCTTGGGACAATTGTGTGTGGTAGTTAGGATGCTAACATTGTAATTTGTGTAAGAGAGGGCCAATGCGGGAGAGAATCTCAGCAGTTAGTTGCGCAGACACACACAATTCGTCTCCAAGTTTTTGTATCATCGGTCTAGCTTCGGAAGATGGAATCATCGACCTCAGAAGAACTAGCCGATAGGATGGAACATTGGCGGAAAAATCTAGAGTTGAGCTTCCAAGCTGTAATAGAAGCAAATATAGCTCTAGATTTAAGAAGCACCGGATATCTCGAGGGGGATTCTAAGCGAATTGCTCAGTGGTTGCTGGGAAATTATAACCCAGCTCACTTCACACAAGAAATAAGTGGCAGTGCATACGAGCAGTTCACAAGGAGACTCGAATGGAGGAATAAGTTCGTCAACGTGACGACCCCCAATGCAAGCGGAGCTCCAGAAATGAATCACAACGCAGATCCCTCGACCCACAGCCTGTTTCAGCAATTGCCGTTCAACAAAGCAGTCGACAACAACTTGCTGAGTTCCATAAAGACGCATGTCTTGCAGATGAGGAACCAAAGAGCAGGCAGTCCTCCCGACGTAAGACACGAGGCTCTCACGTCACTATGGAGCCCTTTAACTCCAGCGGGAGGACCGGGTGAGGTCCAGATGCAACTAAAGTGCAGCACAGTCGGGGGGAGGGGAGATTCCCCGATCTCCTCCCAGTCCGAAGAATCCGAGAAGCGAGTCGCTCGGGGAATGCAGACTGCACATGGATTTCGGACAGCTGTGCCGCAACTTGACCATCGCCAGCAATTTCAGCATCCATCCACGAAATCAACGTCGGAGTAAGCACAACCTGGGGAAGGAGAGATCCTCCAAGCTTCCCCCTGTTCGCGAAGTCTGATACTCCACGTCGCTTGGCGTATACAGACTGCCTGAGGGCACCGAACGGCTGTGCTAAATACTCACAAGCTCAAGACGACGGAGCAAATACAGCCTGGGGGAGGGAAGATTCTCAAAGTTTCCCCATGTCCGGAACGTCCGATATAGCCCTCTTGGAGAATATATCGGAAGCGGACGGCTGTATTACCGTCTCTCAGACTCCTGAAGACAACGATCAGGCCAGTCTTCCAGGGAGTCACAAGGGAGATCTGGACGATCTAGAGACAACACAGCGGACGATTACCTCGCAATACCGTGACGTCTCATTGCAAATGGAAATTGGGCGTCATTGCGACTGCAATTGTAATCGAACGCGCGATTTGGAAGAGGAGAGGTTTAGGCGCCTCAGCGAGGAAGTGCGGCGGCTGCACGATGAGCTACGCCAGCTACTAATCGCCGCGAATAATCGTCCTGCCCAACAACAGCCTCGACAACGGGCGGCAAAAACGAAAAAGATCGGTCTTCGTAGCGTCAGTGCGTCGGTAACAGGTTTGTTCCGCGTTCCGTCATCTAGGAGCGTGTCGGTTACTCGCCTCGATACGTGCGTGCACAAGGCCGAGGCAAGGGTTCCCCCAGGAGTCATTTCGTTTCTGCCCCGTGTGTGTACGATGGCAAGGACGCTGCTGGTTCCGACGTTCCGCCATCTACGGACGTGACAAGCACTCACCTAGACACGTGTGTGCATGAAGCCTGGGTGAGTCTTGATCGGGAGGTTCGTGTGTCGTTGCCTCGTGTTTGCACGTTGGCAGGAACAGCTCGAGTTCCGGCGTTCCCTGAGCTGGTCGATCGAGGTATCCCGTATTCCCCTAGGGTCGTGTGTGCACCTGCCCTAGTGGAATTTCGGTAGGCCTAGTCTATCCTGGCCTGCCTCGTGTGTGCACGACGGCAAGTACAGATTAGTCCCGGATCTCTATTATTCCGTCGTTCCGATCCTCTATATGACCTCCAGGAACAAGTGTGTGCACGTTGCACCTGATGTTCGTATTCCTGGAATTGCTCTGACCCTATCAACATGTGTGCACGGCGTTAGAAGCTGAGGCAAGGCCGGAAACAACCGGCGAGTCTAGGTCGGTCGGTTAGTTCGTTGTTGTCGAAAGCATACTCTAGTCTAGGTGTCGGATAGTCTATGGCGGAGAGGATCGGGTCTGGACGGGCTGATACTAGGATCGACGTGGGTGACGGATCAATTCGCGCACTTGGAAGTAGTGCTTTAAGGAAATTGCGGGAACGCGGTTTTCTGGAATCTAGCCTGTAGGTGCACAATGCTAGCGGATTGATTAGAGGATTGTACTGGGAGAGTGGCCGGTAAAGATCTCTCTCACAATCCGGTGAGCATGGCTTATATAGGCTGAATTTCCTGCGCAAACTGCGCGCGCTGGATGATGACATTAAATCTTTTGAACTACTACTACTTCATGATGAAATTAAATCTTTTGAACATTTATTACATATATCTTATAGAATGATCATAAAAAAGTGGGATATAAAACAAGCTTTGAAAGGTGAGTCATTAATCATGACCCCATTCTTTCAAATAACTTTTCCTTCGACTAGGACGTATACCCTCGTGGAAATCGATTGCATTATTTACCTAATAAATAGCTAGTTTCCCTAATAATCGCGAAAAACTAGACACTTTTCTTGCCCATTTCTATCCATCGATGAAACGATTTTTCCGGTCATATTCGCCATTTAATAGACAGAATATTAGAATAAGTTTTTTCACAAATTTACATTAGCTTGTTTATGAGTATTTAAAAGTTATTAAAGTTGGACAGTTAGACAGATAGTAAATCGCTAATAAGAGGCTTGCTATTATGGCGAGGAATGAGAGAGACAGAATCAAATGGAAAAATCATTGTTTTCGTTTTTATTCTCGGAAACAGTACTATAAACGAATTGAATACCAATAATTCGTATTTATGTTTAACTGTAATATATAATTATTCATTTATCAATTTTTAGAACAATTTAAGAAAAGACAACTTGAAGTTCAAAAGAAAATATATGAAAGCTTAGATGTCAAAGTAGGTCAAGTTCTGCAAGGTCACGGAATGACTAACACAGGAAATCTTGCAAGACGATGTTTTGAAAAATCCGATTTATTTGCAGATGCCTTAGAAATTGGTGTCGAATTAGTTAGAAATATTGCATTGATTTTATCCGCATTTAAGTGCAAGAAAAAATTAAATCTACGAGTGTTGAAAGAATTTTGTTTAAATACGTACAGACTTCATTATGTACTTTTTCCCTGGGCACGAATGAACCCAACGCTACATAAGCTTCTAATACATGGTTGTGATATAGCCAAAGAATTCCCATTACCAATAGCATATTTTTCTGAAGATGCGAATGAATCCTGGCATAAATTGTAGGGTAGCGGTCCGTATTAGTGTGCCTGTCCATATTTGTGTGCCCTATTATTAAAACATATCCTAGAAATGAACGAGTAAAAAAGTAACACTACAATATTTTTTTTCATTAAGTATAGTTAATTAAGTTTAAATAGAATTAATTACTTAATTTGTTTTCATTTACTATAACATTAAAAAAGAACTTTCAAAAATATATTTCACGGTTTGCGGTGTGTCAAGGTGTTTCCTTGTCCAAACTTGCTAAGAAATGACATTTTTAAAAGTAACATTAAATAATGTTACGGAAAGATTTTAATGTGGGATACAATTGATTACATCATAAAATAATATTATGTTATATAATAAACCTTAATATAAAGGTTTTCAATTGATTTTAATATTTAATTAATGGTGTCTACTAATAGGGCAGTGAAAAACGACTTGTCCAGATTTGTGTGTGCACAAATACAATACGAGCATGCTCGTATTGGCGCTTGAACAGAAAAGTTAGGTTAGGTTGTCTGCGCACAAACGTTGTTTCAGATCGCATTGACGACCCCCTGGTAGAAATGGTAACCAACCGTTCGCCATCCGTTCACCAAATCACAAAGGTTTGGCCAACCGTTTAACCAACGGTTGGTAATAATTACCGCTTATTTCATCACAGAATAAGCCTGGCGGTTGACCAATGAATGCTATAATAAGAAAAGTGATTTCTTGATATAAATAAATGGCTCATTAGCTTCGTAAATGGTGGCCGATGACGGAGTCTAGGTGGTGCGCGCCGTAGGTTTGCGGCTCTAGGTGTTAGAACTCATCGAATGCGTCGTCTAGGTGTTCAAGGTGACCGATTACGGAGTCTACGTAGTGCGCTCCGTAGTTTTTTGCATCTAGGTGTCGGAATGCATCCCATGCGTGGTCTAGGTGATCGGGGTAGCCGATTACGGAGTCTAGGTGGTATGCTCCGTAGGTTTTTGACTGTAGGTGTTGGAACACATCGAATACATTGTCCAGGTTTTTGGGGTAGCCGATTACGGAATCTAGGTGGTGCAAACCGTAGACTTTTGGCTCTAGGTGTCGGTATTCATTCCATGCGCCGTCTAGGTGTTCAGGGTAGACGATGACGATGTCTAGGTGGTGCGCTCCGTAGTTTTTTGCATCTAGGTGTTGGAAAAAATCGAATACGTTGTCAAGGTGTTCGGGGTAGTCGATTACGGAGTCTAGGTGGTGCGCACCGTAGATTTTTGGCTCTAGGTGTTGGATCTCATCGAATGCGTCGTCTAGGTATTCAGGGTGACCGATTACAGAGTCTAGGTGGTGCGCTCCGTGGTTTTTTGCATCTAGGTTGCAGAATTCATTCCATGCGTCGTCTAGGTGTTCGGGGTAGCCGATGACGATGTCTAGGTTATGCGCTCCGTAGTTTTTTGCATCTAGGTGTTGGAACACATCGAATGCGTGGTCTAGGTCTTCGGGGAAGCCGATGACGGAGTCTAGGTGGTGCGCACCGTAGGTTCTTGACTGTAGGTGTTGGATCTCATCGAATACGTGGTTCAGGTGTTCCGGGCAGCCGATGCCGATGTCTAGGTGGTGGTGCGCTCCGTAGTTTTTTGCGTCTACGTGTCAGAATGCATTCCATGCGTGGTCTAGGTGGTCGGGGTAGCCGATGACGGTGTCTAGGTAATGCGCTCCGTAGTTTTCCTCGTCCACCACGTTTGCGATGCGTTCCAACACCTGGTGCCAAAAAACTATAAAGCGCCCCACCTAAACATCATGATCAGCTCTCCGAAAGACCTAGACCACGCATTCGATGTGTTCCAACGCCTAGATGCAAAAAACTACGGAGCGCACCACCTAGACATCGTTTTCGGCTACCCCGAACACCTTGGCCATGTAGTCGATAAGATCCAACAGCCTATCCAACATCCTACAGCCAAGAATCTACAGTGCGCACCACCTAGACTCCGTAATCGGCTACCCCAAAGATCTAGACTACGCATTCGATGTGTTCCAACACCTTGATGCAAAAAACTACGGAGCGCACCACCTAGATATCGTTTTCGGCTACCCCGAATACCTGGGCTATGTATTCGATAAGATGCAACACCTACAGCCAAGAACCTACGGTGCGTACCACCTAGACTCTGTAATCGGTTACCCCAAAGAACTAGACCACGCATTTGATGTGTTCCAACACATACAGCCAAGAACCTACGGTGCGCACCACCTAGACTCCGTAATCGGCTACCCCAAAGACCTAGACCACGCATTCGATGTGTTCCAAAACCTAGATGCAAAAAACTACGGAGCGCACCACCTAGAAATCGCCATTGGCTACCCCGAACACCTAGACGACGTATTCGATGAGAGCCAATACCTACAGCCAAAAACCAACGGTGCGCACCACATAAACTCCGTAATCGGTCACCCGGAACACCTAGACGACGCACTCGATAAGTTCCAACACCTAGAGCCAACACCTAGCCACAAACCTACGGTGCGCACCACCTAGATTCCGCATCGGCTACCCAGACCACTTAGACCACACATGGAATGCATTCCGACACCTATATGCAAAAAACTACGGAGTGCACCACCTAGACATCGTCATCGGCTACCCCGAACACCTGGGCCACGTATTAGATTCACCCTGAGATCTTAACACATAAAACTACGGAGCGCACCACCTAGAGTCCATCATCGGCCACCCCAAAGGCCTAGTCCACGCATTCGATGGTTTTAATTATCGATAGTTCACCATCCACTGGCCAATATTTTTGTTATTCGTTGGCCAAAAAGATTGGCTAACCGTTGCAGTTAAGCCATTTTGGTTGGGTTATTTTCTACCAGGGCCTTCAGCAGTTTTTACCGTATTGGAATTAATTAACATTCAATGTAAACAAGGGTTAGAAATTGATTATAAATGCACTACAGTTAACAAAATAATTTTGTTGGCAATGATAATATTATCAAGACAGTCTAATGTGGGGCACACAAACGTGTACACCCACATTAATACGGGGCACACAAAAATGTACTTGGTTGTCTGCTAGGGCATACAAATGCCTACAAATTTTTTTTTTTTATATTACTTGTAACTTTCGTAAATATTAATATTTTTCTATAAAAAAATTGTTTCGTGTAGATTATTATTTTTATTATCAGTATAAACCTGCCCGGAATCTCTGAGACAGCTTAAATAGTCTATTATTATGCGAAAAAACTGAAGAGTTTCTTAAACCCACACTAATACGGACATCTACCCTATCGCAAAAAGTTCATTCACCACGCGAGACAAAACTTGAGAGAGAATAGACTTTTAGGTGTAAATAGAATTAATTTAAATATTATTTTTTTATTATACACTCAAAAAAGGCGGTAGTACTGTTAACTATATTGCCTAGCAAAACTCAATATTATAGCCATAACTATGTTATTTTGTAAAATGGACTATAATATGTTAATAATAAACATGATATAATTTAAACAACTAAACAGTGATAGGAACTAAATTATTGTACATGTAACTAAATTTTCAGTAAAGCTTATTATATTTATTTAGTATAATATAATATTTCCATTTGAATTCCTTTAATATTTCAAATTTTACTATATAATATAGCACACTATAACAAATTTCTAGCTATCGCGACGATAATTTTAAATGTAAACAGTACTATAGTATAATGTCGTAGTCAAATAATACTATATTGTAAAGTACTTTTATGTGAAAATATACTATATCTTTTTCTCAGTGTATAAAAAATGTGTACGTATACACACACACACACATATATATATATAATTATCCCCCCATCCGTTTATGGAGCCCATCCCTGTATATTAGTACCTACAGCCCAGAGATCCCTATGGCAAGTGACTAAAGAAATAATGGACCCTGGGGTTATAAACTCTAGATCGGGCTCCATAAACGCCCGAGAAAAATATTTTATGGGACCCGGGCTCCATAAAAGAAAACGGGCTCCATAAATATGCTCATGTGTATAAAAGGGCTCCATAAATCTGTTAAAACAAATGTATATATATATATATATAATTTTATCCTGGGATCCTTTTGAGGATTTCATAAAGATTTTGTACAACAGTAGTGACACAGATATAAACATTGTTATAAACGATCAGGACACAAGCGCGTGACTAAAGAAATAATGACCCTAAGGTTATTGACTAACACCACGACGCCTGCGGCGCCCACTTTTACGGAAAAATATTACGGAATTTCCGAAATTACTGTATTAACACACTATTGTGGACGCCGCAGAAAAATCCTCAAAATGCTAAGCGGGTACCGAGGAATTTTGAGGATGCTCCTCAAAATGCTAAAAAATCCTCAAAAGTCGGTGTCTGTACCGAAAAAAATCCTCAGAATGCTGTAGTACCATATGTATATGTATGTATAATGTTATTATCCAGGACCCCTCTAGGTTTCCTACAATAACGCTGCCACATTAAACCATAAACTATGAAAAGTGACTAAAGAAATAATCCCTCTCTTGTTATTGACTAACGCCACGACGCCTGCGGCGCCCCCTTCGGTTCCGCAGTGTTTCACGTTGATTACGGAAAAAAATTACCGAAAAAAAGATTGTGAAAGTAACCCTAAAGGTCCCCGAAACTACAGGTCAAGTCCTGGAAACTAACGTTAGACATATATAGTTTCCAGGACCTGTCCCCGAAACTAACAAATGTCCTGGAAACTAACGTTACACATAATGAATGTCCTAGATACTAACGTTAAACAGAAATATTCTTTTATTTATTCTATAGACGTTTAATAGAGCTGTGCACCTAACAG
Source organism: Torymus aiolomorphi (assembly GCA_036365515.1). Lineage (NCBI taxonomy): Eukaryota > Metazoa > Arthropoda > Insecta > Hymenoptera > Torymidae > Torymus > Torymus aiolomorphi. The sequence continues at coordinate 64,467,688 of CM070877.1, forward strand.
ATCCGAAAATTTCTCTGATATTAATAGAAAATAAAATTAATCAATACAAAAAAATTGAAGTTTGAGAATCATTAAAACAATTTATTGACGAAAGGTAAACATATTTAAATAGTTTATAACAAATATTTTATTTACTGAATAAAATAATCAATATCTTTCACAGTGATATTGGTGAAGAAAGTGATTCTGATGACAGTAATTTATCTAGTGATTGTAGTGATAATGAAGTAATAGAAACTTACAAGGAAGTGTATCGAATCCGAACTCACCGATTTCAAAAATTTCGATATATGATGGAAAAATATGAGACACGTGTTTTTTCTTATCTGCGGAAAAACATATTTAGGGGGTGAAAACCACCCCTAAAGATAACCCCCGAAAAACGGTTTTTTAAATATATCTCGGCTTCTACTGCGTATTTCAGAGTAAAACAAAATAGAAATTACTTCTTATTATCAAAAAATTAGCTTTTAGAAAATAAAAAATAAGGGTTGCAACCCTTAGGGTCAAAATTGCTTCAGTTATCTTTGTTTTTTTATAAGAAGTAATTTCTATTTTGTTTTACTCTGAAATACGCAGTAGAAGCCGAGATATATTTAAAAACCCGTTTTTGGGGGTTACCTTTAGGGGTGGTTTTCACCCCCTAAATATGTTTTTCCGCAGATAAGAAAAAACACATGTCTCATATTTTTTCATGATCTACAACATATATCAAATTTTTGAAATCGGTGAGTTCGGGTTCGATACCCTTCCTTGTTAGTGATAGTCAATCAAAGTACAAATATGTACAATATTGTCGACCTTTAGTAGGTATTAATAAATTAAAAGTTTTACAGAATTCAGTTGAAATAATTTGACGTATGTTTTTCCTTGCCTGTCTAAGAGAAAGAATCTTATGTTATCGAATACTTTAGATGTACTACAATAATGGACATATCCAGAAAACAACGGGTGTGTCCTTGCGCGCGCGCGGGTGTAGGTGTGTGCGTGCGTGCGTGCGTGCGTGCGTGCGTGCGTGCGTGCGTGCGAGCGTGCGTGTGTGTATGTACAGATGTATATATATCCTAACCTCAAAAAACTTGCCTAAACATGCGTAATTTGGGAAAAATAACAGAAAATTCGAGCCAAAAAAAAAAATTTTTTTTATAGTGACAAGACACTTTTCCGATGTATTTTGATCCTCTAAACACGATTATCCTGGTCCCATCAACAAAAAATCAAAACATTTTAGAAAAAAGCGACAAATATCCACAAATATCGACAAATATCGACAAATATCGCTTTTTTCCTAAAATGTTTTGATTTTTGGTTAATAAAACCAGGATAATCGTGTTCAGCGGATCAAAATACATCGAAAAAGTGTCTTGTCAATAAAAAAATTTTTTTTTTTTTTGGCTCGAATTTTCGGTTTTTTTTTTTGAAAGTATGCATGTTTAGGCAAGTTTTTTGAGGTGAGGATATAAAATTTCCATATCAGGAATGGTTTTTCCATATTCTACACATCGTCACCTTTATTTAAAAAAAAAAGTTGAAGATATCTTTACCCGATCATAATTGATTTTGTCACAAATAAACGATTTGTTCCTACTGTGCGGTGTGAGCGCCCGCGCGCAAGGGAACTACTAACCTATCTGACGGGCGGTGTGCCTGCGCGCAACTAACCTAAACTGATCGCGATGACTTAGCAACGAGAAGCGGCAGCCTTGTTGCAATCCAAGTACTTACGGGATCTTTGATGTATATTTTATTATTAGTTTTGTTGAGTAATCATAATAGGCCGAAGGACATACAACCTACAACGTCCGATGCAGTAGAAATAATAAAATTTTTGAAAAAAAAGTCAATATGAATCCCAAAAAATTTAAGTATCTTGATGTTTGTATTTTTCTGATATTAGACTAATAATAAGTGTCTATTCCGTAGTAAATAAATCCGAATTAAAGAAATATCTACTTAATCATATTTCAACATACGACCTGTTCTCGAATTCACATGTAAAAAAATTCAGATGTAAAAAACTACGTAGCGCATCACCTTGACTCCGTCATCGGTCACCCCGAACACCTAGACCACGCATTCGCGAATTTCCAATACCTAGACGCAAAAACCTACAGTGCGCACCACCTAGACTCCATTATCGGCACCCAGAACACCTAAACCACGCATCCGATGATTTTCAACACCTACCGGTCAAAAACTATGGAGGGCACCACCTAGACTCCGTCATCGGCTACCCCGCAAACCTACATCAAGCAGTGGATGCGGTCTGACACATAGAGGTCAAAAACTACGGAGCGAACCACCCAGATTCCGTCATCGGCCACCCCGAACACTTAGATTACGGATTCGTGGATTTCCAACACCTAGACGCAAAAACCTACAGTGCGCACCACCTAGACTCCATTATCGGCCACCCCGAATACCTAGAACACGTATTCCATTCGTTTCTTAACAGTTAAGAAATGGCGTTTTGTAAAGTCCTTGTGGCAATGGATTCATTCCTTAACTGTTAATGCACGTGACTAACTTTTTTCAAATACATATTCATTTACAGTTAAGTCACCGGCTTTATCGGAAATGATTCTTTCTATCAGTATACGTAAAAAACGGAAGAGGGAGCGACGAAATGTGAGTGAGTGCAAGATACGGCAAGAGAGAGCGCGAGAGAGCGAGCGAAAAAGTGAGTACGTAAAGAGCGAAAGAGGGAGCGAGAAAGTGCGAGTAAATGCAAGATACGGCGAGAGAGAGAGAGAGGGAGAGAAAGAGTTGGGCCTGCTGAACGTGTATTAGGATAGCCGTGTATGCCGCCTCCAGTGGCCGGGCCTCTCCTACCCCTCCAGCCCCGGTGCATTAGCTCCGCCCACGTTTTCGCCACCCGCCGGACCGGCGACGCTCATTGGCTGTTACATGTTAATTTTTAGTTAATAACAACATCTGTAATTATTGATCCTATGAAAAAATTGTAGAGGTGCAACGAAGGCTCCGCTCCTTCGTTGCTAAATTACCGCGTCATAGTAGGTTAGATTCGCACGCCGTCCGATCACATAAAATCGCCGAGTCATATGTGTCGTTTAGGTTAGTAATTAACTTGCGCGCGGGCGCTCACGGCCTGCTTCGAGCAGGCGCGCCACAACCTCGGCGCGCGCAGCAACTCGCGCAGAAGCGACTATACCGCCGCCATAGCAGCGCGCGCAGCTTTGCGCGGGAAAATTAACGTATATAAACTCGGCACTCTCCAGTGTGAGGGAGACCTTTACCGGCCGTTCTCCAGTCTCCATCCTCACTAATTAACCCTTTAGTACTGTGCACACACAGGCTAATTCGTCCGAACACTCCGTTTCAGTATTTCCTTGCCGCCGCGTTTCCAAGTGCGACGATCGATCCGTCTCCGACGTCGATCACCGCCTTAGAACGTCCGGAGCACACGTCTATCTTCTCCGCCACGAACTATCCGGTACCTAGACGAGCTTACGCGAGTTGACCACGAACCATACAACGAACCTAGACTGACCAACTCTCCCCGGAATTGCCGCTGATTCTAACGTCATGCACGTCAAGGACGGGGAAGCAGCCGGACTTATGGCCTCAGTTTCCCGACTTGCTCGTTTTTTAAAATCTCGCGAACGCGTGTGCAACCCATACACGTTTGGAACACGACACCGGGTGCGCCGCATACCTGACAAAAGGTCCTCGGGCCCGGTGGCGCGGGAGGGCGATCGGGACAATTCCTGATCGTGTGGCGTTTTTTGTTACACCCGTAACACACCACCTAGGGGCATACTGACGCCCGGTGCCCAACCGCCTGACACAGATTACATGTCCCTAAGAATCCCCTGGGTGGGTACGTCGTCGGCGTGGCATAATCATTCGGTAGGTTCGGGTGAACAGCTGGTCGACCGCCTGCTTGCCCCGGTCCTTGCCCGGGCCCTGCGCGTTGATTTCTCCCATTATTCTCTCTATAGGCCACGTTCGGCGAAAATCCGTATTTCGGTCCGCTGTTCGTTGGAGTTTGTTGTTGGGCGGCTGCTGTCGGCGCTAATTCTTCCTCCGCAGGGGAGATTTGCATCGCGCTTAACTTCGCGGTGACAATATCCTCTCCCTCGTTTCCTGTCTTCACTGGTCCTCGCGACGGGTTATTCGCTCCACGTTTCAACTCCTTCCTCTTGGCTTGAGTTCTGCCGTCTCTGAGTTCGCCGTTGCCGATTCTGATCCCTCTCGCGCCACTCCTGCTGCTCCCTTGGCTTTACCTCCTGTCTCTACATACGGCGCCGCGCCCGGAACTCTCATTTTGTCTGCTGTAGGCGGGGGAACGTACCTCGAGTTCATTTCCTTCTGTCTCTCCCAATACTTGCCGTAGCGCTCAATATCATCCATCGTCTCAATCATCTTGTCCGCCATGGCTCTCCGATACTCCGGTAGGAAGTTTCTATAGGCCATCTCCATTAGTTCTCGCTCTGGCGGAGGCACCTTGAAGTGCGTTACTATGTACCGCAAGCTATTGATGTAGGGAGCTATTCTTTCTCTCTTTGCCTGTGTTCGTTTATGTAGATCATCGATCAGATTGGCTCTATCATATTCTGTCACGTATTGCTCTTGAAACCTCCTCTTAAAATCCTTCAGCACACACGACATCGCATTTCAACAGATTCTCTAACGACTTCCCCGCATCCTCTATACACGCCTCCAACCGATCCAAAAAAACTTCGGGGTCCTCCTTGGCGGATCCCTTGAAGCGGATTCCCCACCTCTTTAGTAGCTTGACGGCTTGCGACTTTCCGCCCGGTCGAGCGGTCGATTGCGTTCGTAGTCTGGCGGGTCATAGACCGCCATGTTCTGTCGGGAATTTGGTTGTGAGGTTAGGAAACCAATCGTCTTCGGTCTCTGATTCTGTGCTCGCAGGTGTTTAAGTTTGCGGTATTCTCTCTCTCTTATTAACCCTCTTTGCCTCTCGACTCTCTCCCTCTCTCTCTCTCTCTTCGAGCGTCGCTCTGGCGTTGTACGTTTTTGCAGAGGAACTTCGGGCACCTGTTTCTCCGTGGGTTCCTTGGCTCGCGCAATTGAGCGGAAACCTCCGCTGCCTATCCACACGGACTCTCGTCGATTCTCAGGGTGTCTTGACACTGTTTCATCCACCTCTATATAAGAGGTCTGGTCATCACTACAATCGCTGTCGGCCGTATCTGTATTCGTTTTATTCGCTCGCTCGTAATCACCCGCTCTATTTTCTCCAACTCTTCTCTGTGTTGAGCGGGTGTATACCATTGTGTTGATCTCGGGGTAAAGGTAGTTTGAGGGATGCCTCCACGTCTCTTCGATCTTTGCTGCTATGCCGGAACACGGTTGGCAGACAACTCCCTCTCTTTCTCTGTTATCTCTTGCCATCCGTGGTGCATACGCGCGCTATAATATTCCCAAGTTGACGTCAGCGGAGGTGCAAATCGGCTGGCGACCGAACGAGGAGTCATGCGTGGGGCTAGCTGTGACGTGGTCATCATCGTCAGCGTCGGCACGCCCTCGCGCACTTCCACTATTGTTGCTGGCGCTTGGACAGATACCGTATTGGTGGGCGACGTGGTCATTGGGGTAGTGATAGCAGTACTCACAGGATGTATGTCAGCGTGGACGACTATCTGTTCCCGAGGCTCCCCTCCGCTCCACGTGGCTGCCCCGCCTTCGTCACCCGAAGGCCCTGGCGTTTGCTCTCCCTGTCGCGCTTGACTCGCCTCTTCCCCGTGGTGTAACACTATGTCCTCGCCCCCTCTATGGTTTATCTCGTCTCTCCGATCACTCTGCTCTCTATCCCGAACACTCCTCTCTTCCCGATTACTCTGCTCTCTAAGCTGGATACTTCTATCTCCGTCCCAATCACTCTGTTCACGGTCTTGAAGACTCCGCTTTCTCTCTCGATCACTTCTCTCTTTATTCCGCTCCTCTAGCTCCCTCGTCCGCGCCGCCATTTCCCTACTGCTCTGCGACTCGTGATGGTTAGAGGTGTCCGTATCGCTCCTCACTCCAATAATCTGCTCAAGAGACTTCGATCCTGCTTTGTCACACTTGTACCACGGGACGTCCATCCCTGGTTCGTTGATTCGCAACATAGCCCTCCACAACCTCTCCTTTTGACAGTCGAGGCCACCATTAGCACTAGCGCCGGCTTCCTCTAACTTCACGAAAACTTCCTCCGGCGACAAATCTAATATCTTACGCTTCCAGTAGTGGCCCGCTCGGGACTGCATGAGTAGAGTCATTCGCTGCGCATGGTTCCCCATCTTGTTTACGTGATGTGTAAACCTGCCCTTAAATCTCCTTCGCTCTTCTCTCTCTCTGTCTCTCTCTCTCTCTCTCTCTCTCTCTCTCTCTCTCTCTCTCTCTCTCTCTCTCTCTCTCTCTCTCTCTCTCTCTCTCTCTATATATATATATATATATATATATATATATATATATATATATATATATATATATATATATATATATATATATATATATCAATATTGTACAGGTATATTAATCAAAGAGAATATATATTTATAATATCATGTAAATTATTTTCCTTATTTTTACTTAAGACTATTCGTACGCTGTGTCTCCCCCCTTTCGCAGAGGACCCCGCTCGCGTCTCTCCTCACATCCCCTAGTTCGATCTCACTATTTTCTCTACGCACTCGCTCTAAGACTTCCTGCAATCCACAATTTACAGCCGAAATTCCCCACAAGGGATGCCAATTTGCGATGGTATACTTAAAACTAAAATATTTAACTACGAAATATCATAGACGCCCGGTATACGGCAAATAATTCTCGCGTTACTCTCTTACTCTCGCTCACTTACCAAAAGGGAGTTTGGCTGCGACGTCCTCGTTCGGGCGGCGAAGAACCTGAAAATTGTGGATCGGGGAACACGCAAAATAATTCATGCAAACTCTCAGAAATAATTTATAAATCTCTCTTTATTGCCTACCCGGATTACAGGCTAATAATACTCGGCATTAACTTCATTCCCTCCCCTGCGCCGCGGCTAAAATGCCCTTCCCCGAATAAATCCCTTAGCACGACACGAATCACTCCCACTCACTCCCTCACCCCTTCTCCCTCTCTCTTCCTCTCTCTCTCTAATCTTCTCTAACCGCCTTTCCTAACTCGCGATTTCGTCCGTCTCTATCTCTCCCGCACGCACGCTTTCTCTCTCTAATTGGGCGCGCCTATATCGTACACGTATTCGCGCTCCAGTAGTATCCCGTAACTGCGTCTCGAGGTGCCTACGCACAGGCACGGGCACCAGGTCCTCGGCGCGCAACTGACATTCGTTACTCAGAGACACCGGTCTCAACTCTCCTCCCTCCCCCTTCGTGCACGTGGCTCTCTGAAGTCCCTGACGCGCCCGCGCTCACTTAGCGTTTCACGTCGTCGAGATACGCGCGACGACCGAGCACGCCCAACTTCTCTCATTCAAGCCCTCTCTCTATTCGCGCCATTCTCGGAACCACGCGGCGCCGCGTAAATTCGCCGAAAACACAATTCACGCTCACACACACACACACCTACTCTCTATTCGTGGCTATATCCGTCTTTAGCACCCCTTTGTTCCGAGAATTGTCTAAAATCCGCGCGCGCAACACTTTGACAATTCCGCCTACGACGATCGTCTTTCTCTCTCGCGCTCTCTCTCTCTCTCTCTCTCTCTACCTGTCTCTACCCTGTCTCTAGTACGCACTCCGCTGCCCCTCTACTCTGGCCGCCGCGCTACGTACGTAGCACACTCGCACGAAACCGCACTACTATTTACTCACCCTCTCTCTCGTTGTTAAGGAACCTCGTGGCTTGGGATGGCGTTGCGACACCGGCCTCGATATCGTCTGCTCCCTTCCTCCGGCTCACTCTCTCTCTTTCTCCCTCTCACACTCTCCCTATGGATGTGCGAAAGTTACTGGGCCCTCGGTGGCCCCTACGGAAGTCGTCACCTAGTCACTCTCACTCGCAATCATCTTCCTAATGTTCGCTTTCTCTCACACTTCCACGCTGCTTGCTCACACTCTCCCCGCGTCAGCGATCCGCGCAATCACTCCTCGTCTATGAGTGTACGCGCCAACGTCCTTCGTATCTCGTCCCTCACCCGGTGCCGAAAGCCTCCACACGAACCTCCCGAGTCACTTCCGCACTCGCACTCACTCTTTCATGGAAAACGACACGTTTGATGCTCGCGCGCGTGGCTACCGGCTTCGCGATCACACGCAGAATGGCGTTCCCTCTCCCGCTCTTTCGCGCTTCACGGTCGTTCCCGTGCCTAAATCCCGCCATGCTCTGCGCGCCCGCCATCTCGTCTCTGTCGCCCGCCCGTGGCGCCGCCTATTATTCCCTCGTGAACCTTCTACACCTGGATGTGTGCTTGCCCGCTATCGTCGTCCGCGCGGCGCACCTTTTCCCTTCCCTCTCTCCCTCTGTGTCTCTCTATCCTACCCGCTCGCTCTCTCTCTCTCTCTCTCTCTCTCTCTCGATGGCGCGAACTACTCACGTATCTTCACTGTATGAAGTACCTGTGGCCGCCGCCCCCCTCCTTGGCTCTCATGCATGGAAAACACACCGACAAAATGATTAGTACTTAGTTTCTGTACTTACTGTGGCGAGCTTGGTGGCGTCTCTCTCTCTCTCCCTTTCTCTCTTTTTTTCTCTCTCTCTCTCTATTTCAATACTCCTTTCTCACTCCTACTTTCTCATTATTGCAGGGGAATGTACCACATCAAAATATATATATTATTGTAAAATTTATTTTTATAAAATTTATTTTCCAATTCATAAAATTATATTATGTAAAACAATCTACTTGTTTTGTTCTAGTTATAATTACAATAAAAGTGTTATATTTAATTTTACTTGAAAAAAGAAAAAAATCGAATTATTTCATGAATTCAAACCAAATGCTTAAAAAAGAATTTTGAAATAAAAACGTTACATGAGACTCACATGAGAATCACATGAGACTCACATGAGAATCACATGAGACTCACCTGCGAATCACATGAGAATTTGGCATGAGACTCACCTGAGAATCAGATGATTCTCAAGTGAGTCTCATATGAGTTTTTGCAGCCGAGGAACTCGCTTCCCTGGCTATTTAGGTTCTGGAGTTGATTAAATATTCAACTTGTTTTCTCCCGATCGCTTGCGTGCCGTCCCCCTTTATGTAGAACTTGCATCCCCCGGCTTTTTGGGGTTTGTAGTTAATTAATATTCAATTTACTTTCTCCGGCCCGCCTGCGTGCATTCCTCTTCTACGTGGAACTCGCATGTCCCAGCTATTTGGATTTTCGAGTTTACTTAGTAATCAACACGCTTCATTCCGCCCGTCTGCGTAGCTTCCCCTTCTACGTGGAACTCGCATACCCGGCTATTTTGGTTTTGTTGTTAATAATATACAACTTGTTTTCTCTGGCCCGCCTGCGTGCATTCCTCTTCTACGTGGATCTCGCATTCCCCGGATATTTTGGTTTTGGAGTTTACTTAATAATCAACCCGCTTCATTCCTACCGTCGGCGTGTGTTCCTCCTCTACGTAGAAAACGCTCCCTCCAACATTTTCAGTTGTTTAGTTGACTAAATATTCAACTTTCTTTCTTTCGCGCACCTGAGTGTATTCCTCTTCTACGTGGAACTCGCTTCCTCCGGCTATTTGGATCTTGGATTTGATTAAATATTCATCTTACTTTCTCCGGCCCTCCTGCGTGCAATCCTGTTTTATGTGGAACTCGCATCCCCCGGCTATTTAGGTTTAGGAGTTTACTTAATAACCAACACGCTTCATTCCGTCCGTCTGCGAGCCTTCCTCCTCTACGTGGACCTCACTTCCTCCAGATATTTGGGTCTTGGAGTTGATTAAATAATCAACTTTCTTTCTCCCACTCGCCTGAGTGTATTCCTCTTCTACGTTGAACTCGCATCCCCGGCTATTTGGTGTCTGTAGCTAATTAAAATTCAACTTACTTTCTCCGACCCTCCTGCGTGCATTCCTCTTCTTTGTGGAACTCGCATCCCCGGCTATTTAGGATTTGAAGTTGATTAAATATTCAACTTGCTTTCTCCCGCCTCCTTGCGTGCCGTTCTCCGTTGTGCGGAACGCGCATTCCCCCGCTATTGTTTTGGAGTTTACTTAATAATCAACCCGTTAAATTCCATCCGTTTCCGAGCCTTCCTCCTCTACGTGTAACTCGCATCCCCTGGCTATTTGGGGTTTGTATTTGATTAAATATTCACTTGCTTTCTCCCGCCCACCTGAGAGTGTTCCTCTTCTACGTGAAACTCCTTTCCCTCGGCTATTGGGGTTTCGGAGTTGATTAAATATTCAACTTGCTTTCTCCCACCCGCCTGCGTTCATTCCTCGTCTATGTGGAAATCGCATCTCCCGGCTATTTGGAGTTTGTAGTTGATTAAATAATCAAGCTGCTTCCTTACGCCCGCCTCAGTGTATTCCTCTTCTACGTGGAACGTGATTCCCCTGGCTATTTGGGTTTTGGAGTTTACTTAATAATCAACTCATTTCATTCCACCCGTCTGCGTAGCTTCCCCTTCTACGTGGAACTCGCATACCCGGCTATTTTGGTTTTGTTGTTAATTAATATTCGACTTGCTTTCTCCCGCTCGCCTGCGTGCATTCCTCTTCTACGCGGATCTCGCAACCCCCGGCTATTTGAGTTTTGAGGTTTGCTTAATAGTCAACTCGCTTCATTCCGCCCGTCTGCGTGCCTTCCTCTTCTACATGGAACTCGCATTCCCCGGCTATTTTGGTTTTGTAGTTTACTTAATAATCAACACGCTTCATTCCTACCGTCTGCGTGTCTTCCTCCACTACGTAGAAATCGCTTCCTCCAACTTTTTCGGTTTTGGAGTTGATTAAATGATCAACTTTCTTTCTCTCGCCCGCCTGAGTGTATTCCTCTTCTACGTGGAACTGGCTTCCTCCGGCTATTTGGATCTTAGATTTGATTAAATATTCGACTTACTTTCTCCGGCCCTCCTGCGTGCAATCCTCTTCTATGTGGAACTCGCATCCCCCGGCTATTTAGGTTTTGGAGTTTACTTAATAATCAACTCGCTTCATTCAGCCCGTCTGCGTGCCTGCCTCTTGTACGTGGAACTCGCATACCCCGGCTATTTTGCTCGACTTTCAGAATTTCCTCGTGGTTTACCCGAAAAACCGCATTATTTGATTCAAGTCCGGCTAAATGCGCTTCTGCATAACCTTTAGTCGTGTTATTTTTACCCTTAGATTTGAAATTTTTAAAAGAATTTTGCAATTTTTATTTGGAGCGACATCTGCTTAGCATGCAAATCCTCCATTTTGGATCAAAGTAGTTAAATTAACAACAAACTTGACTATTTAAGCTAGATGATCGTTAACTATCCTTGCCACTCGAAAGTAGAACAAGAAATAGTGAGTGTTATTACAATTAAATTTTAACCTAGGTTATAATATTTATGCTAGTATGAACGTAGAGATGCGCTTGAAGATACAGCGTTGAATGCGTCTGATAACGTTCCCACGGTGAATCAGCTGATGATCAGCGGTGTTGACTGCTTGAAGAGAAGTAACTGCAAGCGTTGAATTCAGCAACCCTGCAGCGAAGTCAGCAACTGAATCAGGAATGTATCCAGGTGTAGATCAGCAGTCGAATTTGGAAACGAGATGATGTATCAGCAGGCAGCGATATACTGCAAGGTCAATTAATATAAGTATTTTCTAAGCCAAAAAAGTGCATTCAATTTCTTCAAGACTAGTTAAATATTACAAATTAAATTTATAATAAACTCAAACTCAATTAACTTGTACTAATCTCAAATAAAATCTACTCAATTTTAATTAAAGTAATTTGACAAAATAGAGATCATTAAATTCTCATTATGGAATAAATTTACTAGATTGTCTAGACGATAGTTGCAACATTTAATTTAAACAAATTGGAATGATACGTGTGTCCAAGTATTAGGACGAAGCATCCGAGCGCAATCGGATCGGCGATGGGTGCGAAGAAGACGGACTCGTCCGAGTACAGCTTCGATCCGTTGATGCGCGCCCCCTGTGGCGAATGTTGTACTCGTCCGCCTTCTAATCCTCTTGGCGATGACGGATGCGATGTCCCAGACGTAGCGCGTCCTGATTGTTGTCTTCTTGTAGACAACCCTCCTGCCCTCTTGGAAAGGCTAAATGCACTGCGAGCGCCGCGCAGCTTGATGCAGTGGCAGCGAGCAGGCTCCACATGGGTAATCCTTTACTCAATGTGTGTGAGCCCCGTAGCGTGTACGCCGCACGCGGGTGCTCCGTGGCTTGGCTGATGCGGACCCCGTAGCGTGTACGCCGCACGTGGTTTGTCCGTATGTTGACTCGCGCAAGCCCGTAGAATCGTTGCTCTTGTTAATAACAATTAAATGATCATTGTACGATCGCGATGACTCTAGAGCTGGCTTAACAGCGCACGCTCTGATGAGGAAGTTGCCACTTGTTGCTTTGAGTACGGCAAGATGTCTCCCGATCACCGTACGAACGCGGTGATTCTAGAGCTGGCTTTATAGCGCACGCTCTTGGCGACATCTTGGAGTCGGTAACAACGTACACTCGAAGGCGTTTTCAGAAATGGGGAAAATAGCAATTGAATGTGCTATTTCCTCTAGGAAGCCTTAGAGATTGGCTTCCGAGTGCGCGCGACGGCGAAACAAACGAGAGAGAGAGCCAGCAACATACGCGCGAAGTCGGCATGCGGGCACATGCAATTGTATCGGCACTCACGACCACGAACAGTTTGATGCGTACCTCTAAGAAAAAGTGACTATCTCTACGCCACTCGAGAGTGAACGTTGAAGATAGGAAGAGGTTTCTTCAGCTGTGTCTTTATGGCGATGCTGACGCTGTTTCTCCCTCGATCCGGCTCGAAGGACCAAATGTTACATAGACAGTAGGATTGGATCGTGGAGTAGGCGGCTCTTAAATGAAGTACTTTTCGAGTGGAGATTTAATGTAGTTGTATTAGCTGGGTACGTCGTGCCTCTTGGCGTACAGTTGAGTTGCTGCTCTCTCTCTTGGCCGTCGCGCTAGAACTGACACCGCACGGCGTCGAATGTGCCGTCGGCGTACCTTGGTAGTTGGAGGGGGCGGGAAGAGAGACGCGTGGCGAGTGCTGATCGGTGCGGCTCTCGCGCACATTTGTAATATATGTAGCCGGAGAAGGGGAACGCTCTCGGCATCGTACGCTCGGACGCTGAATCCCGAACACCAGTAATACATCGTTCGACAAAGATTCACGGCAAAAAAAAGTTATTGAAATTTTAACCAAATATAGTTTTGAATAAGTGTAATAAGTGGTTAAAAGCGCCAATTACTAGCTTTGTTTAAATAAAAGGACAGTCAACATTTGTGTAGTTACGGTTTTTACATAACAAACTGTGCACTACTTATGAAAAATAAATTTTTTTTTTCGCCCGAGCCCCTGGAGTCGTGCTGCTCTTCATCTGAGTTCTGTGAGTCGTGCTACTCTTCGTCCGGGTTCCGCGAGTCATGCTACTGTTCGTCCGAGCCCCGTGAGTCGTGCTTTTTTTCGTCCGAGCTCCGCGAGTTCTGCTACTCTTCCTGTGGACTCCGCGAGTTGTGCTACTCTTCGTCCGGGTCCCGCGAGTCATGTTTTTTTTCGTACGAGATTTTGAGCTGTGCTCTTTTTCGTTAGAGAGTTTAAACTGTGCTAGTCTTCGTTGAGTCTTGTGAACAGTGCTTTTCTTCGTACGAGGCGTCGATAAACTCTCGGCATTCCAGTGTATCCACAGAAAGCACCACCGGCGCGCCGCATAGCGGATTAATTGCCGAAGCTTGCGTATCGAGAATTACGTTTCACAAGCATTCTTTATGACTACTTTTATGGAAAAAGCATTCCTTAAATAATCTTAAAGAGTTCAACAAAAATTCTTTTCGATCATTGCATGATTTTCTAATGTATGAACTGTTTATAAAGATCTCAAGAGATCCTCTCTATTCTCTAAGAGTTCGGAAAGAATTCATTCCAAGTTTTAGCAAAGAGCTCGTATTGTAGGTATATATTAAAATATTCATAATTTAGTTTATAAATTGCTTATTGTGAAGTCATATTATGCAAATAATATTTTACGTACGAAAGAGTTCGTATGTTCCTAAAAAATGTATTCATAATGAACTATTATTACACTCTTATTTAAATAATTTTTAAACCCAAGTAGACGAGGGACACGAGGTCCATGCATATAAAGGTATATAGACATCCAACTCGAATCTTTAAATGATTTGTAAACCAGAGTAGCAGGGGGATGCGAGGTCCACGCATATAAGGGATATACGTAGACATGGTACACGATTATTTAAATAATAATTAGATCCAAGTAGGCGGGGAACACAAGGTCCATGCATATAAAGGAATTGCGCAGGTCTGCAACTCGATTATTTAAATAATTTTTAAACCTAAGTAGACGGGGTCCACGAAGTCCACGCATATAAGGGAATTACATAGACGTGCAACAGTGAGCGATGCAATTATTTGAAAAACATTTAGATCTAAGTCGCCGGGGGATGTGAGCTCCACGCATATAACAAAATTACGTGGACGTGCTACAGTAAGCCAGACTATTATTTGAATAATTTTTAAACCCAAGTAGCCGGAGGACGTGAGTTCCAAGCATATAAGAGAGTCATGTAGACATGAAAAAATAAGCAAAACGATTATTTAAATAATTTTTAAACACAAGTAGCCGGCGGACGCGAGGTCCACGCATATGAGGGAATCACGGAGCTGTGCAACAATAACCAAGACAATTATTTCAACAATTTTTAATCCCATGTAGCCGGGGATGCGAGTTCCAACCATATAACGGATTTACCTAGACGTGCGACGTAAGCAAGACTATTATTTGAATAATTTTTAAACCCAAGTAGCCGGGGGACGCGAGCTACACGCATATTAGAGAATTATACGTAGATGTGCAACAATAAGCAAAACAATTATTTAAACAATTTTTAAACCGAAGTTGGTGGGGGATATGAGATTCAAATATATAAGGGAGGCATGTAGATATGAAAATATAAGCAAAACGATTATTTAAACAATTTTTGAACGCAAGATGGCGGGGGATATGACGTCCACGCATATAAGGGAGTCATGCCGACATGAAAAAATTAAGCAAAATAATTATTTAAATAATTTTTCAACCCAAGTAGCAGGAAGACGCGAGGTCGACGGATATGAGGGAATTACGCAGTCGTGCAACAATAAGCAAGACAATTATTTAAACAGTTTTTCAACCGAAGTAGGCGGGGGATATGAGGTCCTCGCACATAAGGGAGTCATGTAGACATGAAAAGATTAAGCAAAACGATTATTTAAATAATTTTTAAACCCAAGTAGCCGGGTGACGCGAGGTCCACGAATATGAAGTAATTACGCAGACGTGCAATAATAAGCAAGATAATTATTTAAACAATTTTTAAGCCTAAGTAGCCGTGGGACGCGAGTTCTGAGCATATTACGGTTATACGTAGACGTGCGACGTAAGGAAGACTATTATTTGAATAATTTTTAAACCTATGTAGCCGGAGGACGCGATTTCCAAACATATAAGAGAGTCATTTAGACATGAAAAAATAAGGAAAACCATTATTTAAATAATTTTTAAACCCAAGTAGCCAGAGGACGCGATATTCCCGCATATGAGGGAATTAGGCAGACGTGCAACAATAACGAAGACAATTATTTAAACAATTTTTAAACCGAAGTAGGCGGGGAATATGAGGTTCACACATATAAGGGAGGCATGTAGAGATGAAAATATAAGCAAAGCGATATTTTAAATAATTTTTAAACCCAACTAACCGGGGACGCGAGGTCTACGCATATAAGAGGGTCATGTAGACATGAAAAA
Organism: Torymus aiolomorphi; assembly: GCA_036365515.1. NCBI lineage: Eukaryota > Metazoa > Arthropoda > Insecta > Hymenoptera > Torymidae > Torymus > Torymus aiolomorphi. Next base: position 64,483,605 of record CM070877.1, read on the forward strand.
ATAAGCAAAAAAATTGTTAACCTCTATAGCTCCACTCCCTTATATGCGTGAACCTTCTATGCCCCGCTTACTTGGGTTTAAAAATTGTTTAAATAATTATCTTGCTTATTATTGCACGTAGACCTCCTATCGCCAGCCTACTTTACTTTAAAAATTGTTTAAATAATCGTCGTAATTACTTCCGCACGTCTACGTAATTCCTTATATACGTAGACCTCGCATCCCCCGGCTACTTGGGTTTAATAATTGAATTGGAAATGTAATATGTGCTGTAATTCGTATTTAATAAATAGATCACTTAAACATACGATTGACAATCTTTTTTTTTTACTCCTCAGACAATGTACTGGTCCATCCAAGTCTCATTGAAACGCTCCTTGACGCCCCTGCCTGCCTTCCCCTGATTCTAAGGGTTATTCATTTTGCAAAAGTTTTATCCGCCGTTTAGCATATACATTTGTAAATTGTTCTACATAGAACTCATTATTACCTAAATAAAAATTCCTTGAGTAGGCCTCTGCTATAAGCAACCCAGGGCCAGTCGATATAAAAAGACGGCACAGAGCAAGACAATTATTTAAACACTTTTTAAACCCAAGTTGGCGGTGGATATGAGGTCCACGCATATAAGGGAGTTATGTAAACATAAAAAAAATAAGCAAAACGATTATTTAAATAATTTTGAAACCCAAATAGCCAGGGGATATAAGGCCCACGCATATAATTATTTAAATAATCGTTTTGCTTATTTTTTCATGTCTACATGACTCCCTTATATGGGTGGACCTCATATCCCCCGTCTACTTCGGTTTAAAAATTGTTTAAATAATTGTGTTGCTTATTGTTCCACATCTACGTATAATTCTCTAATATGCGTGCATCTCGCGTCCCCCGTCTGCTTAGGTTTAAAAATTATTTAAATAATAGTCTACCTTACGTCGCACGTCTACGTAAATCCGTTATATGCTTGGAACATGCGTCCCCGGCTACTTGTTACGTCCAACAATAAGCAAGACAATTATTTAAACAATTTTTAAACCGAAGTAGGTGGGGGATATGAGGTCCACATATACATGGGAGTCATTTAGACATGAAAAAATAAGCAAAACGATTATTTAAATAATTTTTATACCCAAGTAGGCGGGGGATATGAGGTCCTCGCATATAAGGGAGTCATGTAGACATGAAAAAATAAGCAAAACGATTATTTAAATAATTTTTAAACACAAGTAGCCGGCGGTCGCGCGGTCCACGCATATGAGGGAATCACGGAGCTGTGCAACAATAACCAAGACAATTATTTCAACAATTTTTAATCCCATGTCGCCGGGGATGAGAGTTCCAACCATATAACGGATTTACGTAGACGTGCGACGTAAGGAAGACTATTTGAATATTTTATTTGAATAAGTTTTAAACCCAAGTAGCCGGGGGACGCGAGCTACACGCATATTAGAGAATTATACGTATATGTACAACAATAAGCAAAACAATTATTAACACAATTTTTAAACCGAAGTTGGCGGGTGATATGAGATTCACATATATGAGGCGTTTCACGTCAGCTCTCCAGGCGCGGCGCGCGAGCGCGAAATCATGCTGTTTTCAGCTTGTGTTTGAAGGGCTAAGATGTATCTAAAAAAAAAATCCCAAAGTGATTTCGGTGTATTATTTCCTCAGCTTCCCGATGGTGCTATTAGTTTCTCAAAATTTTTCAATTCTAAGTATTTCTTGAATAATATCTTGAAAAAATAAAAAAAACCCTATGTAGAAAAAGCCTATATCCATGTAAAATTTCCTCCTCTTTCGATCTAGCAGGTCAACAAAAATATTAAAAATATAGTTTTTGAGATATAACACGTTTTATGTTTTTTTGAGGTTAGAATTGAAAAATTTTGAGAAACTAATAACACCATCGGAAAGCTGAGGGAAAAAATACATCGAAATCACTTGGGGGTTATTTTTTTTAGATACATCTTAGCCCTTCGACACAAGCTGAAAACAGCATGATTTCGCGCTCGCGCGCCGCGCCTGGAGAGCTGACGTGAAACGCCTCATATAACGGAGGCATGTAGCCGTGAAAATATAAGCAAAACTATTTTACAATTTTTGAACACAAGATGGCGGGGGATATGACGTCCACGCATATAAGGGAGCCATGCAGACATGAAAAAATTAAGCAAAATAATTATTTAAATAATTTTTAAACCCAAGTAGCCAGGAGACGCGTGGTCGACGCATATGAGGGAATTACGCAGTCGTGCAACAAAAAGCAAGATAATTATTTAAACAATTTTTAAATTTACGTAGCCGGGGGCCGCGCGTTCTGAGCATATAACGGTTATACGTAGACGTGCGACCTAAGGAAGACTATTATTTGAATAATTTTTAAACCCAAGTAGCCAGGGGACGCGAAATTCTCGCATATGAGGGAATTGGCAGACGTGCAACAATAACGAAGACAATTATTTAATTAATTTTTAAACCGAAGTAGGCGGGGGATATGAGGTCCACACATATAAGGGATGCATGTAGAGATGAAAATATAAGCAAAGCGATATTTTAAATAATTTTTAAACCCAACTAACCGGGGTCGCGAGTTCTACGCATATAAGAGGGTAATATAGACATGAAAAAATAAGCAAAAAAATTGTTAACCTCTATATCTCCATTCCCTTATATGCGTGGACCTTCTATCCCCGGCTTACTTGGGTTTAAAAATTGTTTAAATAATTATCTTGCTTATTATTGCACGTAGACCTCCTATCGCCCGCCTACTTTACTTTAAAAATTGTTTAAATAATCGTCGTAATTACCTCCGCACGTCTACTAATTCCTTATATACGTAGACCTCGCATCCTCCGGCTACTTGGGTTTAAAAATTGAATTGGAAATGTAATATGTGCTGTAATACGTATTTAATAAATAGATCACTTAAACATACGATTGACAATCCTTTTTTCTTACTCCTCAGACAATATACTGGTCCATCCAAATCTCATTGAAACGCTCCCTGACGCCTCTGCCTGCCTTCCCCAGATTCTAAGTGTTATTCATTTTGCAGAAGTTTTATCCACCGTCTAGCGTATACATTTGTAAATTGTTCTACATAGAACTCATTATTACCTAAATAAAAATTCCTTGAGTAGGCCTCTGCTATAAGCGACCCAGGGCCAGTCGATATAAAAAGACGGCACAGAGCAAGACAATTATTTAAACACTTTTTAAACCAAAGTTGGCGGTGGATATGAGGTCCACGCATATAAGGGAGTTATGTAAACATGAAAAAAATAAGCAAAACGATTATTTAAATAATTTTGAAACCCAAATACCCAGCGGACATGAGGCCCACGCATATAATTATTTAAATAATCGTTTTGCTTATACTTTCATGTCTACATGACTCCATTATGTGTGTGAAACTCATATCCCCCGCCTACTTCGGTTTAAAAATTGTTTAAATAATTGTGTTGCTTATTGTTGCACATCTACGTATAATTCTCTAATATGCGTGCATCTCGCGTTCCCCGGCTGCTTACGTTTAAAAATTATTTAAATAATAGTCTAGCTTACGTCGCACGTCTACGTAAATCCGTTATATGCTTGGAACACGCGACCCCGGCTACTTGTTATGTGCAACAATAAGCAAGACGATTATTTAAACAAATTTTAAACCGATGTAGGCTGGGGATATGTGGTCCACACATATAAGGGAGTTATGTAGATATGAGAAATTAAGAAAAACGATTATTAAAATAATTTTTCAACCCAAGTAAGCGGGGGATATGAGGTCCATGCATATAAGGGCGTCATGTAAACCTGAAAAAATAAGTAAAACGATTATTTAAATAATTTTGAAACCCAGATAGCCAGGGGATATGAGGACCACGCATATAATTATTTAAATAATCGTTTTGCTTATATTTTCATGTGAACATGACTCCCTTATATGTGTGGTCCACATATCCCCCGGCTACTTCGGTTTAAAAATTGTTTAAATGATTGTTTTGCTTATTGTTGCACATCTACTGTCACGCGTGCGCGAGGTACGTAATTCGGGATTCGAATTATCCGCGCCGAGCAGGCATGCTCACTGGGGGCGCGAGCGCGCGAGCATCTCAACCGGATTCGAAGCGTATCGCGACGCGTAATATGCCCGTCGCGTACCCGCGAAGCTGCTACGGCTTTATGCAAGTCACGGTAGCCATCGTCATGTCTGCCATCGCGCCGTGAACTTCTCTCCCCTGTATCTCGAAAGTTATTGCGTTCGCGCCTTGTAGTTTTTTATACATAGCCTTTCCGCGAGTAGAGTGGAGGCGCCTAATAGCGTGCGAATAAGGGAGAGAGAGAGAGAGAGAATGATACCGCGCCGCGTGTGCCAAGAGCAGCACGAGAGACTACGAGTGAGGAGCCGGCAGCCAGCCCGCCTTCGTGCCGACCCGATACAGCGAGTACGAGGGAGAGAGAGAGAGAGAGAGAGAGAGAGAGAGAGAGAGAGAGAGAGAGAGAGAGAGAGAGAGAGAGAGAGATATTCTTTTATTCGCCTCCATGGGAAAAAGCATAGTACATACTAATATTACTATTTTGAAATACAATTACAATCATGGTTTGATAAAAATATATATGAAATACTTTGAAGTTTGAAGATTAATTAAAATATAAATTAATATACACATAAAAATAAAAATACAAGTATAAATAAAAAAATAAAATAATATAAAAAATACACATAAAAATAAAAATACAAGTATAAATAAAAAAAAAATGAAAATAAAAATACAAATAAAAATAACTGATGGTATCACAGTCTCACTTTATATATTATCGCAGCAATATCACAGTTTTTTCAGCCAAGAGGCTGCGTCTAAAATTTACCTAATTTTACCTTACATATTTAAAATACTTAATAACATAGATATAAATTAGTTATTATGTCAATGTACAAATTAAAAGTAATAAGTAAAACTAAAGTAAAACTAAAGCAAAACTAAAGTAATACTAAAACTTCTGCGGCAGTGCCGTTGCTAGTTGCTGACAACTTGCCCCTTCCGTAAAGGAGTGCTAGGCATCGAGTTCGAGGAGGTGTTTGCGCACCGCTCTCTTAAATGCGGCTAATGGTGGTAAATGGCGCAAGGAGGATGGAAGAGAGTTCCAGAACCGCGCTCTCTGTATCTGAAAAGTGCGATCTCCGGTAACCGAGGTAGTACGCGGGATTTTAAGTTCCGGTTGCGGCCCCCTAGTAGTAGGCTCGGGCCTATGCTCCGTGAAAAAAGCAGCCAGATAGCCAGGCTCTCGCATCCTGGTAATTTTATACATAAGTGTGGCTGCGTAGTAAAAACGACGAGAGTCTGCATGGAGCCAGCCCTGGCGTTTCCTGTAAGGGGTGATATGCTGATCCCTCCTAATACCGAAAATAAACCTCACACATGAATTGCTTAATTTTTTAATTCTAATCCGTTGTTCTTCTGTCGCGTCCAGATATACTACCGAGCAGTAGTCCAAGTGAGGTTGGACTAGTGACTCGATCAGCCTTCTGCGAAGAGTCTCGGTGGTACACGGCCTAATAAACCGCAGACTATACAGGGCCTTGTTGACTTTCTTAGCTATTTGGTTAACATGCGGTCTCCATGTTAGTTTACTGTCAAGTGTAACACCGAGACTCACGACCTCGTTACTGAACGGGATGAACTCCCCATGCTGCATCTCAATGCCTGGCAAACGCAGTGCGTTCAAAGTATTTACCTTGCTTTTAGATCCAAAAAATATCGCTTTGGTTTTCCCTGCATTGAGACAAAGGCCAGAGCGTCCCGCCCATTCAGACACCTGTCGCGCCGCTCTAGACAGTCTAGCGATGCCTTCACTTATTTTATCAGCAGTGATGTCAGTGTATATTTGAAGGTCATCAGCATAGAAGACGTATCTCATAGTCTGTCCGTCAAGTTCACACTGTAAGTCATTCACGTATAAGCTGAAAAGCAATGGGCCCAGGACAGACCCCTGTGGAACTCCCAGATTTGTCTCCAGCCACTCAGAATTTCCATTATTTTTGGAAATGACAATCTGGGTACGATCCTGTAGATATGATTTAATCCACTGGAGCGCCATCCTTGAGAAGCCCATTTGCCGAAGCTTGCTCAACAGCTTAGTCGGTGAAATAGTGTCGAAGGCTTTGCTAAAATCAAATAGTAATAGTAGTGTAACTCTCTTTTTATCTCATGCCATGCGTATGTCGTCCGTTATTTTTATTAGTGCAGTCTGGGTACTGTGACGCCTACGGAAACCGGTCTGGAAGGGATCTTGTAAATTGTTTTCATTTAAATACTCCGTGATTTGAGTGTGAGCAATCTTTTCGAGCACCTTGGAAAGAAAGCACAGTAGCGCGATGGGACGAAAATCCGAAACCGACGACGGTGTTGCGCATTTCTTGAGAGCAATCAATTGTGCTTTCTTCCAGGAGCCCGGAAAGACTAAAAAGTCACCAATAATCGGCAAAGCCTTCAGCACCACCTTTTGGGGAATATCGTCTGCCCCTCTCGCCTGCGAGGAAAGGTGTGAGATGGCAAGAATCACATCATTGATATTTGTGGGTTTAAAAGTAAAACCCTCCTCACTTGCAGTAGATATTAACTCCATTGCTTCATCTATGTTTTCGAGAGGAGAGATGGCAACCCCCGCAAAGTGGGTATTCAGCTCGTCGGGTGAAAAACCATGAAGCTCCTCCTCTTTGTGCTTTGGTAGGAGGCTGAGATTACGCATTTCCTTCCAAATATTCTTCCCCTCATCAAGAGCGTCTGTGAGATGTCTATGGAGGAAGGAATTACGCTCTTGTTCTATGCGCTCATCGACCTCGCTACTGAGTTGAAGGAACTCATCGAAAAACACTGCATTTCCAGTGCGTTTATAGCGCCTGTGAGTAGCATTGCGCTTATCAATAAGTTGCCCTAACTCAGGCCCAATCCACGGAGCACGATTTTTACGCGGAATAATCTTTTTTAGTGGAGCAAGTTCCTCAATAGTTAGGTGTAAGTTATTGTATAAGTTATTTAAGGCGCCTTCCAGGTCGGTTTCAATAGTGTCCATGGCCGTCCAGTCACAGCAGGATAGCAAGTCATTGAGCGGAACTGGGCAGGTTTCACGGAAGTTTCTGTAGGAGAAAGCTTCTCCTGCAGGAGCAGGTTGAAAAATATCCAAAGTTACGTCAATTACTGCATGTTTGCTGAAACTGGGTAGCCATTCATTGTTGTAATTTAGTACCGTGTCACTTTTATCTGTAAGGATCAAGTCAATCCACGTGTGAGAATTTCGTTTATGGTGAGTTGGGCCGTGGTTTATCATTCGAAGAGATAATTCTTAGGCGAGGCGTTTGATGGTAATTGCATCAGCTTTAATTAGATTTGCTGCCAGGTTTGCATTTAGGTCCCCCATTATAATTTTGTGGCTATACTCGGGGCAAAGATTGCGAAGAATATCGAAAAATTCCGAGTCTTTTTGCATCGCGATTTTGGGGGTCCTATATATTACACCAACAAGAATCGGAAGACAGTCACCCTGTTGTACGCTACAGAATAAATATTCCGGAATTTCCGGTCGGCCCAGGCCTAGCGTATTAGAGCTTGCTAACTTCTTGATTTTCAAGTGATTGCGTACATACAGAGCCACTCCCCCACCATTGATGTTGCGATCCTGACGCACCACAGAAAAACCTTGAAGGTTTATTAAATGGTCATCAACACCAGGGCCCAGCCACGATTCAACGATTCCAAATATGTGGTAGGAGGGCTTATCCGCGATGAAGTTGCGGGAGGTCTGAAGGTAACCTCTTACCGAGTTGATGTTTAGAAAGCCTGCTTTCAAGGAGCTTCCGGCTCTCCTCCTTCCAACAGTTGCCGGTACGAGTCAGGATGATGCTGCCGCTGATTTGCTGCTCTGTGATATTTCTGAGCTTAATGCTACAGGCGGCTTATTAGCCATAAGTTTACTCTGTCGATCTATTTTAGAAGTAGCTAGACACGCCGTTCGAATGGCTTGCAGATCAGCGGCGGACGTAAAGACATGCGCGCGCTCGCCCCCTTTCCGCCTGACCAGAAATTTACCTTCGCTATGCCAAATATACTTGAAGCCCAGCCCCTGCGCAATGAGCTTCAAGCTCTTGAACATTTGAAATTTATTTTGGGGCAACATTTCATTAATAAAAATTTTACGATTTGGCACATAAGCGGCATAGTCCGGACCGAGCGTATCAGGTTTTAAGTCACTTGTTGTTAAGTCATTATTGGCGAGCCCGCGCTTGGCCCGCATGACATCACCGACTAGCTGAGCACTATCAAGCCTCACCACATAAGAGGGAAATGCTCTCGCCCGCGGCGCCAAGCACTCCTTTGGCATACTGTTCTGATCCTCGGGCGAGCATCGACGTTGAAGGATACGAAATCCAACAATGTTCTTCCTTTCCAATGAAGGAAGGACAGTGCTGAGCGCTGCGAAAGCAATATCATTTAAAATCGCAGGCGAGGCATCGCATTCATCTTTTAAGACACCGTTAATTATAACTTCGCAGCAATCAGCCCCGCTGTCAGTGCTCAACCGAGGAGGAGAACTCCTAAAATTACCTAAACCTATGGAAGTGACAACGTTGTCAGTATTGTCTGGATCGTATGTTTGATCCTCTCTTGGCGCGTTAACATTTAAATTAACGTCACATTTTTACTTATATCTAATTTACTTTGAGCACTCTGGATATTTTCAGTATTTGTCAGAATTTGATTGAATTTAGTTTTAAGCACTGATGTATCCTTGAGAAGCAGGTCGCACTTATTTTTAATTTCTGAAAGAATATTAGTATTTATTAGAAATTGTCGCTCAAGAGCCGAAACCCGTTCAGCCAGTACATTTTCTCCATCTACTTCAGCTAGCGCTGAGGCCGTGGATGCATTACGCTCTGAGGGGCTTCTTCTCCCGAGAGACTTCAACTCGTCGATCTGCCTCTCAAGCATATCGAAGCGCTGGAAAAATAGTTCCAGAGTGCTCACCGGTATCAAAATATTCGTTACGCCAATCAGCTGCGATGATCCGAGGGGCGCGTTGTCTGAGCTGGAGTTGGGTAGGCCAGATGTTCTGACCTGCGAATGGTTGTGGCTCGTGCTGTTGACAAGCGGCGTTCGGAGCACATTCTCCTGTCTGGTACTTTCGTCCACCGCTGGTTCTTTAGATTGCAGATTGTCTTCTTGCCCTGCTGTGTCCGGCCCCTGCGTTCCGGCTATTCGCTTTGCAGCTCCTGGAGCCTCGGCTACCCGCCCAGCGGGCTCGATATTCATACTAAGCCGCGAGACATTAGTGTAAGTGCTGCTGCTGCGCGAAGAGCGCTTGCCAGTTGGTGTTGACGAGCTGAGAGGTGTGCGGTGGTGAGTAGCGGCGAGTTTGGTAGCTGTGGGCGTGTGGCGCAGGCTATGCGTAAGTGTTACTCGTGTGCCCACCTATGTGCTCGTTTGCTTGGTGGAATTAGCAATTTTTTTCCGTGTGGAAGGCTGATCTTCCTTACGACATAGGTCGTACAGGGCATCTCTTTTCTTGCCTGAACACTTCGGATGGCACGGTCGGAGACATCTCGGGCATGAGCCTAGCGGCCGTGTTGACGATTCCCCACAGACGGCACATCTAACATCTATGCTTCGCAGATTGTAAACAAACCGTCGGTGTCTGTGTTATTGATACCCAGTCTGCTAACGGTATCTGGATTCAAAAATTGCCCGTTAGGCCGTTGCAGAAGCCGTTGCAGCCTGTGGCGGGAGCTGGTGCAGTGCGATACTGGATATTTATGCTGAGTTTCACTGATGATGCCAATGATGATGCATGGAACGATGAAAGGTGCGAGAGAACAGCACTAGGCAGTTCGCGAGGTCGAGATACAAGTTCGGTGCCAGGCCAGCTCCAATTAGTTTCACCGAATCCCTTCAACCCTTCACTGCTTCAGACAACTTTCACTCCCACACACATCGATCCAGCACTACTCCTTATACATCACGATTTAAGACCTCAATAAAAACCTTCGAACAACCACCCGATATTCACCAAAAATCAGGAGCCGCACTCAAGCACGTCAGTATGCTCCGCGCTCACACAGCGGAGTAGAGAGAGAGAGAGAGAGAGAGGGAGAGAGAGAGACAGAGAGAGAGAGAGAGAAATAGCGCGCAACTACTGTGCGAGCGAGAGAGAGCGAGAGAGAGCCGAGTGCACCGGCTGCTTCTTCTTAACGTAAGTCTTATACTCTCAGCTCTCACGTTAAATGTAAAAGTTTGCACGGAAATCGCCCCGTGCAAACTTACAGTGCCGTGTACGCGCGGGTGTGTCGGCCCGCCGTACTTTAACACCACGCGCGAGAGTAGCAGCTTCACCGCGCACCGAATCGTTCGCGCGTTTGAATATTAACTGTCGCGCACGAAATAACTTATTGTTTTAACCAGCACTTGCGAGGTGCTTGTATTTATTTGTGATTTTAATATACTGTGATATCTACTTACTCGTCGCGTTGTTCATTAGAACTTGTCCTTCTCCCGAATACTGCCGCCTCTGCGGGAAAACGACTCCGCCGGTCGTTTTCATATCTGAGCGTAGCAGCCGCGCGCTTTACTCTTCGAGCGCGCGCTTTTTACTCAGCGATCCAATTAGTTGGAAAGCGAAATTCGCGTGCGATCTTCGCGTTATTTTCGTCTGACACCCGCGGCACCGTGTTCTAGGGCATCGCTGGCCTGTGGCTTTTTTGGATTTTCCCCCACTAGCCATCCTGTTACAGCTGGCGCCACAACATTTTGGGGATGGAGAAGGACCCGCGGCGCGTACGGGATTCGCGGCGCAGCTTGGCGCGCAGAAGCTCAGCAGCGTAGCTGAGCGTAAGCTGCAAAGAAAGGCTCTTCGTGCCGCAGCTCGTAGGCGCGTGTGTGCATGTGCTCGACACAGCCGTGCTGTTTCGAGAGTGCGGTCGAGAGTCTAGGTGAGCGATAGCTAATAACCCTCGACCTAGAGTGCTGACGAGGAGAGATCTCGATCGCGAAATTTTTGTAATTGACAAAGTCATCGGCACCGAACTCGAACCTTTTGCTCACTCGTATCTCGACGATATAATAATAGTCACAGAGACATTCGAGGAGCATAAAGAGTTTCTAAAAAGTGTTCTGGACAGGATACAGGACGCGGGCCTCACAATAAATCGCGAGAAGAGTATCTTCTGTCGCGATGCGATCCAATATCTCGGGGTCATAATAAATAGAGATGTTTTTAAGCCAGACCCCGAGAAAATAAAGCCCATTTTGGAGTATCCGGTACCGAAAAACCTCCGTCAGCTGAGACGCTTCTTAGGAATGGCCTCGTGGTATAGAAAATTTTTATCGAACTTCACCACAATTTCTGAACCACTGACCGAATTAACGAAAAAGGGTCGGAAATATGACTGGTCAGCAGCACAAGAAGGGGCCTTCAAAAAGCTAAAAGCCCTAATAGCTTCTGAACCGATTCTACACAGACCGGTATCTAACGCGCATTTCGTGGTGTAAACTGACGCGAGCGATACAGGTCTGGGTGCGGTACTATACCAAATAATTGACGGCGATGAAAGAATCCTAGAGTTCGCGAGCCGAACTCTGACCGCAGCCGAGAGGAATTATAGCGTGATGGAACGAGAATGTCTAGCAATTCTCTGGGCAATTAAAAAGTTCCGTTCGTATATAGAGGCCTACGACTTCAAGGTTATCACGGACCATAGCAGCTAAAGTGGCTCCGTGACCTCCAAAACCCGACCGGCTGGTTAGCTAGGTGGGCTTTGGAGCTGCAGAACCACAGTTTCACGGTCGGACATCGAAGGGGCTCGTTGAACAATGTCCCAGATGCCCTTTCACGGATGTTCGAGGAAGAAGAGCCAGCGGTCGCCGCGTTACAGCTCGAGCGCGATACAAACTACCACTGGTACCTCAAGACTGTGAAAGAGGTTCAACAGAAGCCGCGAGACTTCCTCACGTTCAAGTTGGCGGGGGTTGCCCACGTTCATCCTAATGAAGTCATAGACGAATCTCTCGCCGACGACGATGCATGGAAGTTAGCAGTCCCTCACGAAAAGCGTCGCGAGGTACTGAGAGAATGCCATGACTTTCCAACTGCTGGGCAGTTGGGCCGCGAGAAAACTCTAGAGAGAGTAAGGCAGAAATATTATTGGCCACACATGTTTCGAGATGTCTCCAGATACGTGAACCAGTGTCAAATTTGCCAGCAGTGCAATGTCGAACAGCGCACTCCAGCAGGATTCATGGGACGTCGTATATCACACCGGCCATGGAAAATCGTGGCCAGCGACATTATGGGACCCCTCCTTAAAACCAAGCACGGCCACGAATACATTCTCATCTTCCAGGACCTGTTCACACGCTGGATCGAAGTAATTCCGATAAAAAGGGCAGATGGCAAATCGGTGATAAAAGGGCTCAACGAACCAGTATGTCTGCGGTTCGGAGTCCCCGAGGTGTTTCTCTCCGATAATGGGACTGAATTTAAGAATGCACCCTTGGAGGCATTCTTAAAGGAGAGAAACGTGTATCACACGTTTACACCACCATATCACCCTCAAGCCAATCCTGTCGAGCGTGTGAACCGAACGCTGGAGACCATGATCATGTCTTACGCTGATGAGAAGCACCGGTCCTGGGATGAGCATCTGAACGAGCTGGCGTTCGCGTATAATACGGCCGAACACAGTTCTACCAAGCTAAGTCCTGCCATGCTCATTTACGGCCGACAGCCTAACCCACCCAAGACGCTATGGCGGAAGGAAGACAGGTTAGCCGAAGAGCAAGGGCAGCAAAAGGCGTTAAATAATTGGGTGGCGCGAATGGACAAGCTCCGCGAATTGCACGTTCGGTCGGCGGCCGACACGCAAGCGGAGTAGGCGAGACAAGCGAAATATTATGACGGTGATCGTCCACCTCCAGAATTCTGTCTATGCGATCGTGTATGGAGAGAGAATAAGGTATTATCCTCTGTAGCTGAGGGGATTTCTGCCAAATTAGCCCCGAAGTACGCGGGGCCATACACGATCGTGAATATTCTAGGCGAAAACACCTATGAGATCCAAACACCAAGGTGAGGATGGTTGAACGATAAGTTCCGTCCATGCGCAGCAACTCAAGCGGTACGTCTCCGCAGAACAGCCCAAGGACTACTTAGACAAAAATAGTCCGTAAGTCGCCAAATCGCTACTACTGAGGGACTCTTCAGTCAAGCGTGGCGCACCAGCGGGCAATAGAGGTAGCCAGGGGAATGTACAGCCTCGGGCGACGGCTAAGAGGCGCTGTCCACCTCGTAAGACCACGCTATTAGTTAGCCGAGGAAAGCGTGCGAGCGACGGCCAACCTACGCGTGTGGTCGGTCCAAGAGAGTCCAAGCGAGGCCCAGGGAGGCCAAAGGGCTCGAAGAAGAAGCCTGCCCCTACTGATGTCGGGCCAATTAGGCCCCGTTGAATCCGAGCGTTCAAAAAGCGCTAACTGTGCCGTCTAAGATTTGTGCCGTCTGTAGTGACCCGTGTTCGTCCTTGTTTACCGATCCTCATACTCAGCACTTTCCGGGATCAATTTTCCTGTTGCAGACCTGACTCCAGAGATAGCGGAGACGGCGAAGCGGGTGATCGCTGGGTTACCCAGTGTCAACCTGACCCCGCCGTTACCGACTTCCTGGAGCAGGTGGTGGATGGGATTGAAGCGGTGACGCTGAAACCTCCACCAGTGGAAGCGCCATCTACCCTCGTGATTGAAGAGATAGAGGCACCGGAGCCAAGAATGGGACCCTCGAGGCCGGCCGACACAGGCGCCGGTCCGTCCCTGCTCCGGCGACCTCATCCCCCGAAGGAGCCCGGCCTCAAGAAGTGGTACCAGCCGAGCCGACTGCTGCTGGCCGAGTCCCCGAAGTACGGCTCGGGCCGCAAATGGAAAAGGAGAATATGCTCCGACCCAGGCCCCAAAAAGAGCACCGACCGATGAAGTCGGTGCGGCCTGAATCCCGGTGGAGGAGGCCCTTCAGGAGGCACGGCGCCTCAGCAAGTCCTTGCGCGCTGCAGAGGACGCTGCCAGCTGGCCGCACTGGAGGATTTTCTCCAGTGCCACGGTAAGGCTGGCGAGCGGCAAGCTGGCAAATGGGTAGTAATGGCCCAAGGTCGGCGAGAAGAGCTCGCGGCCGCCGCAGAGGCCAGGGCCGCCAGGCTGCGTCGCGCCGCCTTGCGGAAGAAGGAGGAGGCTCGTCTGGCGCGTGCGCAGGAGTGCATGGAAGAGGCCAGGCGAGCCAGAGAAGAGACGGAGGGGACGGCGCGTCGGGCTAAAGAAGAGGCCCAGCTTCGTCTCCAGGGAGAAGAGGACGCCTCCGGAAGGCGCTCGAGGAGGAGGAGGCTGCCCGGGAGGCATTAGACGCGCAGGCGCTCCCCAGGTGCTTCATGTGTGGCGAGCTGGGGGTAAAGAAATCGAAACACTGCCCCAACCAAGCTTGCCTCAAGGCGAGCCGGATTTAGTCCCGGGCCAGCTGAAGAGGGCGAAGCCCCAAAGGGTTTTTTTTTTTTTTTTAATTAAAACTAAAAAAAAAACTCAGTGACTCCAATTCTTCCTGATTCCCTTTTCGAATCTCCTTCTACTAAAACCTTACCACCATACGTATAGGTACGACGAGGGCCATGGATGGCAGAGCTGCTCACAGGTCCCCTAAGCAGCGTCTGGCGGGGGGGTACCCGCGAAGCTGCTACGGCTTTATGCGAGTTACGGCAGCCATCTTCGTGTCTGTCATCGCGCCGTGAACTTCTCTCCCGTGTATCTCGAAAGTTATTGCTTTCGCGCCGCGTAGTTTTTTATACATAACCATACCGCGAGTGGAGTGGAGGCGCCTCATAGCGTGCGAATAAGGGAGAGAGCAAGAGAGGGATTACGCGTCGCGTGTGCCAAGAGCAGCACGAGTGACAGCGAGCGAGGAGCCGGCAGCCATCCTGCCTGCCTGCCGACCCGATACAGCGAGTACGAGAGAGAGAGATAGAGACATAGCGCGCAAGCGAGCGAGAGAGAGCCGAGTGTACCGGCTGCTTCTTCTTAACGTAAGTCTTATACTCTCATCTCTCGCGTTAAATGTAAAGGTTTGCACGGAAATCGCCCCGTGCAAACTTACAGTGCCGCGTACGCGCGATTGTATGTCATCCCGCCGTACTTTGAAACCGCGCGCGAGAGTAGCAGCTTCGCCGCGCGCCGTATCGTTCGCGCGTTTGAATATTAACTGTCGCGCTCTAACTAACTTATTGTTTTAACCAGCACTTGCGAGGTGCTTGTATTTACTAGTGATTTTAATATACTGTGATATCTAGTTACTCGTCGCGTTGTTCATTACAACCTGTCCTTCTCCCGGATACCGCCGACTCCGCCGGTCGTTATCGTATCTGAACGTATCGGCCGCGCGCTTTACTCGACGAGCGCGCGCTTTTCACTCAGCGATCCAATTAGTTGGCAAACGAAGTTCGCGTGCGATCTTCGCGTTGTTTTCGGGATTCCAGGAGCAGATCTCCGGGAAAGTCATTATAGTCTGACACCCGCGGCACCGTGTTTTAGGGCATCGCTGGCCTGTGGCTTTTTGGGATTTTCCCCCACTAGCCATCCCGTTACACTACGTATAATTCTCTAATATGCTAATAGTTTTGCTCAATTTTTTCATGTCTACATACACCCTTATATGCGTGGACCTCACATCCCTCGCTTGCTTGGTTTAAAAATTGTTTAAATAATTATTTTGCTTATTGTTGCACATCTACGTATAATTCTCTAATATGCGTGGACCTCGCGTCCCCCGGATACTTGGGTTTAAAAATTATTTAAATTACCATTTTGCTTAATCTTTTCATGTCTACATAACTCCCTTATATGTGTGGACCTCATATCCCCCGCTTACAACGGTTTAAAAATTGTTTAAATAATTGTCTTGCTTATTGTTGCACGTCTGCGAAATTCCCTGATATGCGTCGACCTCGCGTCTCCCCGCTACTTGGGTTTAATAATTACTTAAATAATAGTTATGCGTAATTTTTTCATGTCTACATGACACCCTTATATGCGTGGACCTCATATCCCTCGCCTGCTTGGTTTTAAAAATTATTTAAATAATCGTTTTGCTTATATATTCATGTTTACATGACTCCCTTATATGTGTGGACCTCATATCCCCCGCGTCTTCGTTTAAAAATTGTTTAAATAATTGTTTTGCTTATTGTTGCACATCTACGTATAATTCTCTAATATGCGCGGACCTCGCTTCCCCTGGCTACTTGGGAATAAAAATTGTTGAAATAATTGTCTAGGTTATGGTTGCACGTCTGCGTAATTCCCTCATATGCATGGACCTCGCGTCCCCCGGCTACTTGGGTTTAAAAATTATTTAAATAATCGTTTTGCTTAATCTTTTCATTTCTACATGACTCCCTTGTATGTGTGGACCTTATATCTCCCGTCTACTTCGGTTTAAAAATTGTTTAAATAATTGTTTTGCTTATTGTTGCACGCCTGCGTAATTCCCTCATATGCGTCGACCTTGAGTCACCCGGCTACTTGCATTTAAAAGTATTTAAACAATTGTTTTGCTTAATTTTTCATATCTGGATGACACCCTTATATGCGTGGATCTCATATCCCCCGCCTGCTTGGTTTCAAAATTAGTTAAATAATTGTTTTGCTTACATTGTCATGTTTACATGACTCCTTTATATGTGTGGACCTCATATCCCCAGCCTACTTCGGTTTAAAAACTGTTTAAATAATTCTTTTGTTCATTGCTGCACATCTTCGTATAATTCTCTAATATGCGTGGTTCTCGCGTCCCCCGGCTACTTTGGTTTAAAAATTATTTAAATAATAGTCTTGCTTACGTCTCACGTCTACGTAAATCCGGTATATGCTTGGAACACGCGTCCCCGGCTACTTTGGTTTGAAAATTGTTTAAATAAGTGTCTTTGTTGTTGTTGCACGTCTGCGTAATTCCCTCGTATGCGTGGATCTCGCGTCCCCCGGCTTCTTGGGTTTAAAAATTATTTAAATTACCATTTTGCTTAATCTTTTCATGTCTACATAACTCCCTTATATGTGTGCACCTCATATCCCCCGCTTCCATCGGTTTAAAAATTGTTTAAATAATTGTCTTGCTTATTGTTGCACGCCTGCGTAATTTCCTTATATGTGTCGACCTCGTCTCTCCCGGCTACTTGGGTTTAAAAATTATTTAAATAATAATTTTGCTTAATTTTTTCATCATTTAAAATATTACTTATGTCGACTGTAACTTACTATCAACTGATGAGAATTTTTCCATCGGTCTTACAGTCTTATAGATTAAATTAAAATAATTAATATTTATGCACCCTGAGGAGGAGCCGGAGCGGGCTCGAAACGTTGGGCTATTGGGCAATTTGGTGGTGGGTGACAGTTGGATAATCCTCTGCTAATAAAGTTTTTAGTTTCCAGTTTTTAATTAAGTTTTTATTTCAAATTCTGTGGGAGTGATCATATACAAGGCCAATTAATTATTTTGATTTAATTTATAAGACTCTAAGACCGATGGAAAAATTCTCATCAGTTAATTTTTTCATGTCTCCAGGACTCCCTTATATACGTGTACCTCATACCCCCCACCTACTTGGGTTTAACAAAAAATAAAATAATCGTTTTGCTTATTTTCTCATGTCTACATGACTCCCTTATATGTGTGTGGACCTCATATCCCTCGCCTACTTCTGTTTAAAAATTGTTTAAATAATTGTTTTGCTTATTTGTTACACATGTACGTTCTCTAATATGCGTGGCTCTCGCATCCCCCGGCTACTTGAGTTTAAGAATTATTCAAATAATAGTCTTGCTTACGTCTCACGTCTACGTAAATCAGTTTTATGCTTGGAACTCGCATCCCCGGCTACTTGGAATTAAAAATTGTTTAAATAATTGTCTTGGTTATGGTTGCACGTTCCCGCAATTCCCTCATATGCGTGGACCACGTGTCCCCCTGTTATTTGGTTTTAAAAATTATTTAAATAATCGTTTTGCTTATTTTTTCATGTCTACATGACTCCCTTATATGCGTGCCAACCTCATACCACCCGCCTACGAAAAATTGTTCAACTGGGGTATTTCCTAATATCGAAGTTTGTTTTTTTAAGCATAATTCTAACAAATTGTAGCGGAGAGCGCTCTTTTTCCGGTCTACAATTATTAAAAAATGATCATCGAAATACGATTATCGATCCTAGATTGAATTATCTTTCAATCATGTACATCGAATCGAATTTATTTTGAAAAGTAAATTTTAACTATTTAATCGATGATTTTGCATCCAAAAAGAGTCGAAAAAATTGTTCTAAAAAGCTGTAAAGAAATACGAATGAAAATATTCTTTTGCTTCCTCAATGAGGAAGCTTTGTAACGGTAAAAAAAATTTTTGAAACAAAAATGTTCAAAAACATGTTTTAAGACTTTTGGCGCTAAAATCCGTTGTTTTTGATAAAAAAAATTTTCGTGTGCGTGCGTGGGTGCGTGTGTGCGTACGTGAGTGCGTGTGTGTGGTGTGTGTGTGCGTGCGTGCGTGCGTGCGTGGGTGCGTACGTGAGTGCGTGTGTGTGGTGTGTGTGTGCGTGCATGCGTGCGTGCGTGTGTGTGTGTATGTGTTTGTGTGTGTGTGTGTGTACAGGCGATAACTTTTGAACCGATCGTCCGATTTGCATCGGAAATGGCTTATTTTCTTCGTTTCGGAGGAGAATAGAG
The DNA here is from genome assembly GCA_036365515.1 of Torymus aiolomorphi. Classification (NCBI taxonomy): domain Eukaryota; kingdom Metazoa; phylum Arthropoda; class Insecta; order Hymenoptera; family Torymidae; genus Torymus; species Torymus aiolomorphi. Next base: position 64,502,405 of record CM070877.1, read on the forward strand.
AGAGCATAACCTACTTTTTGATGTTACTGATTTTTTTTTTATAACAAAAAAACGATTTTGAATGTTTCATTTTTTTGATTTTTTAATTTGTTTCAGACAGTATTACTTAATAAACTAAATTTTTATTAAAAGGTCTTTGAATTACCTACAATTCCTTTTTTTTTAATTTAAATTATCTCTAGCCTATCATTTGTTATTAATGAAAATATGGTTTATATTTCTTTAACTCATATCTCAAAAACTTTTTCATTTTTCCACTCAAAGTTTTTACGGCTTATTACAGTTATCGAGTACAATATTGTGTTAAAATTTCATGAGGTTACGTTGAGTTGTTTCCGAGAAAAAAATTATTTTTTAAAACAATTGCGTTTTCTTTCCTTTACGATAACAGGAGTAAAAGTCAATGAATCGTTTTGAAATTTGGCAGAGAATTAGCTTTTTTATATCGAAGGATTCAGTTCTTTTCCGAAAAATATCACATATTTCTTATATTTGCATTTTTAAAAGGAATATTCGATTGATTGGCTCAAAATTTTTACCACTTATTAGACTTATCGAGTACAACATTGTGTTAAAATTTCAAGAGGTTATATTGGTCAAAATTTTTTTACTCATTCCAAATTAGCCCCAAAACACAAATATAAAGTTTTAGAGCAAAATATGCAATAGTTCTATTTAATTTGTATATCATATATAAATGAAATAATTGTTGTGTACTAGGGCAGATCTCCGAGAAAGTAATTTCAGATTTAGTCCAGCGGCAACGTGTACTAGGGCAACGATAATAAATGACTTTGAAAATATGAATTTTGTAAAAATTTCATAAAAATATTTCATAAAACTATCGATTCTTAAATAACTACCTCTCTGTTAAATTTCAAAACTATACGTTGTCTTTTGGTAAGAAGTATAACTTAGTTATTATATTTTTATGATTGCTACAATGATGGATTAACTTTAAACCACTAAGTCGAGCAGGATAGTAGTTAAATACCTGTTTCAAAACAAATATTTATTAGATTATTGCCAATACATACTTTTCTTTCTCAAACTAATGTATTTCTTTAAAATTTTTTATAGCAATAATTAATTGTTTGTATAGGATACATAAATGAAAAAACAAAAAAGATATTTTTTATATTCAGTCAAATTGTTTAACAAACAACAAAGATCCACAAAGAAAATAGTTTTATTTATTAATAAAGTTTTGTTGTGATAAATTAGTTTGAGGAAGAATCTTTCCAATGAAATGGCAGCGGTTTTATTATTCAAACGAGAATCGTTTTTTAATATTACTTTTTTACTTTGCGTTTCATTTTTTGTTAAAAAATATTTTATAGCCCATCTATTAGGAGATCCCTCCTTTATGCGGAGGCCCCAGGGCCCCCGGCCTAGGTCCGGTAGGCCCAGCCCTAAAGATGGCTGTTACGTGAGAGCCAAAATTATTAATGGCGCTCACGTAAATGCGATATTTCTTTCGATTCTTTCGGCTTATTGGCCGTCACTCTCGGGGCATCTATCATCCCCGCCACGATGGTACCTCACCTGCTCTATTACTTCGGCCTTTTACTCCCATACGTATAGGGCTATATGTATAATTCAGATAGAAAGGGAAACGGTTGTAAAGAATATTAATAATTCAAAAGAATAACAAGATTTATAGATTTAATGTTTTATTATAACCCCTATCCCAATACAGGTTTACTTACGCTATTAGCCTCTATGGTTATAAAACGCATGTGTACTTGTGCACGTATGTATGTGCACTTCCCTATAATTACCTTGCAACGAAAGACTATAACGTTATTATGCAAAATCCAACCACGGTCGCTAGTGTAACGCGGAACGCGTATTCGCGAGCAGTGAACCTACGCGTGTGATTGGCTAGTCCAATGATAGGCGTGCGCGAGCATTGCACGGGGACCCTTAGATGTGTTTTTACCGCGTGCGCAATTGCGATGTTAGACCGCGGTCTTGCATGTATGAAGTTGCGCGACTAGTGAGCTTGATGTCACGTGGGCGGAGTGTTAACCTCCCGTATAGCGCGTGTTGACGGGCTCAAGCAGACGGGAGTTCGGTTCAAGATGCCGCCGCGTGCGGACGTACTTTCGTTTCCGGAAAGAATAAAATCCCCTTAAGGGAGTATCCTCGAGCAATGAAGAACCTAGAATTATAAATATAGAGAGAGAGAGAGAAGAAGGAGGAAAAAAAAGAAGGAAATTTCATATTCATCCCAATCGAATCCTCAACTAATCGAATCAAACCTTAACCTCAAAGCTAGTCCCGCAAGGGCGGGCTAGCCGCCTGAGCAAAATGGACTCGGCCAGTAATGAGAAGACAAACAAGACAGAAAAACCTCTACGAAAAACACATAATCACAACCTTCCGCCCCCGCCTATCACCCAATTTCTAATTCCTAATGAATCAGATAAAGGTAAGAGTAATTATACTAACAGTCTAAACGAACAGAGGCACCCCTCTAAATCTCAAATCTTAGCTAGAATAAACTACTCAAAAGCTGTAAACCTACACGAAGAGAAAAATAGCAATACAAAACCAAATACAAACCAAAACCCTAATACTCTTGATAATAATCAATCCGTCAATATAAAAAAGACTCCCAACACCCCATTATCCTCAAATAAAGAAAATAATTTATCAAACTCCCTAAATAATCTCAAAACAACATTGCTCGATAGCTCTGCTCAATTAGCAATAGACAAACTACAGAGCCAAATGGACATTGAATACGAAACACAAAATAATGAAAATATTTCTACTGACCACAAAAGGAAAAGGTCAGCATCAAATCATCCATCAATGTCTCCGAATAATGGGTCTATACCTGAAAAAGTAACCAATCTCCCACCGCCAAAAAGAGCGCTAACATTCCAAAATACTGAGAATGTAAAAGTAACTGTTGGGAATTTCGAGCAGAATCAAGATAATAAGGAACCTACCACACCAATTGCCAACAATGTAAAAACCTCGGGCTCACACCCGACCGGTGATAATTCCACAGGGACACACATAACAGATGGCGCCACTATAACATGCCCACCTCCCAACTATGACATTTCCATTGCAGGTCCGTACAAAGTGTACGTTCAATGGGCTGATGCACAAGATAAAAGAATTGTTGCAATAAAAATAGCTAAGCTTCTTATTCCAAAATTCCCGGATAGGGAAACATTTACTCAAATTGAGCAACTGAGCTTCAATAAAGTTGCTGTAATTGTAAAGTATAGAAACGTAGCAAATAGCATTATTGATTTACCCGAATGGAAAGAACTAGGTCTCCGAGCCTTCATTCCGAACCATCTGCTAACAAGGCAGGGTATCATAAAAGGGATACCGACGGATATCACAGACCAAGAGCTGATTGAATTTACTGAACTCAAATCACCTTTCGGTCCTTTAGGTACAATCCTACAAATAAGGTAGATATCCTACCCACAACGACAATACAAATTACAATTAAGGGACAATTTTTACCGGCAGAGGCAAAAATTCTGAAAGTTATCCACCCAATAGAGCTATACCTTCCCCAGATAAGGCAATGCTATAGGTGCTACCGTTTCGGACACCTCAAAGTAAATTGCAAAGCTCCGAGCGAAAAATGCATACGTTGCGGGAAAACCAAGCATGAAAAAACAGAGATATGCCCACTCTCTGAAAAACAACCTTCATGTCTACATTGCCATCAAAGCCACTTGCCCATCGATAAATCATGCCCAAAAAGAATCGAAGAACAAAAGTTCAGAGATGTAGCAACAAGGCAAAACATATCAATATCAGAAGCGAAAAAGCAATTTTCTCAAAAATAATAAAAGCTTTTAATATTTTCAAAAACAGAAACATAGAAAACCAGATGGCACTAATCTCTTCACAAGAATTCTCTCAAAATTCTTACTCGGATGATTGTAATCCCACCCAAATTAACGAATCACAAACCCAGTTACCGCAGCCTATCATTCCTGACTCGCAACTTAGCGAACTAAATTAAAAAATTAAAAAAAAAAAAAAAAAATGCACCTGAGTAGTACAGCTAGGATGGTTCTGGCTCAGGATGGTTCTGGCTCAGTAACCCAACCCCCCCCTCCTCTTGCCACCTCACCAAAAACCCAACCCCCTTCCCTTGTGTTTTCTGGTTCATCCCCTCCCCTTGTGTTTTCTGGCTCACCCCCTCCCCTTTCCTCTCACCCCCTCCCCCTTGTGGTTTCTGGCTCACCCCCTCCCCTTGTGTTTTCTGGCTCATCCCCTCCCCTTGTGTTTTCTGGCTCACCCCTTCCCTTGCCTCCCCCCCCCCCCTTGTGGTTTCTGGTTCACCCCTCCCCTTGTGTTTTCTGGCTCACCCCCTGCCGTTTTACCCCTTGCGGTTTCTAGACCCCCCCCCCCCCCCCCACACCCCATGCCGACTCCGTCTTGGTAAGACCTTGTGCTAGGTAAATTATAATAATTTCTATTTTACCGACTCAGGATAATACTAAATAATTTCATTAATTTATTTAATGTTATCGACTATGGTAATATACTAAATGACAAAATAATTTTTGTATGAAATAAAAAAACTCCGGAGGGTGGATTCGAACTCACGATCTTCAGATCACTGAGCAGCCACCTTAGCCACTCGGCTATCGAGTCATATATATACTCCCATCTAAATAAGCGTCTTATAGCGCGAGCGGGCATGACGCAAACGAAGCTATAATCTCTCCCCACCCCCGTTTCTGGCTCACCCGCTCCCCTTGCGGTTTATGGCTCACGCCGGCTCCCCTGCTGGTATGACCCTGCGCTGTAGGTAAATTATTATTATTATTAATTAATACTGTTTTACCGACTCAGGATAAATGTTAACTATTAATTTATTTACTTTTTTTATCTATTATGGATAATACTAAACATTACAAAAAATAATTTTTTATATGAAAAAAAAACTCCGGAGGGTGGATTCGAACGCATGATCTCCAGATCACTGAGCATGCACCATACCCACTCGGCTATCGAGTCATATGTATACTCGTATCTAAATTTGCGTCTTATAGAGCGCGCGGGCATGATGCAAGCGAAGCTATAATCTCTCTCATGCGTTATCTATCACACCTCCTCTTTGTTCCGATATTCACACCACGCGATTCTTGGAACTCGAGAGTATTTCAATTGCGCTCTCCTTATCCACACTCTTCCGTCTTATAATATTAAGGATTATTCGTTAAACAATTCACATTCAAAAAACTATATGGAAATAATTTTTATAGTAAATTTAAAGTATTTCTTCATATTGAAAAAAACAAAAGAAATTGCATTTCAAAACTTTTAAATCATTTTTTAAAAAATCATCTTTCGATTTATCGAAATTTATCGTGTTCTCTTATGAAAAACTCTTAGAATTCCGATTTTTTTTCTAAGTGAATAAATAGATTATTAGAACTATTTACTTCAAATAAAGTGTATATTTAGCAATACAACAGTAAAATAAATATATTTAAAACTTTTTTTCTTTATAAGTGAAATCCACTAATGATGAAAAAAGGTAAAATAATAATTAACAATTCATTTTTTAAAAATATGCCTTTATTATTCATTAGATGCATTTATATGTACATGGCACCAAACGATTCACAGAATGTCGATGTTGTTGAAGCATCCATGTTTTAATCATCAATGCATTACGTGGAGAACATACATTTGATACATATATGTGATTATTGCATAACACGCTTTCCACAGGTAGCTTTCTCAACGATATATTTAAAACTTTTTATAACCCTGTTGCTCGGGCAAAGAACAGGTATTTGTCGAAAATTTTTCCGAATAATTTTTCCACTGCGACATTTTTCTATCGTTTTGTATCAGTTATTGTTGCTCAGGAGCAACGGTCGAGCTGCTTTGACCCATTATTAGTGAATGAAAGCCTCTAACGACCTCATCACGCTTATATAACCCCGACAGTCTGCTTGCGGAAGCACCGTAGCCACCTAGCGGTCAGCTATATGATTAAAAAATGTTTAAGGTGGATAGGAGCCCCACCTCGCTCCTATCCTGTGAGGTTTTACCTGTCTATCAACCCCTCCAATACCCTTAACATTTTTTTATTATTCATCAATATCTTCTCATTCCATAACGTCTTGCCACTCCATGTTGGAATCGTTGAGGTAAAACTGTTTCATACGCTTTACGTTGTAACGGGCACAACTAGTTTTGCACGCTCCATTGTGGTTAGTACATATAGTCACAGATCTTTGATGATTGAAAGATGTATAACCCATTTCGGTGATATCGGTAACTTTAAAGTTGAAACGCTCCAGCCATAACTTCTTTATCTCACTAATGACATAAATGTTTTTGGCGTCTCGCAAATGATCTTGAAGAATTTTTCCGATTTCAGTATAATCATAGTCACCACCATTCCACGATAGTCCATGATAGCAAAGTTCTAGCCACAACTTTTCACGTTTATACTTGTCTGTTAGTCTTCGTCAGGGAAATGGTGGCTTGAATAGGAGCACAACTGGTTCATCGTCATCGTTGAGAGATACTGTAGCCAGCTCTTTTAGAACGTAATCATTGCCTGGTTTTTTAATGCCCTGCATACCCACTGCGTAGTCCATGACGAATGATACGGAGCTGAAAGATTCTTTGCCTTTATGCGCTCTCACAGCTATTGAATATATCCCCACTCCTTAAAGTTTCTGCACAACTTCACTTACGGGACTGTATTGAACTATGCGATCATGCAAGATCAAGCAGTAGGCTGAAGTTCCAGCGGGAAAATTTTCCTTTACTTCAAATTCCAGACGAATGTCTACAGGGGCGCTCTTTAAGGACTCGTTTTGTTTTGAGCAATCTATCACTATCAGCGGTATGTAAGTGAGATATTCCGACTTTTTCAACATAGGTTCTGGATCATTGCCATAGTAAGAGTTTTGAAAATTAGCGTACATATCGTAGAGCATGGCAAATTGATTACGATTCACATCCAGATTAAGATTACCATACGGATATGACTGAGAATTGAGAAAGAGTTTTACATTTGCAAGATTGCAGTGATCAAATTGCCTAGCGTTTGCTGCCTTCTGATCTTTTCGAGTAGTTTGAAAACCTAGCGTGGTTTCTCAAGTTGATTTGATGTTTTAACAGTCCACACCTGTCTCGATGCAATCGGAAGTAGTGGATACTCATACAATTCCCAAGTGCGAAAACTCATGACAATAGGACGATCTTTTCCTACAAAATCTAGTAGACGAATTTTGATAGAGTTTGATGCAAATACGTATGGCATAAGCCATTCGATTCTAGTTAATTCAATTTTAAAGTCCTCATAAACATCTTGTTCGGCTGCTCGTGTAGCTGTTTGTACAACAGCCTTCAAGTCGTTTCTTGATCTCATGAGAACGAGTGCATGCTTTGGGTTAACTACAATTTTACGATAGTCCTCTGCGAAGCCAAAAATTAGGCTCAATGGAATCGATGCATTGAAGTAACCAGCATTATCAACAATATTCTGTCTTTCTTCTACATCGATCCATCCAGCATTTTCAATGATGAAACTCTGAGTGGGATTGTGTGATATCCAACCTTTCATGAGAGTGGTTAAGCCAACATTTTTGCACTTGTCTATCTCAATGGCATTCAACTCATATCTGATTTCTTCAAACAAGTGACAAATGGCATTATTCACAAGTTTTGTATTTTCAGTGGGAGTATTATTAGTTATAACCAATCGTCCGCGGATATGTAGAGCACTGCGAGAAGGTAAGAGACATAAATCTTGATGTTGAATAGATATGCGAATTTCATCGCTGTTGTTGAATGATGCTGTATACGGCTGGTGAGCGTGAACCTCGTAGTGCGCTACGGATTCATCGAAAGTTACAGGTGTTTATATGCTTAGAATTTCTTCCATTTTGTTGAAAGCAGCAAAAGATGATACAAGTTATCTTCCACCAAGTACTACTTTTAATCCTAGACTTTTTAGTATTTGTATGCTCTGACGTGTTAGCACCTTCACAGTTGGTTGATGACTGATGCGGGGCGGGCATATTTCTCTGTTTATATAGTTTTTGTTATAAACGATTCCCATTGGTCGAATATGCAATCTTATAGTTATAACTTCTCCGCGGAAATTTACTAAATCTCCGTCTTGATCGGTGATGTGTACTTGTAAATGATCTATACGCCTTACGGTAATCGGAAGGTAAATGATGTGTGAGGGAACTTCGATGGTTTTATACCCTGGAGGTACTGCAGGAAAAAACTCGTGTATCGTGTGTACTTTTTTATCGTTTATGTATGCTCCCGAAGTGATATTACACTCGACTCTCAAAGCGTTGATTTTGAGAATTGTAACAGGTAAGTCAGAATTATGAACAACGTTCGGTTCGAGAACACGTCTGGTGAAGCCCAGTAGACGACCAAGAGAATTTTCAGGTCGAAAATCTATAGGTAGGCTACACTTGGTTGTACAACGAAGAGTATTATTATTTGGCTTTAAATTGAAAGTAATATCGTTGTGGGCTAATTTTTTACGAAGGAATTTGTCAATATCCTCAATTTCGTAACTCCCTACTGGTAAAGTTAAAACGTTTCCTCCTACGTAAAACTTATTATTATTACTGTCTATATTGGGGATTGAATTGAACGTTAAAAGTTCTACAAGCCCTAAAGCGAAAGCGTTAGAGTCAATGAATCTTCCATGACAGCTTAAAACAGAATGACACAATATTTTCCCTACCTCTCCTTATATAGCCCCGCACAAGAATTTTAGACAGAGGTGACCACAATTGAATGTGTCAAAATCTTGATATCTTTCATGATTATATTTAACTTCGTTAACCGCTAGATATAATATTAACTCTAACGGAGGTCTGAGATCACCAAAACTATCGAAATATACAACATTTTTACCTCTTTTTCTGTATGCAACCCAGTGTGTTCCAAGGCCGCTAGCATCATCTAGATTAACTATAGCTGATTCACAATAGTGCGGTCCAGAAGCCGGCAATGTATTTCTCATAAATACTCCCCGAAAATTTGAGATTTCAAAGAGTTTTGCATATTTTAATATATCGGCATCGGTAAGTGCTCGATGAGGTAATCTCATGAACTTTTTTTTTTTTTAAATGAAGACCTAATCCAACTTTATGAGGTTTAAGATACAAGCCATTGCCCAACGCTACACTTTCCATAGTTTTATTATGTCTTTTATTTTCTTCCAACTGCCGCTTAGCAGCTTTGTATCGTTTACGGCTTTTACTATTCCAGCAGCACCACCAGCTAGAGCGCCAGTTGCACTCAAACCTGTAAATAGAGGTATGAGAAATGGCAATACTCCTCCTGTTTTCACGAGAACTGGTAAAATACGTGGAATTTTAATATTCTTTTTTCCTCCAGCTTCTTTAACAGCGCTTCGAGCTTTTTTCAAAGCTGATCGTATGATTGTTTGAGCACAGTTACTTGGCGTTGATTCAAAGGGATCAGCTTTGATAATATTTTTCAAGGAAACTTGGTTTCTCTTCTTAGTTTTTTTTCTCAAACCCATTCCCAATTTTTTAGCGCTATTTTGCTTTCTCTTTTTACTTCTCTTATTCAAACCCATGCCAAATCTAGATTTTAATTTCATAGTATTAGTTATAGCGTATGCAGACGCTTTTTCGCCAAAACTAGCATCTTTTGATTTAACACGATTCCAAGCTCTATCAGCTAAAATTGTATCTGCTTCGTTCCTCGCCTGAACGTTTTCACAATTTTGAGAGTAAGCTATATCGTGCTCTTTGCAAGCAGCGTCGAGTGGATTAATTCCAACATCTCCTCTAGCTAAACGCTTTGCCAACTTTGTTCCTGGACCGCAGTATTGATAACCAGGTATATGAAGCTCAAACGGAAGTTTATTGATAATTTTATTAACTAAACCGTGTCCGCGTTTGTGAATGATCATTACTCTTCGAAAGCCAACGGGCAACTGATGATGCGAACTATATAAGACCACTATTTATACTCGCAGCAATTAGTCGTGATTTGGTTGTCATAGAGTAAAGATCATGGACTTCAAAGAGCAACTGGTAAAGCTACCAATAGAAAATTTTGACGCAGTCGTAGAACATGATAAAAGAGCAAAGCGACACGGCGATCTACTTCTTGATAGTATACGAGCCGTCTTCTGCGGCCCGTCAAACTGTGGAAAAACCAATAGGTTACTTGCTCTCATAACACGTCCAAATGGCGTTAGATTTGAAAACGTATACGTCTATTCAAAGTCTTTAAATCAGCCAAAATATAAACTTTTAAATGAAATTTTAGAACCTGTAGAAGGTGTACAATATTTTTCGTTCAGCGAGCACGATGCAGTTGTCGACCCTGATCATGCACTTCCAAACTCTATCATGATATTTGACGATATTGCTTGTGAGAAACAAGATAATGTTAGAGCCTTTTTCTGCATGGGCAGACATAAAAAGGTTGACTGTTTTTATCTATGTCAAACTTATGCTCATGTTCCCAAACATCTTGTCAGAGATAATGTAAACTTACTTGCTATTTTTAGACAAGATGAAGTAAATCTAAAGCATATCTACAACGATCATGTGAATACCGATATGACTTATGTACAGTTTAAAAAATTATGCTCTAAGTGTTGGAGAGATGATAAGCATGGTTTTCTAGTCATCGATAAAGATAAAGGAATAAATGATGGTAGATTTCGCAAGGGCTTCGACAATTTTGCTATAAATATAGTATGTACGTAGGTGATAATCAACAGTTTCTGACTGAACGTTGAGACGATAACATGGCTTACTTTCAACGAGAATAGAACGTGCTTCGTCAACTTGTTAAAGCACGAGATGCGTTAAACGCAAATATAGAATATTAAAACTTGGAAAGAAAATGCCGAAAAGATTTTAAGCGAAACTTTCAAACCAATAGTTGATCCTCTTCAAAAACTTGTAGCTCAGAAAAATATTGAACAAAGTAGTGTCGATGATAACATCATCGAACAAAGTAGCGTCAAACAAAATGACAGTTTTGACAGTGATTTCAATGATACGTTACAGAATGTCCACGAGACATCTTTCGAAACAGCAGGTAGCGATATTGAAGATGACTCTGATTTGTACATCAAGGCCCTTAAGCTTAATCAGTCCCAGTATATTGACAAAATTTATGGAGTTCGAAATGAAAATAGTGAATTTTTTATTGGTAATTTACCGATTAGCTTTAATAGTAATAAAATTGAAGTTAATGGAGTAGGATACCCGAAAACTACAGGATTACTCGAATTACGCATAGCGAAACAACCAAATAAAAATAACATAAGTCCCGATGATTTAAAAAATTATTACAAAATATTAAAACTATCGTCTGCTCATAAAAAGCGACATGATAAGAACGAAAGGATTCGTATTCATAATAGTAATAAATCCAATAATATTATTGCTCCAATGTTCAATATTACCTCGAGAGAAACTACTGCACAAGCGATTAAAAGTAGTTCATTACCTCGTTATAAAATTGCAAAAATGCAACTACTGAAGAACTTATTAAAGGTGGCTCATTACCTCGTTATAAAATTGCAAAAAAGTGTACTGCTTTAGACTATGTCTACTGGGACGATCCAAACGAGCTCGTTGACTTCAATTACTAGTAGCTGAAAGATCTGCCGGATATCCAAGTCACGTAAACGAGATACACTCTATAATCGAGGAATTGCGTGAAGCGGGCTATATATATTAAGTGCACATGAATATATGATTCATTCTTAAAATGAGCGTTGACGTGTTTGGACGTAACCTTGAAAACTCAAAGGTAGTCGAGGACCACCTGGCGTTGGCTTTAAATCACGACTGACGGCCACTACGACATAGAAAATAAAAAATTATGCAATGTTGCCGATCCTCAGCAACCGAGCGATGTTGTAAATTTAGAAACTCTACAAAAGATCATTCAAATAGAAATTCGAGGAATGATTGACATAACTACGAGACTTAGAACTAGTCTGGATGATTTGGATATAATAGTTGATAATCACAGAAATGGCCTTGATGTTCAGATATCTCTAATAAAAGCTGACATTTTGGCTATAAAAGAGGCTATGGCACAAATATTCAATCAGTAATTCCACAAACATGGAACATGAAAGACTAGTTGAAGAACTACATAAACCTGCAAGGCGTAACTATTCACGTCGAAACTTTGACGTGCGTGGTTTGGATGAAACTTGGCAAGCAGATCTCGTCGAAATGATTCCATATGCTCGCGACAATAAGGGTTATAGATATCTGCTCACTATAATCGACGTTTTCTCCAAATATGCATGGGCTGTTCCTGTAAAGAGAAAAACGGGCAAAGATATCTCAGAAGCTATGAAATCTGTATTGGTTAAAGGTAGAGTACCGAAAAATCTCCAGACCGACAGAGGCAAAGAATTCTACAATGCAAATTTTCAAAAACTCATGAGTAGATATAAAATTAAATTGTACTTAACCTATAGCAATCTAAAAGCAGCTATATGTGAACGTTTCAATCGTACGCTGAAAAATGCAATGTGGAAAAAATTTAGTTTGCGAGGCAACTACAAGTGGCTTGATATTCTGCATGATTTACTCATAGCATATAACAATCGCAAACATCGTACTATTGGTGCGAAACCTAAAGATATAACCACCAGCAATGAAGCAGCTATATTGTTGAAATTTACTCATAAATTAAGTAAGAAGATTAGGCCAAAATTTAATGTTGGTGATAAAGTACGAGTGAGTAAGGCTAAAGCAGTATTTGAGAAAGGATATACTCCCAATTGGTCAACGGAGATATTTACTATTGCACGTATAGCGGCTACAAGTCCCACAACGTATCATCTGCAGGATTATCCAAATCAGTCCGTCTCAGGTGGCTTCTATGAGCAAGAACTGCTGAAAGCCAAGTATCCAGATATTTATCTCATAGAAAAAATTATTAAGAAGAAAGGAAGAAAAATTTTTGTAAAATGGCTTGGATTCGACGATTCTCATAACAGTTGGATTGATAAAAATGACATGTAAATTAATTTTTTTGTATCATGCATATATATCAAATAAATAGACACTATTTGAGAGAAAATTTTTTTTATTAATATAAAAACAACCTTATAAACTATGTATATACATTATTTGCCAGCAAATTGAACATTGGTCTCATTATAGGTTATAAAGAGTTCATATTTATTAGCAGCATCTTGCAAAGTGAAGAAGAACTCCTCATTTTCTTGCAACGCTTTACACACTCGGTTCGGCAGGAAAATCTGGAATTCATCATCCAGCACTGCTATGATCTTCATGTCATATTTCGTTGACACCTCCTTGAATCGAGTGATCATGAAGTTATGGCTAGTAGGCAACTCACTGACTTTCTTTGTGGGGAGATTAACTCCGCAAGCAATGGTATTCAACTTAGAGAGATCCATCTGTAACAGAGAGAGAGAGAGAGAGAGAGAGAGAGAGAGAGAGAGAGAGAGAGAGAGAGAGAGAGGGAGAGAGAGAGAGAGAGAGAGAGAGAGAGAGAGAGAGAGAGAAATTTATCAATTGATATATTTTATTGATATTTTAAAAAATACATAATACTAACGTTTATGTAAGTTCAAGTTTTTAACTTCTTGCTCTGTACGTCGTCCAATGATATTGCAACTCTCTTTACTGCTTGTTGCTTGAACGATTGGTGACTGCTGGACTGCTGCTGCGGAATGAGCTCCTGGTTCTGAAGCTGCTGCTCATATAGCGATGGTTGCGGCTGCGGCGGCTCGAGCGCTCCTTGCGGTTCCCCCACTCCTTGCGGTCCCCCCACTCCTTGTGGTTCCCCCACTCCTTGTGGTCCCCCCACTCCTTGTGATTCGTCCACTCCTTGCGGTTCCCCCACTCCAGCATTATCTTCCAGCTCTCTCACCATGTAGTGACCCCATGGTAGGGTGTCCGTTTGGCCTTGCAACAGATGGCGCTTATCATCACATGCACTTAGAGCTACCTTCATTTCTCTCTCCGTGTGTAGCACATGACGGCGAGGCCTGATGGTATGTTGCTCTCGTCTGATTGTCACCTTTTCGTGTAGACATTTGATATAGTCATCGAAAGTGATGTTGTTCTTGACTATGAAGGTTTTCACACCCTTCGCCTTCTTTATGGGCTTTTGATTTTGAAGCCTTATGCTGTACATTTTACTCCGTAGTCCGGCATATTCTAGCATTATTTCACCATTACACTCATCCTTCATCAAACCATCGATTTTCTTATTGACACGAGGCATATTGAATGGATTGTTTGCTGCGTAATCAGATGTGTCGAACTCGTGGATGTCATCACGTATGATATATATGTTAGTGTTTGTCACTTCATACACGAGACTGTCAGTATCAGTGTAGAGGAGTTTACAATTGACACAATTTCTCATGTATTGATAATGAAATCGATATACGAGAGTTTTGGACAAGTCCAAAACTGTTAGTCCAACGTATATCGGCTTCCTAATGAAGATTTCACTGCGCAACATTTGCACTGCTACGAGATTCTCCTCGAAGATTGTGCAACTGTGGAAGTTCGGCTTAGCGATAAGAGCCTCAGGGCCATAGCGTCCAGTCCATTTATTTACAAGCTTGACATCGACGTGTTTGCGCTCCTTCTCCATTGTTTTTCCATAGACTGCGTTATTGAATAGCTTGAATAGCATCTTCTCGAACTCATTTTTAGCGTTCTTTCGCTTCTCACTGTTTAAGTCTATGTACTTCTTCAGCCATCGACTTTGGTTGAATTGCAAAGCGCGATGAATTTTTCGGAGAATCAGTCCATTCTCCAACGCTTGCTTGAGAGCTCGGTGATGAAGAACATAGCGCTCTTTGTCATGCAGAGTTGTCATCAGCTTATTTTGCTTTGAGCCTGGAGGTGCCCTGTGCTCAGCGCAAAAGGGAAGATCCTTATGCTCATCATGAAGGATCTCTGGATACTCCAAGTCAACTTCGAGGATGAATCCATAGGGATGATCGTCGGGGATATTGAAAAAATCATGCTGCCCTATTTTATCTACCCACTTGAAGCCACCTGAGGGCAGGGGCTCTGTCATTGCCCATCCATACAAATTGTTGACGTCGAAGTATATGAGATACTTGTCATCCTTATCAGGCTTGTACTGCTCTCCCATGTAGGCATTATTCGCTTTGGCATAGCGATTGCAGCACTGATTTATACCTCCACGTATACCTCGCTCGACAAACATCAGCATATCTATGTCAGTCAGAATCTCCAGTTTCACCTATAATAATGATAATAATTTAATATTTGTAAGTACATACTTCAATTAATATGTATTACCTGTGTATATTTGAGCATGGCATCCCAGCTCAAGCCGGGTGTTGTGTAATAATGAGCAGTGTCCAAGCCATAAGCCTCGAGACAGTTGCTCCTGAAATTCTCAAAGACTTCAGTGAGAAGCAGAACATCAGTCTTCAGATACAAATTGGAGTATTTTTCGAGAGTCTGAATGTTGAACGCTTGCCAGACAGTCTTGGCGTGCTCATACTCTTCATCAGTGATGTGAGCCTCGTACAGGCTGCTGTAGAAGTCATTTTGTGACGGAAGATTCGTCTCCTTCAGCTTATCATATGAGGAGCAGTAGTCATAGGGATAAACTCCCTTCCTTTTCAATAGAGCTATTTGTTCGGTCGTATATTTGTCATCTTGTTTGAAGACTCGTTCGAGGAGGTCAAGTCGCTCCAAGTAGGATGATAGCTTGTCCAATGAAGAAACCATAAATCTGAATGAGTCTATGAATCGCAATATTATGTTCGTGCCTTCAACATATTTGCTGAAGGATATGTATTTCTCCTTCGTCAGTGGCAGTAGACTAACTCTTTCGGGGAAGTAAGTTGCAATCTCTCGGATGAATAGATGTGAATCATAACCGCTGAGATTGTGAAAAATCACGGGTATCATCCTCGAATCATGATAATTTATATTGCATGAGTTGTGTGCTAGACCTCAATACCTAAAAAAATTAATCAAGTTAAAATATATGACTATAAATAAAAGACAAATATACTTACACAGCAGTGAGATGACAGTGATCTCGAACCTTTTTGTCAGCTCCTTTGAAGGGTATGCGGCAAATATGGCAAATTTTAGCTCTTGCAAACTCAGCCTCTTCTGCAGATGTTAAATCTCTCATTGGTCGTGGATTCTCATACAGAGCATGTAGATGTAAAGCAAGGTCTTTGAGCTTCCTCACAAACCACTTAGCTGGAGTCTCATCTTGCTCGCTATCTTGTCTGTAGCATTTGTACTCTGATTGAGCATCATCGTAACTACATTTCACGAAGAAGCCGATACTGAACGCCTCGTGCTGTTGATAGGCTCTCTCATTGTCCTTCACTGGTTGCAGTAAACACTCAAAGTCGCATACACTACATATGGCACTCTATTTGTGTTGGTATGGTTTTTAAACTCCATTACACTGTCCTTTTTGTTAGTGGGAAGTATAATTTTGCAATGGTTCATTTTTTCACAGTCGATTGTATGCATTGCAAGTTTTTCAGACGTGCGAAAATAATAAAGACAATGATCACATATAAATGTTTTATTTTGGCGAGTAGTTAATTGACTTCTCACCAACCGTGACAAATCTTTAATCCACACAAAATGGAAGCTATGTGGAAAGTCATCAAAATCATTAACATGTACACTTTCTTCTTCTTCATCCTCATCTACATAGTAACTCTCCACAAGAAGCAGATTCACATATTTCTCCTTCTTCAGTGCAGTCACATGTCGTGGTAGAACAGTATAGACTTCACTCTTCTTCTTCTTCAAGAAGTACACATTCACTGATATATCGTTCTGCTTCTCACACTTAACCACTTGTCGAGGGTCCACGGGAAATGTAATAGCTTTGAAATTATATTCATCAGCATATTGTATGTAAGCTGATAATCGATCCATGTTCTGTGTAACAGGATGTAGTGCAGACAATATGGCCCATTTGAAGCACTGATCATCATTGTTTTTTACATTAACACAAGCTTTCTTCCTTTTGATGAAATTGGGCAGTTCTATGTAAGAACTTCCTCTCATAGGACTAAACTTGTTGATATTAATGGATAAATTTAGAATAGAACGTAACGACCAGCCTGAGTCTCGCTCTTGAAACTCCTCCATCGCAGCATCAATGGGTTGAATAACATTTGTGATAAACCACTCATTCAGGTCTGTTGTGGAGTATATTGAAGCTGTTTTTGTATTAAAATATTTAATATCCACAGTCTCCTGATCATCATTGATAATCATGTACTCTGCTGCCAGTATAGCATTCACATTCACTGAGGTATGCACTTCAACAGCCCGTTGCACCTGTATGATAAATTGTTCACGAGCATCTTCCATGAAGTGTAAAAAATCCAAATGCCGGTGATTTTTAATTATACCAGTCCTGATCCTATAATAAAGATATATTTTTTTAAAATGAATTGTTAATTATTATTTTACCTTTTTTCATCTAAATTCGATTTAGAATTATTTTTTACTAAAGATTAAATGGCTTCTTTATTTAATATACTTGAAAATTATATATAGTTGTTTACATATATCTTCACGCATAATTTTTAAAATTATTTTTTACGAAAGATTAAATGGCTTCTTTATTGAATGTATTTGAAAATTATATATAGTTGTTTACATCTATCTTCACGCATAATTTTTAAAATTATTTTTTACGAAATATTAAATGGCTTCTTTATTGAATGTATTTGAAAATTATATATAGTTATTTACACACATACATCTTCACGCATAACTTTTAGAATAATTTTTTACTAAAGATTAAATGGCTTCTTTATCTAATATACTTGAAAATTATATATAGTTGGTTTACATACATCTTCACACATAATTATAGCTAGAGTATGTATGTGGAATCAACGCGTTTTTCATTAATACAGCGAGAGTATATGTTAGAGAGAAAACTAATCTTGCACACTCTAGTAGTATACTTACCGACGCGAGTCACATTACGTGAAACGTCACTGCGGAAGAGAGAGAGAGAGAGAGTGAGAGAGAGTGAGAGAGAGAGAGAGAGAGAGAGAGAGAGAGAGAGAGAGAGAGAGAGAGAGAGAGAGAGCGAGAGCTAAAGAGAGAAAGAGAGAGAGAGAGAGAGAGAGAGAGAGAGAGAGAGAGAGAGAGAGAGAGAGAGAGAGAGAGAGAGAGAGAGAGAGAGAGAGAGAGAGAGAGAGAGAGAGAGAGAGAGAGAGAGAGAGAGAGAGAGAGAGATTGTGGTTGATAAATACTTTTTTTATATTTTTTATACATATTTTTTTAAAATATCTTATATATTATTATATTTATTATAATAATATTTTTCTTTTATATTTTTTTTTACATAATTTTAAAATATTTTGTATATTATTATAATGATATTTTTTCTTTTATATTTATTACATTTTCTAAAGGAATGATGGGAGAAGGTTTTATTTCATAAACCAATTTTCGTAACTCGGTAAGGGGCTGCTTGGTTTATCCTCGAAAGTGAGACGTCGTCTCACCAAGTCCCTTCTTTGTAGAGGGATGCGTGTGGGTCTCCTTCGGACTTCCTCCTTGACTTTATTGGTATGTTCAACTATGTGGAGACGTTGCCTCACACGTTCTTCCAGTATCACTGGCTGGTGCCTCGTACGTGGTGTTTCCACCAGACTGCTCATCCTCTTTCGCTGTGTTTTGAATGTATTGTCTTTTGGTTGTTGTTGTTTTGGTGGTGGCAAAGCATGTCTACGCCGATTGGCGATCCGCCGTTGTTGTTTTGAGCGACGTCTCTTCCGCCCCATCATGTTAGAGTGTAGTACTTACAGAGTGCAGTGCTTGCATGCAGAATCATATCATGCAAGAGTAAGATGGTACGAGCGACTGACATTTCACATATAAGCCGTGCAGAGCTACCGAGAGATTAAATGAAAACCGATAGGTGATATAGTGAGAAAGAGCGAGAGAGAGTATAAGTATATTTTGAATCATATAGGTGAACTGCTATACTGAGAGTATTATTTTTTCAAACCGTAGAATATAATTTGTCAGTCATTATTTTATTTTATATATCGTTTTTATATTTTTGTTATATTTATTATTATAACTATATATATATATATATATATATATATATATATATATATATATATATATATATATATATATATATATATATATATATATATATATATATATATATATATATATATATATATATATATATATATATATATATATATATATATATATATATATATATATATATATATATATATATATAGTTATAATAATAAATATATATATATATATATATAGTTATAATAATATATATATATATATATATATATATATTTCTTTTACCAGATTTATGGAGCCCTTTTATACACATGACCATATTTATGGAGCCCGTTTTCTTTTATGGAGCCCGGGTCCCATAAAATATTCTTATACGGCGTTTATGGAGCCCGATCTAGAGTTTCTATACCCAGTGAGGGATTATTTCTTTAGTCACTTGTATACGGGAACTCTGGGCGTAGGTACTAATATACAGGGATGGGCTCCATAAAGGGGTTAAGTGATAATTATATATATATATATATTTTTTTTCTGTTCACCGCTATGTTTCAGGACTTTTCATTGGTTTACCGCTATGTTTCAGGACATTTGCATGTTTTCAGGACTGTACTGAATTACGAATATGTTTACCGCTACCTTTCAGGACATTTTTGTATTATTCAGGACATTTAGGGTTTCTTTCACAACGTTTTTTTCCGTAAAATTTTTCCGAAATCAACGTAAAATACTGCGGAACTGAAAGGGGGCGCCGCAGGCGTCGTGGTGTTAGTCAACACCCTGAGGGATATTATTTCTTTAGTCACTTATATACTGTTTAACGTTTTATACCTACTTCTATTGCAGAAAACCTGTAGGTGTCCTGGAAGGTAGCGGTGTACTAAGTTATATATATATATAGTTGTATAACGTTAGTTCCCAGGACCCCATGTTACTGTATACCTATACGTGACTAAAGAAATAATGTCTCTTATGGGGGCCGATGTCCTCAAAACTGACGTTAAACATATGTAGATTCAGGGACTGTCCCCAAAACTAACAAATGTCCCCGAAACCAACGTTAAACATCTGGAATGTCCTGGAAACTAACATAAAACATATATATATATATATATATATATATATATATATATATATATATATATATATATATATATGTATATATACTTATTATTGTATAAGTATATTTATTATTATATAACTATATTTGGTATATTTTATTATTATATAACTATATTTGGTATATTTTATTATTATATATATTATTTTTTACATAATATATTTTGTTTATATTTTTTTCTGCTATAGCTATATTATTTTTTTAACCGTTGCGGATATCATGGCTGAAAAGCCAGAAGCACGGCGCAATGATTACAAAAATGTAATATAGCTTTTATATTTTGTTCTGCTATAGCTATATTATTTTTGTAACCGTTGCGGGTATCGTGGCTGCAAAGCCAGAAACATAGCGCAATGATTACAAAAAGCTAAAATAGCTTTATAAGGAGAAAAAGTAAAATAAATATTGTTCCCTATGTTGTTGCATATACTTGGCTACATTGCGGATATCATGGCTGAAAATCCAAAAGCACGACGCAATGAATCGAAAAGCTAATGCAACCAGTAGGTAATTCGCGGTATTGTCAAATCAACTGCTCCTCGAGACGCATTCGCTCATATAGTTGATAATCTTGTGAACTGTATCGCGAGAGCTTCACGTATTTATGTGTGCGCGTGGAGCTGCTCTGCTCCAATGCAAATTTACCACCGCTCTGCACCCGTCTCTCTCTCTCTCTCTGAGATCCGCGCTCTGTACGTATAAGCCGCGTACGCGCTTCTTTGTCTCAGGTATACTTGCGATGGCATACGATGCAGACGAGACACTTTTTGATATGAGCGGCTTTGAAGGGGTTCTCGCGGGGATGGAAAGTGGGGGATTGCTCCCATGGACTGCCGAGGATGAGGCAATGCTAGAGTGGATGCTAAACGTTGTTAGTGATAACTACGGAATTCTTTCGGGGTTGATGTCGCCGCCAAGGGCATCATCTTCGCCACATCCATCACCGCAGCGTTCATCAACAGGTTACACACAATTGCGACTGCTATATGAGGCAATGGAGTTCTCACCCCTTTCTGCAGAACCATCGCCGCCTGTTCTACGGGAGTCACCTCTAATGTTCTCATCACTCTCTTTGCTCGATTCGCCGCCCATGCTCGATTTACCGCTGTTTTCATCATTACCCTCTTTGCCCGAGTCACCGCTGATACCTACAGCAGAACCATCTATGCTACCTACTAATACAATCATAGCTGATTCAGAGGAAGACGAGTTTATTCAGCTCGGCTCGTCACCTTTATGTATCTCCGTCTCTTCCAAGTCTCAGGAGAGGGAGGAGGAGGAGGATGCCAACGACGAGGACTGTCGAATAATATATGAGAAGCGACCACGCGAAGATGATGACAGTGATGATGAACCACCTAGAGCTCGCCGCCGTTTATCTCGTACTACGATATAATATGTATAAATATCCATTTTGTATATTTAAAAAAATATATCGTATATTATTATTTTTTATATTTTTGTGAATAAATATATACATCAAGTCTTCTTGTCTTGAGGAATCTATATCGGAGTTCATATTAAAATATATAATACAAAAAAAAAAGTTTGCGTAACTCATTTTTTAGTTCTGTTAAAAAATAAAAGCAACATAATACCATTTTACAAGTATATCGAAAAAAATATTTTTTATAATATAAATAACGAACGTATTTGGATTAATCCTATCAAAATTACATTAAATTTTAAATATATCACTTTAACAATTTAACCTTTAGAGGACGGGGATTTGGGTTTACTGTTTTCTCTCACTTTTCTATAGAAATCGAGTTTTTGTGATGTCTCACATCTCAAAACTAACACATGTAAAGGGTCGATCATGGGCATGGCCCGTATAGGGGCCATCCCGTCCTCTAAAGGTTAACTACATTTTTTTTAATACACACACACACACACACACACACACACACACACACACACACACACACACACACACACACACACACACACACACACACACACACACACACACACACACACACACACACACACACACACACACACACACACACACACACACACACACACACACACACACACACACACACACACACACCTCAACTCTTCATTAAAAAATAATTTATTCATCTCGAGTTATAACATAAAAAATTATTCGTAATTCCGACACACTCGCGCTATCAGTCGATATTGTGTGGGGGAGACTTCGTTTGCGTCATGTCCGCGCATGCTATAAGACGTACATTTAGATACCACTATACATATGACTCGATAGCCGAGTGGCTAAGGTAGCTGCTCAGTGATCTGAAGATCGCGCGTTCGAATCCACTCTCCGGAGTTTTTTTTATTTCATAAAAAAATTATTTTGTCATTTAGTATATTACCATAGTCGATAACATTAAATAAATTAATGAAATTATTTAGTATTATCCTGAGTCGGTAAAATAGAAATTATTATAATTTACCTAGCACAGGGTCTTACCAAGAGGGAGTCTGCCGGGGGGGGGGGTCTACAAAACCGCAAGGGGTAAAACGGCATGGGGGGTGAGCCAGAAAACACAAGGGGAGGGGGGGAGCCAGAAGCCACAAGGGGGAGGGAGTGAGAGGCAAGGGGAGGGGGTGAGCCAGAAAACACAAGGGGAGGGGGTGAACCAGAAACCACAAGGGGGATGGGGTGAGAGACAAGGAGAGGGGGTGAGTCAGAAAACACAAGGGGAGGGGATGAGTCAGAAACCACAAGGGGAGGGGGTTGGGTTATTGGTGAGGGGGCAAGGGGAGGGAGGGGTGTTGGGTTACTGAGCCAGAACCATCCTGAGCCAGAACCATCCTAGCTGTACTACTCACCTGCTTTACTTCTAATTATGGATAATCAACGAAATAAAAATCAAACTAAAAATAACAATAAAATTAACGAAAGTTTAAAAATTCTGCAATGGAATTGCCATTCCCTACTCAATAAACTAGACAGTCTAAAGTCAATCGCAGACGAATATGACATAATTATTCTTTCGGAAACTTGGCTTTCTCAGAGAAAAAAATACAAATAACAAATTTTAACATAGTACGAAAAGACAGACTAAACAACTACCAAAATGACAATGATCACCATGGTGGGGTCTGCATTCTGATAAAATGCAACCTTAGATATGAAGAACTTAATTCAATATACAGCACAGCTAAACATCTCGAAACTGTAGCTATAACAGTTAACTTAGAAAATGATGAAAAAATGTTAATTTGCTCTGTTTACAGAGTTCCTGGTCAAATCACCACTCTAGATGATTAGAATAAATTTCTAACCTCTACCCAACAATTTAAATTTAAAGTAATTGGCGGTGACTTTAATTCCTACAACAGAATGTGGGGATCAGATCACAACTGTCGAACTAGTAATAACCTAATTGAAGCTGTCGAAGGTAAAGACCTAATAATCTTGAACGACGGCTCTATGACCTACTCAAAAATGACAGAAGACGCTATCTCCTTCTCAGCAATAGATTTAACAATAATATTCTCCAACCTTTATTTACTATCTTCATGGAACGTTAAAGATGAAATGATGTGCAGTGACCATTATCAAATCGAAATTAAAATTAACAAAAATATAAAACCAAGTCCTTCCTCATCCACCCATAAACTGAACACAAAAACCATCAAATGGGATCATTTCACTATGCTGGTTGAAAACGAAACAGACAAACACTATCCAGAAAACAAAATTAATGAGTTTATACAAAAACCTCTTATCGACAAATATAACTTTATAACAAATACTATGCTGGATGCTATAGATCTTCTAAAAAATAAAAAAAATAATATAAAGAAAAAAACGAAAATAATATCGACCATACCCAAAACGAGACTCAACAATTACAAAATAGTGCTAACTATCTACCCAATATTAACGATAGGTCCCTGTTTGTAAAAAAAAAACTAAAAACTAACTTCAAAACACTGCCAACAAAATCTCCATGGTGGAACGATGAGTCAAATGAAATCAACATAAAAAGACGAAATTTGGAGAAAAACCTTAAACTGAATCCATCAATTGACACTTTAAAAGAACTAAAAGAGTACGAAAAATATTCCAATAAAAGGCTGAAAGAAATAAAATTTGAAAATTTCAAGAAATATACTGAAACTAATTTGTCCAGAGAATCCGACACCTCAGTCATATGGAATACCATACACAAATTTAACAATAAAAAGCATAACACCTTTCTACAATCCAGTCTACAAACTCTAAACAACATGCAAAATTTCATAGTAGAGTTCTGCCCCCAATCGGCATCATATAACAAACCACCGGAATACAACCCTGAAATAGATATCAATACTATCACCGAGCTAGACCAACCTTTCACCATGGTAGAATTGAGAACAGCCCTAAATTCATGCAACTCAAAATCCAGTCCAGGCCTCGATCAGATCAGCAATCAGATCCTAAAACATACACCACATAATTTTAGGTTCCTAATATTGCACACAGTAAATGAAATATTTACCACCCATAATTTCCCACAAGAGTGGAAAGAATTTCTTGTGGTTCTAATACCAAAAAAAAGAAAACAAGAAATTTAGACCAATCACGTTATCATCATGTTTGCTAAAACTAACTGAAAAACTCATGCAAATACGCTTAACACATTATTTAGAGAATAACCACATCTTACCAGACTCTCAGAGTGGATTTCGTAAATTTAAGTCATGTTCAACAAGTATTGCCTGCCTTATTTCACAAATTCATAAAGCCTTCCTTGATGTTTCTCATCTGTTCGGGCTATTAATCGACATAAAAGCTGCATTTGACATGGTCAACCCAAATTTACTACAAAAAATGTTAGAAGATCTTAAAATTCCAATAAATATCCGTAAATTCATTTTTAGTCTAATGATAGACCGAAATCTTTACTTTAAAATAGACCACAAATTAGAAGGACCATACTATAGACATCTGGGGGTACCACAAGGGTGTGTATTAAGCCAATTCTATATCTAATATATGTCCTATACTTAAACAAATACATATTCAAAAAAAACGATATCATCCAATTTGCAGACGATACAATTATATTTACAAGAAATCAACAAATTAATGAAGGACTAAAAGCTCTTGAAAGTAATGCTGTCGCAATCATAGAATTCTTCCAATCCATAGGTCTAGATATTGCTCCTCAGAAATCACATTTGATAATTTTTTCAAAATCCAATCAAATTAATAATAACTTATTCATCTCAATAAATGGCACTAAAACGAAAGAGCAGTAAAATATCTTGGCATTTGGTTAGATTCAAAGCTAAACTGGAACATTCACGCCCAATCACTAATCGAAAAAATTCAGAAAACTCTGAATATCATCAAAGTACTAAGAGAAACATGGTGGGGAGGCCACCCCCAAGTTTTAATGAATGTTTATAAAGGGTTGATTAGAAGTACCACAGACTATAATGGTTTCTGCATGAATATAAACAACAACACACTTAAAGATAAACTTAATAAACTACAATACAAACCTCTAAGGTTAGCTCTAGGTTACAGAAACTCAACCCCTATCAACGTCATGCTTGCTGAATCCAAAGAACCGACTATAAAAATGAGAACTGAATACCTAGTTAGCAAATTCGCAATAAAACTAATCTCCTTAGAGTCAGATAATCTATCTGACATACTCTGTGATATATTTGTCCTAAGTAGATCTAAAAACAAACTACAGTCAACCTCTACATCATTCCCACTCTTCAAGGCATACTTACACTATTTAAAAAAAAAACCAAATAATTAAAAAATCTAACTCACCTCTTCCTTACCCATATGAACTGATAGTTATTCTAAATGATGTAGAAGACATCATTTCAACTGATTTTATAAAATCAAAAAACCCAATTGAAAAGTTCAACAAAATCCTAAAATAAAACTCTGCTCAATACGCCGAAATTTATACAGATGGCTCTAAATCAAAAGAATGCAACTTTGTTGGTGCAGCCGTGTACTCTCCAAAATTAAATCTCAGCTACAAATTTAAAATACCTCTCAGTGCCTCTATGTTTACAGCAGAAGCCTTTGCTATTTTACAAGCTCTGAAACTCATCATCCAAAAAAATATCACTAAATCAAGAATTTTTACTGACTCCCTTTCGGTTCTGCAAGCCTTGGTCAACTACTCCCCCCTGAAATCCAAAAATGTCTCATATCTATTACTAGAAATCAAAAGCCTCTTATTAAAGATAAAAGAGAATAACTATAAAACCGAAATTCACTGGATACTTGCCCACACAGGCATACCCGGAAATGAAGCCGCAGACAAACTTGCACAAGAAGCAGCTAAGACTGGAGACAAAATTGACCTAAAACTTCCTTATACAGATATTTTTGAAGAAGCCAAAAGCACTGCACTACAAAAATTCAAAAATGCAATAAACTCCCGAAGTAAGATTAAAGGTAAGCTTTTTTTTGAAAACTATCACCAAGACAGTCCGAAGTCATGGTTCCATGATTCAATTTATCCGAGACTACACATTACCACCATGAACAGACTAAGAGCAAACCACTGTAACTTGTCTGAATGTCTTTATAGAAAAAACATAGTAGATTCCTCAAGATGTAAATGTGGATATATTGAGGAATATATAGAACACGTTGTCGTAGACTGTCCACTATATGCCAAAGAAAGACTATCATTAATCAAAAAACTGAAGAAGATTAAATACAAATTTCCAATCAATATTATTAACATATTAAAAACACCTAACAGCAAAGAAGCCAAATTTATTACAGAATTTTTAAAACCCTGCAAACTTTTTGTCTGATTCTACTGATCAACATCCCTCTCCCTTTTATTACTTTTTTTCTTTTTCCTAAACCTATCACTTCCCCAAAACATTAAACTAAACAGAGGAAAATTGGTCATCCAATTATTTAACTATCTGAACCAAAACACGGTGCTGACTATTCGGCCTCGAGATTATTTTACAGACACCTCTCATTAAGAATTACTTTACCAAAACATTAAGTCATCACATATCCAATGAAGCAGCAAGCTATTCCTAAAGTGATTAGAACAACTACCGGGTGATGGCAGCACGAGCCTAGCTCAATGCCAGGAAAAGAAAGAAGAAGAAGAAGAAGAAGAAGAAGACGAAGCAGACGGGTGCTATTGAAGATGCCAGGATTACTCGGATGACCAAAAGGAGAACAGGAATGGATTACTGTATCAGATACGTATGCTCCTTTAGTTCGTTTTTATAAGTAAAAAGAAACCCTTGATTCTTTGTGGTGGTGTTGGTGTCCGTTTGTTACAGATCCACAATGCTTGTCTACTGCCGATGCGAGTTGTATAGGCTTATGCACTTTGTGACCTGTTCGGCTGATATCTTGGGGATGACCTTTCTTGATGTATTTATAGCAAGGCATCTATGCAATTCCACGACAAGGATGAGTGGCCTTTAGTCCTAGAGACAATTTCGCTGTGAACGAGTATAGCTGGGCCTTTGTATAGTAATGGCTATATTATGTTTATGTAGCGGGGAGCTGCTTGAGCTCTGGTTTCAATTGGGATGCATCCGTATAGCTATCAAGGAAGTGTGACGAAAGTGAGGGCCCGTCAACATGTCATATGGCCCGGATTTATTTATTACCTTCAATATGTATGTAATAGAGAACTTAAGGTAAATTCAATTACTTCTAAACCTTTAATGGATAAATGCAAATATAGGTGTTCGTGCACATACATACATGCACACATAAAGTCACATAGATATGTATATTGATAAACAGGTAAAATTAAACCTATAAAAACTGTGAAATGGAACTTGATACGGAAAATTATGTAAGTTTTTTTTTTCGCTAAGTAGTGTAGCGTCGCACGTTTCCTATTATGGGGTGCCAGTATTCATATCCCTATGTATATTAGTAGTGATACATTCTATATGCACATATGGAATTCATTCATAGTTATATTTTTATGCGCCTATTCTATATAATATACTCCAATTACGGCTTCATTATTTTATTTCTATGTAATATTAAATTGAGTTTAATTAACTTCTAACCTTTATGAATGTATTTATGACATTCTATGTGTATATGTAACTACTGGCGACTATGAGTGTATATAACAATCTTTCATAGAACGTTCTGCCTTGACGCCTTAATTGATTGGTTAATTATTATTTATTAATAGATGGCTTCAACTAATCTTAAACCTTTCTATGCATAATCCTAAAACTCTATATTCAAGATCTATCTTTAGTAGTTTAGTATTACGTTGGCTTTTGTAAACTTTTAATCTTGATATAGGTGTTTTATTCTATGTGGAAAATATATACTAATTGGTTAATATTAATTAGAACTTAAATAATTCCTTCACTTTTATATGTGTATAATGTAACAATTAATGCAGAAAAGAATTTGAATTGTATTTTAATTTTTATGTGGTGCTAAGTGTTAATTTCCTTTTCCTCTTGTAAAAAATAGGAATCTACATGGCCTAACGTGGCCCTATTGTATATGCCTTAAAGGTACGGAAGGATCCAGAAGCGACACAAGAACTATACCAGGGGTTACGTGTGCCTGCTCCAGTTAAACCGCAAGTGGGTAACTATGATAAATATGCCTATGAAAATTTATCCAATTTCCGTGGATCATTAAGGAAATTTATAGTATTAAACCAAGGCTTAATCGTCAACAACACAAAAATATATAATATAACCAGATTTCTGTAGTTTTTCTTATATATATATATATATATATATATATATATATATATATATATATATATATATATATATATATATATATATATATATATATATATATATATATATATATATATATATATATATATATATATATATATATATATATATATATATATATATATATATATATATATATATATATATATATATATATATATATATATATATATATATATATATATATATATATATATATTATGATTCTCATAACTTATATCGGCGCCCGTTACAATATATATATATATATATATATATATATATTGTAACGGGCGCCGATATAAGTTATGAGAATCACGTATACTGCGTTGCGAGATCTGAATCTCGCACGCTGATACGTACCGCGATCGGCAGAGTGCCGCGCGGAACTAGCCGCAAGCAGGTGGAGAAGAAGACGAAGCCGCCGCGCCGCTGCAAACGTGAGCGCGCGGCCATGTTGTCGATCGTCGTGACACGCAACAAGTCGCGTTTTAGTGAGCCCCGCATCTCAAGTTTTTTGTGCGTGTGTACCGCGCCTCCACTACTGCAGCGAATCGCGAGACGGCGTCACCACCCATAGGCGGAGTGAGAGCGGCAGAGAGAGAGTACGCGAGTGCAAGGACGAGCACAAGGGAGAGAGAGGCAGCGTTGCGTAGACTGCGTGCGATGGCTGGCCAGCGACGAGTAAGTAGGCTCTACATTGGTAACAGCGTTTCTTGGTGACGGGAGCGCGAGATCATTCCCCCCGTCACCCGCGAATAAGCGGCTCCGTCGTAACCGCGAGCGTGCGTGCGGTAGCTAAAGTCTCGGCCTGTCGGTTATTATTTGTTAGACTATTGTCCGGGTTTCGCGCCCCTTAGTGCGTCTATCTTTCGTGCAATTAAACCGTTCATTTTTATCTTAACTTGTCGAGTCACGAGTATTTATTGAGCGCGCCTTAACCTATGCATGATTTCCCGAATACCGCCCTCTACCCTTTTCAGCAGCTGCAGCTAGTCGCAGGCATTGCCTCCTAGAGGAACATCGGTAGCGGGAGTAAGTATCTCAATAGCCGCTCGAGAGGTTAGACCGAGCGGCGTTGTACGCGGGAAAGACCGGCTGCGCTGATAACGCTAGGTCATAGCGAGCAGCCGGTAGTACGCGGGCATCAGTTGGCAGCAGCGGCAGAGCGCAGCGCCGGTTCTAGTGGAAAGCGGCCTAGGCTTTCTACAATAGAAGCCGGGCTCGTATGTTCGGAACCTGTGCCGAGGCGTTTCTGCCGGACTACAGGTGATTCTACAACCGTGAGTTTCCCGGGCGTAGAATACGCCCGTATATTACCCCGCGAACCCCTGAGAGGGATTAATACCCTCTCCATAACTGAACCCCGTTACAACTGGCGCCCTTAACGTGTTGGAAAGCATAGGTTAGGGAATAATTCGATTATTTAAACAGGTCGAGACTCGCGTTGCGAATAATTAATTATCGAGAGGGATAATTAATTACTACAAAAGTGTATAGTGTGTGCAAGGGTAACCAACTGGTTGTTTATAACCTTGCTTGGAGGGAATAACCCGGCCTGCACGTACTTAGCGAGGACATTGCTTGTGAAGGCCGAGCATTGTTGAAGTACTTAGTGAGGGCAACAAAGAGATTAATTAACAATTATTTATTTATTATTTATTACACTATTTATGAATTTTTTTTATCAATAATAGGTTTTTAGCGTTCGATCTCTTTGTTGGCAACTCACGTGCACGCCGGGGCGTAAAGTAGCAGATTACGAACCGAATTCGCATTTTAAGGGATATTAGCGGAAATTTCCGCATTTTTGGGAAAATACGCGGGAGCGCGGATGCGGGGGACGGCCTAGAGGTCGCGCGCAGTGATTTTGAGGCCGCGCATGCGCAGAAACCGAAAAAAAAAGTGGAAAATCACTATCGCGGAATCGTTAGCGCATCCACTAATTTCGAGTTTGCGCATGCGCAAAGGGTCGAAAAATTAAAATTTTTATTTAGCACGTGGAATCGGTAGCGTAGCTCACTGGGAGGTGCGCGCATCACTAATTTTGAGTTTGCGCATGCGCAAAGGGTCGAAAAGTCGAAATTTTGACTTAGCACGCGAAATCGAGGATATTTTGTATATAGTAACTTGAGTTCCGCGCATGCGCAGTACGCGGAAAACGCAAATTTCGATTTTTCGGCGCGGAATCGTTTGCTCGCGTGCCGAATAGATTTGCACAGATAGTAGAAGTTAAAAAGTCAATTAGGTTACTTGCAATTTGTAATTAAAGGCATAAAACCCCGCGAAATCGCTTACGCATCCGCAAGATCGCGAGTGCACCGATTTTGACATGTGCGCACACGCGGAAGCGTCTGCGCACGCGATAAAAACGTCTGCACACTGCGCAAACAAGCGAATTACGTTTGCGCAATAACCATAAAGCGACATAACCTCCAAGTAAGCAGGGTAAAAAGCGAATTACCCTGGTCTAGCGATTAGAGACCGAACCACCAGTTGAGAAAATTCGTATTTTCTTTAGCCAGTGGTAATCCAGTAGGTACCTTGTGAAGGATACCACTGGCAGTGCAAAAGCACTTTCAAGTTCCGCATTCTTGAACTGAAAATTTCCTTGCGCACACAAAAATCGCGAACGACTTTGTGATGGCGTATAACATATACGAAGCCTTGGGGGATTGGGGAAATACTCTCACGCGCCGGGAAATCGATAGCTGCCTGGCACAACTAGAGTTAAAGCGCCATGGCATGTCGTTTGGAAAGCTGGAGAGATTGACTAAGTGGGTGTTGGAAATGTATTGCCCGGAAGATTTTGAAGAACCAGTGGGGCCGGGAGATGCAATCGCCCGACGGAAAGCACTGAGGACAAGCCTTCTGAATAAACTCCTCATGGAAGATGAAGGCACCTTCACACAAACCTCCAGCTGGGAAGTACACCCACTGGAGGTAGTGCTGATGAGCGAGCAAATAATGAAAATTGTGAGGGAAACGACGAAAGAAGCAGCGTCGCGAGCCCAACACCCACACCCCCATGAACCCACCGCGCGCAACCAGATCGCCAGTGTTGAAGAAATCGCGCAGGTACACATGGAAAACGCAGCAGAAGAAGATGATCCGCAACGAGACGACCTACACGACGATGAAGAAACCACGCTAGAGGAAGAACCACTGCCACATCGAGAAGACATGTTGCGTCTCCAGGCAAGCGACGGGACAGAGTTCCAGGTGCCTAAGGACGACATAGCGAGGCTGGAGACAAAAGTAAGATCGCTGGAGGGCAAACTAGACCACCAGCGACAAACAGCGTCCAGCACCCATATAGCGGACACCAGGCCAGGACTGAACGTGCGGTTTGAAGACACGTTCACGATTCCAGAGCAGAACAAAGCCTGGGACCGTAGGCAGCCTTCGCCACCGCCAACTCGCCCTAGTGACCATGCTGACTTACGGGGCTTAAACCCAGTCTGGGAGGGGGTGACCGCCGAAATTCGGCGAGAGGTACGAGCTGGCCCAACTACTCCGCGCCAGGAACATCGGTCAATTTCTCCAGGTCGGGATTATTCCACTCGAGAGATATCGGCCAAATAGTGCGGAAGTGGCAGATATGCTTCTCTGGCGCGAAGAGCCAGAGCATAGACGTATTCCTGGCGAGGCTCGAGGATTGCAGAGTCCTGGCCAACCTCACGGAAGAAGAGGTGCTGTTGTCGCTATCGGAGCTCTTCACGGACACAGCGGCCACGTGGTACCGCAACGAGAAGGAGAAGTGGGCTACGTGGCCAGACTTCGTATCAGCGGCGAGGCGCTGATACGGAACGACAAAAGGATTCCAGCAGCGGCTAATAGCGGAGGCTAATAACCGCACCCAGGGGGAAGAGGAGGCCGTGAGGGACTACATCACGTGCCTCATAGCGATCAATCGCAAGATATCGCCTCCCCCCAAGATGGAGCAACAGCTGGATCAACTCCACCGGAACCTCCGACCACAGCTGCAAGCCATGGTTCGGAGGACAGACTTCTAGACAGTAGAGGGTCTGTTAGAGCTGGCGGTGGAGGCGGAGCAGACTCTGGAAAATTCCAGAACTTATAGGCCCTCTCCACAGCGAGCGACGACGCTACTGCTGGAGATGGCTTATAAGCCGCCCCCTAAAGCCGACCCGCAGAGGAAGCCCAAGGCAGACGCCAAGGAGGGCAAAGTAGCTGCTGCGGGCGGCGTGACAGAGCCTAAATCGGAGAGTTTGGAGGACATGCTTCGGCGGGTGGTAAGGCAGAGCCTTGCCGAGCTGGCCAGCTCTCGGGCAGAGCACCTATCGAGGCATGCATCTTGTGGCCCGCGTAGAGGGCGTGGCCATCAGCCGCCTGGGCGAACGGGTGCACAGAGGCCCCCGGCGTCAACTCTGGTGGGCAAGGACGCGAGTTCGGGAAGGGACTCCGCGCCGCCTGCTAAACCCGGGGGTCGAACCCCAGGGGAGCCGAGGTCGCCGCTGAGTTGTTACTCATGCGGCAAGATCGGCTACATGGCCAGGTATTGCCCCAATTGTTCGGGAAACGGAAAGGGGGGCGATTAAAGAAAATCCCCCCCGCCCAAGTCCCCGGGGAGCTCGAGCAGTGGTAGTAGACCCACTCGAGCCAACCCTGGCGGCACTCCGAGTGCCGAGCCCGAACACGACTCTAGTGTGCGAGGACACTGCGGCCGCGTGCGATCTTCGCCCGGCCTCCGAGGAGTTAGATGCTCACCTGCCTCCAGACCGAAGAGAAGCTTCCGTCGGCCGACCAACCAACGCAGAGGCGCACTCGTGGGTTCGAATTGAGGTGGGTGATTTCAACCTCCGGCGCTGTTGGATCCGGGAGCATCCACCACGGTGATGGGCACCGTCGGGCTCCAACTAGCCACAGCACTCGGGAAAGATTTCATAGCGTCTGAGAAACAAGGCGTGAGGCTTGCGGATGGTAGCCGCAGCCCCTTGTTAGGCCACGTGTTTTTCCCACTCACCGTGGGGGGGCTTACTCGCGAAATTAGAGTCGCCATTATGCCCTAGCTCGATGCAGATTGCTACTTAGGGGTCAACTTCGTACGTGCGTTCAGGGCTGTACTTGACCCGGATACGGATAGGCTCTTCTGTAAGGACAAAGAAGCCTACGTCTCGAGGACGCTACGGACGTTCAGCGGGCGGAGCTGAAGGAAATAGTAGACGCCATCCTGAGCAAGCTTCCGCCAGGCTTAGGATGCGTAACAGGCGTGGAGCATGAGATCACTCTGCGGGACATTCGACCAATCAAGCAGAAGCACTATCCAGTCTCGGATAAAGTGCAAGAGGAGATGCACCGCCAAGTAAAGGAGATGCTCGAAAAGGGCGTGATCGAGCCCTCCCGAAGCGGTTGGTCGAGCTCCATCGTGATGACCCGGAAGAGTGACGGAACACGGCGGTTCTGTGAAGACCTGCGCAAGGTGAACGCAGTCACGGAACCAGACGCCTATCCCCTACCGAATATGCAGGATATTCTACGGAAGTTGAGGAAGGCGAAGTTCATCTCCACGCTCGACCTTAAGAGTGCGTACCACCAATTCCGGTGGATACCGTATGGGCTTACGAACGCGTCCGCCACTTTCAAGCGGCTCATAGACCAGGTGCTCGGACCCGAACTGGAGCCGTACATCTATGCCTACCTCGACGACATTATAATTGTCGCCGAGACATTCGAGAAGCATAAGGAGTGCCTCCGAATGGTGCTAGAATGGCTAGTAGCCGCTGGATTGACGCTTAATGCAGATAAGTGCGTTTTCTGCAAGCCAGAGGTAGCATACCTGGGTTTTTTGATTAACTGGGACGGCACGAGGCCTAACCCGGCGAAGATCGAACCAATTAGGAGTTACCCGGTGCCCCAAAACCTGAAGGTACTGCGGAGGTTCCTAGGCACCACCTCGTGGTATCGGAAGTTCATCCCAAACTACGCCACCATCGCTGAGCCGCTCACGAATCTGACTAAGAAAAACCAGAAGTATGAGTGGCTCGAAGAGCAGCAGCACGCTTTCGATCTGCTGAGAGCGATGGTGATGATCGCTCCGGTGCTGCACCGACCCCATCCTGAGGAGTTATACATCGTGCAGACGGATGCGAGTGACGTGGGCCGAGGCGCAGTGCTACTTCAAGAGTTGTAAGGGCAGGAGAGGGTGATCGAGTTCGCGAGCCGTGTGCTCACATTGGCGGAACGGAATTATAGCGTTACCGAGCGAGAGTGCCTCGCGGTAGTATGGGCCATCCAAAAGTTTCGCCCATACATCGAGTGCTACGTGTTTAAGGTAGTGACAGACCACAGCAGCTTACGATGGCTATGCCAACTGAAAAACCCAACGAGCCGGTTGGCTCGTTGGGCATTGGAGCTGCAAGGTCACAAGTTCACCGTGGAACACCGCAAAGGCGCCTTGAACCACATGCCAGACGCCCTCTCTCGTATGTATGAGGATGAGGATGAGCTAGAAGTGGCTGCGGTGTCGTGGTTCGCCGACACCGAGGACACGTGGTATCAGCAGTGGTGCGCCAAGGTCAAAGAGCAGCCCAATGACTACCCCACCTACAAACTCGTAGCAGGCAGTCTCTATCGGTACCGCCCCAACTCAGAGGTAGACTCAACCCTCGGCGACGACGACGATGCCGGGAAGCTGGTGGTACCAGAAGAACATCATCGCGAGGTGCTGCAGGAATGCCATGACGACGCCACCGCTGGACATCTCGGCAGAGAGAAGACGTTCGCCAGAGTCATGCTGCGCTACTACTGGCCGCGTTACTATGCGGAAACGCAGGAGTACGTGCGAAACTGCGAGACGTTCCAGCGCTACAAGGTGGAGCAAAGGGCTCCAGCCGGCCTCATGGGGCGCCGAGTAATCGACAAACCCTGGCAGGTCGTAGCTGGAGACATTATCGGACCGTTGCCTCGAAGCTCCAAAGGTTGCGAGTACATCCTGGTGTTCCAGGACCTCTTTACCAGGTGGGTGGAGGCATCCCCCGTACGCAAAGTAAACGCCAAGACGGTGATAGCGGAACTGAGTCGGAAGATCTTTCTTCGATTCGGTTGCCCGGAAGTCTTCTGACAACGGCACAGAGTTTAAGAACCATGCCGTGGAAGACTTCCTGCGGGAGCGCGGCCTGCATCACACTCACACTCCCCCCTACCACCCTCAGGCTAACCCGGTGGAACGAGCCAACCGTACCCTAAAGACGATGGTCGCTTCCTATCTTAAGGAGCGGCATAGTACATGGTACGAGAAGCTTCCGGAACTTCTCTTCGCCATGTATACGGCTGAGCAAAGCTCTACCGGGATGAGCCCGGACCTAATGCTCTATGGGAGACAGCCTGAACCTTCTGGCACGCAACGGAGGATGCAAGAGGTAGCAGCAGACGCTCCGGCTCAAGAAGAAAGTTTGGCTCGCTGGAAGAAGCGAATGGAGGCCCTTCCAGAGTTACACGCGCGCGCCGCTTCGAGAGCGCGCGCGGCTCAAGAACGCCAAGCCGGCTATTATGACGCAGGCAGGCGCGAGCCAACTTTCAAACCAGGTGACCGAGTGTGGAAGCGCAGCCATCCCCTATCCTCGACCGCCAAGGGCATTGCGGCGAAGCTAGCGCCGAAGCTAGCGCCGAAGTTCGGTATTGGATTACGGATGCCCTTGGATCGAACACCTACAGACTGGTAGGCAACGGCGGTGAGGTAGAAGAGGTGGTGGCTGCGGAACAGCTGAAAAGCTACCACTCTGCTCCGCCAGAACCCGAAGAGCCGGAGGAGACGATCGACGCGGAGACCGCGCCAATGAGCGAGCCCCCCGGCGATGCCCCTGCGGACGAAATGCTTCCGAGGAGACGCGGAAGACCCGCTGGAGCCCGAGCAGTAGTAGTAGATCCACTCGGGCCAGATCCGGTGGTCCCATCCGTTCCTACCCAACCGCCCGCCTCGACTCGCCCGCCGAGAGGACGCGGAAGACCTCCGGGAGCCCGAGCAGTGGTGGTAGACCCATTCGGGCCAAATTCGGCGGTTCCATCCGTCAGATCCCAACCGCAGCGAGGACGCGGGTGCCCTCAGAAAGCCACCTGACCCTTCCGTCTTCCTACGTCGCGGCCGGTGAGAAACCACAGCGAGCCCGCGACGTCTAAAATACCAATATCCGCACCCACGTTAGACTTTGCCTCCTTATTTCAGCGCCCTCTCCTTCCTCAATGTAACGTCCGAGGGGATGTCAAATCTGGGTGGAGGGTGTAACGGGCGCCGATATAAGTTATGAGAATCACGTATACTGCGTTGCGAGATCTGAATCTCGCGCGCTGATACGTACCGCGATCGGCAGAGCGCCGCGCGGAACAAGCCGCAAGCAGGTGGAGAAGAAGACGAAGCCACCGCACCGCTGCGAATGTGAGCGCGCGGTCATGTTGTCGACCGTCGTGACATGCAACAAGTCGCGTTTTGGTGAGCCTCGCATCTCAAGTTTTTTGTGCATGTGTACCGCGCCTCCACCACTGCAGCGAATCGCGAGACGGCGTCACCACCCATAGGCGGAGTGAGAGCGGCAGAGAGAGAGAGTACGCGAGTGCAAGGACGGACACAGAGGGAGAGAGAGGCAGCGTTGCGTAGACTGCGTGCGATGGCTGGCCAGCCACGAGTAAGTAGGCTCTACACTGGTAACAGCGTTTTTTCGTGACGGGAGCGCGAGATCATTCGCCCCGTCACCCGCGAATAAGCGGCTCCGCCGTAACCGCGAGCGTGCGTGCGGTAGCTAAAGTCTCGGCCTGTCGGTTATTATTTGTTAGACTATTGTCCGGGTTTCGCGCCCCTTAGTGCGTCTATCTTTCGTGCAATTAAACCGTTCATTTTTATCTTAACTTGTCGAGTCACGAGTATTTATTGAGCGCGCCTTAACCTATGCATGATTTCCCGAATACCGCCCTCTACCCTTTTCAGCAGCTGCAGCTAGTCGCAGGCATTGCCTCCTAGAGGAACATCGGTAGCGGGAGTAAGTATCTCAATAGCCGCTCGAGAGGTTAGACCGAGCGGCGTTGTACGCGGGAAAGACCGGCTGCGCTGGTAACGCTAGGTCATAGCGAGCAGCCGGTAGTTCGCGGGCAGCAGTTGGCAGCAGCGGCAGAGCGCAGCGCCGGTTCTAGTGGAAAGCGGCCGAGGCTTTCTACAATAAAAGCCGGGCTCGTATATTCGGAACCTGTGCCGAGGCGCTTCTGCCGGACTACAGGTGATTCTACAACGGTGAGTTTCTCGGGCGTAGAATACGCCCGTATATTACCCCGCGAACCTCTGGGAGGGATTAATACGCTCTCCATAACTGAACCCCGTTACAATATATATATATATATATATATATATATATATATATATATATATATATATATATATATATATATATATATATATATATATATATATATATATATATATTGAACGAGGATTATCGACTATTAATTTAATTAAATGTACTTCTATTCTTCTATTTCTTTCCTAATTCGATTAATAACCGGATTTATAACTTGAATTATAAGTTCTAATAATTTATTGAGTAGTATCGAACTACGTTTATTAATTTATCACTACCATTTGGCCAATTCGCCATAATTTTCCTTAATTTTCCGTGTAAGGTTATTGGGTTTCTCTTGTATTATTTAGATATGTTTATTGAGGCTATGTATTTTTATAACTGTTTTAATTTACTTTGTTTTTAGGTAGCCATGGATGGCAAAGGTCAAGGAATGGCTCAAGATGGGAATTCAAGTCCAATTCCCCCCTTTTTTTTTGTTTTATCTTTTTCCAAGATTGCTGGTCCCAATGTGGTTTTAAATATGAGTTGAAATATGGCCTCCTTTTTTCTTTGGATGTGAGTTCTGAGGGATTGTAATTTACCCTCTTTCCTCGGTATCCTTGGAATGGGCCTTATTTTATATAACTTTGTGTTATTCCTTCGGTTATTTTTAATAGTTGGATATTTTCCTTGTGTGATAGATATATGTATTTTCTTTAGGATTTATATATTTTTGTTAACTTTGTTAAAAATAGTTTTGAAAATAAATATGAAAAATGAACTGAAGACACGTGGCTACTATACTTTTTAATTAATTATTTCCGGTTGGAGCTTTTTGTACTGCTCCTTTTAGAAGTCCGCACTGCATTGCCTCTCAGGGCGCGCTTATTTGAGCAGGCACGCGTAACTTCACCCCCACTTTACAGTCACTCTCTCTCTCGCACTCATAAATTCAGATGGAGTCGATAAATGCGCTCGCTTCATGCAGGCCCAGGCTGTGCTGCCCTCGCTTTGCCGTGGCAACGCCGGCCACTCTTTAACTGCGCAGAGGCTCCTTGTCGCCGCGCGGTCAGCACTTCAGAGTTCGTCACGCGTTCACCTCCCCCATCGAATGTTTGGAGAGGGTGTTGTATTTCGTCGCTCGTTTAGAGAAAAGAGTGAACACTTTGTGGCCTTAATTATACTTCGGCACAAAGAGCACATTCCTTTATTTATATGAGGCGTATTTCAAGCTAGAGCGTGCGATTTGAAAATTAACAAAAATGAGGAAAAATCGTGTAACGTAACAATGGTACTGGTCTTGCTTATTGTTGGACGTCTACGTAATTCCCTAATGCATGGACCTCGCACAGTGGTCCCAAATCCACCTTTTGTATTTTGCCTGCTTCAAGCGAATTTTTCACGGATCAAAGTGATTCAAGCGGAATATTAAAGCTTTTATAATTTAGAATTAGAAGCCACTACACAAAAGGGTGGGAACCAGCCCTATTTATTATTAAACAACCCCTAAACTTATATAGAAATTTTTACATTTTAGAAAGTAAGTATTTCTACATTTCACAAAGTATCTCCTGTAACCGAAAACATTAATTATGAATATACATATATATTATATACATATATTATATATATATGTGTGTGCGTGTGTGTGTATGTATGTGTGAATTTGTGTTATAAATATAACATATATTATAAATTAAACACTGACAGCAAACAAGATATAGGATAACAACATATGTTGTTTGTTGTCAGTGTTTAATTTATAATATATGTTATTTTTATAGCACACATTACACATACACACACACATACACATACACATATATGTGTGTGTATATATATTCATAATTAATGTTTTCGGTTACAGGAGATACTTTCTAAAATGTAAAAATTTCGATATAAGTTTAGGGGTTGTTTAATAATAAATAGGGGTGGTTACCACCCTTGTGTGTAGTGGCTTTTAATTCTGTATTATAAAAGCTTTAATATCCCGCTTGAATCACTTTGATCCGTGAAAAATTCGCTTGAAGCGGGCAAAATACCAGTAAAAGTGGAATTGGGACCACTGTGCCTCGCATCCCTCGACTACTTGGGTTTAAAAATTATTTAAATCATTTACTTTCCTTCTGTTTCATGTCTACGTGACGCCCTTATATGCTACTTACGTTTAAAAATTATTTAAATAATATTCTTGCTTACTGCTGCACGCCTACGTAATTCCCTTATATGCGTGGACCTCGTTTTCCGCGACTGCTTGGGTTTAAAAATTATTTGAATAATTTACTTTCCTTCTGTTTCATGTCTACGTGAATCCGTTATATGCGTGGACCTAGCATCCCCCAGATACTTGGGTTTAAAAATTATTTAAATAATATTGTTGCTTACTGCTGCACGTCTACGTCATTCCCTCACTGAGAGAAGATCGGCGCGCCACCTACTCTTCATGTATACGTGAAGCTCTGATTTACGGCTGTAGCTGTTGTATTTCTAGTCGGAGCACTGGCTACTCCGATCGGCCTATGTTATATGCCGACTACGTATAGACAACGAATATAGACGCTTATAGAAGGGCAAGGCTGGGTTACGAAAATGGCAACGCGAGCTGGGGCACCGATTTTAGTTGGGGTGCTCCAGCCGCGAGATGGTGCCACTAATGAAGAAGTATATATAGATATACTGTACGTGTTATTCGCTGGGGCACCAAAATAAATAATTATTTATGTTGATAATTGATCAATAATGCGATGGAAAACATGAATGTAACAGCAAAATGAATAAATAAATTTTATTTAAAATTATTTTGTCATTTTGAATGATTTAAAAACATTGAAAACAAAACAGCTGATAGTGATAGCAAGTCCGCGAAATGCGCGGGCAACTGTCAGTTGGTGTTTACAAAACTCGCGCGCGGAGCTTTCTGTAGCGATTAATCCACGTGTTATTTCTAAAACCTTTTTTATCGGATCGGTCGGATTAATTAAGAATTAGGTAGTCCAGTTGGAGTCAGCAGCTTACGAGGAGGAGTGGATCAACCCTGAAAATGCCGCCTAATAAACATCTTTGCTCGTACGAGGGATGCTTGAACTCGAAAAAGAAGAGACCTGATCTGCAATTTCATCGCTTTCCGAAAAATGAACAGAGGTGCTTGTTAAAGATTAATTTGTATACGGGTGATGATTGAAAAAGGAGAGTTTTTTATAAGATAAAACCCGCTGCCAATAGATTGGCTCGTTGCTTCCTCAAACTTGATTTTCGATTTTCTTTTTTACTTTAAATAATCTTTTATTTTTGAAACTTTATATTTATAAAAGAGAAAATTAAGATATTGAATTAAACCCGTTTAATTAGAAAAAGTCGCTAGAATCTTATAAGTAAAAAAATAAATAAAAATCTATAAAAGTCTGTACCAATTAGAATGTGCTCTCTTTATAAAAAAAAAACATTTTAAACCCGAGTTCATGAAATTTCACTAAAAATTGTGAGAATGGTAATATAGTACAAACACATTACATTAGGATAACAAAATAAAAAGAAAGAAACAGACGAAACTTTTAAATTATTTTATGTACCAAAAGTATAGGTTAAAAAGCGAAGAAAATAAGCTATTGCAGTCCTTCAAAGACTCAGTCGTTTCCCAGATATAATCGATCAAAAATTTTTCAGTTTTTCAGTTAATTTTTTTCTCAAAAAGTAGTGAATTGAATTGATAGAATTGATTTCAATTTTTACAGAATATATTTTAATGCTCTTTAAAGTGCTTCCTGTTTTATTTAGATATCTCAATCCAATCATAAAAAAAATTTAAAATACATTTTTCGAAAATCGAAAATTCGACATTAAAAAACCCATGAATGAAATAAAAAATTAATTTTGTTCCCGAATTTGAAAGTAAAAATTAGAAACCGCTGCCAATAGATTGGCCCGTACCTTCCTCAAACTTGATTTTAGATTTCCTTTTTTTAGTTTATTAATAATAATCTTTTCTTATTTAAGCTTCTTTATATTATAAAAGGGAAAATTAAGATATTGATTTAAATGTTTTATATTAGAAGAATCGCTAGAATCGTATAAATAAATAAATAAATAAAAATCTGTAAAACTTGGTACATATTTGAATGCACTCTTTATTAAAAAAAAAAAAAAAAAGAAAAAACAAACATTTTAAACCCAAGTTCATACAATTTCACTGAAAATTGTGAGAACGGTAATATAGTAAAAACACATTACATTAGAATAACAAAATAAAAATAAAGAAACCGGTGAAAAGTTATTTTATGTGCCAAAACTAGGTTACAGAATGAAAAAAATTAGCCATTTCAGACCTTAAAAGAGCCGTTCCTGAGGTACAAGCGGTCAACAAATTTTCAGTTTTTTCAGTTTACAAATTTTTTTCTCAGAAAATAGACCCTCTTTTAACCCTCTTAACGGATAAAATCTGCATTTTTCTCTTTTATAAAGTAGAAAATTGAAGTTTTATACTTAACTTGTCTAATTTTTACTCTTTTGCGGTTAGAGTGATGGTCCTGCTTATTTTTTCATGTTTACATGACCCCCTTATATGCGTGGACCTCTCCTCCCCCGGACACTTGGGTATAAAAATTATTTAAATAATCGTTTCGCTTATTTTTTCATATCTACATGACTCTTTTATATGCGTGGACCTCATATCCTCCGCCTACTTGGGTTTTAAAGTTGTTTAAATAATTATTTTGCTTAGTGTTGTACGTCTACATAATTCCCTAGTATGCATGGACCTTGCTTCCACAGGATACTTTGGTTATTATAGATTAGTGCAACATACAATTGACAACCTTTTTTCTGCTCCTTAGACAATATACTGTTCCATCTAGACCTCATTGAACTACTCCTGACGCTCCTGCAATATGTGCCCAATTACAGGACATTTGATTGATGTTTACTCTTGCTAATTATCGTGTGACAACGAAAACGTCATTTGTTTTCTGGAAAACAAATGGAGATAATCTCTTGAAGTTTAACCCAATATTTCCGTCCTAAGTGTAATAAGTGGTTAAAATTCGGTGTCCGTAAATTAAATATTCTCTGATAAAATGATATTCGAAAATATTTTTAAAAAATTAACTTTACTCTTGTTACCTACTTTTCAAACGAGCATAACTAACGGAAATGCTATTAGAATCACTCAAAAAAATTTCTGCATATAGTGTTTACGTGTACAGAGCGCTTGACAACCGTCTTCTTCCAAATAATCTTTTCAATGTTGATTTGAAAAATATGGAAATTAGGGCTTCACATCCCCTTTTCCTTTATAACTAATGACAGAGTAAAGAAAATTGAAAAATTAATTTAAAAATTAAAAAAAAAAGTAGGTAATGTAAAGATTTTTCAAGAGAAGTTTATTCAGACGCGCACACACACACACATGCGCACAATACACTTTTTTTCTATACTGCATAGCTATACTTTTATTACTCCAATAAATAGTTTAATCCCATGAATCAACATGGTGTAAGAGCATTGACAAATAATCATGCAATAAACACAAGTTTGTTCTCTCTGTGTAGAGTAAGCATTGTGCCATTGTGCTTCCTCCCGATAAAGTAGAAATTCCTCAGTTTACTCTTTGTTAAAAGATCGAATATCTGATTTTACTCTTCTGGTATTTCAAGGTTCCGTTTTCTACTTTTATAAAGTATAAATTTACTAATTTGCTCTTTAGAGAAGAGTAAATCTCCTTATTTGCTCTTTTGGAAATTCGGGGTTACAATTTCTACTTTTACAAAGTGGAAATATCTCAATTTACTTCTTTGGGAAAGCGTAAATTACTGAATTTACACTTTTAAAATTTCAGAGTTACATTTTCTACTTTTAGAAAGTATAAAATTTTTAATTTGCTCTTTGGGAAAGAGTATATTTACGTTTTTGTTCTTTTAAAATGAGGACAAATCATTTTCTCCTTTTGTAAAAGTATAATTTCGAAGTTTACTCTTTATAAAAGAGCGATTGTAGTTATTTTTACTTCACAAAGAGTGAAATTAACATTTTACTCTTTTAAAAAGGGTAAATCACTAAATTTTTACGTTTTAAAAGTAGAATTTTAAAGTTTACTCTTTATAAAAGAGCGATTCTTGTTATTTCTACTTTACAAAGAGTGAAACTAACATTCTACTCTTTTAAAAAAGGTAAATCACTAAATTTCTACTTTTTTGCGCCAATTTTTACTCTTTGGGGCTTAGAGTGGCAGATTAATTCAATTTTACTCCAGTTATCGAATTTAAAAATAAAACATTTTTTCAAAAACAAATTTTTTTTCGGAAACTAATGAATAAAATAATTTAAAAATTGTATGAGATATATTTCAGGTAATTGCCGATAACTATGAATTTGTTTGAATCACTCTGATCCATTTTTTTCGAGACATAATTTTTTTTAAAAAGGACACCTTTTTCTGTATAAGAAAAGAATGGCTTCAGCAAATTCAAAATTTCAAATGTATAAAGTTAGGAAATTTTATTCTCTTTCAGATGCATTTACTGTATTAACTCTATTGTTAAGAAAAAACACGAAAAACTGTTTTCTGAAAATCGAAAAATTCGATATCTTTCATTTTTTAAAAGATATTACATATTTAAAAAAATTAGGTTTTTATGAATAACTAAAAAAAATATAGCATTCAGACATTTTTCTTTAAATTGTAGACAATTTCATGTGGACCATCTGAATTTTGAAGCTAACTATAATATCGACTATAACATCGTTAAAAAATACAATTTTTTTTTTTAAAAACATAAA
Organism: Torymus aiolomorphi; assembly: GCA_036365515.1. Lineage (NCBI taxonomy): Eukaryota > Metazoa > Arthropoda > Insecta > Hymenoptera > Torymidae > Torymus > Torymus aiolomorphi. The sequence continues at coordinate 64,547,371 of CM070877.1, forward strand.
AATCAATTGTTTGAAAATAAATTATGTCGTTAATTATTATTCTTTTCCACTCATCTACAAAACAAAACAAAAATTTGTAGCTATAGCCGAAACAATTGACTGAAAAATAAAAAAGGTGCAACATGCCACACATACACACACACGCGCGCGCGCGGACATTTTTTAAAAATGGTGTATTTCGACTCCAAATGACTCCAAAAAAACTTTTATATATATATATTTTATTATTATTATTATTATTATTATTATTTTTTTTTTTTTTTTAATATTTTTGTCACTGTCAAAGCTTTCTCTGCGAGCGAAGCAAAATGTATGGAATCTTTCCTGAAGCTTTATTTATGGTACCTTGAGATAATTAATTTATTCATTGAGCTATTTTTTTTTAAGATTTTTTAATTTATTATACAATCTTTTAGTAATTTTAACATTGAATGCATTAAATGTGAATGAAAAGAGCGTTTACATGGTAAGTATCTAACAAGTCTTTCGTATATGAGTTTAAATAATTTGAAAAAAAAAGACATTAATATTATAACTAAACCCATAAACTAAACCCCTTTAACCCTGTAACTGCACATCCTAAATCTTTGACACCTACACCCACAAACTGTAAACTGTCGTACTCTAAACCTTCAAATACTTAACCCTGAAACTTTGAAACCTACAATTCTAAACCATGAATCCCTAAATTATGAAACTCAAAACTCTATACTATATAAATTCTAAACCGTAAACGCTCAAACTGTACTTGATAAATGACTGCTTTTTATGAATTGTGATCTAGTCTTACACAACCGGTATTTAAATTCAGTTTATGTAATATAAATTAATTCTTATTTTCGCTATGTTAAAAAAGTGATACCATTACTTATACTTCTTTTGTAAAGTTACGAGTACTTATTTCATGTAATTTCTACATAGTTGTAAAGAATCTTTGTAATAAAACTATTTTGTATTAAATTGACTTCAAATTAGTACTCAGATACTTAAGGGGATGCCTTACTCAACTGTTACCGACCGAGTCGGTTCCGCGGTTTTCACTTTATAAAAAAGAAATAAACTGAATTATGCAAAACGAAGAGTTCATTGCCCTAAGTTCTGTCATGCTCTACCCTCCTGCAAAGTTTCAAGTTAAAATATCCATTAGTTTTTGCGTAAACTTTGACAAAAATTTCGAGGTGGTTTTGAGTGAGTGAATGTCAAAATTTTTATCAAAGTTTACGCAAAAACTAATGGATATTTTGACTTGAAACTTGGCAGGAGGGTAGAGCATGACAGAACTTAGGGCAATGAACTCTTCGTTTTGCATAATTCAGTTTATTTCTTTTTTATAAAGTGAAAATCGCGGAACCGACTTGGTCGGTAACAGTTAAGTAAGGCATCCCCTTAAGACTTTAAAATTCATTGTTACATTACATTAGATAGTAAAAAGAAAATTTTTGCGGTATGTTCTTTGTAGGCGTTCAGAATGGATTCTGCGGTCAGGAAACTTTGCGCTATTAGATTTGAAGGAGTCAACAATAAATGAGAAGCGTATATGCTCTGCCCATTTCAAAGGTGATGATATTAAGTATATTAGTAGAAATGGTAACATAGTGTACAAAGATACTGCGCTTCCAATTGATCATTCTCTACTTTCTGCTGATTCGCAGGGTATTACTGATGAACAAATTGATAAAGAACATGTTGATTCAAATATCGACTATAATGATTCAATTCTGCCAGAAAATTTATTGGTAAAATTACCAATTCTTAGGAACGAAGTTCATCTATTAGATATTCATGCAGATAAACCAACATGTTCCAATTCTCAAAATGTTCATCAGAATGATATTGTAACTAGTAACAGTAACATTAGCCAATCGAACATTGAATTGAATAATGAGAAAGTAAAAAAGCTTGAAGATTTAGTATCAAAATTGCAAATTCAGCTAGAAGCTGCAAAAAAAAAACTTAATTTTATGAATCAATCTTCCGCAAGCAGTAATCTGAAAGAAGTAAATCGATTAAAAATAAAAGTAAATAAGTATAAAAAGATCGTTGTAAACAAATCGAAGAAAATAACTAGACTTGAACGGAACCTTGTAAGAAGTGAAGAGGAAGAAATTTTTTATAAAAACTTTAAAAAATTAAATAAGTCAGTAATTGATTTTTTTAAAATGCAAGTAAATCACATTAAATTAAAAAAGTGGACAGACGAAGAAAAACAATTTGCTATGTCATTATTTTATAAATCTCCTAAAGCATACTGTTATTTACGTGATGAAAAAGAATTTGCACTTCCTTGTATTAGGTCAATTCGAACGTGGGTAAATGAATTAGATTTAAAAACGGGAAAAACGGAAAATTTGTTGAAATTATTACAAGTAAAATCTGAAAGTATGACTAGCAAAGAACGCGAGTGCGTGCTGATTTGGGATGAAATGTCAATTAAAGAATGGTTAGAGTACAATACAAAAAAGATCTGATTGAAGGCTACACTGACTTGGGAGAACGCGGTCGCTTGTCTACAATTGGTAATCATGTTTTAGTATTTATGTTGAGAGGTAGACAGCACAATTGGAGACAACCAATTAGTTACTACGTTTCTCGCAACAGTGTATCTGGAACTGATCTTCACAAATTAATTGTAGATATGTTAGATTTTGCTGAAGATTGTGGTTTTTCAGTTCAAACAATGGTTTGCGATTTAGGATCACCAAATCAGCTCGCAATAAAAAAATTAAACATTTCCTTAGAAAAGCCATTCCTTGAACGATATAATCGTAAAATTTTTTCAATTTCGATCCTCCTCACTTAATGAAATGTCTTCGAAATTCTTTAAAAAATCATCAACTTAAAAGCGATAATCAAAACGTGTCGTGGGGACCAATTGTTGAATTATACGAGAACGAGAAAGATAAACCGTCAAAATTAGCTGCTAAACTTACTTATGATCACGTTTATCCTCAAAGTTTTGATTTAATGAATGTAAAATTAGCAACTCAAGTAATTAGTCATACCGTTTCATCAGCTCTTTTGACCGGGCGACTTGCTAATTGTGAACCGTTAACTCATCCAGACTGTTTGGCGACGGCAAATTTTTTAAAAAAGGAAATGATTTATTTGATTGCTTAAATAGGAGAACCACTCGTGATAACAATCCTTTGCGACGTCCTCTGTCGGGTCAAAACAATCAAGTTGTAGAATATTTGAAAGATAGTTTGTCGTGGATTGAAACGTGGGAATGTCTCGGCAGTAAAACGAATCCTCCATGCTTTCGTGGTTTCTCTTTAACGGTGACAAGCGTTTTAATGCAATGGGAGGATATCCAACAAAATGGCGGTCTTTATTTATTGACATCGCGATTAAACCAAGATCCGATTGAAAATTTATTTGCAGTTTTGAGAAGTCGCGGCGGTCATTGTCAAAATCCAACCGCGATGCAGCTTAGGCATAATTTGCAATATTCTATGACAGCTAATTTGAATTCATTGTCTAAAGTAAAAAACTGCGAGCCTGATAGAACAGTAGCGTTACTAGCAATTTCAGAGCCAGAATCCAGCACGGACTTGCAAGATTGTAGCGCCAATGATCCCGACAGTGTGCTTGAATTGCAAGCAGATGTTCAATCGCACACTGTAAGTGAGAGCAATGCATTAAATAATATTTCACTTGAGGAAACCTGTCAATCACATTGCAATACATGTAATGTTGATAATAATTTAGAGACTTCTTTAATGAATGACATTGATAGTAACGAGAGTGAACAATTGTTTAATGAAGAAGTGGATGAGCCAATGAGGAACACTGCAGATGATAGTATTCCAGTACAAGAAACTGTTTCTAATAGTCACTTTGCAGATGACATTGATGCTTATGAAGAAATTGTCTCTGTTAGTAGTAGCAGTCAGTCAAGTTTAGGGAACCTTTCTGATAAATATGACCAAATTTTGTGCAACCCTCTTGATTCATCCACCCCTTTGCAAGCTGCAATGAAGTATGTTGCTGGTTACGTAGCTAAGAAGTGTTTCTCCAAATCAAAATGTCCTGATTGTAAATCTGCATTGACTCGCGAAAATGTCAATTTTGAGCAAAACAATGATCTGTTCATCTTTTTTAAAGCTTATGCTACTTTCAATAACAATGAACTTGGTAACTTGTGTGTTCCTTCCGATGATTTCACCAATGTTATAACTACCGCGGTAGAAATTTTTCAAAAACAATTTTTAATTAATAGTCATTGCAAAAATATTGGTCAAAATTTATTTAATGAAATTAGTAGAATTATCAAGCAGAATCACAAAAACTTTTGGAATGTTGACGATCCTTGCAAAACACATTACGAATTAATTATTAAATTTTTTGTAAGAGTACATATATTTTACAAATTGAAGTGGATGAACAATCGCTTGCGAGTAGATAGAAAACGCCAAAAACATGAAACTGCTAGTAACAGACGCAATCGGAAACGGCAGAAATTAACTCATCAATAAACATTTTTTTTATTAATTATTACTGTTAATTAACTTGTTTTCATTGAATTATGTATTTTAAAGGACTAAATTTTATTTGTGTTAATCAGTAAAAATATTAATTTTTAACAGAAATTGTTGTCTCCTTTTAAATTAAAGTATCTATTGTATTCCAATTTTATTCGTGTTAATCAGTAAAAATATTAATTTTTAACAGAAATTGTTGCCTTTTTTTAAATTAAAGTATCTATATTGTATTCCAATTACAGTATTAATGTAGAATAATAATATTATAAGATTCCAATAAAGTACATATTAACATTTTCAGCTAAGATTTCAATGTGTTTAGAAAGTCTGAGGTAAATAATCATATAAATATAATTAGTAAATATTTAAATTATTTTTTGGCATGATGAAATAATTTTTATATTTATAATCCTTAATGAATAAAAGCTTTATAACAGAGTACTTATTATACTCCTCTATTTCTTACTCTTTTCTTTGTTAAGGAGACATTTATATGATTATTTATGTACACATAGCAGAATACAAATGGAAAGCAACATTTACTTCAATTTGATAAATATATTTGTCTGTATAGTACTGCGCTATGCAGATAAATATATTTCTAAAATTGAAAGTGTGTTGCATTTCCGTTTATTTTTGGTATGTGTACAACTTGAGAGAATTAGGTTGAGGACGAAAGTGGGTAAACTTTGCCGAAAGATCTACTAGAAATAGAGGAAAAAATTTATTGGCAGAAATAAATTTTTTTTTCTTTTTTAGTAGACTTTTAAGTAAAGTTTGTGGGTTTGAGGTCTTTCTCCTTGGTATCGTGGTTATGTAGGGCTATCGGCGAAGGTTCCACGGTTAATGTTATTAATAATGGTATACGTAATTGCAATAAATTACATTTAATTTTGTCATGCCGCAAAAATATTTGTAATTGCTATTTCATTACGGCAATAATTATTAGAAACATTAAAAAAAAAAACCAACGCGCTATTGGCAGTACCTCTAGGTAGTGCGGAAATCTGCCAGAAAATACATAAAGTTGTACAAATATGCAGTTTCAGTTTATAATAGAAATTGTTAAATAATTATTATTTAGCTGAAATGATTTGTTTTTCATAATAAGCTCAAAGAAATAGAAGCAATTTAATAATTTACTTAAACAATTTTTATTATTTCTTTTTCCATAAAGTCGAATTATTTTGGTCTCGCTTTAAATAAAAGCAATTAAATATAAGTACATTGTTACAATTTTACATAAAAATAATTTGATGATAGATGTATTAATATCTGTGGTTGCCGAGAACTCAATATTTTAAGAGATAACAGCAACTGAAATAATGAGCTAAGTCCATTTTGAGGGGGAAAACGAGCTAAGTTCACCTTAAAACGATTTAAATTTTTAAATAAATTATGGTCATTGGTTATACGTGAAAATAACTAATAGTGGTTACTTCAGGAATTAATTGGCAACACATTTAATAATAAAAACACGCGTTAGTAATTTTTAACGTCTCTTTTATAATATGGCTTAGGGCGAAAACGAGCTAAGTCCACGTTAAAACGATTTAAATCTTTAAATAAATTATAATAATTGCTTATCAGTGAAAATAATAAATAGTATTTTATATCATTAAAATTCTTATTATAGAATATCACATTTCACGTAATATTAAAATTAATATAATATTAAATCATATTCAACTTATTATTTTATTATAGTAAAATATTAAAATTTAATGATTATAATTTAATAATAAACAAAATACAATATTAATAATAAACTTTGCAAACAATAATACTGTGTAAACAAATTTAACCATACACCCAGTTCAATTTCAAGTCGGAGAAGCAGAAGTTCAGTTAGAACTTTGGAAGTATTAAAAAATCTGCATTATTAAAACAGATCCTAAGAAATGGCGCTCTAATAGCCATTAAAACCCTTTAAAATTAAAATAATTGATTGTATTTTCATCCTACATTCATGTTCTGAGTGTTAAATATTTATTTTAATCGATAATAAGCTTAAATAGAGAATTTAGGGGGAAACGAGCTAATTTCACTTTGGTGGGGAAAACCGCCCAATTCGCTATATTTGCTTCACTGTATCGACACAACGAAACGATGGTACTCTATACCTCTATACATCGAAAGGTATTACTGTTTTTAATAAGTACAGTATGCCATCTTAACATGTACGTTTGGAACTTCTCGACCAGTGCAAAACTTTAAATGCCGTTTTCTCGAAAACTCGGAAAGTGGACTTAGGCGGTTTTCCCCTCGACCACAGATATTATCAATAATATGAACTTTATAAGTATTTTCTGTTTAGAAGCCCTGGTGAAAATGTTAACACATTTTAATACGTGTTATATTATATATGATCATACGTATTACAATACGTATGATCATACATAATATAACACGTATTAAAATGTGTTAAAATTTTCACCAGGGAGTTATTACATTTATATATATTATTTTGAACTAATATTTTTTTATGTAATTAAATTAAATAATTCACGTGTTTAAAAAGTGTAAATCATTTATTAAAATTCATTGAAGAACCTGTACAAAATAAATAGACCATTATTACAACACCCCGACGAAGAAAATCTCCTTTAGTAATTTTGCGGCGAAGAGTATCCTATTTAGCAATTCTGCGACGAAAAGAATCTCCTTCAACAATTTTGCGGCGAAAACAATCCTATCTAGCATTTTTGCGACGAAAAGAATCTCCTTCGTTAATTTTCCGGCAAAAACTATCCTATCTAGCATTTTTGTGACGAAGAGAATCTCTCACTGATTTTCCGGCGAGAGTATCCTATTTAGCATTTTTGCAACGATGAAACGAATCTCTTTAAATTTGTTTGCGACAAAAACTACCCTTCGGCGTTTTGGTTCTCGTACTTGTAACTTATAATTTAACCTTTTTAATGACTAAATAAATAAATAGATAATATAAAATTTTATTCAATTTTTTTTTATAATAAAAAGGAGACTTTAATAAGGATATTTAAAATTGGCAAGTTGTCAAATAGAACACTAAATTGACAAATTTAATTAATGTAGTTATAAAACACGAAAATATTGCTGTAAAAACTTATTTGCATTTTTAGTTCTATAAATTTTGCCAGAATATTTTTCATTCAGTAATTAAAGTTGGCTCAATTTCTGCTGCAAACCTTCAGGCTTCGCAGGAACTTATTAAATAAACATATTAGTAGTTATAAAATTGTACCGCAGAAAATCTATATAAGAAAAATTTACAAAATTTACAAATTCACGTGGAAGAACTATATTATCATTTTACAGTGAAATCAAATTATAAAAATTGTTTAATGAAAATCATTCATTTATATTTAATTTATTTAACTTATTAAACAATATCTACTTCAATTTGAGAAAGCCTCGTGCTAATTTTATTAATATTTTATTCATAAGCTGTAAAAGCTTATCCACGCCTGATCAGTGAAACCGCGTTTTGGCTCGGGCTCCGGCTTCAAGAGCCGTCTGCGCGGAGCGCGAGAAGGACGCAACACGCTTTCGCACTTCAAATTAACCATGCGCGCGACATCTTGCGGCCAGTTTGGTACTACCGGCGCCAAGTCCCTCCGGCCCATCTGAACTTACGCTTCTATAAGCGTCTATATTCGTTGGTATAGACGAAGCACCGACCCACGTGTGGAACAGCCAAGCCGTGTATGGGAGTGACCGTTACACCATTCAAACTGCGTAGCGGCTATGAGCACGGAAATGAATTGTTTCTTCGAGAAATATTATATAATTCTATCAAGTGACGTCAAGGATTTATTTCTTGCAGGCAAGTTTATGTATAAATATAATTTATATGTATAGTATAGGATAAATTTACATCACAACTTTGTTTTCTAAGTTTGAGGTTATGTTCTGCTTTACTGAGTTTTTTTTATAATGAATTTTGCATTGTTTTTCATATATAGAGAATGTTTGTGATGATAAGTTTTATAGTCTCACTATGGAACAATTATTCCAAATTTTCAAAGAAGATTTAAGTGCATTTAGTATCTTTTTACCTCTTTACAATAAAGAAAAGCACATTTTTTGGAGCAGCAAAAAATTTCCAATGCTATTATTTTAGCTTCTCATGAAAAAGAAAATTTAATTGAGAATACAACAAATACGGATATTGAGGAATTAACTCGTGTAAATAATGTAGATGATGAATCGAGTCAGATAATAATGGAAGTATCAGATGAAGAGTATACTGAAAATGAAACTCATGAATTTGAGACAGTTGAAAGTTCATCCCATGACAAAGATTTACCAGGTTCCTTTTTAAGAATAATGAAATTTCTTATCCTACTTTGCTCGTCTCCAACTTTTTTTCTACTGCTACATTTTCCTTTTTTAATTTTAATTTTTTATTTCTGTATTTACTTTCTTCCAATTTTTATTTTTTATTGCTGTATTTCTTTTATCTCTCGGCTTTGCAGATAACTTTGTTTTTACTCAGAATAATTTATATTTTGAATTGATGAGTGATATCGAAGGGCATATTATCTTAGGCACCTATTTAAATTTGAAAACGCTTTTAGAAAGGCGACTAAAAATTTTTATTATTCAAAAAGTGATTGTTGAAAATCCAATCACCTATAAGTGAGTTTAATATCCAACAAACATGTAGAGGCATTTAGAATGTCTAATTCAATATTTTTGTTAGTAATTGTTCTCAGATTGTAAAACTTATTGCTTTGTAGCTATTGTATGTGTGTGTATGTGTGTATAATTAATTATTTTTTCATGCGTGTGACAAGCTCTGGTTAAAGGTGAGAAAAATACAATTTTCATTTAATTATGTGTACCTTAATTTTCATATTACTTTTTCCTATATTATAACTTTTTCAAAACTTTTTCATTCAAAAGTGAGAAAAGAGTTACTATGATTATAAATACTTTAACCTTTGCTTGACCCGTATAAGCTTTTGCTTCAATGAAATGCCAAGTTTTCTCTTAGAGAAAACAATAATAGATCTTAGAACAAAATTCAAAATAGCAATTTGAACTTTTTCTCTCATAATCTATGTATTAAGTAACAATACATAATAATATTAGATATTGAGTAACTGCTTTTTGCTTCCTTTTTTTTGTAGCTCCTATTTTACAAAATCTTATGCATAGAAATTGTGTAGCTGTAGGAAATATAAATATATATGTATTAAAAATCTGTTTTGGCTTTATTTTTAACTTTTATAATTTTGTTTATAGAATAAGCTCCAAACGGTTTCTAGGGATAACCGAAGAAATAAATGAATTGTTTCCTACAACAATAAAAAGTGATTGGTATAGTCCCGCAACATTCAATGCTTATGGGCATGCAGTATCTGCCTCTGGATGCTTAGTCAACTACTATAAAGTATATAGAAAAGACTTAGTACGATCTGCTGTACTGCAAAACAAATCCATTAAAAATGTATTACAGTCAGCTGATAGTTCAATAGATACAGGTATAGTTTAATATATATCTTTAAAATTATTATCCGATACTAAAATATCTAAATTATATTCTATTGCTCATAAAATAGTATAATTATCATTTTTATATTTTTTTATGTGTTTTACGATTTCAACTGCTGCAGATGATACGAGTCTTGGAAACCTTTTACCTCTTACTGATACTGATCGTTCAAACCATTTGATTGTAAGTGTAACAGAGGTATGGAATTCATCTTTTAATGTAAGACAAAAAATGCTTGTCAGCAAAAAAAAATAAAAAGGTCATCATACATTATGATACCTATATAAATACTTTTGTATGTTTAAAGTCATCTGCTGGTCTAGAATTGGTGAGTTTTTTTTTCATATTGGATAAGTTAAGGTTTCTAAAATATTAATAATTATTTTTAACTCTGGCTAAATGAATAAATCGAAAAATATTTATAGTAGTATTTTTGTTCAAAAATATTAATAATTTTGATTGAAAAATTAATAAATAAAATGGTGTTTATTATATTATGTATTAAAATATTAATAATTTTGTATTTTAGAAGTGATAAAAAAGTTTAATTAACTATATTTTACAGCTTCAATCGGACTGTTTTCGCATCATTAGCAATCTTGCTGAAAATCAGAAAATTTCAAGGGATATTGCTAAAAACTTTCAAAGCGTATTTGCTCCAAGGTGGGAACAAGTATTTGTAGCATTGAAAATACTTCTCAAACGTCTGACTTAAAGGACTTTAAGAGGACACACAAGGATTACCTTAATAATGGTATGTTTGTTTTGATTTATTATTTAAATCTTTAATATTATAAATTTTAATTTTATTTTTTATTTTTATTTATTTATTATGAAATATATTATTTAAATTAAAGATAAATAAAAATAAATAATTAAAAAATTAATAATAGAAATATGTTTGTAGATCCCTTTTGTTTAAATTTCTTAAAATTATTAATGATATAACTTTTTTTTAGTTCCTGCTTCAACCTTAGCATTATTTTATTTGCCATTTTTCCTCACCAAGGCAATTAAAATTAAAACAAGAAACGAAGGATCAATTAATTTCTTAAGAAGCGAGATTGCTGATCACTTTATCAAACTAATTGAGGTAAAAAATAGCATTTTTTAATTAGAAGTCAACATAAGTACGAAAAAGTTTTATCCCGTACGAGGGTGAGTTAATCGCCCGAACGAAAGAGATCGTAATTATCATGTTAGATGAAAATCATTTTGTGCACGTGTGTAAAATAGAATTTTTTTATAAAGTGCTTGTAAACGGCATTTGAAATTTTTATAAAATGTATTAAACTTTATTTATATTTCATTAATATTTTATTTTATTCTTTTATTTATATTAACATTCTATACATTCAATGATTGCACTATAAACTGTAAAATAAATTTAAAATGTTTTAATATTTTATATTTTATTTTAGCAAGAATCACAGTTGGACACTTACAGAAATGAATTTGAATCCAAATTGAGAATCTTAGGTTTAAATATTCCTGCATATATAATTTGCTGTGGAAAACTGGATTCAATTTTGAAATGTTTTATTATTTTTAATGGCGAGAAGTATGAATTTAAAAGTATAGTAGAAGCGGTCGACGTCTGTTACAAAGCATCAGTTGCCTTACACTGCTGGTCAGAGACCTGCCAAAACATTTGGAACTACCTGCAATTGCATGTGTATGGAATACGGGCAGATATAGATTGTGCCTTTCCACCTTCTAAATCATTCAAATCAATTGCAACATTTATCAACAAAATTGACTCAGCATTACAAAGTGGTAATGTATTAGTACATTTTAACACATTATTTTATACCACGAGCGCCGAAAAATCATACCAAAGTTGTGATTTTGAGGTTAGAGTGGTATAAAATATTTAGCGCGTGCTCTTCTACTGAGTTAGAAACAGAAACTAAGACTGTAGGATATCGTGGAACAGGATACGCACAATGAACTAGTACTCGTAAGATAAAACTAATCAACTTTATTATCTGCAGACGTCGCGTTAACAATTAAAACTCAAAGGTATAAAAACTAATTAAGACTTCTTCTTTCTTCTTCGTCGTATCTTCTTCGTTGCGCGAACGATAAAGACCAGCTCGTGGCCATGAGTACTGGTGAGCGAGCTCGTGATGCTGATGCTAGTCGTTCGGCGTTCCGACTAGGACTGACTAATAATGGCTGCTGAGGGACGCTTGCTCCTGCTGGTGCCGGGCGTCTTGGCGGGAAAACTCATCCTCCTCACACATTTCGGCGGGATACGGAAATTAGTAAATCGGGCGTGTGCGCAGGACCTGCTTCCTCCTGCCGTGCGGTGCTGCCCTCTGCTGAGACGGTGGGCGAACCGCCACATCCACTCACCCCCTAGAGACATCGTCTCCCGGAGACGATGCAGCGAGGATCTCGTCCCTCAGAAAGCTCTCCTGAGCTGCTGCTGCTGATGATGGAGGGCTGCTGGTTGTTGGTGCTGTCTGGTTGGCAGGGGCGGGTGGTGGAAGAGTGTCTGACGGTGCTGCTGCCGCCGGTAACGGGTCCGGTTGCGCTACCTCCAGGTACGCTGGCTTGAGCGCATCGGTTGAAAACGTCCTCTCCACGCCATTGATCCTAATGACGTATGTCCGGTCGTCGATGCGTTTGACAACCTCGTGAGGGCCCGAGTAGGGCGAGTCGAGTGGTTTCCGGATGGTGTCGATCCTCTTAAAAACGTGCGAACAGCTTCGCAGGCCCTTATGAAAGAACGGCTTTTGCTGGGTGTGCCTGGAAGCTGGCACAGCCTTCATTCCATCCATCAGCTGCCTCAGCTTGCTGACGAACCTCGGCGCCGATGCGGGGTTGCTGGTGGTGACGAAGAACTCGCCTGGGATGCGCAGAGTTGTGCCAAAGAGCATCTCCGCTGGAGAAGCCTGAAGATCATCCTTGAATGCCGTGCGCAAGCCGAGCAGCACGGCCGGGAGCGCCTCGGGCCACGGGACATGCGGGTTGCACATGAGCGCGGCCTTCAAGGTCCTGTGGAAGCGCCCATTCCATTGGCCTGCGGATGATATGGTGTAGTCCTCGTTCTCTGCGCTCCAATGAGGTTGGCGAAAGCGGCAAACAGGGCTGACTCAAACTGAGCCCCTTGATCGGATGAGATGGTGAGTGGCGTGCCGAACAAGCAAATCCAACCTTCGAAGAAGGTTCTAGCCACTGTCTCCGCATGCATATCCGCCATAGGTATGGCAGTTGGCCACCTGCTGAAACGGTCGATTGCCGTGAGGCAATACTGCTTCTCTCGAGCCAGCGGCATCTTCACGATGTCCACGTGAACGTGGTCGAAGCGGTTGTCCGGCGTGGCGAAGTCTCCCAACGCCGCTCGGTTGTGCCGATGTACCTTCGACTGCTGGCATGGTTCACACTCGCGCGCCCAGCGCGCTGCGTCCTTGCGAATACCAGGCCAGAAGAATTTCTGCGCCAAAAGCCTCGATGTTGACCTCCTGCTGGGGTGTGATAATCCGTGCATCACGTCGAACGCTGTACGACGAAGGGCGACGGGAACGTACGGCCTGACGACGTTATTGGCGATGTTGCAGAAGATGGTGTGGCCTTCGATGTCCAGCTGCTGGAGCGCCGGTTGCGCTGCCTGCCGCAGGTGTGGCAGCTCGGGACAAGCTCCTTGTGCCTAGCTGAGTGCGGTGGCTGTCAGCCGCGATGGCATCTCGACAGTATAAATCCTGGACAGCGCGTCCGCGACGATGTTGTACTTGCCAGGGATGTGCTGGAAGGTGACTTGAAACTGCAAAATAAAATCCAACCGCGTACCGTACCGCGTCTCCGTGTCGCTCAGCTTCCTCGAGAAAAGTCCGATGGGGCGAAGCTTACCGCTCGCCACCTGGTCCAAGCTGGCACCTATCTGTGTGTTGGATGCGTCGGCTGAAAGAATCAGGGGCACGGAGGGCGCGATGAACGCTGGCCGCACCGCGGTTACGATGCTGCGCTTGCAGGCCTCGAAGGCCTTGTCCGTCGCAGGTGTCCAGGCGACAGGCTTGTTGGAACGTCTCGGAAGGCCGCGCAGCAAATCATGTAGGGGCGCTTGCAGCTCCGCAGCACGAGGGATGCAGGCCCTGTAGAAATTTAAAATCCCTAGGAAGCGGCGCAGCTGTCGCGCCGTCACTGGCCTCTTATAGTTGCTGATAGCCTCGACCTTGTGCGGCGGCGGCTCGTATCCGTCCCCGGAGAGCCTAAAGTCCAAGAAATCCACTGCGTCCTTGTCGAACTCGCATTTGTTGAGGTTGATTGAGAGACGAGCAGTGTGCAGCTTGTCGAACAGCTGCCGCAGATGCTGAAGATGCTCCTCTGGTGATGATGACGCGACCAGCAGGTCATCCAGATAGCACCTGACGAAAGGTAAAGGGCGCATCAAAGCGTCCATAAATCTCTGAAACGTCTGGGACGCGTTGCGCAGACCGAGCGGCATGTCCACGAACTCGAATAGTCCGAAGGGTGTTGTCACTGCCGTCTTCCCCACGTCCTCGGGGGCCACTGGTATCTGGTAGTAGGCTCGGTCCAGGTCGATCTTCGAGAAGATTGTGCAGCCGTGGCAGCCTTGAAGAAGATCCTCAATAATCGGCAGGGGATACCGGTTCGGTATCGTGCAAGCGTTGAGACGCCTGTAGTCTCCCGTCGTGCGCCATCCGGCTGGGTGCTTCGGCACCAGGTGCAGCGGGTTAGCCCACTCGTTGGAAGAAGGCCGGGCAACACCGCGGCTGAGGTGCGCATCAAACTGTTGCCTTGCCGCCGCCAAACGCTCGCCGCACAGCCTGCGCGGGCGCTCGAAAATGGGTGCTCCAGTAGTGCAGATCCGATGTTGCACTGGCGAGCCGTCCAGGAGTGCTGCCGCTGTGGTTGGCGCGCCGAGAACTGCAAATTCCGCCAGCAGACGTGAGATGCGCGCGCCCAAATCTCCGAGTGGCACGTTCGCACGAGCCACCGTGGCCACAGTGTGAATGTGAGTTGATAGCGACTCACCCGGGGTGGACTCAGAGGCCTGCGGGTCCACCAGCCTGGCTCGCTTGACATCAATTAGAAGTCCAAAGTGTGACAGAAAATCCGCACCCAGAATGGCCGTCTGGACGTCGGCGACGACGAAATTCCATCGGAGGATGCGCCGCAGCGAGAGGTTGAGCGTCATCAGCTGCATTCCATATGTAGCGATGTTGGTTGCGTTGGCAGCATGGAGGTTGAGGCTGCTCCGCGTGAGCCGACGGCTCACTACCCTCCTGGGCAGAAGCGAGACGACCGAGCCAGAATCGACGAGGAACCTCAGCCGGGTGTCCTTATCGAAGACGTGTAGGCGATTCTCCACAGGTGTGGCGCCGGCGGCAGCCGCCTGAACCGGCGCCGGCGTAGCTAGTTTTCCGGCCGTGGCGCTGTATAAAAAGAGCAGGGCCCCTCGCACTTCTGCGCCGCAGCGCCGAATTTGAAATGAAAATAGCAGAGCCCTCTGCGCGCTGCCGTTGAGACTGACCGCGACCTTGTCCTTGAGCGCCGTGTTGTTGTCGCCATTGTTGACATCGGAGCTGACCTTGTAGTGTTTCGAAGTCGCGCGGCTATATGCTCCGGCAAATCCCTCAAGGTCACCGTGACCTGCCCGAGGGACGCTCGAATGGCCGCAAGCTCCTGTGCCGTTGACCCTAGGGCTGGCCGATGCGATGGCGGTGCTCCGACGACTGCGCAGTTCTGGGACGCCTCGAAAACTCCCGCGGAAGCGCTCGCGACGTTGGAAGTTGAGTCGCCCAGCTCGTCCGCTGCCGCTGCCAACTCGTCCAGAGTTGTCGTCGTCCTGAAAACGCGCAGGAGACGCTGCATGCTTGCCGGGAGGTAGTCCAGCCACTTGACGCGCAGCACATCCTCCGACACGTTGTCGCCGGCAAGCACCCTCATGTCTCACAAGAGCCGCGATGGCTTCTTGTCGCCGAGCTCCAATTGCGTCAGCATCGCGTGTAACTGACGATCGGCCGAGAGCGAGAGCCGCGTTAACATAGCGGTCTTCACCGCTTGGTACTTGCCTTGTTGCCGAGGGTTCCGCAGGATGTCTGCCACCTCTTCCAATCCTTCGGGGCCCAGCTTACTCAGCACCATGCCGTACTTGGCGCGGTCGCTGGCGATGCGGTGCATGGAAAAAGTGGACTCGACCAAGTCTAACCACAGCGAGGGGTTTTCCTTCCAGAACTGCGGCAGATGAACGTTGCCGATGGCTGCTATTTCGCGTTCATTCGGCACTTCCGGCGGCTCCTCGCCAAGCCCAACCGCGCTGAGATTCGGGTCGGCCATGTTGCCGCGGACGTTGAGAGCGGGTCGCTGGCGGACCATGCGGTTGCCCTCGTCGGCTGTCTCACCCTCGAGTGAGTGATCGGCGTCGTCCTCCGATCGCAACTGCCGCTCCTGCGACCGTTGCCGTAATAAGTCGTGCGAGCGCGGCGGCCGAATTGGAGTCGAGTGTTGCATGCGGCGTGCGGCCACAGGTGTAGCGCCGCGTCGCTCCTTCGCTCCTTTGCTCCACTGCTCCGATGCTCCGTTGCTCCGATGCTCCGATGCTCCGTTGCTCCGAAGCTCCGATGCTCCGTTGCTCCGAAGCTCCGATGCTCCGTTGCTCCGAAGCTCCGCGGACTTGCTTGAGCTGCTTTCTGCTCACTGGTTCCTCTCTTGCCGAGAAATGTTCGCACCTGTTGCACTCCACGATCACGTCGGGGTCACCAATTTAGCGCGTGCTCTTCTATTGAGTTAGAAACAGAAACTAAGACTGTAGGATATCGTGGAACAGGATACGCACAATGAACTAGTACTCGTAAGATAAACTAATCAACTTTATTATCTGCAGACGTCGCGTTAACAATTAAAACTCAAAGGTATAAAAACTAATTAAGACTTCTTCTTTCTTCTTCGTCGTATCTTCTTCGTTGCGCGAACGATAAAGACCAGCTCGTGGCCATGAGTACTGGTGAGCGAGCTCGTGATGCTGATGCTAGTCGTTTGGCGTTCCGACTAGGACTGACTAGTAATGGCTGCTGAGGGACGCTTGCTCCTGCTGGTGCCGGGCGTCTTGGCGGGAAAACTCATCCTCCTCACACATTTCGGCGGGATACGGAAATTAGTAAATCGGGCGTGTGCGCAGGACCTGCTTCCTCCTGCCGTGCGGTGCTGCCCTCTGCTGAGACGGTGGGCGAACCGCCACAAATATACTAATGAACACAACGTAAAAAATAATTTTCTAATAATTTCGATTTTATTTATTTACAGGTTCTAAGAAATCTTCGACGTAACTAATTTAATTGATCAAGATGGATTACATCAATCTACACGAATCAGTATTATCGTTTATTCTAATGTTATACGCGAAACCAAATTTTCCTAGAAGTATTGTAGACTTAGTAATACATTTTATTTATGAATTCGTACAAAATGCGTTTTGTAAATCATTAGAAAACTCGATAATAAATATAGTTACCGCAGCCAATTGTAAACCAGAAGTAGCTCAAAAAATTAGATATTGTTTTCAAGCGCATTGTAGAATTTTTGAAAATTTTTTAAGTGAACGTAATCGTTTTGATTTATTAAAAAGTAAAGGTTTTCAAGAACCAATTGAATATGAAGTGCAAAAAAGTGTTGTAAAAGAGATACGTGATGAAGAATCTGTGTTCGTACCAAAATCTATTCATGCTGTTCGAGTTTCTTTAGTGTATTCATTACAAAAATTTTTGGAAATTCCACAATTAGCTAAAGATATTATAGAAAATGTAAAGAAATGTTCAGAAGACAATAATATTATTTCAAATGTGATGCAGGCTAAGTTCTGGAGAGATAATTTCAAAAATTCTGTAAGTGTTAATTCAAATGAATATGTTCTGCCTATTTTTATTTATTTTGATGAAATAGAAATTGGAAATGCTTTAGGAAGCCACAGTGGCAAAAACAAATTTGGTGTTATTTACGCTTCTATTGCTTGTCTTCCGCCGAATATTGCATCACGTTTAAATAGTATTATTTTTTCAACATTAATACGAGCTGAGGACTTAAAACAGTGTTCTAATGAGGCACTTTTTAAACCACTTATCGATGAATTGAATTTTTTACAAAGTAGTGGTTTAACTGTAAAAGTTGATGGTGTTGAAACGGTCTTCAAATTGCAAACAGTACTTATATTGGGTGACAATTTAGGACTGAATGCGATATGCGGCTTCGTACAATATTTTAGAGCCAACATATTCTGTAGAATTTGTAAGGCAGACTCTTACGATTGCTCACAGATGTGTGAAGAAAATGTTAATTTACTAAGAACTCCAGAAACTTATGATTTAGATTTATTAAAATCAAATGTGTTAGAAACCGGCCTTTACGAAAATTGCACGTTTAACCGGATAAACAATTTTCATATTGCAATTAACAAAAGCATTGACTTCATGCATGACGTATTAGAAGGTGTATGCGTTTATGTTTTACGTAATATTTTATATGATTTTATTTTTAAAAAACAATATTTTACGTTAGAATACCTAAACCTTAGAATCAAAGATTTGAATTCGCGTACTGACGATTCTAACAAACCACCACCAATAAATTTAATTCAAGGAAAAGAAAAATTAAATATCAAGTATTCTGCTGCCGAAATGTTGTATCTTAGTCGTTATTTAGGAGTAATAATTGGGCACAAAGTTCCTGCTTATAATGAGCAGTGGAAAATGTATATTTTGCTCCGTAAAATCATAGACATTCTCATGTCACCTCGAATAACACTGAAACACATTGAAGAATTAGAAACGCTTATCATCGAATTAAACTCATCGTATTTAAAATTTTATAAAAAATTGAAACCCAAATTTCACTTTTTAACGCATTACGCTTCGCTAATAAAAATGTTTGGCCCGTGCACTCATTTTTGAACGATGCGTTACGAGTCACGCCACACAGATATCAAAGCTAATGCTATAGCAACCTCTTCTACGATTAATTTGCTGAAAACTATTGGGTTGAAGCAGGTACTAAATATGTGTTACGTTTTCAATAACCTTCAAATTGAATCAAACATAGAATTCAAATGTAATAATAACGACAAGAAAGCTATTGTTAACGGAGTAGAATATAAAATTGGTGCATTTATTGTTACAAGTATGCTAGAACCGGACATTGAATTTGGAGAAATTACAGCTATCGACCAAATTAGAGTGACGTCAGCACCAGACGAAAATACAGGGAAGAGAAAAGTAAGAGAGTCGGTGCAGCTTACAGTTAAAATATATGAAGAAATTTTCTTTGATGACCACTACATGGTCTACGTGGTTCAAAGTGATAATAAAATCAAAACCCTACTTTTGGAGGAAATTCCTGTTATTCCGGCCGTAACAGCTTTTAAAATAGATGAAAATTGTCAGTGGATCATTCCACAATATATATTATAAATATTTTTAATTTAAATAAAGTAAATTTTTTAATAATATGTCTACTCTTTTTTATTATTAAATAGTTTACATACATCGTTTTCACCATTTTTGTGTTATTTTTTATTGTCCTATTTGATTTTAAGAGTGTATGCATTCTTCCGTATGAAGAAAAAGTATATTGTCACTATTCGAAGAAAGCATAGCTACTGCGACGCGTAAAAGGAGTAGCTGCTGCTCCGAAAGAAGTGTAGACGACGCGCCGAAGCGTTGGATCTATTGCTGCACACGTGAAGTGTGCAACAGCTGCGCAGTTTCGGTGTACTGCCAATGCCATTTCATGGGCGCTGGT
This sequence comes from Torymus aiolomorphi, assembly GCA_036365515.1. Classification (NCBI taxonomy): domain Eukaryota; kingdom Metazoa; phylum Arthropoda; class Insecta; order Hymenoptera; family Torymidae; genus Torymus; species Torymus aiolomorphi. The sequence continues at coordinate 64,567,093 of CM070877.1, forward strand.
GTCGCTTAAGTCAGAGGTCAGGTGGCGCGCCGATCTTCTCTCAGTGCTTATATACGTGGACATCGCATCTCCCGCCTACTTCGGTTTAAAAACTATTTAAATAATTGTCTTGCTTACGGTGGCATGTCTACATAATTTCCTTATATACAAGACCATGTGTCAAATTCTTCAAATAATCGAGTTGCACGTCTACGTAATTCCTTTGTATACGTGGACGTTGATTCCCAGGACTACTTTGGTTGAAACATTATTTAAAAAATGGTCTTGCTTATTTTTTCAAGTCTTCGTAACTTTTTCCTATGCGTAGACTTCGCATCCCCCAGCTACTTGGTTTTAAAAATTATTTAAATTATCGTCTTGCTCACAGCAGCACGTCCACGTCACTCCCTTATATCCGTGGACCTCGTATTTCCTGTCTACTTAGGTTTAAAAATTATTTAAATAATCGTGTTGCAGCCCTGCGTAATACCTGTATACCTATGCGTGTGCCTCATGTCCCCCGCCTACTTGGGTTTTAAAATTATTTAAATAATATTCTTGCTCACTGTAGCACGTCCACGTAATTCCTTTATATGCGTGGAGCTCACATCTCCCGGCTACTTAGATCTAAAGATGTTTCAAATAATTGAATCGCTCACTGTTGCACGTCTATGTAATTCCCTTATATGCGTGGACTTCGTGCACCCCGTCTACTTAGGTTTAAACATTATTTAAATAATCGAGTTGCTGGCCTGCGTAATTCCTTTATATGCGTGGACCTTGTGCCCCTCGCCTACTTGGATCTAAATATTATTTAAATAATCCTGTACCATGTTTACGTATATTCCTTATATGCGTGGACCTCGCATCCCCCTGCTACTCCAGTGTGGCCAGGTAAACAATATATATCGTAATACTACGCATGTAAAAGTGGCGATTTATCGCCACAACCTGGTCACACTGTGCTACTCTGGTTTAAAAATCACTTAAAGTTTCTAGTTGGACGTCTACGTAATACCTTTATATGCATGGACCTCGTGTTCCTCGTCTACTTGGGTTTAAAAATTATTTAAATAAGAGTGTAATAATAGTTCATTATGAATACATTTTTTAGGAACATACGAACTTTTTCGTACGTAAAACATTATTTGCATAATATGACTTTACAATAAACACTTTACAAACTAAATTATGAATACTTTTGTATATACCTATATATATGAGCTTTTTGCTGAAACTTGGAATGAACTCTTTACGAACTCTTAAAGAATAGAGGGAGTCTCTTGAGATCTTTGTAAACAGTTCATACATTAGAAAATCATGCAATGATCTAAAAGAGTTTTTGTTGAACTCTTTAAGATTGCATAAGGAACGCTTTTTCCATAAAATTAATCATAAGGTATTCTTGTGAAACGCAATTCTCGATACGCAAGCTTCGGCAAATCATTCGTTATGCGGTGCGCCGGTGGTGCTTTCTGTAGATACACTGGGGTGCCGAGAGTATACCAGGCAAATATCTCGAAAACTAAGGAAGATGGAAAAAAACTTTTAATACAAAAGTTGTAGGGTTCAGAGGGGCCCAACCGATCGTGACCTTGGTTATGACCTTGAGGTCAATGATCAAGTTCATTTGAAGGTCAAATCGATTTTTTCAAATGGGAACCCCCACTTTTGACCTCGTAAATGGAAAGAGCGGAAAATTTTACGTTCAGATATGTCCTTGAGTCAAGGTCATGGTCATGGTCATGGTCATGTTTAAAATCAAAATCAATAAACGCATCAAAACATTCCCATAATTAGGTATACGAGACAAATTGTTAAATACAAAAGTTGTAGGGTTCAGAGGGGCCCAACTGATCGTAACCTTGGTTATGACCTTGAGGTCAATGGTCAAGGTCATTTGAAGGTCAAATCGATTTTTTCAAATGGGAACCCCCACTTTTGACTTCGTAAATGGAAAGAGCAGAATATTTTACGTTTAGATATGTCCTTGAGTCAAGGCCATGGTCATGGTCATGTTTAAAATCAAAATCAATCAACGCATCCAAACATTTCCATAATTACGCATACGAGTGTTAAATACAGAAGTTGTAGTGTTTGGAGGGGCCCAACTGATCGTGACCTTGACCATGAACTTGAGGTCAAGGATGATGTCGTTTGAAGGTTAAATCAATTTTGTTTAACGGCAACCGTCACTTTTGACCTCGTAAATAGAAAAACCGAAAAATTCTGATATGACCTTGTGTCAAGGTCATGGTCAAAGTTATGGTCAGTTTCCGTGCAGTTAAGAGCAAAGTCGGAGATGACCCGGTCACCTAAGGCAAGGTCGGAGATTACCCGGCCAGTTAAGGCAAGGTCGGAGATGACCCGGCCAGTTAAGGCAAGGTCGGAGATGACCCGGCCAGTTAAGGCAAGGTCGGAGATGATCCGGCCAGTTAAGGCAAGGTCGGAGATGACCCGGTCAGTTAAGGCAAGGTCGGAGATGACCCGGCCAGTTAAGGCAAGGTCGGGGATGATCAGGCCAGCTAAAAATTCATTGGAAAATTCCACGTTCATGTGTATTTAGTCATAGGATCCAAGTGTTTCGGTCACCATTTACTGAAGAAAATGCTACATACAGGTGGTCAACACTTATTAACTTTTGTTATTATTTGATATAAGTGGTTAACCCTGGTAAATATTGATAATAGTAAAAATAGTAAAATTTTCCGCTCTTTCCATTTACGAGGTCAAAAATAGGGGTTCCCATTTGAAAAAATCGATTTGACCTTCAAATGACCTTGATCATTGACCTCAAGGTCATAACCAAGGTCACGATCAGTTGGGCCGCTCCAAACCCTACAACTTCTGTATTTAACACTCGTATGCGTAATTATGGGAATGTTTGGATGCGTTGATTGATTTTGATTTTAAACATGACCATGACCATGACCATGGCCTTGACTCAAGGACATATCTGAACGTAAAATTTTCCGCTCTTTCCATTTACGAGGTCAAAAATGGGGGTTCCCATTTGAAAAAATCGATTTGACCTTCAAATGACCTTGATCATTGACCACAAGGTCATAACCAAGGTTACGATCAGTTGGGCCCCTCTGAACCCTACAACTTTTGTATTTAACAATTTGTCTCGTATGCCTAATTATGGGAATGTTTTGATGCGTTGATTGATTTTGATTTTAAACATGACCATGACCATGACCATGACCTTAACTCAAGGACATATCTGAACGTAAAATTTTCCGCTCTTTCCATTTACGAGGTCAAAAGTGGGGGTTCCCATTTGAAAAAATCGATTTGACCTTCAAATGACCTTGATCATTGACCTCAAGGTCATAACCAAGGTCACGATCAGTTGGGCCGCTCCAAACCCTACAACTTTTGTATTAAAAATTTTTTTCCATCTCCCTTAGTTTTCGAGATATTTGCCTGGTGGTTTTAAAATGGGACACCCGGTATAAGCCGTGTAATTCCGTCGTTAAAATGACTCTTGACGCAGAGTCCGAAATTACAAGGCTTGGCTTATTTTTGGTATCTCTTTTAAATTGGGGACTAAAAATTTTATGACCTGTCTACCTAAAATAAATAAATTTTTTATTTTAAAATTTTGCCGTAAAACAAGATCAATTTTTGCAAGCTAAAAATTGGAATGAACTCTTTACGAACTCTAAGAGAATATTTTTGATTTGAACCGGGTAGCTACCGTTCTCCCCGGTAAATAAATTATTGTAATATTTATTATTAATACTCATATAAGAAATTAGTTATTCATTCTTTATGAACACTTTTTGAACACTTAAAAAATTTGTATATAAATAAATTATTGTAATATTTATTATCCATACTCTGTAACGGCTGGCGCGTCTGTGTGTGTATATGCGTGCGAACACGGAGCTCGGACCAAGCCTACCTCCGACGCACGGTATACACACGGGTAGATGCCCGAAAACGTAAACATGCCGTGGCCTTGGAGAAGGCAAGGCCGACGATTTCGGCATGAGGCTTCGCGGATTTAGTCGTGCTTGTCCTCGTGGTTCTCCGGGGGCTTTCGTGTGTGCGTAGTTGTGCGCGCGTGTAGATGTGCGAAGAGCACTGAGCGCAACTGCGATACACATTAAGCCCCGAAAAGAAAACTCGCGGCAACCTTGCGCGAGGGGGGAAAGAGAGCGAGAGACAGAGCCCGGCAGTATTGCTTTTGCCGCCGTCGTAGCTAGCTGCCTTCTATCCGCGCCGAAAGCACGAGTTCTCCTGCGATTGTGGAGTCGCAAGAGTGCACTAGTGCGAAGAGGGAGAGAGAGTCGCACGATTGTGCAGCGCGGAGAGAGTGCGAGAGAGGGAGAGAGAGCAGGGGCAGGGTGCAATGCCGAGAGGGAGCGAGAGAGCCGCGGAAGAGTGCGAGAGCAAGAGCCGCAGTGCAGCGCGAGAAGAGAGAGAGCGACGCGGCCGAGAGCAGTTATGGCCGATCCAACTCGCAGGAGCGAGATAGAGAGGCAAGGCATGCAGCTCGGGGACACGGCCGACGGCTAGCTACGGTCGAGCCGACCCGTCGATGGCGAAGAGAGAGAGAGAGAGAGAGAGAGAGAGAGAGAGAGAGAGAGAGAGAGAGAGAGAGAGAGAGAGAGAGAGAGAGAGAGAGAGAGAGAGAGAGAGAGAGAGAGAGAGAGAGAGAGAGAGAGAGAGAGAGAGAGAGAGAGAGAGAGAGAGAGAGAGAGAGAGAGAGAGACGCAAGGGGCGCTCAAGCCAGTACAGGCGTCCGTCTCCACGCCGAGACTACTGAGGAGGTAAGTCTTGGCCAGGCGAGCGCGCGCTTCCCCCACAGACGTCGAGCATCCGGGAAGCGGAGACGGGCGAGCGAGCAAGGCGTGCGCGAGCGCCGCTCGTGCGCGGCGATCGGCCGACGTCGAGCCCGTATGGTTGAGCGCTCCCTCTATGTTGCGAGTGCGCACTTATTGCGCTAAGGCTAACTGTTAGCAGTGCCTCAGGGTTGAGCCGAGTCGGAATCAGAGAGTACCGTGTGTACCGAGTAAGTTTTAATAAAAAAAACTGTTATCAGACCGGTACCGGAAGGGACAACAGATTGAAAAGGAATTTGCTGCAGCCGCGGGGCACGAGGCCGACTTTGAGGAGCACATTTTTACAAATTTCTAAGGAAAGATCGTATGATGAAGTTGATTTAGTCGATACGAAAAATTACTGTGATACGATACATTTTGTTATATAGTTTTAATAGTAAATAGGAACAATAGTTATAAATATAGCATACATAATCTAACAAAATTCACTCTTACAGTTTTACATGGAAATTTCAACGTTAGTTCTATTAAATTTTGTGTGATACTGCTTGGATAAGCTTGGAGTCAAGAATAGATAGATAAATTAATGCTTTTTTTAATGTATTAGGTCAGGGAGTAATATATTAATATTAAAATTATTACTAAAATTTGTAACTACTGTACTATTTATAGGTTATAAAAATGTCAGATTTATTAAAAGTGATAAAGTTCTATTTTGAAAAACACTGTATCCAGCAACAAATACGTGCTCTTTTATTGAAAGAAAACAATTGGAATGTTTCATTGTATATGATTAGAAAATGTCTTCGTGTATTGGGTCTCCGAAGAAAAAACATTAAAGAATCAGATATTCAGCATGTTGTTATTGCTATAGTAGAAGAGTTGTATAGTTGCGTATACAATTTGGGTTGCAGAGCTTTATGGCGTAAATTGGAAAAAAAATTATAATCTTATTGTTAAAAGAAGTACTGTGTATCAGATTTTGCAGATAGCAGATCCAGAAGGCATAGCTAACAGATTTGGAAATAGATTAAAACGAAGGTAATATTTAAGCCCTGGACCAAATTTTACCTGGCATATAGATGGCTATGACAAGCTGAAACAATTTGGTTTTGCAATTCATGGTTGCATAGACGGATTCTCCAGAAATGTTTTATGGCTAGAAGTAGCAACAACAAACAACAATCCCAAAGTTACAGCATATTATTTTTTAAAAACAGTCAAAAAGTTGAAACTTCTGCCAACAACCATGCGATCAGATAAAGGATCTGAAAATACATTAATTGAATCGCTTCAAGTTTGTTTAAGGCTGAAAGATAAAGAGAGATATGCTGGAAACCAATGTTTCTTTCAAGAAAAAAGTGTACGGAATCAACGTATTGAGGCATTTTGTGGTCAAATGCGAAAACACTCTATGGACTTTTACATCCAATTATTCAAGTGTATGCAACAAAAGAATTTATTTGATGTAAGTAAATTACATGTCAAATGTATGCAATACTGTTTTGGTCCCTTAATTAAAAGAGATTTAAGGGCAACTTAACAACTATGGAATGAACATAAAATAAGAAAACAAGCAGCACAAAATAATGTTTCTGTCAGTCCTTATTTAATGTACAATTTGCTAGAAAAATATAATGCAAAGAATTACAAGAAAGCTGTTAATGAAGTTGTTGTTGATAGACTTGTGAGTAGATTAACTACAAAACCGCAACTAATGGACCCTCTTTTTGTGGAATTAGTGGAATCAATTATTGATAATGTTAGTATTCCAACAACAGCAGAAGAAGGTGTAAGATTATATAAAAAAATATTAGGTATAATAAAAGGGATCCAGAAGAATTGCTAGAGTAGCTAAAATTGCTAAATTTAAAAACAGTGAAGATAAGTTAGAAAAACTAAATAAAATACAACTTGAAAAGAAAGAAAAACAGATGAAGAATTTAAGAAAATTGAAGATCAAGGAATTTGAACGCATAGAGCTCGAAATGAAATGTCCATAAGTCCTCAAAGGTGTCTTTTGTCGCCTAACAAATTAATGAGTTCTACAAAGACTATTCAGCTGTCACCAAAAGCAAGACCTGCACGTTGTTTACTCTTTGTGCCCAAGGAAGCACCTCTAGTCCTGTTAAATGTAGCCCTACTAAGATTCCAGCATATCAAAGATATAAGTTTCTGCTCGAAGCTGAAGGAAAAGGTCTACCATATAATACCATACCATATATTTTCTGGCAGAAGTTTTCCGCATCATCGACACAGTTTCTGCTATATTACGAACATTTAGCACAGGTAAAAATGCACTTTTACTTAACGCCTCATTATAAATTGTTTTGTATATGATTACAACAATTTATTTATATTTTATGAAATTTTTCAGGTTACAACAATCTACCAAGACGCTTTCACCTTTCATTAAGAAAATATTAATGTGTAAAGTAGTACCTCTCTGGGCGACAATGAAGATAGTTCCAAAAGTAGATTACTTGAAACTAGCAAAAGCTTTTGATATGACCAAAGTTATAAAAAGACTGGTGGTGTTTGCTGACGAAAAAGTGTGATAGACGTTTGAAAACTTAGAATATAAGTTAGTTAGTTTATGTAAGGGAGGAAATTTATTTTACAGATTGTGTGAATTAAATCTGCGATAGTAGATACTATTGCATTTAAAAATATAACAATGAGTCATAGCTTGTGTAACTATAAAAAAATTATTCAAGTAGAAGTTGAAGGTATTAAGGCAAGTTAATTATTCACTGTTCGTTTTTTGTACATAATTTTGATTCACTCTTTGATTACGGGACTCAAAACTTTAGATTTTTTTTTTAATCACAAATCCTCGTTCTAAAAAAGCGCCAAAAAACGCGGTTGTTGGACGTTTTCTATGTAAAAAGAAAATGTAAAAATGTGTTAAATTTTGAAAACGGATACAGAAGAACGTCTGCTATTGAAAAATACTTTTTATTATTGTACATAGCCCCTTATTTATATTGTAATATTATTACATAACAAGATTTTGATATAATTGTGTCTTAAGTAATTTATTAACAGAACATTTGAAGAAGCATGTAATTTTTTATTCTATTAGAAGGTGTAATAGGTTAAATATAATTAAACAATGTGCTCAATTGAAAACAAATTTATTTAGTAAATTATTCAAAGTTCACAATATTTATAATCTTTAGTCTTAAGTCAATATTGAACAGAAGAATTATTGTTTGCTTTAAAAATACGCATCTACATTTAATCATCTTAATCAGTTATAGTTTTATTTTCAAAAACAGATTATAGAAATGAAAAATGTTTTGAGATAGACAATATAATAACATAATAACATAATTGACAGGTTTATAATCAAAATGTTTCTTATTCTCACATAAAGATAATTTTCTTGCGCAACTTCAGTAAAACAAAACAATATTTGAAGTATGTTATCATTAAAATACTAAAAACAATAATTTTCATAAAAGTTACAAACGAAATACATGATAATGGTAATTATATACATGGTAATGACTGTAGAGAATGACGTAGGAATATATTAGAAAACCCTGTTATTTTTTATTATAAAAGCAATGCTTGAATAATAATGCTATCATTTTTATTACAATGATAAAGCTACAGATTCATGAAAAATTATGATTAATTATTAAGTATAACTAAGAGAACGATTATAATAAAAAAACAATAGTGTTACAAATAACAAATAATCACTTCAGATGCATTTATAATAGCTGTATTTAACATTTTTGGATATTTTTTAATTTTGAGATCTATCAGCTGTTTTCTTATACACTATTTTTTTTCTCCTTAACTTGAAGTAAATAATCTATCTGGATTTTATTGCATGTCAGTAAATCTGCTTGTGCTTTTATAATGATGACTTGGAGCATGTCTCGTATTTACTGAGCAATTTCATCAATCGCAGATACCACCAGCAATGTCACCAATCACAGATTATCCCAGCGATATCATCAATCACAGATTCGACCAGCAATGTCACCAATCACAATTTTTTTTTTACATTTCAGTCACTTTACGTAATATGCAACAACACTTTTTGTTATTTCTAGTTACTTAAGCTAGTTAATATTAAAGATTAGTCATATTATTAATAAATACTATTGAATTACATTTAGGTACCAATCATTTTATGACTCCTTAGTAATACCATTGTGACTATTATGAAATACGTAGAGAAGTAGAACAATTTTATTAGTCGCTCATAATATTTCTAACAATATCTAATATTGTGCTAGCTTTAACTCTTTTATTGGGATTATGATCAAAGCAGGCACCAAAAATAAATTTAAGTGTTTCTGGTACTTTTGTTAAATCCGGTATCTTCTGAGTGCGCATAATATTTTTTAATCGCTCAACTAAATCATAATATTCAGCGAATCCAGTCCAAACATTTTCCTCGCTATATAATTCCATTAATATGGCACCAAAGCCCATGCGTCGCTTGCTAAGGAAGCTGGTTTGTTCTGAATCAAAATCTCTGGAGCCATATATAAGAGAGTTCCTTGAAAATGGTGGCCTACTGTTGTTTGGAGCTCAGAAGGCATTTCAGTAAATTTGCTGAGACCCAGATCACAAATTTTTGTTTGACAATACAAATTCACTAAGACGTTCTCTGGCTTGAGATCCTTATGTATAATTGATGGCGAGAGATTGTGTATAAATACCACAGCTTGGCAAATTTGAAGTGCAATACAATTTTTTTTAACTTCTGTCAAATTAGACGATAATTTGGTATCGGTATGAAATAAAACAAAACTTAAAGTTTCACTTTGGAAGTATTCCATCACGATACAGCAGTGCGTTGAGTCAATGGCAACTCCCATTATTGATATGATGTTGGGGTGTCGAATCTTATCTAATACTTGAACTTCTCTTAAAATGTATTTGTTATTAAATAACAATCGAATACTCTTCACAGCAACTTCACTTCCATGTAAAACTCCCTTATTTACAGTTCCAAATGATCCTTTGCCTAATACATTCGACGTTACATCAATATCATCGGTATTAATGATCGGCACACATAGTTTTAAGTCCTGAATCACATTATGATTAATGGATTCACTATTGCACTCAGATTTAGCAATCTTAACACTTTTCTTTTGTAGTAATTCACTATTGTTTTGTCGTAATTCAGTTTTTGTATTACCAACATCTAATTGGTATTTGTTGCTATTTTCTTTGCCAGTAGGCAAAATAAGAAACACTTTACCGTCTTTTTTATTTACTTGAAGCTTGAGGCTGTTTGTGTAGCTGTTTGAAGATTCACTTTTTTTCATGGGAAAGTTGACGTTAACTTTAGTTTCCTTTTTGTCAACTTTTTCATGTCTCAATGAATTTTCGGATAATCCAAAAGGCACCACTTTACCATCTTCAGTACTTCTGAACGAAGATGCACTTGTAACTTTCGCAACGCTTAATCTACAAACTTTGGCATCTTTCTTTCTTCTGAATGAAGATGCAGTTGAAACTGTTGTAACACTTAGATTATGACTTACAATACTTTTTTCAAGATTGTTCGTCGTTAACAGATACAATCTTGAGCGTCGATTGCTAGTTTTGATTTGACTAAAAAGGCAAAGAAGATCACACACTTCACCGCTCTTATTACTGAATTCTTGATAAACATTATTTTGAAAATTGTCAATCTCTATGGGTAATTTTTTAAGAAATTTTTGTTATCCGTAGTTTTCATAGATTTACAACCATATTTTTTAAGTCTTGAAACGTTTATTCTTTTTCTATGTCAATTTCTATGGACTTAACTCCTTCTACAGGCTCTTTCATTTGAGAAAATCCTTGATCTATATTATCCCTGTGTTTCCATCCAATCAAAATCACTCTTCCGATAGATTTTGACACTTTCTTTGCAAGTTTTTGAACGACCTAAAAAAATGATTAGATTAAGAACTGAAAATATACAACAAATAGAAATAAATATAATAAAAAAATATTAACTTTTTACCTGTGATTTTACTTGCTCGCGTATTCTATTTCGCATACCCGATTCCAATTCTAATTCGGTGGCACGGTGATGAATACCGCTGGCCTCCGCGGTCGCGAGTACGCAGTACTCGCGTGATAACTGAGCAGCTGGGGCAGCACGCTCGGAGAGAGAGCGCGACGACGAAGTCGCGCGTTGTAACGTGCCGAAAAGGCACGGCTGCTGCTGAAAGCAGCCGACGACGAGCAACCGCGCGGAGACGACGGGCCGCTAATCGCCGAGGGTTTGCACGACCCCGTGCTCGCGCCTGTCTATTGCTGAGCCGTTCATCGGCAAGTCCGCTTCGAGATATAGCGCACCGAGGGTAGCATTTACTCCGTTACAACTCACGTAAGAAATTAGATATTAATTCTTTATGAACATTTTTTGAATACTTAAATTATGACCTATAATAAATTTGACCTACAGTAACTTAATGAAAAGGTTTGAAATAACATATTATGACTACTTAATAATTAAATAATAACATCATATGGTAGCTATATCTTTATGAAATCATTTCCTAAAATAAGTTTTCTCGTTTGAGTAGTAATGATTTCATTAAGAACGTATGAACTCTTTAAAAATTCCTACTGAGTTCATTACTATTATATTATTACGAAAAATATATTAAAAAAATATTCAAAATTAATTCATGAAAGTATTAAAATAGAATTCATATTTAAGCATTATTTATTTTAATAAGAATTCTTCACGAATACTTTTATATATTTTTTATATTATTTGTTTTTCTACTTAAAGTATAAAAAGTATTCTCTTTGTATTATAAAAGAATATTTACTTTCTATTCTAAATTAAATAAAAAATAATTCATTAGGAATTCATTTTCGTCATATAGGAACTCTTTTAGAGTATCTAGTGATTGAATATCACCGAACATAACGCCATTCATTACGAATACACGACTAAAGGAGGTGGGTAACCACATACGTGTTCTCCTGTACTCTCGGGCGAGATTCGCGACTGTGTCTCCCGCCTTTGGCGCTTCCCCTCCCCCTTTTTTCTACATAATACATAGCTCACTGAATCCATTAATGCCTTCTTTCAGTGTTTCTTCGAGTTCCATTTGCTTAAAATGTACTCGAGGTGACAATGAAAGTGAGCCGCAAGGAAGGATGTAAGTTTTTGGTTTTTAATTGTCATTATTTTCTCATTCTGACTTTAATTTTTTGTAATTTTTTCAGCAATTTGGTCCAACCGACTATGTATATTTATATGTATTATTCATAATTATCTGAAAATTTGTTCTTTAACGACACCAATTGGTAGAATGCAACTCTGTTTGGTATTTATCTCTTCTTTCTATTAGTAGATTATTTTCTGTATATGTTTTTATACTAATTATTGATTGTAGCCTTTAAGCGGAGACTAAGTTTTCACTCTCGAAACATCGGCAATAAAAAGTTAATTTTGCCCTAACTCATTCGTTGAGATCCATTTTTTTACACTTTAAAATTACTACGAACGTCTCACAAATTCAATACTTTGGCATATGGACACAAAAATGCCTACTCAAACACCTAGCTACAATTTTGATGGAGCGCAACATAAGCCCAACACATCGTTCTCTACGACAATGTCAATTTTTGACAGCCTGTCGTCATCTTTTTCTGCCAAGAATGTGAAATTAAAAACAACTTTGAGTCTTATCAAAAAACACTCTGACTCGGATGTTAAACGGAAATTTGTAAGTTTGACCAAGTTGCTGAGAAAACTTATGTTACGTACTTTATGTTAGCCAAGAAAAGTTTTTAACAAACTGTAGAAGTCATGATGTCCTTCCTTGCGACATAAAAAATTCGTGTAAGTCTATTGCTAACCTTTCATTTTTTAGTAACTGAACCAAACGGAAAATCAACCATTTATTTGAGTATCTTCATAAAAAAATCCTAAATTCCGAAATATCAGACATTCACATACGTATTAACTCCATAAAAAAACACATTGAATCTTTAAAAATAGAATTGTCAAGGTTGACTTCGGAAAATTTTGTAATAGCATTTTTTGAATAATTATGATTTAACTTTAAATAACATAAAACTAAAACGTTCTTCGACACACTACAACAAACTACAAACAATAACAGATCAAAAACAAAATCCAAAACACAACATTGAGCGTACTTCTAATACTATAATAGATCAAAATAATAACGATAACTGTCAAGCCAGTATAACAGATACCAAAGATAAATGGTTGGTTAACCTTACACATACGCAATTGCCGGCCTATGCTATTGATACACTCAGTCTGGGGGAAAAATTTAATTTCACGATCCATCCAGACAAAAGAACAATTTTCCAATACATTAAAGACATCGAAAATAACGTCCGCGTAACTGATATCAACAATGAAACCAGAGACGATCTATTGATTCTTTTAATAAGTTTATTAAAAATAACAATAAGAGACATATAAGTTTTGAAGACAAAACGATAAGTTACAACCTTTCAAAAAAAACAATTTTTGAAATCTAATCCCGATATTTTCGTTACGAAAGCCGATAAAGGAAATATCACTGTAATCCTAAACTAGCACTCTCAGATAGAAATTACTATGCCATCATAAAAAAATCACCTTTGAACAAATTGCAAAAAAACATAAAATGTTTGATAAAAAATTGGAAGACGAAAGATGTTTTTGATACAGACGATTGTTTTTCTTACATGTCACATGCTGAAATAGAGCAGACAAATATCGCTAGGGCGTATGCCTTAGTTAAGATTCACAAAACAGGCAATCCCATCCGCATTATTGTATCTGCTATTATATATATATATAGAAATGGAAGCTTCTGAATAACAAAATCAATTTATCTATGGCAGAATTCTTAGAAGGTATCAGATTGTTACTTGATTCAACCTATCTTCAGTTTAATAATAAGTTTTATAAGCAAATCATGGGAGCCCCTATGGGTTTTTGCACTAGCCCATGGTTTGCGGATATCATTTTAGATCTTTTAGAAACATCCTGTTGAAATAAATACAAAAAAGAGACATTATTATTTACAAGATATGTTGACGATTGTTTTTTAATCACTAACAAAGACGAAACAAACGAAATTCTCTCTACTTTCAATAGTTACAACGAACATCTACAATTCACTATAGAACAGGAAAATAACAATAGCATAAGTTTCTTAGACATTAAACTCATAAGAACAGAAAACAATAGCAGCATAACAAACTGGTACAGGATACTGCATCTGGACGCTATATCAATTACCTTTCACACCATCCCCAATCGCAAAAAGTAGCTATCATCTATAATTTGGTCGATCAATCCATTAAACTTTCGCATCCACAGTTTCACCAAGAAAATTTATACATAGTAAAAAATTATCTCCGCTGTAATTCCTATCCCGAACACATTATTAATAAATACATCACTAACAAGGAAAGTACCCCAACCCATTTTGATGATTTTTGGATATGTTGTAGTGCATTGAAAAATAAGAGATACGTGTTTTTTTTATCGACGGAAAAACATATCTAAGGGGTGTAAACCACCCTCAAAGTTCACCCCCAAAAACAGTTTAATTTAAATATCTTTTTTTGTAATCAATATTTTTTAATAAAACCAAATGGGTAATAATCCTTATAAAAAGTGTAACAAATTCTGATAGATTTGACTTTTGGTGGTTGCAATCCCTATTTTTAATAGGCAAAAAATTGAAAAATTGACGTCAATTTCTGCAGTAAAAATTTGAAAAATACTTTAATCATGACAAAATATTTATGTTTATAAAGAAAATAAAAAAATAAAGTTAACGTTTTTTTGCATTTTTAATAAAAATATTTTTAGAGGGTAAAATCACCCCTATTAATGAAAATTAGTATTTTCGTTAATACGATAGTTTAAAATCGAAGTTTTAAACTTTGACTGCTTTGTAGACGTCGTTATAGTAAAAATATTCTAAAAACACACTTAAGGGGTGAAAACCGCCCTCAAAGTTCACCCCTAAAAATAGTTTTTTTAAATATCTTTTTTTGTAATCAATATTTTTTAATAAAACCAAGTGGGTAATCAATTTCTGAAGTAAAAACTTGAATAATAGTTTAATTATGACCAAATATTTCTGTTTATAAAAAAAATAGAAAAATAAAGTTAATGTTTTTCTGTATTTTGAATACAAAATATTTTTAGAGGGTAAAACCACCCTTATTAATAACGATTAGTTTCTAATAAGTAGACAATGCGATGGTTTTAAACAAATTTTTTAGTTTTCTGTACTCGATAGCCGTTGCTGCTTTTAAAATATTATAAAAAGGTAACGAATAATTTAATTATTATTATTATAATATTATTTTAACGTTTTGAATAATTATATGTATAATAATGATATATACACCATGATATTCCACTTGTAATTATTAAATAAAATAATGTTATTTTTGTTGTATAGAATTTTTTTAATCAGTTTAAAATCGTTAATATAAAAATAAAAATAAAATTAACAATTTTAAATTGTTTTAAAACCATACAATGAAAATAGCATTATTTTGTTTAGTAATTATATGTAGAATATTATAGTGCGTAAAATTATTCTGTATAATTTATTTTTTCGTTAATCATAAAACGTTTGTGTAGAAAAGAGATAGAATCCTTCAATTATCAAATTTTATATAGCAAACGAAAAATAAATATTAAAACTGAACCAAATGAAATTTTGTTATTAAATTCTTTTGTTCATCGATACGTTAAAAGAGTAGACAACTAAAAAACAAAGTTAAAAATACACCTAACGAAATGTTTTATCTGTTCTATAGATATCGTAAAAGTTTTTGTAAACATAAGATATCAGTTTAATTTTCATGTCTATACTGGACGGACGTGATTCACAATCAGAGTTAAATAATTTTTTCAATATTTTTAAATTTAAATTCATAAAATAATTTACTCTTAATTTCTGTTTGATTGAGAAGGTAAGAAATTTCATTTCTAATGTTTATTCTTCATTCCATTTACACAAACTATTCACGAAAGTAATTAAAGCAATAGATAAAGTAAAATATTTCATAGTATATTGTAAATCTGTTACAGATATTCTTATTAATAGTTTTTTATATTAGTGATCGCAAAATTAGTTCATTTTCATTATTTTTTATAATTATTTTTCATTTGTGACAAGATATACATTTTGAAGTACAACCCTGGTGAAAAAAATTTTTGTGTAAAAATGTGCAAAAATGTTTAAAAGTGTTTAAAAAAAGTTTAAGAAGATGTAAATCTGTGTAATTTTGTTTATTTCTGTTCTATTTCGTCACACATTTTTACACGTTTTTAAACATTTTTACACAGAAATAAACCTTTTTAAACGTTTTTAAATAAATGTAAATAGATATGTTTCTCTAATTTTATAAAATAAAAACTTTTAAACAATTTTACACATTTATAAACAAAAATATACATTTTTAAATATTTTTAAACATTTTTAAGTATTTTTAAACATTTTAAAACAGAAATAAACTTTTCTAAACATTTTTAAATAAAAATAAACTTTTTTAAATATTTATTAACATTTTTGCACTTTCACCGTAATTCTTGTAAATTTTCTTATTATAAGAAAATTTATAAAAATTTTGGTGAAAGTGCAAAAATGTTAATAAATGTTTGAAAAGGTTTATTTTTGGATAAAAATGTTTATTTTTGTTCAAAAATGTTTATTTTTGTTCAAAAATGTTTATTTTTGTTTAATAAAAAAAAAATTTTTTTGGAATACAGTAACAAAAATAAGTAGTTTTACACATTTTTAAACATTTTTAAACTTTTAAACTTTTTTTGGAACTCTAATTCAGACCCCTAATGGAAATATTTATTTCTGTTTAAAAATGTTTATTTTTGTGTAAATTTATGTAAAAAAGTGTGCCGAAATACAACATTTTCACACAGTTATAAACATTTCTGAACATTTTTACACAAAAATTATTTCCACCAGGGAAATTAGAGAATCATTTTTTTTAAACCATGTATTTACAAAATAATTGTGAATTTTTTAATTTTAATTTTATTCTTTATGTATCCGCCAAATAAACGTGTAAATTTATTTTGCATTGACGAGTTAAGTTTTTTAAATGGTTGTTTTTTAAATGACTTGATATTATGATCAACACGGCAGTATAGATGCATATATACTTTTAGGATTAGAAATTCTTTATTTATATATAATGTATACGTTTTTATTACGTAATGTTAAATATTTTTTTAGTATTCACGATGAGTGTCAATCCTTCAAACGTACTCAATTTATTGCTGGCATACTTTCAAACATTGGAATTACCGATTAATAGCCCAACTACTTATCAAGAAAATCAGTTAGCGGAAAACATAAAAAATATTTTATTAGACTCGATGAACGAATTTCACGACATAGAAATAATTTCAGAAGAATCGTTATATTTCCAGGAGGAATACAAAGATCCTGATGCACAAATTATCGAGAACGAAATAATGCATCATTTTCCTCCTCCTGTAGAATTTCCAACAAATCAGTGTAAAGAAGATAAAGAAGATTTATCTTTTGATTATAAAGAAAGAGCAGTGAGTTATTGGAGAAGTGGGAAAAAAAAAATTTGAGTCTTGAAAGTGTGAAAAGTAAATACAAAAAGGTATCTTCTGTCAGTCAGCTTCGGCGTTGGGCTCACATAGTCAACCAAGGTGGTACATACAGAGAAAAAATTTCTCGAATTTGCGATTATGTATTACAATTTTAAATCTGCTGTTGACGCTGGCCTTATCGTGCATGATGAAGATTTGCGTCGCTGGGCATTACATGCAAAGAAGGTTCTAGAATTTGGTGATTTTAGATTTAAAGCTTCAAAACACTGGTTATCAAAATTTAAAATCGCTCACAGAATTGTATCTAGAAAAATCAATAAATATGTTACCAAAAAAACTTTGGAAAGTAGTGCCAAACTAGAAGCACAAGCTCTTACATTTATTACTAATGTCAAGAAAGCTATTCAAGAAATTGGAATTCACAATACATATAATACAGATCAAAGTGGATTCCAGTTAGAAATGCACTCCGGGAGGACGCTTGCAGTGGAAGGCGAAATTCAGATTCAATGTCTAGTACAATCTGTGTCATCGACGACACACAGCTACACGATACAACCACTGATATCAGGTGAAGGAAAACTTTTGTCACCTCTTTTTTTAGTTTTAAAGGAAAAATCTGGCCAGTTTGGACCAATTGTAGAATCTCAATTGTTCAAACCTCAAAATGTATACGTAGAAGCCTCCAAATCTGGGAAACTAACTTCAAGTAAGTAATAATTAAATATAATTTAAAGATAATTGAAAGCTGATAAAAAAATATTGAGTAAATTCTTTTATTCTAGATCTTTTTAAAATTTGGTTGAAGACAATTTTTCATCCAAATGTTGGTCCTACCAGTATATTGCTGCTAGATTCTTGGAGTGGTCACTGTGATTAAGTAATTGAAGAGACCATACCGAAAATAAGATCGTTAATGTTATGAAAATTCCAACTGGAACAACAGGAAAAATCCAACCATTAGACGTATACGGATTTCGAGTGTGGAAAAACTTTGTTCGACGTTTTTCAGATAACGTTATTTTAATGGATTATGATATGAAATTACATTCAAGAAATAATATTATTAAGCTTCAGTCATTGATTCATAACCAATTTTCGTCACCAAGATATTTAAATCTTTTTAAATATTCTTGGTTTAAAAGTGGATATCTTGAAGAAAAACCGGAAAAATTTGATAATCCGGTTAATTTTGGAGATTCTTGTAGTTCAAAATGCGAAATTGAAGGCTGTCAAAATGTTGCAATTATACGTTGTGGCTGGTGTAAAAAGTCCCTATGTTTTATGCATTTTTTTGATGATTATCACTACTGTTCAGACTTTAAAAAATAAAAAATGTTAAAAAAACATTTTTTCTAAATTGTATTAAATTCCATAAAAGTTTATATTAATAAGTGTGTCGCATTCTATCAAAAAATTGTTACGAAGATAAATGAACAAAAAATAAAATGATATTTGAAGTAGATTAAATATAGTTTTTTTTTTATCAATTATGTATAAAAGTAAGATTTTTTTTCATAAAGAGTTTTAATAGAAATTCGTATAAATTTTTCCAGTTTATTTTTATTAGAAACAGGAGTTGCAATTCCTATAATTTAATTAAAAACAAAGAAACTGGTTAACTCTATTTTCTTTCTAAACATAAATATCTGTTCAAAACCGTCCTATTCTTTCACTGCGAAAATTGATGTCAATTTTTAACTTTTTCGCCTATTAAAAATAGGGGTTGCAACCCCCAAAGATCAAAACAACCAGAATTCGTTAGACTTTTTATAAGGATTATTACCCACTTGGTTTTATTAAAAAATATTGATTACAAAAAAAGATATTAAAAAAAACTGTTTTTGGGGGTGAACTTTGAGGGCGGTTTTCACCCCTTAAGTGTGTTTTTAGAATATTTTTACTATAACGACGTCTACAAAGCAGTAAAAGTTTAAAAATTCGATTTTAAACTATTGTATTATCGGAAATACTAATTTTCATTAATAGGGGTGGTTTTACCCTCTAAAAATATTTTTATTAAAAATGCAAAAAAACGTTAACTTTATTTTTTTTTTCTTTATAAACATAAATATTTGGTCATGATTAAAGTATTTTTCAAATTTTTACTGCAGGAATTGACTTCAATTTTTCAATTTTTCTCCTATTAAAAATAGGGGTAGCAACCACCAAAAGTCAAATCTATCAGAATTTGTTACACTTTTTATAAGGATTATTACCCACTTGGTTTTATTAAAAAATATTGATTACAAAAAAAAATATTTAAAAATACTGTTTTTGGGGGTGAACTTTGAGGGTGGTTTTCACCCCTTAGATATATTTTTCCGCCGATAAAAAAAAAACACATATCTCTTATTTTTCAATGCACTACAACATATCCAAAAATCATCAAAATCGGTGAGTTCGGGTTGGGGTACTTTCCTTGTAAGAGACTCAAGGCTATAGATAACAATCTTCCGTCAAACAACCAAATTAATGAACGTGCTATCTTCCTTAAAGACAAAATAGTCCTCCCATACATAAAACATCTCACTCTAAAAATTAACCATATCCTACATAACCACAATTTAATTCCGATAAATAAAACCATTAACAAGTTTAACAACAGTTTTTAGGTAAGGACCGACTCGATAAGCTAGATACTAATGGGATTGTTTACAAAATGATTGCCAAAGTTGCTCGTCCACTTACATGAGCAAAAGAAAATTAAAAAAGAGGGCCAGTGAACATATCAGGGCCGTAGAAAATTGCTCAAACACCTCTACATTCCCTGTACATGCAGAAAAAACTGGTCACACAATTGATTTCAATAATATTAAAATATTAGATAATGAAACTAATTTTTTCAAACGTTCTTTCTCTGAGATGCTTAAGATTTACTTTCATACGAATATCCTTAACTATATAGAAGATACGCAATTTCTCAAAAACTCTTACAAAAAAAACGATAGACTTAGCAAAAAAGCAGTGCATTTTGGCCTAGCAATTTGTTTATGTATATTCGGTTCAAATTCTTCTTTCTTTTCCTATGGCATGGTTGGATTTCGTTGGATGGAATCCGGGAGACATACGATGGAGAGGTGTTACGTGTGATGTTTTTCGCGTGGCTCTATTAGCGTTAGAGACGTAAGTATGTGGTTACCCACCTCCTTTAGTCGTGTTCTCCTGATACTCTCGGGCGAGATCCGCGACTGTGTCTCCCACCTTTGGCGCTTCCCCTTCCCCTTTTTCCTACATAATACATAGCTTACTGAATCTATTAATGACTTCTTTCTCTCAGTGTTTCTTCGAGTTCCATTTGCTTAAAATGTACTCGAGGTGACAATGAGAGTGAGACGTACGGAAGGATGTAAGTTTTTGGTTTTTAGTTGCCATTATTTCCTCATTTCGACTTTAATTTTTCGTAATCTTTTCAGCAATTTGGTCCAACCAACTATGTATATTTATATGTATTATTCATAATTATCTCAAAATTTGTTCTTTAACGACACCAATTGGTAGAATGTAACTCTGTATGGTATTTATCTCTTCTTTCTATTACGACATTATTTTCTGTATATGTTTTTATACTAACTAAGGAGAGTAAGTTTTCACTCTCGAAACGTCGGCAATAAAAAGTTAATTTTGCCCTAACTCGTTCGTTGAGATCCATTTTTTTAGACATTCAAAACATAATACTTTTTTCGTACTTTGAGTCCAATACTGTCTAAATAAACATCTTAGTTGTTGTTTGTTTTGTGTGTTATTTATTGAAATCAATAACACTGTCAATTTCTTCATTGACCTCGAAGTCCTCTATTTGTCCTGTCAAATATAAAGACCAATTCTTAATATTCTTCTAAAATTATATCTCATGAAAAATTTTCATGTTGAGGATATATAGACACATTTTGAAAAATGTTTTGTCGTAAATAGTATTTGCCTGCTCTTCCATAGGCTAATATTGGTTTGGTTTTTCTTTCTTGAGTAGTACTATATTCTTACTATCTTCTTTAATATAATTCTATTCCTAATCGTCTGTTCTTGTATTAAAATAACTTTTTCTTGTCCATTAATAATAAAATAACCAGCCGGGTCATGAGGGCACTCGTTCATTTTTGCTAATTCAAAATTAGATTTTTCAGACAGTACACAATTAGAACTCCTCAACATTATTGGCTATATTACATATTCAAAATAGAATGAAGAAGGCTTTCAGCATTTGTCTACGTTGTATAACCATCCAAAATCGAATTTCAATGACTGTAAAAAAATCTTGTATAATCTGTAAATATACAAAAATTCACACAAAGTATCAATTTTTTGAAAATGATTGTAGCCATTTAACATTTAGCTGTTCAATACTTATCTAATAAAAGTTATTTGCCCCTTTGATGCGCGTAGGTAAATTCTTATTAGTTGACTTTCTTAGATATTTGGTGCCTCTCACTTTGACCTTTGGGTCTAATTTGAAGGTCATTTCAAGATCAACTTCAATTTTTGCTTCCTCAAAAAGGAAGCTTTGTAAAGGTGAAAAAAAATTTTGAAACAAAAAATGTTCAAAAACATGTTTCAAGACTTTTGGCGCTAAAATCCGTTGTTTTTGATAAAAAAAATTTTCGTGTGTGTGTGTGCGTGCGTGCGTGCGTGCGTGCGTGCCTGCCTGCGTGCGTGCGTGCGTGCGTGCGTGCGTGCGTGCGTGCGTGCGTGCGTGTGTGTGTGTGTGTGTGTGTGTGTGTGTGTGTGTGTGTGTGTGTGTGTGTGTGTGTGTGTGTGTGTGTGTGTGTGTGTGTGTGTGTGTGTGTGTGTGTGTGTGTGTGTGTGTGTGTGTGTGTGTGTGTGTGTGTGTGTGTGTGTGTGTGTGTGTGTGTGTGTGTGTACAGGCGATAACTTTTGAACCGATCGACCGATTTACATCGGTATTAATGGCTTATTCTCTTCCTTTCGGAGGAGAATAGAGAGAGCATAACCTACTTTTTCATTTTACCGATTTTTTTTTTTATAACCAAAAAACGATTTTGAATTTTTCGTTTTTTTGATTTTAAATTTGTTTCAGTCAGTATTACTTAATAAACTAAATTTTTATTAAAAGGTCTTTAAATTACCTACAATTTCTTTTTTTAAATTTAAATTATCTCTAGCTTGTCATTTGTTATTAATGAAAATATGGTTTATATTTCTTTAATTAATATCTCAAATCTTTTTCATTTTTCCACTCAAAATTTTTACTACTTATTACACTTATCGAGTACAACATTGTGTTAAAATTTCAAGAGGTTATGTTGGTCGAAAATTTTTTTACTCATTCCAAATGAGCCCCAAAACACAAATATAAAGTTTTAGAGTAAAATATGCAATAGTTCTATTTAATTTATTTATTATATATAAATAAAATTGTTGGAAAAAGGGCATAGAATCCTCGGCTCCCTGAGTTGACTGTGATACGCTCTCTCTCTCTCTCTCTCTCTCTCTCTCTCTCTCTCTCTCTCTCTCTCTCTCTCTCTCTCTCTCTCTCTCTCTCTCTCTCTCTCTCTCCCCCACCACCACGTATAGTGCGACTCGCCGAGCGCCGCACACTGGGGCGATACGGATTTTTTGGTTCCAAACCACTTAGAGGTCGCAATTCTCAACGGAATCTCAAAATTTTTGCTTAGGAACATTCGTTATCAAATATCGAAGAGCCCTACGAAGCCTGATTTTCCAAAAAATTAACCTATAAATCTAAGGAGTCATATAATCCTACCACATCAACCAATCAATTCAATTTTTGACCTGCAATTCCCAAAAATACGATAAATTTATGGGTGCATGGATTTATGGATGCATGGGTTTATGGGTGCATGGATTTATGGATGCATGGGTTTATGGGTGCATGGATTTATGGATGCATGGGTTTATGGGTGCATGGATTTATGAGTGCATGGGAATTTTCAAATTCGGTTGAGAATTATGACCTCTAGGTGGTTTTGAACCTTTCGGCCCCAGTGTGCGTCACTTCCGAGCTTGAGCCGGACTTGAGCACACGTGCTTGTATTGTATAGTTCTGTTTCGAGATAATTGTTCTTAAAAAGTTTTGTAAAGTATTGGATGAGAGACTTGAAGAGTTAGAAGAGAGCAAGCATTGATTGAGAATAAAGAGTTTTATTCTATATAGAGGTTTGAAGTGTTTTATTTATAAAGAGAGAGTACCTATAAATAACCTTATAATCCTATCAGGTTATGGGCCCAGCACGCTTCCACTGCGCGCTTGCGTAATTCTCTCGATCTACTAAACTTTGATTTGTGTTATGTGTAAGTGTAATAAAGTGAAGTGTAAGAAAGGGTCGACTCGATACAGCTCAGCCAGGCAACGAAGAGACGAAGAGCGGTTCCCGTACAACCTTTGACGGACGCGTGGCTGTTTTTGTGAGTTTGGGATTTCTCACTCAAAAAGGACGTTTGACTCGACGGGTGCTTCGACGAGCTGATTTTCTCAATGTGGAGAGCGAAAGGAGCAGAGGTAAGAGATCTCGATACATAGATGCACGTGTATAAGTCGACGCGAGTGAAATCTAAAAATTGACGCGGAGTGAAATCCGGATATTTTGACGCGAATGAAATTGGAAAAATTAGACGTGTGAATGATATAAATATCAAAATTTCCTTGGCGGAAGAAAGCAGGCTTAAATTCGAAGTGCGTTTCATATTGAACAAAAGCCTAACAAATAACGAACTTTTCGAGAAACAAAAGTTCGGTGTTATTGAAAGGTCAAAAATTCTGGGAAAAGCCTGCGTGGTCGCGCGACACGCTTGAGGCTGTCAAAACAAAATCGACGCGCGTGCGCACTTGTGTGTACGAACAGCAGCGAGGAACGCCGAAGGGACGGTCGGACGGCCGAGTCGTGTGAGTGTGTGCGTATACGTACGAGGAATTGGAGGGGAGGCGCGTTCGCGGCAGAGACGGCGCGTTCTGTATGTGTGAGTGTGTGTGTGGGGATTTGAGCACGGTATATGGTTAGGGAGAGTACGACAGCGACATGTGGGCATGAGGCGCGGATGGTGTATGAGTCTGCGCGCACATATAGCTAACTTATACTGAACCGAAAAAGCGTGTCGTCTGAGCAGCGTACTATATACCGTGTATATAGGACGCTTGCCGGTAAAAGCGATCCGCGTGGGTGAATACCGGAATATTGACTGAAGATTGAATTTCTTAATTCTTTCTTATCAGATAACACATAAAATTCTGGGAGTATAATAATAATCGAGAAGTTGGATGTGAGTGAGTACTCATACATTGGAGAGAAAAATAATTTGGACATGTGTATCGAAGAGAAAACCAATTTTGACGCGATATATATATATATTGAAGTGAAATAATTTGGACTTATGTTTCGAAGAGAAAAACAATTTTGACGCGCTATATATATTGAAGTGAAATTAAAATTGGAAGCGATATTTTGGAAGGGCATGCTAAAATGGAAATTTTGGAAATGTTGGACAAAATTTAGAAAACTCCCAGAAAACAGAAATTTAATATTCTCTACCTTAAGTGCACTATAAATATATAAAACATGTCCATGTATAAATAATTAGAATAGAATGATGAATCAAATATTGACGTGAAAATTATTCTATGAAATAAATAATTGATTAGAAAAGGTCGAAAAGTTTCTAATAATAATGGAATAGATTAATTAGTTTAAATATCGATGTGTAAATTAACCATTAAATGTATTGGATGAGTTAAACTGTCAGCTGAAAAAAGTTGAAAAGTTGCCAATGGATAAGAATGACAAATTTTCTAGATACACGAAATATCGAAATGATGCTCAGCACTATCGACGAGCTGTATGAATTATCCGAGCAGTATGTAGGAGAGGAGGTAATGGTCTCGGTTACAAACGTCGACTCAACGGCAATGCTCGACTACAATGGCAACGTTCATCACATTGAAGGGAGAGCGATGCAACATGCTGAAGAGTAACTTGACTTGACACAGCTCTCGATGCCGCGCTGCTCAAGGCAGATACGTCAAAGGCGCACCTAACGTACTGCACGAGGGTAAGACGCCAAGTAGATGAGAAACAAACAATAGACGAGAACAGAAAAGTGGACGAGAAAAACACATTTGATGAGAAAAATGTCGATAAGAAAGATGAGTCACTCGAAGCAGATAAGCGTGTCGATGCGTTGGGTAAGTTAGGCCTTACATATAAAATCAGATCGTGAAGCTCATATAAACTATGAATTCCTTAAACAAATTAAAAGATGCCGTCTTAAATAAGCATCTATTTAATAGCTCTGAAATTTATTTTGATAATGCATTGTCTACAGAGGCGAAATTGGACGAGCTCAATAAAAAGTATGAAGAGTTGCAGAAAGAAAACACGAAAACTCATAAACTGTTGGAACAATTGGAAGAGGTCACTGTTGTTACGATTCAAGAGTTTAATCAAAATATGATAGGAAAGTTGGACAAGGTTCAAGGGAGATTCATATAAAATAAATTTGAGGTAAAATCTGCAACAAATCAAAATAAAATTCAAAATTTAGGGGACAAGAAAAGTGTACTATTTTTGATACAGAAGAGATTGCGTCCTATCATAATAAACTCATGCATATCAAGGATCCGTCTGAACTGTTTTTCAAAATTGAATTGAAATGTTCGAAGTGAACCTAAAAACCATGTTTATTATAAATGAACTGTATGCAATCTGATACATTCCTAACAAAGAAAGTGCGTCTCAGTTTGAGAACGATTCGAAGGGTTAGATAAGTAGAGTTCATAACGCGAGCAGCATGGGTGAAACCGAAATACGTGATATCTTATTTAATGCTATTGTTGAGAATGTATCGTAGATTCGTGATACTAATTTCCTAAATAAAAGTAATTACTAGTTTGGATTTGAGTTACGAACAATTGAAAAATTATATTATTCAGTTGGAAGAGCTTCGACGAGTTAATGACGAGAGACCAGCTGGACGAGATAAAAGAAGCGCTGAAATCAACTGAACGAGACAGTCGACGAGGCAAGAGAGGGAGAAAGACGCATCAATACTTGCCCGTCCTCGAGACAGATGTTATTACTACAGAGAGCTGGGACATCATGCTCTAGTCTATGACAAACCTAGTCTCGTCTGCTACTTATACAGACCTGGTCTCCTCTGCTACCCATGCAGATGGTGTGAGGGCCATACATAAGAAAATTGTTCATATGGCAATAAGAAGATTACAAAACTAGACGAGATGATTATCGAAGAGAACACATACATGAACGTACATGAGTGTTTGCTCTGATTTATCGTTGCGAACAGGTATTGATGTGTTGTAAAATTTTGACGAGATGCATGCTGAAAATAAATTAGATATCTGATCGACTCAAGAGCTCCATTTACTATTAAAATTTGTTGTATTGATGTGTTGCAAAATTTTGATGAGATGCGTGCTGAAAACAAATTAAATATCTGGCCGACCCAAGAGTTCCATTTAATATTAAAATTTATAAATTTTCGATTGCGAAATGAGTGCTTTAATTCAAAGTACAAATAGAATCAGCACGGCGAATATCGAATCAGAGGGAGTCGGTGATATATAAATGTTAATTTTAGACGGGAAAAATTATAAAATTAGAAAATGATATTTCTACAGAATCATTGGACGAGTTGTATGGATTTTCTGATGCTATTTTTGCAGATGCCAAAGGAGCACTGACCACCAGTAGATACATCATCAGGCTGTTTGGAGACCCGATGGCGTGGAAGACTCACAGGCAGCGCTTTGTATTACTATCGACTTGTCAGGTTGAATTGTCTCGATGAGTGAAGCATGTCACGAAATGGTTTCATTACATAACTCAATAAAATTAGTTTTAAATAGAGACATATTGCCAATGACTTTATGGTGCCATAATAATACTGCGATTCAAAGTTCAAAAGTCAGTAGTAGTATAAAAGATTGATTCATGTAAATGAAAGAACATTGCGTTAGAGAATATGAGGCCAGAAATATAGTAAAGATAGAATGGGTTCCATCTAAAGAGCAGATAGCAGATATCTTTACTAAACTCTTGTCCTTTGCGTTGCATGCTAAATTGATAAGACTAATCCTAAATTATTCTAAATAAATTATAACCTTTTCTTGTTGTTATGTTGCAGAGAATAAATAGATAAGAAACGACGAGAGAATGGACGAGAGAGAGGACTAGACGCGATCGGAGATTCTACGAGAGGGAGTGTTGGAAAAAGGGCGTAGAATCCTCAGCTCGCTGAGTTTGACTGCGATACGCGCTCTCTCTTTCTCTCCTCTTCCCCCCACCACCTCGTATAGTGCGACTCGCCGAGCGCCGGCGCGCGTTTGTCACTTCCGAGCTTGACCCGGACTTGAGCACACGTGCTTGTATTGTAAGTTCTGTTTCGAGATAATTGTTCTTACAAGGTTTTGTAAAGTATTGGATGAGTGACTTGAAGAGTTGGAAGAGAGCAAGCATTGGATAAGAATAGTTTTATTCTATATAGAGGTTTGAAGTATTTTATTTATAAAGAGAGAATACCCATAAATAACCTTATAATCCCATCAAAAATAATTATTGTGTACTAGAGCATATCCCCGAGAAAGTAATTTCAGATTGAGTCCCGCGGCAACGTGTACTAGGGCAACGATAATAATTGACTTTCAAAATCTGAATTTCGTAAAAATTTCATAAAAATATCGATTCTTAAATATGAAAAAAACTACCTCTCTGTTAAATTTCAAAACAATTCATTGTCTTTTGTTAAGAAGTATAACTTAATTATTATATTTGTATGATTGTTACAATGATGGATTAACTTTAAACCACTAAGTCGAGCAAGATAGTAGTTAAATACCTGTTTCAAAACAAATATTTATTAGATTATTGCCAATACATACGTTTCTTTCTCAAATTAATGTATTTCTTTAAAATTTTTTATAACAATAATTAATTGTTTGTATAGGATACATAAATGAAAAAACAAAACAGAAATTTTTTATATTCAGTCAAATTGTTTAACAAACTACAAAGAACCACAAAGAAAACAGTTTTATTTATTAATAAAGTTTTGTTGTGAAAAATTTACTTTTGTTTTTTAAATTTAAAAAATGGAATCGATAAATTAGTTTGAGGAAGCATCTTGCCAATGAATTGGCAGCGGCTTTTTAATAGGAACTAATATTTTATTTACCTGACATAGAGACTGAAATTTTCTACGTTTAAATACGTCATTATGGCCTTGGTCAAGGAGGTCCCAGAGGGTATTTCAAGTTCATAACAACGGTGAGGAGGGGGTGAGGAGGTCTTCATGACAGCAAAGTGGGGCTACACAATTAGGTCGTGAATACAGTTCACGGTACGTGCAGCACGGAGTAAAGTCGATTATTTCCTAGAGTGATTACTGCCTTATAGGCACCTGCGGGAATAATCTCCAACTATACTTTCTTGTTGCATAATGTGCTAGTATTCGTGTTATAAGTATGGCATTTCAAAAAAATCATTATTTACTGGTTAATGTTGATTTTTCTATTGATACATCATATGACTGTGATATACTATTTATAAGCAGCTGACGCTGGAACCGAGTTATAATTGATATCGATTTCTGTTTATCCAAGTGTATACTAAAAATATCCGATACGTGCTTTTTTTATTCTTGCCATCTAAAAATAATTCTTAAAATCAACTGTAAAATATTTTTACTTTCCGAAGTGCAGAATTATACATATTTCTCCGTTTTTATAGATTTCTCAATTTTTCACAAATAATCTGAAAATATACTAGATTAACAAAAAATGTAGTAGATTACCAATAATTTGAAAACCACTAAAATATATGATGCTTGTACATAGAAGAAAGTTGTAACCAACGTAATACTGTTGAAATTATATTCAATAATTTTATTTCTTTTTCTTGATTTTTTACCATGATTATTAATCCAATAACTGTTGTTACATTATTATCTTTAACTTTTAATCCAAATAAAATCGAAATTGACAGTTCAAAAGTAAACGAAGATGAACAACTTCTACATGATTATATAGAAGATATAATACGACATAGTATTTATAATCCTATTGGAATTGATCAAGAAATACAACTACATTTTAATGATTATAATAGTGATATCGTTGCACAAGCTATTGATGAAAGTGACACATCTCAGGATTATGCAGAGGTTCTTGCTTGTTTGTATAGAGATGAACCAATAAATTTCGATTACAAGAAACGAGCGGTCGCATTTTGACAAAGTGGGAAAACAAAGCTTTTATCATTAGAAAGTGTAAAAAAAATTTCAGAAAAGTGACTTCAATCCAGCCATTATATCGGTGGAAAGATTAAGTGGAAGCAGGAAGTGATAGACATGAAAAATTATACCAAGTTTCGAAGTATACTTTAGATAAATTTCAAGAAGCAATTGCCTTTGAAATAGCTATCCACGATATAGACTTGAAGAGATGGGCTCTACAAAAAAAAATTGAGCTGAAAATGCCATGGTTTAAAGCATCTCGTTGATGGGTACAGCGGTTTAAGAGTAAACACAATATTGTTTCCCGAAAAATAACTAAATTTGTTACTCATTCTGCTGTGGATAACATGAAAGATTTACAGCAACAATGAGAGAATTTCAGAAATGATGTTAGTGGATTAATTTCCCAATACGGTGCACAAAATGTTTTTAATTCAGATCAAAGTGGATTTAATTTGGAGATGCACAGTGGTAGAACACTGGGTTATGAAGGCGCAAAAAAAGTAGAATGTGTTGCTCAATCTCTTTCCTCTATAACACATAGTTACACAATACAACCGACTGTATTTGCGGAAGGAAAGTTACTATCACCTTTATTTATAGTTTTAAAGGGAAAAGGTGGGACATTTGGACCACGTGTTATTGAAAATTTATTTGTACCAACATATGTACGCGTCGAAGCATCAACCTCTGGAAAATTATCTAAAGAATTACTTCAAACTTGGATACAAGAAATATTTTTACCACAGAGCGGAGACTTTCCAGTTCTATTATTGGATTCATGGAGCGGACAATATGAAAAAACAGCAAGAGAGGTTATACCACCACATGTTAACCTAAAGTTGAAAATAATACCGAAAAGTAGAACAGGCATGATTGAGCCTTTAGATGTGTACGGTTTCCTTTTCTGGAAGAACTTTGTTAGAAAGTTTTCAGATATAGTAATTTTACTCAACTACAATGTTAATTTGCATGAACGAAATAATATTATAAGAATGCAATCTGTAACGCATAATCAGTTTTCTTCGCCAAGATTTCAGGATGTATTTAAATATGTATGGTACAAAAGTGGTTATGCTGTGACTAAACTTATAAACTTTAAAAATCCAGTTGAATTTTTGTTTTAATACCCAACAAGAACCGATTTGTGACATATGTGGAGAAACAGCAATAATATAATAATCTGCAATAATATAATAATAATAATAATAATAATATAATAATAATAATATAATAATAATAATATAATAATAATAATATAATAATAATAATAATAATAATAATAACAGATGTGTATAGTGTAAAAAATAATTATGTTTCAAGCATTTTTTCATAGATTTCTATTACTGTACAAAATGTATCATAATAATTATTTATTACTATTTTCTATCTGAAACTGATGCGTTTTTAATGCCGAAAATACCTATTTTTATCAAGTCGAGGGTGGTTTTAACCCCCTAAACCAGCGAGATGGCAAAAATAAAAAAACAGGTGTCGAATATTTTTTGATACTCTATTGACCATCATAGTTTCATGGTAATCGGTGATTTACACTAACCTGGCTCCCCTTGTAAAACATACTTGCAAGCTCTAAACAAATATCATAATGAGTTTTTTAAAATCCATGAAAAGATTCTTGGCTTTGAGAAAGTTGACTTTGAACACGCTTATTTCACAAATAAAGTAAAGGATTTAGTGGAAGACGCGTATTATGATAATCTTGGTCGATTTCTAGATTTCATAGACACGAATGAAAATGCTGAGAAAACCAGAGTGCTACCCTTGTGTTCACAGCAGCGATTGCTGGCGGTAGTCCAAGCCATTATCAGGCACTGTTTCAAAATGCTCAATGGCAGTCTTTCATTTTATAAACCTCTTTCCCAAAAATCGAACTGCCTATTTTTTCCGGCGATCATACAAAATGGGAGCACTATCAAGATATGTTTCGATCTCTTGTTCATCGAAGAGACGACGTCATCCCAATCGTCCCAATGATGAGCTCTCTTGGATCCTTACGAGACGCGTCGCAGAATGGTCAAAGCCTATATTGCTGATCTATTATCAGCTAACTCCATGAAAACTGAGTCCTCTTCTGAGCTCAAGCGTTTATCAAAAGACACTTTCAACCCGATCGAGTCGCTTGAGATCGAACTGGGCAACTTCTCGCTAGTGATATAATAATTAGAAAGACAGTAAATAGATTTGATGACAAAACAAGGCGGGATTGGCAAAAAAAGTTAGGCGGATCGACTGAACAACTCAATGGAGCAACTCAAAGCTTTCATTAAAAGTCAAATTATGTCTTTAGAATCCATCGAAAATCGAAACTAGCGCACAGACTTCAACCCTTTAGTCATTGTAGGCTTGATTGTTTTGGCCCATTGCAAATAAAAATAGGCTGGCGAAGAGAAAAACGATACGGTGCACTATTCACCTGTATGATTACTAGAGCCATTCATATAGAATTAGCGAACAGTCTAAATACCGATTCCGCAATAATGGCTCTTAAAAGATTTATAACAAGGCGTGGTAGACGAATTAATATCTATTGTAATAATGGCATGAATTTCAAAGGAATGGACAGAGAATTAAAAAAAGCTCAGAAAGAAATCGATAAAAGTAATTTGATCGAATTCACATCATTAAGAGACATTAATTTCAAATTTAATCCTCCAAGTACATCTCACATGGGAGCGCATGGAAACGTTTAATCCGCTCAGTAAAAACAGCACTTACAGTTGTTTTGAAAAATCAAACATCCCATGAAGAGACTTAACTGTTAACTGCGTTAGTCAAAATTGAACATTGTGTAAACTCGCGACCACTTACCCATGTATATGTAGATCCACGTGACCAGGAAGGCATTACCCCTAATCATTTCCTAATAGGAGCTTCATCTGGCGAAATAAGATTCGGGCGATGCCATGCGGAAGTACTTTGTTGCAGATAACATTGGCGAATAGCGCAGTTTTACGCGGATTGTTTCTGGTGCAGGTGGATACACGAATACCTCCCTTCTCTGATTCCACGAAAAAAGTGTGAACCTGATAATAAGCCACTAAAAGAAGAAGATATGGTAATGATATTGGATGACAACATAGATCATAATCAGTGGAGGAAGGGAGCTATTACACGTGTCTTTCCCGCATCAGACAATCAAGTACGAGTTGCAGAAGTTCGTAGAAATTACGGAATCTTTGTAAGGCCAGCTAGAAAATTAATTCGTTTTTCAGATATACAAAACCCGTAAGTTATGTACGGGGGGTAGAAATGTTATGTGAGTCGATTTATGTACGACAAAAAGAAAGAAAAAATTATTAGTTTTTAATTTGTTTTGGAGTCGCTTCAGATTAGAAGCGTCACACCAATCGTAGAGGATCGTGGGAGCGCAGATTCTCTTGCTAGAAAAAAGGAAGGGGCACGGCACAAGCGAGCGGAAAGGTTTCTCCGTGGTCGTATAGCTATATAGGCGAGTTCGAATTCCGATGCTTGGAAAAATTATTTGTTAAAAAAAAATTGATGCATTTTTTGTTCGCTCTCTTTTTGTCAACGCTAACGCTGTCAGATTCGTAAGAACCATCGTATAAGTCGAATGTATTGTTCTTTTGAATTCTTAATAAAGATAATTTTTTAAGTCAGTCTTCGTTTAATTTAAAATCGCTTCTTTGTGTGCGCAACAGCCGTGATTCGGTCATGAATAGCGTACTGCATATACGCGTGCTGCAATTTACTAAAATAGATCACAAAATCGAGTTGAGCGGGTCGAAAAACCCTTTAGGTACCCTGTTTGGTAATTATCTAATTTAAACCCTTATTTTTATCATAATTCTTGCGTCTGCTAACTGTTTATTTCTACCTATATTTAACTCTAACATTACCCTCACAAACGCGCGAGAGGCCTTGATTTGGTGAAAAATAGCGTACTGCGTATGCGCATGCAGTAATACACGAAAATAGATCTCGAAATCAAGTTCAGCGGGTCTAGAAACTCCCTGGATACCCTCAGAATCGCGCTAGAGGCCGTGATTCGGACATAAATGTTGTACTCCACATGTGCGTGCAGTAATTTACTAAAATAGACCTGGAAATTAAGGTCAGCGGGTCGAAAATCCCCTGGATACCCTCAGATTTAATTAAATTCACGTTTAAGTGCATATAATTACTCGAGAAAGGTTTAATTAATTACTTTCAGATCGTATAATTAATCTGGAGAGTTAATTATTGAGTGGAAGTCTATAATTACTGAAACTTTAATTCATTAAGCTGGGGGTATAATTAATCACTAAAAATTAAATTATTAATTAAAGTGAGGATACAATTAACGTTTAAATATTTAGTTAATTAAAGTGCGAGTATAATGAACGTTTAAATACTTAGTTAATTAAACTGGGGGTTTAATTAACGACTACAATTTTAATTCATAATTAAGCGGTAGTTTAATTAAAGATTAAAAATTTAATCCTTAATTAAACACGGGTTTAATTAAGGATTAATAATTCAATTCCTAACTTAACAGGTGTTTAATTAACGATTAGAAATTTAATTCTTAATTAAATTGGCCTATAATTAAATATTGAAATTTAATTATTAATTATACGTGCATGTAATTAAAGATTCAAAATTGAATTATTAATTCATAGTTATAAACCCTGCTCCAAAAGGCATGGGGAGGTGCTTGCTCTCCTCACTGAGAGGATGGGATGCGGTGATTGGTCTTGCTACCGGCGTCGTGGAAAGATTGAATCATATTAGGCGAGTAGCAGGAAGAAGAGAAGAAGAGACAAGAGGAAGCCGTATGACCGAGCGGCAGGAGGCGGTGTAGAGGGCTGATAATCGAGGGCTGTCCCTTACAAAGTATTGTCTAACGGTGGTTTCCGTGGGGGAAAAGTATAAGCTGAGGTGAAGACCTGCTCAGAAAATCAGCAGGGCGGTTTCAGTTGAATTGATAGCAATGGCCGAGTTCGACATAACATCTTTGTATGCGTAAAGGTATTTTTTCCACGCACACATGTACGTACACATCCAACGAATATTTGCTAAAAATAGTTTATTTCGATTCCAAATGCACTAAACAACTATTCTAACATATTTTCTCGAAAGCTTCTTTTTTACTATCACAAAACTTCCGCCAGGAAATATAATATAAATAATAGGAAATATAATATAATATAATATAAATAGGCTTTCGTTTCCCCAATACAATATCGAGAAAAGAATTATTAAGTTATAATTCATTCTTAGAATTATAATTTATTAGAATTATAAAGTTATAATTCCTTCTTAGAATTATAATTTATTAGAATTATAAAATTATAATTTGTAAAATGAATTCTTCTTGAAAAACAAAAACCTATGCAAAATAGATATGTATATTCTGTGACATAAACGGTGTGAATAAATTTTTAACTTAAACACCAATGAAAAAACTGAGCGAAGATTGCAATCTTTTCCATGCCCTCGAACACTTATTACCTTACTTTTCCCATCCAACATACAGTATATCTCAATGTGTGCTAGGCGATACTCTTCCTTGGCAAGTTTTTTGAATATATATCGAATTCACCTATGAGAAACGGGGTTTTCTAGTTTTTCTGGAAGAAACCGCAGGTAGCGCCATCGGAGAATTACTTTGTTCTATGTACAGTCCTGGACTTCCGTTTTATTGCTCTCGTGTATGTTTTCCGATGGTCCTAAAGAATCTTTTATATGATTCTGTGTTCACCTTCTTATTGATAAAGAATTTACTAATTTCGTTATAACAGACTGGTTTCATTTTAACAAAATAATTTAATAGAATTTTATTTCGTCAACAATTTATTAGAAAATGTCACAGAAGCTTTGCACAATCAATTAGATGAGACGGTACTCTTTCCTCTTTTGAATTACTGCCTGATAGTATTCCTCAACGCGCCACTTGAGCTAAGAAATAGACTAGGGCATGGCGAGGCAGGCGGGCTAATTTTGCACCTCGATATTTAAACGGTTAATAAATATTTCATGTTAATTCTTGTAATGAGAATGAAATTGAAAGTGAAAAAAGAGGTTGGTTTCATCTGACAGAATGCAAAAAAAGGATAGATTAGTTCAAAATAAAGTGTAATTTGATAGTTCAGCCTTTGAACTTTGAGGCCTCGTTTGATTTTTTACCGACTAATGCTTAATAATTATGCATTATCAATTTGAAAAAACAGTGAAAGAGGGGCATGCGCGGCACGCAAGTGGGGGGGAGGGGGGCAAGAGTGGCATACGAAATGTGTTGTGCTGCGCCGGGGAACTGTTCATTCCCTAACCAATAAGGCTGTAAGATCGAATTTCGCTATTTATCGTTGTAAAACATATCATACAATAAAATATATATAAAGTACTCCTTATTTTAATTATTTCATATTTGATTATTTACGTAAAATTATAAATGTGAAAATATTTTATAAAAACTCATGCCACTCGTGCAACACCGGGTGCCACAAACGCCCCGCTAGTGGGGCACGTCACAAAAAAATATTCAATTGTACATCCTGATTCTTAATGTAATTTCCTAACATTTCCACTTTTTTAAATGTTCTTAGTATCTGTAATTTCCATATAGTTCTACTTTAAAGTTAGGGTACCACTATTGCCCCACCTTCCCCTACCGATGCTGCAGAATGCATAGTAAAAATAATTCAAACGAGGATTATGTTCTATTTATAACATTTTTTTTTTAATTGCAAGAATGTGCTTTTTCCATTATTTTCTCGATTTTCTCAGTAGCTGCATCAATAAAAAGCCTTATAGAAGGAAAATAAAAGAATTATTAGTACTAATACCGATAGGCAATCTTTCCCTTTATCATTCTGTATTATAATTCATTTTACGTTTTACTACAATATTGGGCTTAACCGTGCTAGTATAAACAAACAAGTTTTTCAATTTCTGTCAATATTTTTTTTGCATTTTATCAGATTGATAAATAAAATACTTTTTATCATTCCAAAAAATTATGTTACAATTATGGGTATGATTTGGATACGGGACTTCTAATACGGCTTTGATATTATTATTATAAACGTTTAAACTTTTTAGAATGACATATATCTTCTGTTCAGAGTTAGCGCAATTATGTTAAAGTTAAATAAGAAATGAAAAAGTAGGAAGACGAAAATGTCGATATATAAAGCACTTGAATTCGTGGTCTCTTTGTTATCGAAGGTGGTGCCAGTGCATTTCGTCGGCTGTGAGAGGGATAGTCCTATCTTAGCTTCGCGTGGAAGAAAATCCTATCTCGACTCGCGTGGAAAAAAGTCTTATCTCGGTTTCGCGTGGAAAAAAGTCCTATTTCGGCTTCGCGCGTAAGGAAGTCCAATCTCGGACACTAAAAAAATTAAATTTTGTCTTTAAATTGAATACTTCACAATGAAAGTAGCTGCTGATGTCTAATAGTAAGATTGAGAAATACTTTCGCTAGCATAACCAGCCCAGCGTGAAACGGAGACCGATTATTTAAAAATCTACAGCGGTTATCAACTTAAAAGTTAGTAAAAACGCAGAGTATCCGAGATAGGACTTTCTTACGCGCAAAACCGAGATAGGACTTTCTTACGCGCGAAGCCGAAATAGGACTTTTTTCCACGCGAAGCCTAGATATAACTTTCTCTCTGCTAACCGACAATTTGGTATCAATTTTTTTATAGTTATTATTGGTAATGGGCGGTTAGAAAGTAAAAAAGAGCAAGTTAAATCAATCTTAATTTTATAATACATATGTTACTAAAAACTTGACTTTTCACTTTCCACTTCAATTGATTTCATATATTATTTACTTTTATTCAATTTACTTCGGTAAATATTTTTTATAATAATATTATATTAAGCGGATTTTTTCAGCCCAATATGACTATTTTACGAAATAGTTTTGGCAGATGCAACTGGTTGGGAAGAATTAGTATTATTTTGATTGTTGGTTGGTTACTGACTATTTTTTTATCAATCAATCGTATGTTTAAAGGAAATCCAAACAACCTTCCAAATCATGATCAAAACTTGAAAGAAAATTTGGAAAAGCTTATCCAAATGTCAAACAGTTTTCAAGTTTTAAAAAAACAAAATAATGTCCTTCGTAACTTCATACTCGGGTAAGTTATTTTATTCTAAATAAATGTAGCCTCTTCCTGAATATAATCTCCATAAGTGCATATAGATGTTTAAAAATTAAAAATATGATAAATAATTTAAAAAATCAAGTGCATCTAAAATCAAACGTCCCAACTATGCCCATGACACCAATCATTTCTGAATTTAATAGCATACTAGAATATTGGGTGCGCTACGCGCGCCCTCAATACCTTTATATTCTCTTAAGGGGGTTCGATACAGAAATGAAAATGGTTATGTCATTCCAAAAATCTAGTAATGTTGTTCTTCGATTGATTTTTTATTAGTGTGCGAAATTTCAGATCGTTTGTCAACTCGGTTATGAAATTATTCAACTTCAAAGTTCAACTCTTATGCAGGGGTTCTTATGAAAGTACCTTGGCAAAACACAAACCACATAGAATGCGATCCTTTAAAAAAGGTTACAACGAACCAAAAAACTACGGGCAATATAGCAAATATAAGGGTGAACGTTTATACAAAATCTGAACGTGATAGACAACACCGATTCCGAGTACTGCGACATAACGTGAACATACGATCGGGTTCGTTGATTGCGGGAAGGGGTGCGCGATGCGAGGGGACCCCCTCTCCACGCCCCGCGAGTGGAGAGCTATCGAACCTCCTTAAGTTGGCTTGGAAGCGAAATTTGGACACATTGATAAACTTTGTTTTCTATCCTGCTGCTATCGTCAAAACCTGCAAAGATACATCTATTTGTTTATAAAAAGCATGCGTGAACCTATGAACATATGGATGTATCTTCACAGATTTTAAAAATTTTTTAATTTTTATATTGATGACTCCCTATGAAATTGCACGTGGAACAAAATTAGTCTATAAAATTTTAAATTAAATAAATTAGATTATTTTTTTATTAGGCGATATCTACTTTTGCAATGTTGAAATTTCGTCGAAAATTTTTTTTTTGTTACTTTAAGATCCATATTTTTATGTGATATCGTTTCTTACATTATAACATGTGAACAAACGATTGCAAACAAATTTTAGTAATGTGACAAATTCTCGCTCCCAAACCTCCGTAATTCAACTACAATTTTGTTAACATTTTGATAATTCTTGACACATGCTACAAAAAACCGGTTATTCCATGTTTATGTAACTATTCATGATGTAACTGTACTCTGATTTCATTATAACATAGAAATAGAGACAAATAGATCTCGAATACGGCCGAAGAGGAGAGCATAAAAAGTAAAAAGCATAAATTTAGAGAAGAGCCGAGAGTGGAGAGCGCTCTAGGACGTGTGCAGTATTGGCTATTTACAATTAATGTATTTTGTTTATTTAATGTAATATATTAAATCTACAATTAAATAAAAAAAAACGCTGCCAATTCATTGGCACGTAGCTTCCTCTAAACTAATGCATCGTTCCTATATGTATTATAACGAAGTTCCCAGATAAAATACCGAGAAAATAAGAACCTCGGTTCTCCGTATTCTATCGAACTCGTTTGGCTCTCGTTCCCGCGAATTCATGCATCTCGAGCATTCGTTGACATCGCTCGAACGATGTATTCGCGAGCGATGCGCGGGGACAGCACAACTTTGACCGTTGCAAAGTCGCGCTCGATTCATTTTCGAATCAGATTCTCTCGGGCCGTCAACCCGCGTGTACGCGACTTTCTCAGGCTCTAGGATAGAATCGATTTCCGGGATCTACATTGTCCCTCGTCAGCGCATATCCTTCGTATTCCGGTACGGGTGCGGATTAGCAGGAATTGCAACTGGGAAGGAAGCTTCCCACCTCCATCCGCACATCTTTGTCAACGATAACGCGTCCGAGCGACTGACATCGCCTGCATCGACAAAAGTGTTCGACCGGTGTTGCGCGCACCGATCCTCGTACTTCTTGTATTTTCGGCTCGCAGCGGCGAGCGGCTGGTGTTGCGTTCACCGGCCCTGCAAAAATAATCAGATTGATCCGCGTGCGCCGAGCGGCGGATCCCGTCTTCTTGTATGCGCGCAACGCGACGCGTATTTCTGTAAGAATTGTTCGAATAGACCTTGTTATTGTTTATTTATGTAACTGCAAGTTAGCGCGAGTATTAACCCTTTCTGGCACACGGAAAAGTCGAGTTCAACCGCGAACTCGACCTTTGTAACCGGGGATCCAGAGAACATCAACCCCGGGTGCTCGTCGTAGAAGCAGCACTCGACGGCACCGAGTTTTAGGGATCGGATTGCGGAATTAACCGAAATAGTCTCCCCGGCTTCCCGTTACAGTATAGTATATATATTAAATATAAAATATGTTTATTCATTATAGTTTTTTTTTACAATGATTTAATAATTCATTAATATTTAAAAATTGAATATTTTTTTCTTATTATTGAAATTTTTTGTTATTTGACACTTATTTTATTTCAAAAAAATGTATTGGGTATACAAATAAGTTTCCGCCGTTTTCAAGAGATGTCTCCACCGACAAGATTACTTTGAAATCGTCAG
The DNA here is from genome assembly GCA_036365515.1 of Torymus aiolomorphi. Classification (NCBI taxonomy): domain Eukaryota; kingdom Metazoa; phylum Arthropoda; class Insecta; order Hymenoptera; family Torymidae; genus Torymus; species Torymus aiolomorphi. The sequence goes on from CM070877.1 coordinate 64,607,274, forward strand.
ATGTACATTTGTTTACCGTTTGTAAAAGAAATGGATAGTTTGATAAGAAACTTCTTTAGAAAAATTAATACAAACGTAGTGTATAGTATGATTAATAAAATGAACAATATCATAAAGTTAGGTAAAGGCTCGAACATTAAATTAAATAATAACAATGTTGTGTACAAAATAAACTGTGCGGATTTTAATGCGTCGTATGTAGGACAACCCAGTAGAAGACTGGGTGTAAGATTAAGAGAACATGTAAAGAAACACAACGATGGAGATAAAAGGTCATCTTTGTTCATACATAAATCAGAGCACAATCATAAAATAGATTTTAATAATATTAAAATATTAGATACAAAACACAACACTCAAAGAAGACCATTTGCTGAAGCATTTTACATACATAGCCAAAAGAATTACATTAACAAACAATTTGAAATAGCCATACTACCGAACGAATATAATAATTTGAGTAATAAATTTAACCTTTTATCTTCTTAAGATTTATAAAAATGTAATGTTTATGCTTGTAATAGAATATGGAGAGGTACGCTATGCCTCTTCGTACAGTATTGCTATTTCGCCCCACTCTCTCTACTAAAAACGATCACAGTTACGCTTATATCTAATACACATTGGCGCATGCACACACACGATCACATTGCGATAGTATATAAGGCCGATCTAATATTGTATGAATTACTGACGTTAGCGGGTTGTCTCCCGCAATCATGTACCTCTGACTTCACTTATAACGTAAGCCTAATTGTTGTAGTTATTATCTGGTTGTAACGCGTTGCGCATTATATTTTAATTTTTATTGTATTTAAATTATATTAAAAAATGTTATTTGTTGTGTTATTAATAGTATAACTCCTGAAGAGGGACATAGAATAAATGTCCGAAACGTTGAGTGATATAAAAAAACTTTGGTGTTTTATTGATGAATCCCACCACTAAATAAGACATCGTCTTTGGTAGTAATGAGGCCAGTAACTTCTTTTAATCAACAAATTATTCTGAGTCTACCAGTAGCAGCTACAAAATTAAAATTTATCATTCTTTATTAATTTAAGTGAGAATGGAAAGTCGGAGAGGGGAAGGTGGATGGTGGTGGTGTAAGGTGGTGGTATAAGGAGGTGTATCGCGGGTTTCATTTCAGTCCCTGAGGAGGAGCCAGAGCGGGCTCGAAACGTTGGGCAATTGGGCAATTTGATAGTAGGGGGCAGTCAGATAGTCCTTTGCTAATAAAGTTTTTTTTCCAGGTTTTTATTAAGTTTTTATTTCAGATTCTGCGGGGGTGATTATAAACAAGGGCAATCTGACTGCCATAAATATTAATTATTTTAATTTAATTTATAAGACTGTAAGACCGATGGAAAAATTCTCATCAGTTGATATTAAATAGTTGAGGACGATCTTTGAAGGCAAAAAATTGAAAAGATCTTAGGTCTTTATGGCAACGTTTCGTTGGCTTAGTACGCCAACCTCATCAGGCCTTTATTCAAACACAGAAATAAATTAACATATAAAACTTTTTTTAAAGACAATTAAACAACAAAATATAAATACAAAAATCAAAATTACCGAAATTATAAACGTATATATCATACGTCGATCAGATGTTATTCTCGACTAAAAACAATAACACGTACATTGTATTTATATACGCTGAACGATGTTTACATAAAGAGTTATACGGCATCAAGTTCGTTAATAATAGAAAAATACATTGTACTTAGTCTTTGAATATCTTCCTTTTTATTAATACTATTTTGATTGCTTTTTATATAGATCATATCGGAAATCAGCCTTTTTTGTAATTGCTTTCAAAATCTAAGACAGATATGTTTTTCCAATCGAACTCATGTTTGTTTTCCAATCGATGTGTACTAACAACAGACTCTTTATTTTTATTTGTTTTACGCTCATTAATGCGTGTGTGTAACGATCTTTTAGTTTCTCCTATGTATGTAGCAGTGCAATTTAGTCAATCAAATTTATACACCATATTAGTACGATCCCATTTTTTAGTTATGTCTTGGCCTAACTGAATGATGGCCTAACTAGATATGGCTGAAATTTGAACCCAGTACAACAATATCAATAATTTTCGACGGAATTTGAACCTTCGTTAAGTTCTTAAGCCACGTACTTTTATTACTATTGACGCTTGTGTTTCACTTTAAAGAGGGGAGCTTACTCATATGCATAGAATCAAATTTTTCACGCATCGTTTTAGATTTATTAGAAGTGAATAAGAAAAACTTATTTATAGTCAAAGCGTCTAGCGTGGAAAGTGTTTTTCTTTTATAACGTTTAGGTTTTTTTCGATAAATTTTATATGAAAGTTGATATCTCGGATTTCTAGATTTAACAACTTAGTTGCGAAATATTTTTTCGCTGTATAAGTCTTTATGTAAACATCGTCCAGCGTATATAAATACAGTGTACGTGTTATTGTTTTCAGTCGAGAATAACATCTGATCGACGTATGATATATACGTTTATAATTGTCTTTAAAAAAAGTTTTATATGTTAATTTATTTCTGTATTTGAATAAAGGCCTGATGAGGTTGGCGTACTAAGCCAACGAATCGTTGCCATAAAGAGCTAAGATCTTTTCAATTTTTTGCCTCCAAAGATCGTCCTTAACTAATTAATACAAAAATGGATGGCGCCATACCGTCAACATTGAACGTGAGTCTTCGATCGGAAACAGACTCCCCTACAACATCATCTTCCTTTGAATATATTTGAAAAACACATGGAATGGATATATGGAAGCTTCTTCAAAAATGGGCATGATGAAATCGACTACTCGCGAACAGTAATTTACAACGATGCTATCTTCTTGAATGCAGAAAATTTGGAGTGATACCACAACACATTAAAAATTTAAGTAAAAAGTTTTTCAATATAAGTTTTCATAGTAAGTCATGTAAAAAAAGTTAAAAAATTTTACGAAATATTTCGCAACTGAGTTGTTAAATTTAGAAATCCGAGATATCAACTTTCATATAAAATTTATCGAAAAAAACCTAAACGTTATAAAAGAAAAAATTACACTTTCCACGCTAGACGCTTTGATTATAGATAAGTTTTTCTGATTCACTTCTAATAAATCTAAAACGATGCATGAAAATTTTGATTCTATGCATATGAATAAGCTCGCCTCTTTAAAGTCAAACACAAGCGTCAATAGTAATAAAAGTACGTGGCTTAAGAATTTAACGAAGGTTGAAATTCCGCTAGAAATTATTGATATTGTTACACTGGGCTTAAATTGCAGCCATATTTCAAAAATTTCTAATAACGATATAGTTAATACAATAAAAAATGTTGAAAACTGTCTCAATTCAGTACACATTAACAATGATCAGAACAATGAAATACGGAAAGAAGTCACAAGATCTTTAAACAAGGCTGTTAATACCGATATACATATGCCATATACAGTCAAAGCTTTATCAGAAAAATTAAAAATAACCAAAAACTTTTTAAAAACGCATATTTTGATATTTTCTTTACAAAAGCAGATAAAGGCAATGTAACGATTTGTTTAGAAAAATCCGTCTATAACGAAAAGATGATGAATCTGTTATCGGATGAAAAAACATATAAAAAGATAAGTAAAAACTCACTGAAACGTTTAAAAGATGGAGCATATAGTATGTTAAATTATTTAAATAATAATGATTTTTTGTACAAAAATTTTCATAAAAATAGTTTAACTCAATCTGATACGACACTGGCGAAATGTTATGGATTACCAAAGATTCACAAAATTGATGTACCGTTACATCCTATTGTTTCATTAGTTAATAGCCCCACGTATTACTTAGCAAAAATATTGTATAAATTAAGAACTTAAGAATGCGATACCTAAGCCTAGTTCACATATCAATAACAGTTTTGAATTGAAAGAAAAATTAAAAAATATAGTAATAACGGATGAATACACCTTACTGTCATGACGTAACGTCGTTATTTACAAACATCTCGTGTGAATTAGTGTTGGATAGTTTAGATAGAAGAGCGGTTTCCATCTATAACCACTGTAACATCCCGCTTGATGAATTAAAAGAATGATTACTTTTCTGTTTAATAATACGTTTTTTACTTTTAATGATCAAGCCTATCAACAAATTTATGAAACCCCGATGGGTTCACCGATCTCACCATTATTTTCGGACATTGTAATGGATGATTCGGAAAAGAATTGCTTACGAGAGTTATAACTACATTATGACTGTGCCCCTATTTTTTATTACAGATATGTTGACGACACGCTTATTTGTGTTAAAAAACAACATATTGACACAGTGATTAAAGTTTTTAATGCTTATGACATAAATCTAAAATTTACTTATGAACTAGAAGAGAATAAAAAAATTAATTTTTTAGACATGACATTAATTAGAACTGACAATAAAATTTTAACAAATTGGTAACAAAAACCGACATCATCGGGACGTGTAATCAATTATTTTTCAAATCATCCAACACAGCAAAAAAAAGAATATTATTTTTAACCTAGTTGATAGGGCGTTTTTACTCTCAGATTCTAATTTTCACTTATACAATATAAAACTCATAAAGAAGATTTTACGGAACAATGATTTTCCTATGTGATTTATAGAAAATCATATCGAAATTAGATTTAAAAAACTTAAGTATGGTTATACACATAATACACACCAAAATTACTATGAAAGATTACCAAAATTATCTTTACCATTTAACAAAGATTTTAATAGTCTATCTAATATTTTAAAATCTTATAACATTTGTACAATCCCATTATTGAATAAAAGTTTGTCTTCGATCATTCGGTTAGGCAAAGACATAACTAAAAAATGGGATCGTACTAATGTGGTGTATAAATTTGATTGCCTAAATTGCTCTGCTACATACATAGAAGAAACTAAAAGATCGTTATACACACGCATTAATGAGCATAAAATGAACAAAAATAAAGAGTCTGTTGTCAGTACACATCGATTGGAAAACAAACATGAGTTCGATTGGGAAAATACATCTGTCTTAGATTTTGAAAGCAATTACAAAAAAGGCTGATTTCGGAAATCATCTATATAAAAAGCAATCAAAATAGTATTAATAAAAAGGAAGATATTCAAAGACTAAGTACAATGTATTTTTCTATTATTAACGAACTTGATGCCGTATAACTCTTTATGTAAACATCGTTCAGCGTATATAAATACAATGTACGTGTTATTGTTTTTAGTCGAGAATAACATCTGATCGACGTATGATATATACGTTTATAATTTCGGTAATTTTGATTTTTGTATTTATATTTTGTTGTTTAATTGTCTTTAAAAAAAGTTTTATATGTTAATTTATTTCTGTGTTTGAATAAAGGCCTGATGAGGTTGGCGTACTAAGCCAACGAAACGTTGCCATAAAGACCTAAGATCTTTTCAATTTTTTGCCTCCAAAGATCGTCCTCAACTATTTAATACAAAAATGGATAGCGTCATACCTTTAACATTACAATAGATATGTACGCGTACAGAGGCGCGACCAAGCGCAGAACAGACTTCACGCGGCCGCTCGCCGCTGTCCTTTGAATCTTATTACTTTTGAGCTCTACGTTTCTCCAATTTGAAAATTTAGGATTTTGTAGCTTAAGACTTTTACTTTCGAATGGTGATATGCATTTTGAAAAAAAATATGACATCCTTTGAGAAAAATGGCTCTAAACTTTACACCCGAATTTTCGACCAGAAGAAAGAGTTTCGGATTAAAAACAATAGCACCATTGGAAAAAATCTATCGATATATGTCTTTTGTTTTTTTCTGCAAGACTCAGAATACGATTACGAGCGAGTTGAACAGAGCGTGTTTTGCACGGAAAATCGGCGAATGCTCCCGTATAATAACTCCATTTTTTACATTATAAATATATTATGATTCAATAATTGTATATCTTTATTATAAATAATTGTGTAGATATTATAAAAATTGAAATCATACTTCTAATTTTGATTTTTTTAATGGTCCGTTATAATTTTCGTCATCCTCTTCTTTTATTTTTAATAAAATATCGTTGAATGTTGATTTTATCATTTCTTATACCATCTTAATAAAAAAAGCAAATAAAATATTATATAAACACAAATATCAGTGGCAGCTAATAAAAACATTTACATAACTTTGTGAAAGCAAAATGAGTGTATATATAATTATATGCCCGTGAACCATGAACGTTTAAACTTTAAAATATTTATCTCAAAATTGAGTGAGGGAAATTCTGACTATATTCACTTCTTAAATCGCGATTATTCAAAAAATTAGTTCAAACAAGTTTAAACTTTAAAGTTTGTATCTCAAAATTGAGTGAGGGTAATTCTTACTATATTCACTTCTTAAATCGCTATTATTCGAAAAATTAGTTCAAACTCGAATATAATTTAAGGTAGTTCACCAGGAAATTGATTTTCTTTAAATTTTCATAAAAATTAGTGTACACCCGATAGAAGTTGATTCTTTCCGAACGAGCCTAGTCAATTTTAAAATCCTGCTATCTCATTGGACGACTCTAATTTAGGGTTAATATTTATACAATAGTATACAACGATAAATGACGAGTTTCTACCATACATAATACGCTTATAGCACAATTTTTCCGATATTGTGATTTTTATAATGGCATTGTCCAGTCAACTACCTTAAATTTAATTATCCCTTGCGGTCAGTTTTGCCCGAGTCAAATTTTAAATTTCCTCACATTATCAAAAAATTAAAAATTATAAAAATTTTACTCCAGTTATTTACACCCGAGGGAAGTTGATTCTTTCCAAACGTGCCTAGTCAATTTTAAAATCCTGCAATCTCATTGGACGATTCCAATTTACTTTTTCAATGATTTAATAATTTATTAATATTTGTAAATTCCATATTTTTTTCTTATTATTTAAATTTTTCGTTATTTCATACTTATTTCATTCAATTTGTATAATACACAAATAATTATTAATGTTTTTGACGTGTTAAGCCGATAAAATAGGATTAATGATAAAGTATGAGTATTACACCATCTTCATAAAAATAATAGAAAATAAAATATATACATAAAACCGTTCCCGAAAAATTACGATTTGAAAAGAGGGCTAAAACAGTTTTAACAGTTTTAATCTCAAATATCTCTGGAATTTAACTAATACTTTTACCCTAACAATTCATGTAATAAATAATGTACAAACTCTACACCTCCATCAAATCTAGATCTCCATCAAATTTCAAAGTAAATTTTACTCTAGTTATTGTGCGACATAGAAAGTCATTTCCAGAAATACCAAAATTTTAAATATCAAATATCTCAAAAACTAACCATATAATGGATGAAATTTTAGATAGGTATTGCCTGTATCGCATACAAAATAGTCTATAAATTTCAAACTGATACATTAAGTCGTCATTGAGAAATTACGATTTTGAAAAATACGTATAAAAATGTTAACCTTAGATATCTCTAAAAATTAAGAGACAATTCTTTTACCTAAAGGACTTATACGATAAACATATAAACTCTACATCTCCACAATATTTCAACATGATTAAACCAATTTTTTTTCTAATTATCGTGCGACAAAGAAAATGACTTTGCAAAATATGAAAATTTTAAAATCACATATCTCAAAAAGTAATCGAGCTATCTTGATGAAAATTCGCTCATATATTATCTATATCACATACAAAATTGTCTATACATTTGGAGCTGTTACATGGAGCTGTTCTCGAGAAATTACGTTTTGAAAAAAAGGTTAACAAAATTTAAACCTCAAATATTTCTGAAATTTCTGGACTTATCATTTTTCTCAAAGAACTCGACCGAGAGCTATCCAAAATCTACCTCTACAAGGAATTTCGAAGTGATTAAGTCAATTTTACTCCCGTAATCGTTGGACATACAAAACTAATTTTTTTCATATTTCAATTTTTTTCTCAAAAACTAGTTGACAAAATGGATTCAAATTTTTACAGATTATAGCTATTTATATTCTGCATTATCATGATTTTTTTTTTCAAAAAAATTGACCGTTTATTTTTGGAGTTATAAGCTTTAAAAAAAAAACACGTTTTTGTTAATAACAAAAGAACCGCAATAGCTAATTTAATTTTTTTTTTTAATATAGGTTTTTTTATGCTCTTTCGAATACTGTCTGTCCGATTCAAATATGTCAATGTTATCATTAAAAATACACAAAAATGAATTTTGCGAAAATCGATAATTCGAAATAAAACAAAAATGCTTCGGCGAATCAAAAATAGGATTTCCGTCCCCCAATCACACAAGAAAAACAAGCAACAAGTGCTCGCACTCTCACGCGCACGCACGCACGCACGTACGCACGCACACACACCCATGTCCAATAATAACAGCAACAGTTCAATAGTAACAATCAGTTTCTATCAGTAACGGTCAATACTCAATTGTGATGTTAATAGTCAATAATCAATATTCAATAATCAATAGACAATACTCAATGGACAATAATCAATAGACAATGACCAATAGACAATAAATAATAGTCAATAATTAGGGCAATAATCAATAACTCTTTTTTTTTAAACTGAGGAGCAGATTCAAGTATACACCTATTGAATATATACTTCTTTACACCTGAAAATCATAATTCATACCATTAATATTATTAATATCAATTAATATTATATTATTGTTGTATATTATGCAATGTAAAATTGAATTCAAGGCCGAATCCATCTCAAATTAGGTGGCTCGCGTATGCCTATGTCACCGATTATTTTGGGATAAAAGTATTTTTGTTCTCCTCCAAAAATTATTTGACCCGTATATTTTTATTTTTTTGTTGCAACAAAATTTCACGCGTTCAGCAACGCCGCAAAATTTCGAGAAAATTCTTACTTAGAAAAAAATTTTTCAATGTAATTTTCAAACGGCTACTGTTTCACCAGTTTTTTATGCTTTTAAGCGTGTAACACATAATTTTACTCAGTTTTGAGCCCTCTTTCACGTTCTCTATGTTATTTAAAAAAAAAATAAAAAATGCACGAGTTATGCACTTTTTACTGAAAGGGAAAGGGAGGACCTAAATACCTATCTAGATGTAGATTCAGAACATTTGCGCTGAGATAGCGATCACTAATGAGATAACACAGAGACAAATTTTTCACGCTTAACGCTTATATATAGCCAATGATATTACAGTCAATATAGAGATGTTTATCTTTGTGCGTACGTATACATGTACGTGCGTCTACTTGTATGAGTTTATGTACTAGTACATTTGTCCGCTAGATGGATATGGTTTGACTTAACATTTACAAAGAAAAGTTCTGTTTCTGCTATATATCACACATCTCGTCTTATTTAAAACCATCATCTTTTGGAAAATTATTACATATTTACACCTTATCAACTCAACTACGATGTCTCAATATTACTCAACGGAGAGAATCAAATGTGCCGACTTTTTACACAAGCACAAAAAAATCTGTTACAAATCTAGTTCCGTACGTTTCAAACAACTTGAGGATCTTGCTCATTCATTGAAGCACCTCTATCCTAATTTACCTTTGACACCCGCTACATATCTGTGTCAACATTGTTACAATCGTGCTTTAAAATTGGTGAGTAGCACTGACAATGAATTTATAACGGATAATGAAGTTACCGACAACGTAGTTGATAGAGATGAAGATTTTTTACCAAGTACTCCAGAACGCATCGAAGAATTTAATAATGAGATACGTCACAGACGTAACGAAGTATATCTTTCTTAGGTTCTGTATCGCCTCTTAAGAGAAAAAATCTTATACGTGAAAAATCACTTGAAAATTACGTAAAAAAGAAGAAAAAAATATACCTTCAACATTGTCAAGTTGAACAATGTTTATGACGTTTCTATAACAGCAAACGAATCAACTGTATGCCATTGTACAGAATGGATACAAAATCTTGGTTTAGCCTTGCAAAAGTGTTCTACGGTATCAGAAAAAATAAAAATTCTGACTTTGCTACCCTCATCCTTAACGAAAAATGAAATTTCATCCTTACTTTCAGACATAACAATGGACATGATAGAAAGAGCGAAAAATCTTGCACAAGAAAAGGGAGTTTATTCCGAACCAGAAGCATACACAGGCCATCCAATTGATGAAAGGACCGAAAAAATTGTTATGGAATATTATATAAATGACGATTTTAATTGTTCAAGACAGAGTCCCAATAAGAGTGACGTTATTATCGTTAAAATAAATGATAAGAAAGAGAAGAAAGTTAAACGTTTTCTTACTCGAAGTCTGAAAGCAACGTATAAAGCATTTAAAAATGATTATCCCGAATTGAGAATTGGTAAATCGAAGTTTTATAGTTTGCAACCAAAATATGTCTTACTTTCCCCCATCAAAGAAGTTTGTCTCTGCATCAATTGCGCAAATTATGATTTATTTCTTACGAGCTTAATTAATTTCAGAGGGAGTAACGTTACCGAGTTGGATGTAATTCGGTCACAAATAATAAACGCAACAATGTGTTCTGAGCCATCTGATTTATGCTATTTACAAGAATGTAAAATTTGTCCAGGCAGTAACGGAATTACTATTCATGTTTTAAAACTCCAAGATATAGAAGGCACAGAAGATTTTACATATGCTTTGTGGGATAATGGAAACTTGATTAAAAAAACACTGTCAATTTCTGCTTTTAAAGATGAACTTTCGGTTTGGACCATGAAGGTTAGTACTCACATGTATGTAAAAAATATACAACGCAAAGCTATACAAGCAGAAAGAGAAAATGCTAAAAAAGACCCACATCATTTAGTTCTTCAAATAGACTTCGCTGAAAACTGGGCTGTGGTTCATAATAAAGCTGTTCAAGGAAATCATTGGGTTAATGAACAAATTTCTATTTTCACAGCAGTGTCTTATCAAGGGGATTCGACACAAAGTTTCGCAGTTATAAGTGATGACCGAAAACATGATTCAGCGTATGCTTTGCTAGCAGTACAAAAAGCAACACCGCGCGCGCGCGCGCGCACACATACACACACACACACACACACATACATACATACACACACACCCACCCACCCACACACACAATCACACGCACTCACACACACACACACATACATACACACACACCCACCCACCCACACACACACACACACAATCACACACACACGCACTCTCACACACACACACACACACACACACAAAACATAATAACGTAATAATTCTTTAATTTTTATAAACGTGATACGCCACTGCGAAAACGTATGCGACGCAGTCTGAGCTCACACCGCGCCGCGCCGCCGATGTTGCTAGCCCGCGTCTTTATTAATAACGCTCTATTTAAGTCATTTATTATTAAATCAATTTGAAACTTTGTCAAAAACTTATTAGACTATTAAGGAACAAATGTCTCGCTGGAAGTTTTTCCTAGCTTCAACTTCCCTCGATACTTTTTTCCGTTAAAGTTAAGAAAACGTAATTACCGATCGCAATATATTTGCAATTAAATAATTATTAACAATTATCGATTTACATCCTTTTATCAATCCCCATAGGCAACGCTGGAGTATTCTGCACGTCCCTGTTAAATTTCAAAATATTTCGATGATATTTGATCAAGTTTGGACGATTAATGTTTTTGAAAGCTATTAAAAATAGATGAACAAAATTTTCATTTTTTAATTTTTATATTAAAAAGAAAGTCGAATAAAAAAAATTCCTTCTAGGTAAAAATACTTCTTTTCATTCCCTACAAGGTGATATTTTTTAAAAATTAATTTGGCTACATTGAAAATTTAGTCACTTGGACAATACTTTTACGGGTTTTCGAGCACCAACCCTCTTATTGCATCCGGCCCTTCAATTATAATAGATTATAATAGATATAATTTTTAAACATTTTAATTAATTTTGTTACACATCATTGGAGTTATGATTTAAAAAAAAAAAACACGTTTTTATTTTTGATGATAATTAAAGAACCGTGATAGATAGAAAATTAATTTTTTAAAAAAAATATAGGTATTTTAATTCTCTTTCGAATGCCACCCAACCCATTCAGATACATAGAGCCGTTCTCGAGAAATTACGATTTTAAAAAAATGTCAAAAAATTTTTAACCTCAAATATCTCAGAAATTTATGGACTAATCATTTTGCCCAAAGAACTCGACCGAGAACTATAAAAAATCTACCTCTAAAAGGAATTTTGAAGCCATTAAGTCAATTTTAATCTTGTAATCGTTGGACATACAAAACTGATTTTCATTTTTCAATTTTTTACTCAAAATCTAGCGTACAGAATGTATTCAAATTTTAACAGATTATAGCTATTTATATTGTGTATTATCATGATTTTTCTCAAAAAAATTGACCGTTTATTTTTGGAGTTATAAGCTTTAAAAAAAAAACACGTTTTTGTTAATAACAAAAGAACCGTGATAGCTAGAAACTTCTTTTTTTCTTAGAAACTATAGGTATTTTAATTCTCTTTCGAACGGTACCCATCAGATTCGAATAACTCGATCCTATCATTAAAAAAATCAAAAAGCAGTTTTGAGAAAATCGAAAATTTAAAAAAAAAAAAAACGTATCGCCCCAATCAAAAAACGGATTTTTGACCCGCCATCACGCAAAAAAAAATAAAAAAAATGAGACCTGTCCGGTTAAAATCGACCGAGTAGAAGCTGAGATCCAGGCGTATACACACACACACACACACACACATACACACACACACACACACGCACGCACGCACGCACGCACACACACACATACAGACATTTTTCAAAAACCATGTATTTTGATTCCTAACACCTCGGAACACAATTATAACATCTTTTACAACAACTCAAAAATTTACTATCACAAAGCTTCCTCTAGGAGGAAGCAAATTACCATCGTATCCGACGGCGCTGCTGCACAGTGGTGCCGATCGATGCAAAAGTGATGAAAATTCGTGCTTTAGTACAATAAGGCTCAAAACATTTTTATAAAATACGTTTTGGATTCGTGAAGTAATTTCCTACGATAAATCGTTTCCCTTATGGCTGTAGCATTGCTCTTTTTTTAGTAATGAATACGTTAAATGCCGTTTTTTGGAGTTTATTTTTTTCTTTTTGTTTTTAAGTAGGATTAATTTTTTTTTGTTTTATAATAAGCGCCCATTTTTTATAAATATAATTTTTTTCAAACTGCATAAGTTCTAGAATTTTGAAAAAAATTATATTTATAAAAAATAGGCGCTTATTATAAAACAAAAAAAAATTAATCCTACTTAAAAACAAAAAGGAAAAAAATAAACTCCAAAAAACGGCATTTAACGTATTCATTACTAAAAAAATGAGCAATGCTACAGCCATGAGGGAAACGCTTTATCGTAGGAAATTACTTCAGGAGTCCCAAACGTATTTTATAAAAATTTTTTGAGCCTTATTGTGCTAAAGCACGAATTTTCATCACTTTTGAGTAGATAGGCATCAGTGTGCGCTGGTCATTTTAGAAATCGCTTTCAATTAGATGAATTAAAACGAGCACCGTATGATATAAAATGGTTGTTCTCTGCTACTGGGTACGGCAAAGGAGCTGTAGATGGTGTGGGTGGACTTATAAAGCATTATGCTACTTCGCATAATCTTCGAGAGCCCCTTGAAGAAGCTGTTCAAAACGCAAATGATTTTGCAATACATGTTCAAAAATATACTGATGCTATTAAAATAATACATTTACGAGATGTTGAAATAGAACAATTCAGAAAAGAAAAAAATATTGATTGGCTTACAACTCCAAAGTATCCTGGAATTCAAAAAACTCATATACAGCGTGTCCAAAAAGTCTGGGAACACCCAAATAATTTCTCAGCTGAATTACTATTGGAAAATGTTAAGGTCGCCTTTGTAGTAATTTTTTACGAGGAATCCAATGGTGACCTTGGATTCGACCTTGGACCTCATTTTTGAGGTTATTTCAAGGTCAACCTCATTTTTTTAAATGGTAACCCCTATTTTTTATAGCGGAATCTGAAAGAGCGGAAAATTTTACGTCCGGATATGTATTAAGGTATGAGGTTGAGGTTGCCCCCAGAGGTCAAATTGAGGTCAAAGTATGATTTCTTAAAAATTTCGCGAGTTCAGTGGTAAAACAAAACAAACAAAGGTAAGGTTTGGTAAGTTCGAACGAAGACTTGAAGGTGACCTCTGATTCGACCTTGAACCTCATTTTGAGCCTCATTTTTGAGGTTATTTCGAGGTCAACCTCATTTTTTTAAATGGTAACCCCTATTTTGTTAGCGGAATCGGAAAGAGTGTGAAACTTTACGTCCAAACATGTACTCAGAACATAGTTCAAGAAGGACCTTGACGTTCATTTGAAGGTCATTTAAACTTAATGACGGTCTGATCTTGTGTAAACTTTTTAATTTTTTTAAACAGTCTAACATCTTATTTCAAGTGCTCGAATTATTTTCCATCCACTTTTTGATAGTAACCTAATCGATGATCGAAAACACCAACAGTATTTTTGATCATTTCAGTAGGAATGAGAGCTGATTCATTGTAAAATTTTTTGAAGCGTTTAAATATTGAACATTGTTACTTGTTATTTTTCGTATGGTTAGAGTGACAATAAACTATTATTCATTCCATAACCACCACAGAAAAGGGTTGGTCATCTTTCAAACATATTTTTTGAAAATTAAAAGTTCTTTTTATTTTCAACTCAAAAAGTATTTTTGGATAAGGTCTACTACGAAGAGTAATAAAAATGAACAAACTCACTGATAGAGAAAGAATAACGATTCTCATGATGAGAGGTTGGGGACACATGCAGCGATCTTATAGGGCCGTAAGAGATATTTTTAATGCTTCATTTAGGGTTGGTGGAACTCCACTATCATTTTCAACAGTTCAAAAAACTGTTAGAAGGTTTGAAAATACCGGCACTATCAGCGATTTACCTCGATCAGGCAGACCAATGTCAGCAGGTAACGAAGAGAAATCTTTAGATGTTGTGTTAACATTCACCGAAGATCCGCATACTTCCGTTCGTAGAGCTGCTCAAGTGCACGAAATAAGTAAATCATCTATTCATAACATACTAAAGAGAGAGAAGTTCCATCCATTTAAAGTAACGCTAATACACAAGTTAAATGAAGATGATTTCGATCGTCGCGTTGAATTCTGTGATGATATGATGGCACGCATCGTACAAAATCCAAATTTTCCATCAAATATAGTCTTCTGAGATGAAGCTACATTTCAACTTGACTCAAGCGTAAATAGGCATAACTGTAGATATTGGGCAGTTGAAAACCCTCATTGGGCAAGAGAAGCCAAGTCACAATATCCACAAAAATTAAATGTCTGGGCTGGAATATTAAATAATAGGATTATAGGACCATTTTTTATTGATGGCAATTTAAATGCAGAAAAGTATGAAACTATGTTGCGGAATCAAATTGTTCCTGCTATAAGAGAAATAGCTAGAGAGGACTTTAATAACACATGGTATCAACAGGACGGTGCAGCAGCTCATTATGCACGAAACGTTCGCACATACTTAGATACAGTATTCATTAATCGATGGATAGGACGAAGAGGTGCAATTGAATGGCCAGCTAGGTCCCCCGATTTAACGCCTCTAGATTATTTCTATTGGGGTTATCTGAAGGATCGTGTATTCAAAACAAAACCCTTAAACTTAGATGAATTACGTGAAAGGATCATTGATGAATCAGCTCTCATTCCTACTGAAATGATTGAAAATGCTGTTGGTGCTTTCTATCATCGATTAGGTTACTGTCAAGAAATGAATGAAGAACAGTTCGAGCACTTGAAATAAGATGTTATACTGTTTAAAAAATCAAATGTGAGAGGCAAGGGGACTCACGTAAATCAAGCACCCCATCGTGAGAGGCAAGGGGACTCACGTAAATCAAGCGCCCCATCGTGAGAGGCAAGGGGACTCACGTAAATCAAGCACCCCATCGTGAGAGGCAAGGGGACTCACGTAAATCAAGCACCCCAAAGGGAACAGATTTTACTACGTCCACGTCGTTGTTCCTGGGTAACGCTAAATGTAAAAAAATTGAACTTGACATGACTTTTAAGGACAATGTCAAGGTCACCATTAGATTTCTCGTTGAAAACTACTAAAGAATTAACCTCGCTCAGTGTGATAAAAAGTTTACACAAGATCAGACCGTCATTAAGTTTAAATGACCTTCAAATGAACGTCAAGGTCCTTCTTGAACTATGTTCTGAGTACATGTTTGGACGTAAAGTTTCACACTCTTTCCGATTCCGCTAAAAAATAGGGGTTACCATTTAAAAAATGAGGTTGACCTAGAAATAACCTCAAAAATGAGGCTCAAAATGAGGTTCAAGGTCGAATCAGAGGTCACCTTCAAGTCTTCGTTCGAACTTACCAAACCTTACCTTTGTTTGTTTTGTTTTACCACTGAACTCGCGAAATTTTTAAGAAATCATACTTTGACCTCAATTTGACCTCTGGGGGTAACCTCAACCTCATACCTTAATACATATCCGGACGTAAAATTTTCCGCTCTTTCAGATTCCGCTATAAAAAATAGGGGTTACCATTTAAAAAAATGAGGTTGACCTTGAAATAACCTCAAAAATGAGGTTCAAGGTCGAATCCAAGGTCACCATTGGATTCCTCGTAAAAAATTACTACAAAGGCGACCTTAACATTTTCCAATAGTAATTCAGCTGAGAAATTATTTGGGTGTTTCCAGACTTTTTGGACACGCTGTATATATATATATATATATATGGGTTAAAAAAACATGTGATGATAAAGTACATTGTTTAACAGCAAAGACCGCTGATCGTCCGCTTACTGAATTAAGAATAATGAAGCAGCAAACAAAGGTAATAAAATAGGTATAAAAATAAAAAAAGGTATAAAAATAAAAAATCTAAAAGACGCAAATAAAAAATAAATACATACTTATGTGTACCTGTATATTACATACGCACAAAGATAAATACCTTTATATTGACTCTAATATCATTGACTATATATAAGCGTTAATCCCAGTGTAAATGTTCTGAATCTCACAAATACATCTAGATAGGTATTTAGGTCCTCTATTACGACATACGAAAATTGTGCAAAAAAAAATTGGGGTTTTCGAGAAAAATGCATTTTTCTAAAAAGTGCATTTTTCAGTAAAAAGTGCATAACTCGTGCATTTTTTATTTTTTTTTTTTTTTAAATAACATAGAGTACGTGAAAGAGGGCTCAAAACTGAGTAAAATTATCTGTTACACGCTTAAAAGCATAGAAAACTGGTGAAACAGTAGCCGTTTGAAAATTACATTGAAAAATTTTTTTTCTAAGTAAGAATTTTCTTGGAATTTTTCGGTATCGCTGAACGCATGAAATTTTGATAAAACAAAAAAATAAAAAAATACATGTCAAATAATTTTTGGAGAAGAACATGAATAGTTTCATTTCAAAATGATCGGTGACTTAGGCATACGCGGACCACCTGATTTGAGATGGATTCGGCCTCAAATGAAATTCCCTACCACCGGCAATACCTCTCTGTTGTTGATTCAACCTCTTTACTTTCACCGTAAAGAACGCATGAGAGAAAGCAGACAATTCGCTCTCTCCACACGTCAATCCTGCCGCCCCTCCAACTACCAAGGCGTCTGCTGACGGCGCTTCACTGCGCCGGCCGGTACTCAATTCAGCTCGCGACGGCATAGAGACAGCAACGCACTTGTAAGGTAGAAACGCCTCAACGACACTTCAATAAACCAAGCCTTATCTCAGCACGAAACTTATTCAATTATTTGAATCATTACGGTCCACTAATCCTCATCCTACCATTACAACAAAAAATATTTGGCCCTTCGAGCCGGACCGTGTAAGGGAGGACAACGCCATCATCGCCATGAAGACGCAGAAGAAGATCTCCTTCTTATTTCTGCGTCATTTTCGGAGAGCGCAGTAATAGCTATCTTGATCTGTAACAGGTACGCATCAAAGTGCTTTTGGTTTGAATGCCGATAAAGTCTCGTATGTCCGTATGCTGACTTCACGCGTACTTTGCTGCCTCTCTGGTTTGCCTCGCGGTCGCGTGTTCCCGGAAGCTAACTTCTAAGGCATTCTAGGGGAAATAGCATAGCTAATTGCTACTTTCCTCATTTCTAAGACGTCGCGGAGTGTACGTATATACCGACACCACGTCGACATCAAAGCAGCGTGCGTCGCTTGACCAGCTCCAAGCTTCAAAGGAGCGTGCGCTGCTTAGCTACCTCCATATCACAAGAGAGTGCGTGTAAAACGACTCTTGTAATTCTAAATTAGCTATCTTGCTGTAGGCAAGAGCAACGAGTGGTAAATCCTTCCCAGAGGAGCGTGCGTTGTAAAGCCAGCTCCAATCTGGAAGAGCGAGCGTTATAAAGCCAGCTCCAATCTGGAAGAGCGAGCGTTGTAAAGCCAGCTTCAATCTGGAAGAGCGAGCGTTGTAAAGCCAGCTCCAGTCTGGAAGAGCGTGTGTTGTAAAGCCAGCTCTAATATCTTCGTCGTGGAAGGTGATTGGTTAATCGTTGCCGGCAAGTGCAACGAGTCGAAACGGGGTCCACACTAGTCAATTCACGAACTACCCGCGTGGAACTTGGTCGCTACAGCATTAAGGTGTGAGGCGCTGGCGTTGCATATAGCTGCCGAGCTTTCTACGAGGGAAGAAGAAACATCAAGAAGACGACCATTGGAACGCGTGACGTCCAGGAAGCCGATTACATCATCGCCAAGGATAATAGGAGCTGTGCTCGGACGAGTCTATTATTCACCACAAGGGAAAGCGTGCCAGAGGGATGAAGATACATGCGGTACAACCGTGTAACACGCGGCACAACTGTGTAACACGTGGCACAACTGTGTAACACGCGGCACAATCGTGTAGCATACGGCACAACCGTGAAACAAAAGGCACAACCGTGTAACAATAGGCACAACCGTGTAACGGACTCCAACACAGCTGTACTACACACGGATGAGTCCATCTACTTCGCTCTCATCGCTGCCGCATGAGTTCACCTACGGTGCACAAGGATAGCGCTCCGATATATCGGCCCATTGCCTGGATACACGTATCGTTCCAATTTATTTGATTTAATTTTTGATTACCTGGAGGGAACTTGAACTTGAGTTTCATTAAGTTGAACTTGCGTTTTTCTACTGAAAACTGAGTGAACTTAGCCTTCTTTAAGTAGAACTTGGATTTATTATACTTGTACTTGGGGAATTTAGCATTATTGACATTGAACATGGGTGCAAATATCTTATAGTTGCAATTTACTCATATTTCCTGACCTTACAGTATAATTGTAATTTGGCTGCGCATTATATGAGAGGTGCTGCGCATGATTGCTGTGGACAACGTGACCGCTTCGAGCTGATACAGTCCTTCTGCTACCCTGGTTGATTTTTGCGCTGTATCGATCTTCACGTCTGTGTCAGCAGCAGACTACGCTGTAAGGATAGCTGAATCGAACGCCAGCAGTAATTTTCTTGTCGAGCAGTCAACGCTGTGGACCCTGAGCTGATACAACGAGGGAACGTTAGCATACGCATTCAACATCGTATCATTAAGCGCATACTCGCATAAGTATAATATTATAACATAGATTAAGATTTTATTGCTATTTCTTGTTCAAAATCTTTATTCTAGTATCACCTTCGAATAACTCATACGGTCACCCAGGTTAAATAGTCAATTTAGTTGCTAATCTAATTACTTTTGACCTCAAAATGGAGGAGTTACACCACAAGCAGATGCTGCTTCAAACTAAAATAGTCAATTCATTTCAAAATTTCAAATCTAAAGGTAAACTAAGCATTCCTTGCTTAGAGCTTTGCGCTGCGTTGCTACTTGCTCGACTAACTCAAGCTCTCATCTAATCGTTCCCATTAAAAGTGGAAAGTATTCATCTATGGTCCGACTCTGCAGATGTGCTATTCTGGCTAAAAGACCACCTCTCTAGATAGGGCGTTTTTGTAGCTATTCGGTGCTCGGAGATTCACACTCTTTTGCCCACTGCTTATTGGCATCATGTGCGATCAGATGATAAACCTGCAGACGTCATCTCCAGAGATACTGAGCTATCAAAATTGACCTCGCATAGTTGATGGTGGAGAGATCCCGCCTGGCTCTCCGATAATCACGAACCATGGGCAAAGTCTCATGATGCGCTTAAATTTACTGTGAATTGTCTTGATCTCAAACCTGGTCTTAGATTAGTCGCTAATAAAGTTACAGCAAATACTGCCGAGAACACTCCAGAAATTTGGAAACTCATGAATGAATATTCTTCATTAAGTAAATTGCTATGAATGGCTCCGTACTGCTTCAGATTCATTTTCAGAATCTGCTCGAAAACAGAGCGTAAGTCGACTTCAAATTCGGTTGTTAGCTTTCTTACTATTTGTCAATCCCTACTATTCAACTACTCTCCGAGTTCAAAGCAGGTCAGTGCTAGTGAGATTGCAAACACAAAGCTTTGTCTGATCTATTTAGTTCAAACACACAGCTTATTTTAAGTCTAACAATTAACTAAGACAGGAAAACTTTCAACTAAAAGTTCCCTTTTGTCACTAAAACCCATGATACAAAATCGTTTACTCAGGGTGGGCGGTCGTCTATCTCACTCTCTTCTTGAAGAAGATGCTAAGCATCCTCTTATTTTACCTGCTGATTGTCATTTTACTACTCTAATAATTAGGGATACTCATTATCGCACCTTTCATGGTGGTGTTCACCTTAAGAGTGGCTAACGTTTGCCACTCTCAGACGTTAGTATTGGATAGTGAAAGGACGAGATGCAGTCAAAAGGATTATCAGGTCATGTGTTGCATGCTCACGTCATGCTGCTCGAGTGCCCACTCTAGGAGTGGAAAGAAAGGGTGGGAGGGTGAAAACATGAAAGATCGCCGGAATATACTGCAACGAGTTTTTTTTGGTGCTGAAAAGGATTAGTACAACCATTTCATCATCATCCCCCACTTTGTGTATAGTTGGACGTTGTAATCCCCTACTCTAGGGGTGAAAAGGAGGAGTGAGAGGGTGCAAACCTTAAAAATCGCAGACAAATACTGTAAAGAGTTTTAGTTGGCACTGAAAACGATTACTACAAACATTTTATCATCATCCCCCACTTTGTGTATAATTTGTCGTTATCATCCCGCCCTCTAGGGGTGGAAAAGAGGAGTGAGAGGGTGCAAAGGTGGAAGATCGTCAAAAATGCTGCAAAGGGTTTTCGTGGGCGCTGAATATGATTCGGACAACCATTTCATCATCATCTTTCAATGTATGTTCTCTCTCTCGCTCTCGCTCTCTCTCTCTCTTTCTCTCTCTAATCTTTCGTAATCTTTACCTGTTCTTTCGAATTTTTCGTAATGTATGAATAATATTTTATTGGTTATTTTATAATAAAATGAGTTTCGTAACTAACAGCAATATAGTAACTATACTAACGCTTTTTTCTCAGTGCAGATAATTTTTCTTTGTTTTTTCTAACAGTTTTTCTGGGGAAGATTTGATATTCAGAATTTAAAGATGTTTTTTGCGCTTCAATATACTTTCATCCATTGAAATAATAGCATGGTATTGTAATGTACCTGGTATGGATTTAGCCTTATCCAGTCTTGGTTTTAGTTTCAAGACAGTTTGTTCATATGATTTTTTACCGCTATAAAAAAATTTGTTTTTTTTTGCAATAATCTTTAGCTCAGTTATTAAAGTTTTTCTGGCGTTAAAATATGATTATTAGAAGAAACTTGTAGACTCCCTCGTTTTGCACTTCTTTTTAGGTTGGCGCCTATACTATCGCATGCACCTTTGCCATGCGCCGTGACATAAAAATACCATTCAGCAGGAACACCAAAATCTTTCTCACGAACAAGAAGATTTTGAAAATTCGATTTATTTTTAAAATGCTGACCTGCTCCATCAGTCAAATAATAGACTTTTTTTCCTATGAAATTCGTTTTCAGATAAGATATTTATTACAATTTTTTCATATTCATAAATGGCAACAGTATCATGGTTTAGATTGTCGGAAATTACAGCAATGTTTACATGTTTAAACTCTTAATTATCTTTATAATATACCACAACTGTAAAAACAGTTGCTGTTTCAGTGGAACGATTGTGTAGAATTTTGTATAACAATCCCATAATTTTCTGCAAAATCGCATCACACAAGAAATTCTCCTTCTTGCAGTTTGTTTTTTAAGTCACTTACTAAAATTGATTGTTTCTTAGCGAAAAAATCGTGCGATTTTAATTTTCTTAATTTTTCTCCCAGTATGTCCATAAATTCATGAACATTTACAGTTTAGAAGCTATTGTACACCGATCTGTTTGTAACCATGATCCATATTCTATTTGAAAAATATCACTTTCATCAAGCAAATTCAAGCAAAAGTTGATGTAATATGGACATTTGGGGCAATCTAAACAGTCACCCAAATAGCATCTATCGT
Organism: Torymus aiolomorphi; assembly: GCA_036365515.1. Taxonomy (NCBI): domain Eukaryota; kingdom Metazoa; phylum Arthropoda; class Insecta; order Hymenoptera; family Torymidae; genus Torymus; species Torymus aiolomorphi. The sequence goes on from CM070877.1 coordinate 64,629,809, forward strand.
GTGCATCATTACATTCAATTGCTTGAATGCAATCGTGATAATTTTTAAGATGCTGATTTATGAAAAAATCAGTTTTTTAGGTGGTAGGAAGAGGGGGAGCTAAAAAATACCGTGAGAGATCATCATTTTACATACCTGAACTGCTATAAAAATATTTTGTAATTCCAGGAACGGTGGCATTTCACCTATGTAAATGGGAGGGGGGGGGTAACGTTTCACCTGCAATTCACAAGGATTCACCTGCAGTTTGGATTTCTGCTCTCGTCTACCCTCAAGGAAATTTATTCTGCCATTGGATTTCTGCTTTCGCCTCAACTAAAGGAAACATAGCCTGTAGGTTGGACTGCAACTCTCAACGACCATAAAGGAAATTACATCTGTAATTTGAGTCTGCTGCTGTGTATTCATTGCTGCAGCCTGTACCTGATGGCATGCTACTGTTCTAGGAGACATAATTGCACAATCAGCCTGCTAAAGTTTCTAATGAGTATTGTTCCATTTATTATAACTTTACTGCTTATCGCATTTATTGTTTATAGTAGCTTGTAATCTACATGCTTTGTTAACAACACTCAATCCAGAGTGTTAAGAAAATTAGCTTCACATTAACTTGCAGAAGGCTTACTAAGCCGTCTAGTCCATTCTTGAATAGTGATGATTATTTGCACTATAGTATGGTTAATTGATCTCTTTAAATTAATTTAATTAGTGCCTCTGTCGCATGAGAATAATTTAATTATTTGTGCAAAAGTTGTTTATTCCATTAACGTTACAGCGTAACTGCCTGCTTACCTACATACTTGAGACGCTGCTCTGCCTTTTAGACTCTACTCTGCTTCGCCAATCTATCAAGCTCGCGTCTGCTTCTATCAGCTACGCTACTGCTCAGCTACCATAAACTCACTGCTACTGTCTGCTTCGCAGCTGTGTGATTCACCACTCTACTTACTGTAGCTGACTAGTCATCGTCTTCTGGATCAAATGACTACGCAAGAGGAGTACGCCGTTGGAGCAGCTGCCACTAGTCTCAGCGTCTCACACACCTAATTCTAAGTATAATTCGTATGAGCTCAGTTTTAACTTGTGCTATCTGGTCAACTTTACAATGTATCTTTCAAAGTTACTGTATGTTATAAAACGTAGTCAAGTGAAAAGTGTAGTGCAGACAGTTTAGTATTGTAAATTCTAGCCAGTTCGAGTGCAGTTATTATTTATTTTGTAACATACCAGACTTCGTTTTCATGATTTTTTAAATTTATATTCTATTAAGTATATTTTCTGCTTTAGAAGGCCCAGTTATTCGCTTTTAGAGTTTCACCATTTCATTTCGCAATCTATTGTGAGTAAATTATTGTTATTTCGGGTTCGCTACTGATTGTCATTGCATCTGTAGTGCTCTCACTCCGTAGCTTAAGGACTCTCCAACATGGCATGCGACGGGACGAGACTAGGGGGGGCCCTCTCACCGCGCACCTCCTCACGCAGCCTACGAACTCGATGTTTTGATTACGCTTTCACTTACTTCTTTTCCAAATGCCTGACAAGCGACCAAGATCCGTCTGCGTTTTTACTCTTTGATTATTTTTCTATTCAAATAAAGGTTTTTTTAACTTTGTTTCTCCTTTTTTGTATGGGATTTTTATGTTTAAAGACCACATAACCTCAATCTTCCGTTAGAGCCTATGTTAAAAACTCATTTTTCAAGAATTATTTTTTCCAAAAAAGGCGCGATGAAAAATACTAAAAAAATTCATGTAATCTTCTTTTATGTAAAGGAATAACATATATAAATTTTAAATTGTTCGCTGTTTTTATGCTAAAGGTAGAAGAGTCCTTAAGTTTCGAGCTTGATTTAGCTCAGCCTTGTCATTTAGTTAACTAGTGAGTCTTGAAAAATAGTTAGTGACCACGAGAAGCAACTCGGCCCCCAAATCAAAATTACAAACTCTTTTCACAACTTTAAAGCGAAAGGTGCTGAGAAAATCACTATCGGGCATGCAGAAGCTCGTTTGTCAGGCCTGAAACTTCTTACGTTAGAGGCTGTAGAAGGAGGCAGCAAATCTTCAGTGATTTGCTCAAAATCTAACTCACTTAATTTTCAGCAGAAAAAATCGGAGCATGATGTAAATGCTTTCTCTGCTCATTCTTTACAAATTACTCCACAACTTCCGTCGAAAGGCCAGGTTAAAAGAACGAGCAAGTGCTCTCTGTGCAATGAAGTACATTATTTAAACAGATGCGAGCAGATCTTGAGAAAACCAATCCCTATTAAAATCTGCAATTCTAATTTTCTGGCTCTGTGTAACCAATTGCCGCTCAACTGTAGAGCTGCTCATACAGCTCTGCAGCTGCATGCGCATCCAAGGTTTCCAAGGTATGCAGTATCCAAGGTATACATATCCGAGTATATTGGAGAGAAAACTGCTGCTGTAGCTTCAAAACTAGCACTTCTTTCTATTCAACCTCATTTTGAATCGTCTTGCTCTCTGAACATAGAAGCCTTCGTCTTACCAAAATTGTCGTCATATAAACCCCCTCCAGTGTAAGGTTTACACAACTTTGAGCACCTCCAAGGCTTACAGTTGGCCGATATGTCATTATGTCGTCAAACTCCCTTGGAAGAATCCTGGAGATTTATGTCATTTTCATCTTGATAAGTTTTGCACAGCGGCTTTGCGCGCTCGGAACCGCTTAGAGACTAATTTTGCCAAAGATGGAAAATAAAAGGTCGCTTATACTAAATTCATCAATTAGTACATTGACTTAGGTCATATAAGTCACGCCCCAAATGTAGATAGTCTTGCTAACTATGATTCCTTTTTTCTACCGATTACGTACGGTATTTAATGGTTCAAGTAAACTACCGTCAGGTGTTTCACTAAATGATCTTTTACTTACTGGACCAAACTTGCTGCAAAATCCTATCGACTTGCTCTGCGTGTGGTGTAGGTACAAAATCAACTTCTCAGCTGACGTTGAGAAAATATTCCGTCAGATTGGTAATGAGAAAGCTGATCAGCCTTACCAAGCGATTTTATGGTGCTTTAATGAGGAAGAACCGATCCAAGTTTATCACTTTACGACTGTTACTTACGGTCTGGCGTGTTCACTTTTCCTGAAAATTCGGACTCTTCTTCAGCTAGCCACAGACAATGAGAAGGATTACCCAGTTGCAGCTGAGGTCATTTGAACAGAGATGTACTCTGATAACGTTCTTTCCGGAGCTCACTCTCTTGGTGAAGCTGTTCAAAATCAGAAGGAACTCATTCATCTCTTTCGATTAGGTTGCTTGAATCTTAGGAAGTAGTCATCTCATAAAACCGTGGCTTTAACCTCGCTCCCTGTCGATATGTTAGCACTTAATCCAATCAAGCTATTTGCGTCTGATACTTCTGTCTCTATTCTAGGTATAGTTTGGTTGACAAGGGATGATTCTGCTTTCCAGAATCGCACGCACGTTCAATCCCATGGGTTGGATCTCACCAGTTGTAATAACGGCAAAAATTCTTATGCAATCTTCATGGCTTCTGAAGTCCAATAGGCATGAGACTTTACCCCAGATATCACTCAGCGTAAGTATTGTACGTATTTAAGTATTTTTTTAAGTAAGTTATTGCTGCCAGTAGCTTACCGTGCGAAGCACGGAAACTTGACCGGGTGTAAAATCTTCAATTAATAAAATCAAATAATGTCATGCACATATCTCATCCACCCTTTATCTCTCATTCCGAACTAACTTATTTTATCCTTCTTTGGGCAGTGATATACGAGAGTGTCTTCGCTATAAAATAAAATCTGTTGAACAATAAATCAATAATTTTTGCTTTGACCAAAAATCGCTTTCGCTACCCCGAAGTTATTCAAAAGTTTTCCACTGGCAACCGCGCGCGACAACAGCAATGCGATCGTGCACTAATCTCCTAACTCGCGCGATCGCCTCAGCCAAAGTCGCAGTCTCCTTGTACTGTTTCTAGAGCTTCTAAAATTTTACTATTGCGCCGAGTCTTAAAACTCGAAAATTTTAAAAATCATATGTCCGACGAGTTCATGAACTTTCGAATTTTTCTAATACTCTCGAATTCGCCAAAGTCTACTTCGCGCGGACACCAAGAATTTTTGTTTGTACTCGTGAAGGAGTTCTCTCCTCTCAAATACACACACACAAGCACATGGCAGTTATCCTAGCAGGATCGACATTTGTAACGTTGTATCTCGACTATCCCTGATAGCTCGCTACAACTTATTTATTTTACCCAGGACTGGGTAGAGCCGCTGTCGCTGCTGATGCCCTCTCGCCTCGTGCATCGACGGCGTTGATGGCCATTGCCTGTCACTGGTCCCTCCTGCTCGTAGCCTAGTGCCATGGCCGATGCAGAGTGAGCTGAACCGTCAAAAAAATGGTCAAAATCTCGATTTCACGCGAATTTCGCATGAAAAAATTAATGACAGCAGTTTTCAGAAACCATTTCCCCCGTATAGCTCTTTAATGATCATTAACATGCAATAGTAGCAGTTTTAGCGCGTTGTCACGAAAATTCGATTTACCTGTTCAGTTGACGTATATTAGACGATCATCCATGGATTTTCATATATAAATATATATATATATATACACACACACACACACACACACACACACACACACACACACACACACACACACACACACACACACACACACACACACACACACACACACACCCACACACACACACACACACACACACACACACACACACACACACACACACACACATATATATATATATATATATATATATATATATATATATATATATATATGAGTAACTTCATGTCAACTGCTCAGCTCAAAATTTTAAATTTGCTCAAAATTTTTTTACTCATTCCAAATTAGACCCAAAACACAAATATAAAGTTTTAGAGCAAAATATGCAATCGTTCTAAAGTTATAATTAATTGAAAATTTGAAAATTTTGAATTTTTTCGTAAATCTTAAATTTTTATGATTTTTTAACTCAAAAACTTGAAACTTTTTGTATAGCATATTAAATGGGAATAAGTTGGGAAATTGTAAGTAGAATTGCTTAGAATTTTGCAGATCGATACCAATTATTTTGCTAATTTATACTTGACAGAACACCATTCCCTTGTTAAGTCTTTAATGTCGAGGAATTTACTCTTATATTTGATTGTTAGATATATTTTGGCTTATTTACCTTTTTCCTGTTGAGGGTTTAGAAATAAATACACTGCTGCAGTTTCAATCAATTTCACTTCTAATTATTTAGCAATTAAATAAATGAACTTTTACAATGAATTGATATAAAATCGCTAGTTCCTTATAACTAATTATATTTGATTTGTTCGATTGATGGATAAATAGATGCGTTATATGCGCGATTAATTAATACCGATATGTGATTAAAATTATTGATATATGAAATTCTCTTCGTAATTGAATGTAGGGTATTTGACCCGTATAAAATATTCGCTACTTCTTTTGTCGACTGGAGTTGTACGGAGTTCGCGATCTGTTCACGATGACTGATTTGTTTGTTGAGAGTCGCCGTATTTATTAAGCGCTGAGTCAAAATCATCTTTTTAAACAAATTTAGTAAACATTTAAATATCATCATTTCGATTTCACATTTAAAAGTGCTGATTCTAAACAAAGTTGCGATGAGTGGTTGGTTTCACAAGGTCAGTAGCTCGCTACGTTACGCTGGCTGTTGCGTAGCCGAAATTGCTGTACTGTTAAAATTCGCACTCGCATCGTTTTGTGGGTCGAAGAAATGAATATTGAGATTTAATAACGTCATTAAACATATACGACATATACGACATTTGTATGTCAGAAAATTACTGGTGATAAATATGCATTGTTAAATTGAATTTAGAGATATGTCACAGACGTAACACCTTCACCAAATGCTAAGAGATTTGTAAAAAATGTTACCTTTAAAATGCGACCTTGGTGAAGATGGAAATAGATCACTGAAAAAAGGTTGTGCAGTTAATACTGTAAAAACAGTGAAAATAGTGCTTTTTCACTGTTTTGACAGTTTTATGCTGTTATATGGAGGGGGCTCCCCCAGTTCAGTATAATGAAAACACTCCTCTCTAGGACTCGCAAACAATCAATGGAATCATATTTGGACATAAAATAAAATAAGATTTGGCCATCAATACACACACTTTTTCCTTTTGTGCCACTGTAACTTCAAAAAACAGTACATTTGCATTTTATTCAGTCAATTAAAACAAATTAAAAAATTTAGAGAAATATCAGGACAATTTTGTTTTCCAATTATCTTTGATCCATGTTGTTATAGTTGTTCATGTATTATGCATGTATTTTACTGTATCGGTTTCTGTTTCCTTTTTTACTTGTAGCGGCTAAACACTCAGCAACATCCGTAGACTATATATACATCATCGCCACTGAACAATGATAAACAGTGATACATGATGTATATAACTTTGTATGCACTGCTTTCTAGTTAATCTACTAGTGTTTAAACAACTCAAAGTAATTTAAAAATAAAAATAGGTTTACAAACCAAACAATATTATGACAAACAAAATTATAATCAAATGAATATATAAACGGTGAAAATTAAGTAATTGTCTTTGTTAAGTCTTCAGTGTCGAGGAATCTACTCTTATATGTGTATTGAAATTTGTATGGTTTATCTTCAAATTATATTTGAATGATATATATATATATATATATATATATATATATATATATATATATATATATATATATATATATATATATACTAGGGGGGGTACCCCCCCTGCTCGCTCCGCTCGCCAACCCCCCATAATAAATCTTTTATCAATAGATCAATTTTTATTTTAAGATTATTATTTTAAAATACTTAAAATTATAAATCTTTTTCTATTATTAGAAATTTAAATAAGATCTGTGAATGAGAGACAAAAATATTTTGGGACATGAAAATATGCATGATGTTTTAGGCCATTAAGGTAAATCGTATATATAAGTACAAAAAGATATAAAAAGTCTATCTTTTCCACGCCACCCAGGAGGTAGATAGAAGGCGCGTTTTTTTTTAAAGAGGTATCCCCTTTCTTACTAATATTAAATTTATTTTTTATTAAATATTTCAATTTTTTTTTTATAAAATGTTAGTAAAAAAAGGCCTATTCTTCTGAAAAAAACTGTAAAATTTTTAACAATTATTTTTATTTAATTAAAATTTAAATCGATGACAGCAGACCAATATTTGAGGTCGCTAAAAACAGACCAATTTTGAAAGTCTCTGAAAGCAGACCAATTTTTAAGGTCGCTGAAAGTTCACCAATTTTTAAGGTAATTGAAAGCAGACCAATATTTGAGGTCGCTAAAAACAGACCATTTTTGAAAGTCGGTAAAAGCAGACGAATTCTTAAGGTCGCTAAAAGTACACCAATTTTTAAGATAGCTGAAAGCAGACCAAGTTTTTACCTGGTTTTTTTTATTTATTCATCAAAAATTTCTTTCCAAACAATATTTATGATTTCTTCTTTATTATCTGAATCGTTTTGAATAAATATATTATTTGGATTCCTACATCTAGACAGTGCAACATATAATTGTCCATGTGAAAATAATGGTTTTCTAAAATAAATACCTAATGCATCAAAACTTTGTCCTTGTGATTTATTTATCGTCATAGCAAAAGCCAAGACAATAGGAAATTGTTTTCTATTAACTATAAATGGCAATGAAGACGATTCTGCAGTACTTAATGTTATTCTCGGTATAAAAACGTTATTTCCTGATTTTTCTCCTGTTATTATTTCAGCTTCTATATTATATTTAAATAGTCTAATTATTTTTAATCGAGTTCCATTGCATAAACCATCATTTATGCTTAAATTTCGTATTAACATTACTATCGCATTAATTTTTAGATGTAATTCATGTGGTGGTAAGCCTTCACGAATATTATGCAAGTATTCAATAGGAAAATTTATGTAAATATTATCATCTGATAGATCAACACCTTTATATGTTGCGCTATCTATACTATAATAAGTCATTTCATCACTATCGATTAATTTTAATATTTTATTATTTAGAATAGTTGAGTCTTCATTATGAGACGTTAAAATAACACTATTTATAGATAAATTATAATTTATATCTTTATATATTTTCAAACAAACATCATCAGTTTTCCAACTATTTGGTATTTTAAACGGATTAATTATTCCCTCTCCAATATTTAATAAAAACAAAGCAAATTCCTTATTATTAGAACGAATATTTTTTTTAAGTAATTTATGTTAAAAAGTGGCCAAATATCTGAATATTTTATTGTTTCTTGTATAATCGTACTTCTACAGCCATTTTTAATAACTGGAAGAATTTGTCGAAAATCTCCTCCTAATATAATTAATTTTCCCCCAAAAGCTAAATTTATATTACAAACATCTCTCAATGTTTTATCTACAATGTCTAAAGCTTTTCTTGGTATCATTGATGCTTCATCCCAAATTATTGCATCTACTTCGCGTAATTTTTTCTTATCAGATTCTAATTTTAAAAATGCACTTTCGATACTTTCTAAATCTAGAGGTAACTTAAATGTTTTATGACTTGTCATCCCTTTTGGTAATAATATTGACGCAATACCAGTCCAAGCCATTGATAAAATTTTTTTTTTTTTTGACAAAAAATAAAAAATCAATGTTTTATATAAAAATGTTTTACCTGAACCGCCAGGACCATCTATGAAATGAATTTTGCTTTCACTATTTAATAATTTCTCAAAAATATACTTTTGTTCTGAATTTAATTGAGTATACATGTTAGTAAACATTTCTTTACAATATAAAATATTAGTTTCATTAATGCCATTACATTCCGTTTTTAAGGTTTTATTTGGTACAGGTAATCCAAAATCTATACAAGATTTTTCGTTTAATGTTAATATTTCATTTATTTGTATAAGGGCATTGTTAACTTTATCATCTTTAAAATCTTCTATGAAAAAGTTTTTAAATTCATTCCAAATATTATTACCATTAATATTTTCAGATAGTAAAAACCAAGCAAAAAATTGACGTAGCTGATATCCTAACATAACATCACAAGCTTCTTTAAAAATATTTTTAATTTGTAAATCATCATCAACTAAACCCATTTTTATTGCTGTTTCTCTATATGTGTTGTATGTACAATTTTCATACGTTCGTAAATCTTGAAAGGAAGTTGCACCTTTAACACGATTCAAAATTAACTTTAAGTGAAATCGTTCAATATCCTTCGGAGAAACAATATTTAAACGACCTATGGTATAATGTTCTAGATTTCGTTTTCGTTTTATCCAACATTTATTCTCGAAGTTGTAATATTTAGGTATATTAACATATTTTATATTTTTTGCATAATCATCTTTTGTATTTAATTTAAACCATGCTGTTAATGTTGTTTTCCAATTTTGTAACGCTTTGGTCTCGTTATTTTCTTCAAAAATAATTCGTTGTTGATTTTCTGTATGAACTGATAGACTTATCACTGTATGTCTTCTACCACATAAAGCAAATGTTTGTAATCGCCAAGCTGCTTCCATCGGACTTAAATATCTTCCATCAACAAATTGAGTAATTTCGTCATATATAATATCATCATTTCTATCATCAACTTTTTTTAATTTACACAATGCTCTATCTCCACCTTTATGTATGTAATCAAATATATATTTTATACTTTGAATACTGGCGCAATATTCTACATTAATATGACATTTATATTTTTTTAGTAAGAAGCTATTATAAGGTATTACCATAGAATTATCTACTGGAATTAGTTGATTATTGTTTTTAGCTTTATACGTAAAATTTTCTAAGATATTATTTCTTCTCCTATATTCTGGATAACCATTTTTTTTAAATTTTGTATAATCTGTAAATGATTTAGGAAAATTTTTTTTACATATAGATTTGTCTTTTATGTAACAAGGAGAACTATGTGTATGTGGGCCATGGAGCATGTGTTTAATTACTAATTTTAGTTTCAGAAACGTTTATAATACAGGTACATTATATAAAAAATGTTTGTAATATATTCATTAAACTTTAAGTATAATATTTACGGTGTCATTCCAGGATGCAGTAGCTCAAATCTGAGATCATCAGCTTGAGAGTTGCTAAAGTTACTGTTTGAGCTGCTTCACAGATCTATGTGTTTCCGAAAACCATTGCCCGTGTGTACCAGAAGCAGAAGAGAAATCGTCTTCTTACTTTTACTTCTTTTTTTACATTTTTCTATATTGATTTACAGTTTAAAATTTTTGCTAGATCAGTTATTTTTACATCTTTTTTTACATTTTTCTAAATTGATTTACAGTTTTTACAAATTTTTGCTAGATCAGTTATTTTTACATCTATTTTTGCATTTTTCTAAATTGATTTACAGTTTAAAATATTTGCTAGATCAATTATAACAAAGATTTTGTTCAATGTTAAATGAACTATGAATAAAGATAATTTTTATCATATTTCAAAATGAAACAAAAATATGTTACAATTTTTACATACATCGATCTGCGATTTCTTTTTTCTCAAAATACCTACAACATTTTCAATTTTATGGCAAGATTGTGATCAGTGATCTCGACCTTTTGTTTCCCTCGAACTTTTGATGGCCAATTGGAATTTTGAAAGTCTGATAGCAAGATAATGATTAGTGATCTCGACCTCTCAAACTTTTGATATCACAAAAACACCTATTAGGTTGCGTGGAAAAGACTTTTTTTATTATTATCAAAAGCTTGTTTAGATCACAAAAAACATTTTGATGTTCTACAACGTCAACGTTGCATTTTCATACTTTTAAGGCTAATGATAAAAGTAGCCACCAACCTACCACTTAAAAACAAAAATCCAACATCCTATTCAAAAAATAAAATCCTCAGCAGTGACGGAGGGCACAAGGGGCAGTACAAGGGGCAGCCAATGGGCGACCACATTTGGGCGGCAAGGGGCAGCAAGAAAATTTAAGGGGCAGCAAATCCGAATAAAAATAACGTGTAAAAACACGTAATTTTACGTTATTTTAAGGGGCAGCAAATGGGCGACCAAAAGGGGCAGCTCAGGGGCAGCTAATTCACAAAAAGCTCTACCAGCTATATATATATAGGAAGATATATATATATATATATATATATATATTGTAACGGGGTGAATTTAAAAGAGGGTATTAATCCCTCTCTGGGATGCGCCAGGCGATATACGGGCGTCTACTACGCCCAGAGCAGCGCGCCGTTGTAGACGGACCCGTCGGCCGGCCGGAGCGCGTTGGCGCAGGCTCAGAACAAGTGCGCCCGGCTTTCGCTGTAGAAAGCTTAGGCCGCCTTCTACTAGACCCGGCGCTGCGCTCTGCCGCTGCCGCTGACTTCGGCGCACAATTCACCGGCGGCTAAATATGCACTAGCTTTACCTACTCTCGCCGGTGTTCCCGTACAACGTTGCTCAGGTTAACCTGAGCGACTTTCACTTACAATTTCCCCGTTGACGTTGCTCCTCTAGGAGGTGATGCCTCCGACTAGCTGCAGCTGCTGAAAAGGTAGAGGGCGGTATTCGGGGAGATAGGGAACGGTTACTCGCGAATTGACAGACTCGACACAACGATGAAAAAGTAAAATAAAGAAGGTTTATTGATCAAAAGGGATCGCGCTAAGGGGCGCGAAGCCCGAACATCTCCTACAAAACGAACGCGCAGGCCGAGACTTACGCGGAGCCGGCCGGTCGCACGGCCGGCGTCACCGCGCCGCGAGACGCCACAAAATGGCCGTCGCGCTCTCGCACACGAGGCCGCTTGCCTCTACGCAGGCGGCGTCGGTTAGCCGCGCAACACTTCTTATGCGTGGCCGCTCACACGCAAAACCTACGCGGCAAAAATACAAAAGAAGCGCACACTTACTTTGGCGCTGGCCAGCGCGTCGCCCGAGGTCTGTCCCTCTCTCTCTCTTTCTCTCACGCTCTCGCACTCTCGCCTCCTCGCTGCGAGGCGTCGGGCCTCGTGGCTGCTCGAGCCTCGGCTGCCGCCTCTTTCTCTCTCTCCTCCTCTCACTCTTCCGCTGGCGGAGTGGCCCGGCCGGCGAAGGCAGCCGGTGTTGCGTCGCTGCGAGGCTGGCGGCAGATCGGAGGCGCGGAGGGCTATTCCGCAGGGCGGGATGCGGCACTCGCGGGCACTCGGAGGCACGGCACTGGGAAGGCGGGAGAGCACGTGCGCACCTGTTGCGCTACAGGACTAGACTGCCCATCAATGGCCGCGGCGTCCCTTCGGAGCGCCACCGCGGCGTCTTCTTCTTCTTCTTGCTTCGCCTCCCGCGCGTCCCGTTTGGCGCGCAGCGAGCCGCTGTACGTTCAAGCGCGCGCGATTCAAACCTCGCGGCGCAGTACACGCGGCTCTTTCGCCTTTATTGCCTGCACCCGTTACACCCCCCACCCAGATTTGGCGTACCCCGTACGCGACATCTGAAAAGAGGAAGGGCGCAGAAATAAGGCGAAAACAACGGGTTAGGTGGAGGCTCTTCCTTTTATTCCCGCCTCTCGGGCACATCACCTATACACTATATACAACAATAAGCGCTAGGCGCGCAGCGCTACGGAGGCTTGCGGGGACGACCGCGTCCCCTGCGAGGAGCATTCGGGGCTCGCTGTCCTACCGAAGTTGGTTCGGCGGGACCCGTAGTTGCGCCGCGCGCCTTCCGCGGTCTCCCCCGCGTGCTCTCGGAGGGCTCCCCTGTCCCCTGAGGGGCGGGTGGTTCGCTCACAGGCGTTCCCCTGGGGTCGCCTTCCGCGTCGACTCCATTCAACTCAGGCGACTCACCGCGATAGGGCTTAAGCTGGTCAGCGGCCACTATCTCCTCAATTTGGCCCCCCTCACCTACCAATCGGTAGGTGTTGGAGCCTAGCACGGCCGTAATCGAATACGGCCCTTCAAACCTAGGCGCTAGTTTCGCCGCGACGCCCTTCGCGGCCGAGGAGAGTGGGTGGCTGCGCTTCCAGACCCTGTCTCCCGGCTTGAAATCTGGCTCTCGCCTGCCGGCATCATAATAGCTGGCTTGGCGATCTTGAGCCGCTCTCGCCTGCGAGGCGGCTCGTTGATGAAGGTTTGGAAGGGCGTCGAGCCGCTCCTTCCAACGGGCCAAACTTTCTTCTTGTGCCGGGGTCTCTGCTGCGACCTCTTGCAGCCTACGCTGCGTACCAGGGGGCTCTGGCTGCCTACCGTAAAGCAACATGGCGGGGCTGACTCCGGTAGAGCTATGCACCGCCGTATTCATGGCGAAGAGAAGTTCCGGAAGCTTCTCGTCCCATGTGGTGTGCCGCTCCTTAAGGTAAGAGGCGACCATCGTTTTTAAAGTACGATTGGCGCGCTCCACCGGATTAGCCTGCGGGTGGTAGGTGGGAGTGTTGGTGTAATGCACACCTCGCTCCCTCAAGAATTCCTCTACGACACGGTTCTTGAACTCTGTGCCGTTGTCGGAGAGGAACACTTCTGGGCAACCGAACCGGAGGAAAACCTTCCGGTCCAATTCTCCTACCACCGTCTTTGCGTTAGCCTTCCGTATTGGCGAAGCCTCCGCCCACCTGGAGAAAAGGTCTTGAAACACCACAATGTATTCAAAACCTTTAGAGGTGCGAGGCAGCGGTCCTATTATGTCTCCAGCGACGACCTGCCAGGGTCTGTCGACGACTCGTCGACCCATGAGGCCGGCTGGAGCTCTTTGTTCCACCTTAAACCGCTGACACGTTTCGCAGTGGCGCACGTACTCTTGCGTTTCCGCGTAGTAACGTGGCCAGTAGTAGCGCAGGGCTACTCTGGCAAACGTCTTTTCTCGTCCGAGATGTCCAGCGGTGGCGTCGTCATGGCACTCTTGCAACACCTCGCGACGATGCTCCTCTGGTACTACCAGCTTCCAAGCATCCTCATCGTCGCCGAGGGCCGCGTCAACGTCCGGGTTCGGTCGGTACCGGTAAAGGTTGCCCGCGACGAGTTTGTAGGTTGGAAAATCGTTGGGTTGCTCTCGGACTTTGGCGCTCCACTCTCGATGTCCGTTGACCAGGACACCGCAGCCACCTCCGGGCCTTCCTCATCCTCGTATATCCGGGAGAGGACGTCGGCCACGTGGTTCAAGGCGCCTTTTCGATGCTCGATCGAAAACTTGTGGCCTTGCAACTCCAACGCCCACCGAGCGAGCCTGCTCGTGGGATTTTTCATCTGACAGAGCCACCGCAGACTGCTGTGGTCTGTCACAACCCTAAACTCGTAGCCTTCGATGTAAGGGCGAAACTTCTGTATCGCCCAGACCACCGCGAGGCACTCCCTCTCCGTAACGCTATAGTTTCGCTCTGCCGGGGTTAACACCCGGCTCGCGAATTCGATCACCCGCTCTTGGGTCTCTACTTCCTGTAGCAGCACCGCGCCAAGGCCTACATCGCTCGCATCGGTCTGCACGATGAAAAGGCCGTCGGGATCAGGGCGATGTAGGACCGGAGCGGTCATAATCATCGCCTTCAACAACTCGAAGGCACGTTGCTGCTCGTCGAGCCACTCGTACTTCTGGTTCTTCTTCGTCAGACTCGTGAGCGGCTCGGCGATCGTGGCATAGTTCGGGATGAACTTCCTATACCACGATGAAGTGCCCAGGAATCGGCGCAGCTGCCTCAGATTCCGCGGCTGCGGAAAATTCTTGATTGGCTCGATCTTGGCCGGGTTCGGCCTCGTGCCGTCCCGGTTAACCAAGAAGCCCAAATATGCTACCTCTTGCTTGCAGAAAACACATTTTTCTGCGTTGAGGGTTAGTCCAGCGGCGACGAGCCTTTCCAACACCCTTTTCAAGCACTTCTTATGCTCCTCGAACGTTTCTGCGACTACGATGATGTCGTCGAGGTAGGCGTAGACGTAAGGCTCCAGCTCGGGTCCGAGCACCTGGTCAATGAGCCGCTGGAAGGTGGCCGGCGCATTCGTCAGTCCGTACGGCATCCGCCGGAACTGGAACAGGCCCAGCCCCGGCACCGTGAAAGCGGTGATGGGCCGCGCCTCCTCCGCTAACGGTATCTGATGATACGCGCTCTTGAGGTCAAGCGTGGAGATGAACTTCGCCTTCCTCAATTTCCGCAGAATATCCTGCATATTCGGCAGAGGATAGGCGTCGGGTTCGGTGACTGCATTCACCTTCCGCAGATCGTTGCAGAACCGTCGTGTGCCGTCACCCTTCGGCGCCATCACGACGGGGCTCGACCACCCGCTCTTGGAGGGCTCGATGATGCCTTGGTTCAGCATTTCGCAAACCTGGCGATGCATCTCCTCCTGCACCTTATCCGACACTGGATAATGGCGCTGCTTGATTGGTCGAGCGTTTCCTACATGAATCTCATGCTCCACGCCTCTGACGCAACCTAATCCTGGCGGGAGCTTGCCTAGGACCTCGTCCACCATGGCCTTCAGCTCCTCTCGCTAAAGGTCTGTAGCGTCCTCGAGCCCAATTGCCGGGGTCAAGCTGGCTTCTTCCAGCTCGACGTAGGCTTCCGTCTCCTTACAGAATAGCCTATCCGTATCCGGGTCTAGTACGGCCCTGAACGCTCGTACAAAGTTGACTCCTAAGTAGCAGTCGGCATCTAAATTCGGCATTATGGCGACTCGGATATCGCGAGTGAGGCCAGCCACAGTGATGGGCAGCATCACGTGGCCTAGCAAGGGGCTGCGGCTTCCATCCGCTAGCCTTACCCCTTTCTTCTCGGACGCTACAAACTCCCGGTCCAGCGCTGTAGCTAGTTGGAGTCCGACGGAGCCCATCACCGTCGTGGATGCTCCCGGGTCCAACAAAGTGCGGAGATTAAACTCGCCGACCTCAATTCGCAGCCACCACCTTGTTTCTGCGTCGGTCGGTTGCTTCGCCGAGGCCTCTCCTCGATTCGCAACTGGCGAGGGTACCGCGGACTCTTTCGCGGCAGGGCGGCTATCGCACGCGGCCAAAACATCTTCGGTTTTGGGGACCTCGTCGGGGAGGGGGGCGGTAGTGATCCCCTCTACGCGCTCCCTTTCCCGTTTCCCGCACAATTAGGGCAGTAGCGCGCTATATATCCGACAAGGCCGCATGAGTAGATACTCAGCGGCGGCCTTAGTCCTTTCGGAGGGCTACCCTCGGGGCTGGGGGAGGGCGCGGAGCCGTTCGGTGGGCTCGTCGCCTTCGCCCCCTGCCTCGGTTCTGGGGGCCTCCTTGCCCCGCCACGCCCAGATGGCTGGTTACCGCGCCCTCTGCGCGGCCCAGGGGGCGTATTTCGCCCGGAGCGCTCTCCTCCGGAGCCTCGCCGGTCGGAGAGACGCTCGCTTAGCACTCGCCGAAGCATTTCCTCCAAGCCCTCCAGCTTGGCGTCCTTCTCGACCACCGCAGCAGCCACTTTGCCTTCCTTGGCATCGCCTTTCGGCTTTCGTGGCGCGTCGGTGTTTGCCGGCGGTTTATACGCCATTTCCGGCAGTAACGCCGCTGTTGGCGGTGGTGGAGGTCGGAACGTCTTGGAATTCTCCAACGTTTGCTCCGCGTCCACTGCCAACTCCAGTAGCTCCTCTACTGTGCTGAAGTCTGACCTACGGACCATCGCTTGCAGCTGGGGCCGTAGGTTTCGGTGCAGCTGATCCAGCTGTTGCTCCGAGCTGGGGGCGGCGATATCTTCCTCACTATCGCAATGAGGCACGTGATATAATCTCTCACGGCCTCGTCCGCCCCTTGGGTGCGGTTGTTCGCCTCTGCTATCAACCGCTGCTGGTACCTCTTCGTCGTCCCGTACCAGCGTTTCGCTGCAGTCACGAAATCTTGCCACGTGGCCCATTTCTCTTTCTCATTACGGTACCACGTGGCCGCCGTGTCAGTGAACAGCTCTGACAACGACGACAACACCTCTTCTTCGGAGAGGTTTGCCAGGACTCGACAGTCCTCCAGCCTCGCTAGGAATACATCGATACTCTGGCTCTTCGCCCCAGAGAATCGAATTTGCCATTTCCTCACGATTTGGCCTATGTCTCGCGAGTGGAACATACTCGACCTCGAGAAGTTCCCTGTCGCGCCTGGCGCGCCATATGTCGGCCAGCTCGAGCCTCTCTCCGAACTTCGGCGGTCACCCCCCACCCAGGCTGCGTTTACTCCTTGTAAACCAGCCTGACCATCACGCCGAGCTGGCGGTGGTGTCGATGGCGGACCGATCCACGTATCGTTGCCGATGACGGTGTACGTGTCTTCAAACTGCACGTTGTGACCTTGCCTAGGTTCCGCTATATGCGTGCTGGAAGCGGCGTGTCGCTGTTGGTTTAACACCAACTCCTTCAGCGACCTTACTTTCGCTATTAATTCCGCTAATAGCGAGCCGACTTCCCGAGGGATATAAAACTCGGAGCCGTCCTTTGCCAGGAGGCGAAGCATCTCTCCTGGCTGCGCTTGCTGGTCGTTGCTGCGAGTTTCTTCTTCTTCACTGTCCTGCTGCTGTAGAGGTAGTTGTGTGCGTTGCTCCTTTTGTTGTTGCGTAGTGTCCCGGTTGCTGACTGTGGCGTTTGGGTGTGGTGAGTGCTGGGTATCGGACACGGCCTCCGCCGTCGTCCTACGCAGTGTCTCCAATATTTGCTCGCTTTTGAGCACTACGTCCAGGGGGTGTAAATCCCAACTGGACGCTTCGACGAAAGAGCCGTCGTCTTCTAAAAGGATCCTCCGTAAGAGGTTTTCCCTTAGTGCCATCCGCCGGGGGATTACATCCCCCGGCTCTTCCGGCTCCTCGAAGTCTTGAGGCGTATAGTTACCCAGCACCCACTGGCTTAGCCTGTGCATTCTCAAGAATGTGGAGTCGTGTCGCCTCAATTGCAACTCCGACAGGTGGCTATCGATCTCGCTTGGCGAGATCGACCACACCCAATCCTCCACAGCTTCCTGGATGTTGTATGACATCGTTCGCTGGTTGTGCGTGTGCAAGGGGATTCCTCTTCAATCCCGTAATTTACGATGCTTTTGCACGGCCAGTGGTATCCTTCACAAGGTACCTACCGGATTACCACTGGCTCAGGAAGTAACGATCTTCCCAACTGGTGGTTTGGTATTTACGCTACACCGAGGTTAACTCGCTTTTACTCACTTGCCTGGAGGTTATGTCGCTTTTGGCGTATTGCGCAAGCGTAATAGTCGCCCGCGCAACCGATTCCCGGTCAAAACTGAAATTCGCGATTTTCGGGCGCTGCGCATGCGCGGCACTAAAATCACTATATGTATCAGTACCGCCGACGCATGCGCAGGCGATTCTGCGGGTAAAACAAAATTTGATCTTTCGACCTTTTTGCGCATGCGCAAAACCGAAATTAGTGAATACGCCCACCTCCTCGTGGGATGGGCAACCGAATTCGCGATAGCGATTTTTCACTTCTTATTTTCGGATTCTGCGCATGCGCGGGCCCAAAATTACTGCGCGTGCACTTTACGGTATCCCCCGCGCAGGCGTCTTCGCGAATTAAGCCCTAAATCCGAAAATCCAAACGAAATCCCCGATATTTAAATATTGGGTGCGTAATTCGTTAGTTTACTCCCCGGTGTGCACGTGTGGTGACGAACAAAGAGATAAAACGCTAGGACCTATATAAAATAATTTTAATAAATTTTATAATATAATACATAATTAATAGATAATTGCTACCTAATCTCTTTGTCGTCCTCGCTAAATACTTCAAAAAATGCTCGGCCTTCACAAGCAATGTTCCTCACTAAATACGTGCAGACCGGGTAAATTCCTCCAAGCAAGGTTAGAAACCACCAGTTGGTTACCCTTGCACACACTGTACATTTTGTAATAATTAATTATCATCGCGATAATTAATTATTCGCAACGCGCGTCTCGACCTGTTTCGACGATCAACCAATTACTGTAAAATTCGCCGTTCCCTAATCTAATGTGCTGCAACACGTTAATGGGCGCCAGTTGTAACGGGGTGAATTTAAAAGAGGGTATTAATCCCTCTCTGGGATGCGCCAAGCGATATACGGGCGTCTACTACGCCCAGAGCAGCGCGCCGTTGTAGACGGACCCATCGGCCGGCCGGAGCGCGTTGGCGCAGGCTCAGAACAAGTGCGCCCGGCTTTCGCTGTAGAAAGCTTAGGCCGCCTTCTACTAGACCCGGCGCTGCGCTCTGCCGCTGCCGCTGACTTCGGCGCACAATTCACCGGCGGCTAGATATGCACTAGCTTTACCTACTCTCGCCGGTGTTCCCGTACAACGTCGCTCAGGTTCACCTGAGCGACTTTCACTTACAATTTCCCCGTTGACGTTGCTCCTCTAGGAGGTGATGCCTCCAACTAGCTGCAGCTGCTGAAAAGGTAGAGGGCGGTATTCGGGAGGATAGGGAACGGTTACTCGCGAATTGACAGACTCGACACAACGATGAAAAAGTAAAATAAAGAAGGTTTATTGATCAAAAGGAATCGCGCTAAGGGGCGCGAAGCCCGAACATCTCCTACAAAACGAACGCGCAGGCCGAGACTTACGCGGAGCCGGCCGGTCGCACGGCCGGCGTCACCGCGCCGCGAGACGCCACAAAATGGCCGCCGCGCTCTCGCACACGACCCCGCTTGCCTCTACGGAGGCGGCATCGGTTAGCCGCGCAACACTTCTTACGCGTGGCCGCTCGCACGCAAAACCTACGCGGCAAAAATACAAAAGAAGCGCACACTTACTTTGGCGCTGGCCAGCGCGTCGCCCGAGGTCTGTCCCTCTCTCTCTCTCACGCTCTCGCACTCTCGCCTCCTCGCTGCGAGGCGTCGGGCCTCGTGGCTGCTCGAGCCTCGGCTGCCGCCTCTTTCTCTCTCTCCTCCTCTCACTCTTCCGCTGGCGGAGTGGCCCGGCCGGCGAAGGCAGCCGGTGTTGCGTCGCTGCGGGGCTGGCGGCGGATCGGAGGCGCGGAGAGCTATTCCGCAGGGCGGGATGCGGCACTCGCGGGGCACTCGGAGGCACGGCACTGGAAAGGCGGGAGAGCACGTGCGCACCTGTTGCGCTACAGGACTAGACTGCCCATCAATGGCCGCGGCGTCCCTTCGGAGCGCCACGGCGGCGTCTTCTTCTTCTTCTTGCTTCGCCTCCCGCGCGTCCCGCTTGGCGCGCAGCGAGCCGCTGTACGTGCAAGCGCGCGCGATTCAAACCTCGCGGCGCGGTACACGCGGCTCTTTCGCCTTTATTGCCTGCACCCGTTACAATATATATATATATATATATATATATATATATAATCATATGAACATCGACTTATGCTGACACCAATGTATAAGACCACGTGACCTGTCTGCATAAATGTAGTACCGTTTATACAAGTGTCTGCACAAGTCTAGCGTGACTAAAGAAATAAACTCTCTACTTATGCTGACGTCCGCATAAGTCGGTCTCTGTCTGCATAAGTCTATTTAAATTTCGGAAAGTGTCTGCATAACTAGCGTTTCATATATTTATATATATATATATATATATATATATATATATATATATATATATATATATATATATATTATATTTTCAATTGATATTTGATTTATATTACCTTTATTCTGGGCATAGGCTCTCATAAATAATAAACAGCTGATTAGTTAGATGCACTATTTATTGAAAGATATAAGGTTTATAAATAAGACTATGCGATTTACAACTTATTAACTTTGTTAAACAATATATAATACCGATAGATTATTGAAATTATTGATATAAGAAATTCTCTTCGTAATTGAATGTAGGGTATTTGACCCGTATAAAATATTCGCTTCTCCTCTTGTCGGCTGGAGTGGTACGGAGCTCGCGACTTTTGCACGATTACTAATTTGTGTGTTGAGAGTCGCCGTATTTATTAAGCGGTTAATTTGGGTTAAAGATGATTTTGACGCTGAGTAAAAATCCTTTTTTTTAAACAAATTTAGTAAACATTTAAATATCATCCTTTCGATTTCACATTTAAAAGTGCTGATTCTAAACAAAGTTGCGATGAGCGGTTGGTTTCACAAGGTCAGTGGCTCGCTACGTCACGCTGGCTGTTGCGTAGCCGAAATTGCTGTACTGTTAAAATTCGCACTCGCATCGTTTTGTGGGTCAAAGAAATTAATATTGAGATTTAATAACGTCATTAAACATATACGAAATATACGACATTTGTATGTCAGAAAATTACTGGTGATAAATATGCATTGTTAAATTGAATTTAGAGATACGTCACAGACGTAACACTTCCCCCTTAGATTGTTGAATATCGTAGAGATTCAACAAGTATAATAATAGTTAGCCATCAGTAATTTTCTGTTACAATAATTTCAAATGACAACAACGTCTTTCATAAAATGTTTTGAGAAATTTTTAAATAATTTCAATATGGTTCGTTTAAAATTGTGGTTCATTTCGTAGAAGGATGTTTACAATTTCCTTGTGTTGCAATTTTTTCTCTATACTAGTTGATACGTGGGTGTCAATAAATTTGCAAATCACATAATTTTGTGGATCAAGAAATTACTGATGAGAATATAAATAGCAAATGGAATTTAAGGATACGTTACGGACGTAACACCTCCCCCCTTAGACTGTTGAATATCGTAGAGATTCAACAATTATAGGAACCATCAGTAATTTCTTGTTACAAAAGGTTCAATAATACTAACAATTCAAATAATAAAAACAATAATAAAAATTCATATCATTAAATCCATACTAAAAATTTATATATATAAACAATAACAAAAACAATAATAAAAATTCAATAAATTTAAACAAAATTTCGTATCGTCTATAAATTTCTATAAAGTAAATCATTTATTTTTGTTCGTAACACTAGACTACACTTAACCTACGGTTTTAATTTTATATAACAATTGATTAATAAAACGTTACGTAATTAATATAGCATACGTTATGCATTAGAATTTGTATAGAGATATATAATATCTTGTTTGAACATCGCATTTCGACAATTAAATTATTTTATTACGCTAATGTATAATAAATTTTGTTTTGCTGGTTTTACATAAATTACAGTCATTGATTAACTGAGTTTAGAAATAATGTGTGTATTAAATAATTTTGTAATAAATAAAATGTGAGGAGAAATATAGGGAATGATTTAAGTGATCATTCATTCCCTCCCTGCTGAGGTATTTGGCAAAAGATATATTATTTTTTCCTCTTTGTTTAAGTAGAATAACATTAAAGGGTTTTTGATATTATCATTATAAAAAAATATTTTTCAACCGTATACTGAGAAAAATTATAATTATTTCCAAAAGAAAAATTTAATTATATTGGTAAGTATTTTTGATAAAAAGGAAGGTTAATAGGACGGAGCGTCTTTTATTAATTTTGACTTGTTATTACTCTTATGCATCATTGTATTGCCTTTTTTTCCTGGAAATTTTCAGCCATTTCAATGTTCATTTTAGAACTCAAGATTTTTTTCCTGGCATGAATACTATTCACATATTTGCATTATAGAGTACGCAGTGCGTTAGAGTAGATATTTGTTTTACTCAATACAGTGCCGAATAGTGTATCTTGTAGGATGATCATGTCAGTATATGATGAAACTGATCACTTCCAATACATTATATTCGATTTAATCTTAGCAATGTGAGTATAGCTACCTGATTTCTTCCTTTTGTTCTTATAAGTGCGAACAATTTTTCTGAAGGCAAATACAGCTTAATTTTGCATAAAATTACAGTCAAATTTTTTTATCTATGTTTGTTAGGGTTGCAAGGTTTAGGAATAGTTTTATTTTCTTTTTCCTTTGGATTAGCTCTATAATTTCTTATTCAAAGCTATAGATAGAATAATAAGTTATTAAATTGATCCCTGAAATGTTTTCTACTTTGTGACTAAATAATTAATTAAATATTTCTATTATTTAATAACACATAATTTTTACAAATAAAACTTTTGCTTGTTTCATTAGCATCCAAAAACTGAGGTATTTTAATATGTAATCGCAATATTTTTGTTTGTTGTTGTTAAAAAAAAAAGAACAATGTATATTTTTTTTAATTGTCAACGATGTTATTGTTAGTCGTGGCATTACTTCTAAAATCTTTCATGTGTGAATCTTTTTACTGTCTTCGTAAAAATTTCTTAGAATTTCATTATTCAAACTTATATTATTCCGATCGCATTTTTATAAAGTTATTAACTTTCTTAGGAAATATAGTTGCTTTTCACAAAATTCTGACAAGTTGATACGAACAATTGTAGACAAACGGATAAGTGGTTATAATTTTAAATTGTATACTTGGTCAAATCTGGATCACCTTAGGGTTAGTTCACCAAGAAGTAGGATGGTTTTGCTTCAAATGGAAAAGTTCAGCTGCAATTATAATTCTCTATTGCTGTATTAAATTTGGAAAAAATAAGAAGAGATTATGATCGATGTTAATATTGAGTATGTTGTCCATATCCTAAAACAAAAATGTTATGTTATTATTTTTTATTATTAACAAGGCTTAATTTATTTGTATGGACTGTTTTTGCCTTTCCATTATAGTCTATGACAACATTATTATTTTCATTCACTTTAATAATGTCAAAAGGGCCATGATAATGATCTTTTCAAAGTTTCCCTGGTTTAGGTTCTTTGATCAACCATACTTTATTTCCCATTTTAAATTCTCTTGGGTTAATAAATCTGTCATAATATATCTTTGATTTTCTTTGGACATTATTAATTTTTGTTTTGCTATTAAGGCAATTTCTCTCATATTATTAATCAGTTTTTCTAAATATCCATTATAGGTCGGTAATAATTCTGATTTTTTTACTGGTTCGCTAGACGGAATTCTAGCAGGACAGGCAAAAACTAGTTCATATGGTGTGAATTGATGGCTAGTATATACACTAGTATTATAATGAAATTGTGCAAAATCCAATAGTTCATCCCATTCATATTTCTTTGTAGAAAAATTTGTTAAATATTCACACAACGGGTGGTGTGCTCTTTCTAATGAACCATTAGATTGCGGCGAGAAAGCTGTAGTTTCAATTTTATCAAATTTAAACCTTTTAGCTATCTGTTTCATTATTTTACTCGTGAAATTTGCCCCTCTATCGGTTAGTACTATCATTGGACTTCCAAATATACATATAAATCTTTTTATAAAAGCATCTGAAACCGATTCTGCTGTTTGATCTTTTAAACATACTAAAATTACAAATTTTGATAATTGATCTTGTATAGATAAAATATATTTATTATTATTTTTAGTAATGTTAAATGGTCCTACATTATCCATTGCGATTTTATCGAATGTTTTCCCCGGTGTATCTGTGATAATTATTGGTTGTTTAGTCTTTTTCCGCTTTAATTTATTTCTTTGACAATCTTCGCATTTTTTTATTCTGTTTTGGATGTCTGATTTTAAGTTTTCCCAAAAATATTTTTCCTTAAGTCTATTGTATGTTCTATTTACACCTGAATGTCCTCCTATCATAGAGGAGTGATACATTTCAAAAATTCTATCCCTGTCTTCAATTTTTACGTATTCAATATTATTTAAACATACTATTACTTTTATATTTGTATTGCTAAATATTTCTTTTAATACTTCCTCTATTTCTAACCAATTTATATTTAAAATTTCTATATCCCTAGAAATACTATAAATACATATATTCTTAGTAATTAATAATTCTTTTAATTGATTAAATAATTTCGCTAAATTTTCTTTTATTAATTTACATGATACGGACGTATCTATGTATAACATAAATAGTTTTTATTCTCTATATTTATTATATCTATACTATCTTTTGTAAGTGATAGTTTTGGTTTTATGTTTTTATTTTGAATTAATATTTCTGTATTTTTATCTAGCGATTTTCCGTTCAAGTTTATTAAATTAACAATATTATCCTTTCTGAATTGTATTGAATTTTTAGAATAAACGATATTGTTATTTTTCGGCGTGTTTTCTTTATTTTCATCAACTTTCACCTCTTTTTTACCCGCAGTTGTATTTTTTTTTATTATTTTTCCTCGGTCTGCCCTTCTTTCCCGTTGTTTTCTGTCTGTCTTCGTTCATTATTTTGATTTTGTCATCATTACTAAGGATTTTCGGTTGCTCGCTATTTTTATTCAATATTTGTCTATTTTGTGCTCTCGTAACTACGAATAATTCTATCGGATTTCTGGATAGTGCGTCAGCATTTGCGTTCTGTTTCCCCGGCTTGTATACGATATCAAATTGGTAATCTGATAATTTCAGTCTCCATTTTTGGACTCTTGTATTATTATCAGCTGATTTTAACCATAACAAAGGTTTGTGGTCTGTCACTATTGTAAACTTATTACCATAAACATAATTTCTAAATGTTTTTATTGCAAACATTATAACTAACGCTTCTTTTTCATATGTATGGTATTTGGTTTCGGCTTTATGCAAACTTCTCGATGCGTAAGCTATTGCTGGGTCTTTGCCAATTTCGCCTTGCGACAAAACTGCACCTAAAGCAAAATTTGAAGCATCCGTTGTAATAATGAATGGTTCGTCAAAACGTGGATATTCTAAGATTGGTGCTGTGCATAATAATTCTTTAATTTCCTCAAAGGCTTTTTGTTGGTCTTTTTCCTAATGAAACTTCACGTCTTTTTCTAGCAATATATTTAAGGGTTTTGTTACTTTTGCGTAATTTTTTATAAATCTTCTATAGTAACCTGAAAGCCCTAGAAACTCTCTAATATTTTTAACATTTTTCGGTGTAGGAAATTTCTTTACTGCTTCTATTTTCTTTGGATCAGGTTTTATTCCGTGTTCACTAATAATGTGACCTAAATAACATACTTCTTTTTTAAAAAATTCACATTTTTCTGGTTCTAATGTTAAATTCGCTTCTCGTAATTTTTGTGCAACTGTATTGAATCTTTCGTTGGCTTCTGTCATAGTTTCGCCAAAAATAATTATATCGTCGATGAATACGAAGCATATCTTACCGATTAAATCGCCTAAGACTGTATTTAAAACTCTTTGAAATGTACGCGGTGAGTTTCTTAATCCGAAAGGTAATACTCGAAATTCAAAACGTCCCAATGGGTTGATGCTAAATGCAGTTTTATGTATATCACTTGGTTTCATAGGAATTTGGTGAAATCCCGACTTTAAATCTATAACGTGATAAAACTTAGTTTTTCCCAATTGATCGAATATTTCTGTAATGTTTGGGAGTAAATATGGATCTGGAATTGTCTTTTCGTTTAGTTTTCTGTAATCTATTACTAAACGCCATCGTTTTTTTCCGTCTGCTAACTGTTTTTTTGCTACAATCCATGCTGGAGCGTTAAAAGCACTTTTTGAGTTTCGAACTAGGTCATTTGTTATTAATTTTTGAGTTTCCTCTATCGCGATTTCTTTTAATTTATGAGGTAAAGGAAATTGTTTTACGTATACGGGTTTATCATCTGTTAAATTTATTTCATGTTGTTCTACATTACATGATCCTAAACTGTCTCCCTCTAGCCAAAATATATCCTTATTTTTCAATACTAGATCCTTAATCATTGTTTTACTATTTCCAGGCAAGTTTTCGTAACATATTTTTTCTAATAATCTTTCTTCTCTATTATATTCTTTAAAATCTTGTACTGACTCATTTTTTCCTATAAAATTTATTGATCCCAAATTTATAATTTCATTTTCATCTATGTTAAAGTCTTCTGTTATCTGAAAATCTTCAGGTAAATTGTCTATTTCATAAGATATAAAACTATATTCTTTTTCATTTCCATAGAGTTTATTATAATCTTCTAAATCTACTTCAATCTTTTTATTCATTATTGTCAAAAATTGTTTATAATCTGTTGATTCGATTTCCTCAAAATCGATTGCTTGGTCATTATTTTCAAAAGCAATATTAATATTATTTATTAATGACTTAATATTATTTTCGTCATTTTCCAAAATTTCCTCATAATGTAAATCATTTATATTTTCTGGTAGAATTTCATTTAACATTTTTTTTTGTAAATCCTTTCCTTCTGCATTTAATATTGGAATCGTATTTAAAATTTTCATAACGTCATCATATAATGTTATTTCTGAATTTATTTTTACTTCATTTTTATTGATTAACTCAGGTTCATAGGATATTAAACAAGATGATTTCTCCATTTCATCCTCAATTTGAAAATTTTCAGTTTTTTCGTTTATTTGTATTACTTGTTCGCAATTTTCATGAATTATGGGTATTAAGCTTTGTTTTTCGTCCGTATTTTCTAACATTTTCTTTAAAACTTCCTTCTGTTCTATTGTTATTCTTGATTTTAATTCTTTATCCGTTTTTTGTGACTTTTCAGAGACTGTATTAAGATTATGATTTAATTTATGGGCTGCTTTCAGTTTGATCTTACTATGATTTATTTGTAAATAGCCCTCGTCTAGTCTTAATTTTTGTTCAGTAAGAATTTTGATTCCTAAAATCCCGTCGTAAGGTAAACAAAAATTTGGTGGTGCTACATGGAAATCAATATTCAGTCCATTTATATTCATTTTAATTACTCCTAATGTTTCAATTGTTTTATCTGTAATACCAGATAAATGAATTTTCCTATTTTCTAAAATTATATTAGAAGGTATCTGATTTCCCTTGATAATATTTAACTGAGCCCTACTATCTACAAGTAAATTACATTTTTTATTTGTGTAGTGGTTTTCTATTTCGATATACTGCAGTGAGTTTTCTAATTTCAGAAAATACATTGCAATTTTGGTTGCTGCTATTCTTTCTTGTGTTTTTTCATTTTTAATACTATTTATTTCAAAATCACTTAAATTTATTTCTTTATTATTTATAATTTCTGATCTATTTATTGCCTTATTTTTCTCCATGTTTTCCGTAATATTCTTTAAATTCTTTGTAATCAATAAATCGATGTCCGTGTCTTTCCCTCCGTTGGTGATACCATTACTATTAAATGTACCTACTTTAATATCTGCGCTATCTTTGAGTGGTTTTTTGTTAATCCTTCTAGTCCACTCATTTCCAGAAGAATTTGTTAGTTTTCCGAAGTTTGTTGATTAAGTACTGATCGTGACGCACATTCCTCAGTTGTGTGATTCGTGTTTTTACAAATTTTACAAAATTTATCTAATTTATTTTGTAGCATCTTGATTTCATGGCAATTGTTTATTTGATGTCCATTTTTATTGCAAAAAGAGCATTTAATTTGTGCCGTCAGATTTTTTAATTTTCTACAATCTTCCAATGTATGCCCGGTGAAATTACAATATTCGCATTTTATACTTTGTGTATTAAAGTTCCCCGATAATTACTGTTTGAATTCCTTGAAAAATGATTGCTGTTCTGGTTATTTGTTCGGAAAAATCCATTCCTATTTTTATCTCGATGTTCATAGGATTTATTTAAGGCATTGTAATTGTTACTTGGGAATGTACATTGTTGGTTATTGCTTATTTTCCTACAAGTTTTTGCTGAATGCCCCGGCATCTCGCAAAATTGACAAACTTCTTTATTCTGAGAGTTTTGTTGTCTATTTTGCATAATTAAAACTTTTACGTTCTCGCAATCCGCGGTTTCGTGACCTTCATCTGCACATATCGCGCACCATATCGTTCCTTTGTTTATCGTGCAGTATTTCATTAAATGTCCGAGGTTGTTGCACCTCTTACACAATGCTGACGGGCAATTTTTAGCTGTGTGTGACGCGCTGCCACAGGCGTCGCCTACTTCCGTAATTCTTACCGAATTATTGCACGTAAGCGGATCGTGTCCTCTTTCCTTACATCTCCAACACAGCTCGTATTCTGTAATAGTAGGACATTGCGTAACCTCGTGCCCCATATTTTGGCAGTATTGACAATGATTACTCTGCATCTTATTTAACTCACACGCATCTATTGAGTGGTCTTCCGTACTACACAATTTGCAAATTAATTTTATTACGTGCTTAGCTGTTCTGCAATGATATGATACATGCTCCTTACTTTTGCAATAAACACATGAAGCTTTCATGCAAAATAATGCTTCGTGATTTATTTTTTTACATAATTGCCAAAAAACTTGTTTAATTGTGTTTGGAATTGGAGTTTCGAAATTAAACAATATGCTTGTAGTATCATTTCTTAAGCTATTTTGCTTTTTTAAGTTTGATTCTATTTCAATTGATTTTTGTACTGCGTGATCCATGTCTTGGTGTTCTCCGAGTTCGATTCTAATTTCTTGTTTTAATCCTTTTTTAAAACTACTGAGTATGTCGGTTTTTAATCTAGTTTTATATTCTGTTAGAATTTCTCCTGTTACATTAGGTTCTAATTTTTTTAATTCTATTATTTGTGTACCCAACACTCGTACTTTGTTTGCAAAACATAGTACATATTCATCTGATTTTTGAATTTGTTGTGTTAGGTTTCCGTATAATGAATGTATATTATCCGTTGATGGATATATTTTACGTATTGTTTTAATAAAAGTTTCAATACTTTCAATTTCTACATTTGCTAATGCTTTATAAATTTCTCCTTTGAGCTTTATTTTGAGGATCTGTACTAGGTTCGATTCATCATTATTCGATATTATTCTTTTTGCTTGTTTTAATTTTTCTATATATTCCTCTAGTTGGATATTTTTCCCGTCAAAATCCGGTACTAACTTTGCAACTTCTTTTAGTGGTAATTTTAATGCTTGATTTGCCATTTCTGGTTCTAGATTTATTAAATCTTCGTTTATTTGAATTTCTGGCTGTTCGTTATTACTTGTATTATCTCTAGCCAAAATCAAACTTTGTTCATTAAAAAATCCTTCTATATCCATGTAGTCGTGTTGCCTACCGTTTTCTACATATACTGATTCTTCAAAAAATGCTGGGCTCTGACTTGGTGTGTTTGGAGTATGAAAATTTTTTGGTGATAATATATCCCGTTTTATTTCCGGAATAAAAAGATTATTTATATTTTTATTTGATATATCTTGTTTTTGTGTGGGGTTTTTAATATTCTGTTTTTTGAGTGAATGTTGTGCATCTAGTTCGTTATGGTCTATTTTTGAAGTTGATCGAATTGAAAGTATTTCATCATTTTCCTGTATTTTTGTGTTAATGTAGATATCCGATGAAGTTCTATTTAATTGTGTATTTGAAGGTGATCTTGGTACTTTTGATCTTCTTTCAAAAATGTTCGTTTGTTTATTTATATCATCTACTTGCTTTTTAAGTTCTGGATTTCTTTGGGTAGTCCGTCTGGTTATAATCCCTTCGTTTCCCTTATTTTCTATACCTTTCTGATTTGACATGACATATTACTTCTTTGTTTATACTATACTTAATATATCTTTTAAAATATGTTTTATTATTAATTCCACTATTTTTCTGTAAATATTTTGTAATTGTTTATTTCACAATATAATTTATTTATTTATTTGTCACTTTTATAAATTTTTTCCTTTGCTTAGTTTTTAGTGTTTTATCTTTTATTGTTTAAACTGTAATGTTTATTTATGCAATTTTTATTTAATTGATCAATTTGTTTAATATTATTATTCGTTTTCTTGAGCTGCGTTGATCATTATTCTATGTTTATTTTTCGTGTGCTGTATTTTCGATTTATGTGATCGTTGTTCTTAATTTTTTTGTAATTATAATTTGTCTTTATGATATTTTGTTTTACCTATTGTAGTATTTTCTTTTGGTTTTACTTTTATATCTTTTTATTATTGATTTTTTTCAATTTCTTACTTGTATTAGACTGCTATTTTCGCGTAATATATCTTGATTTCACTCTGTAAATTTATCTTTTCACTTGCTATTTCAGCTATAATTTGTTATACAATTTGTTGTTAAAAATTTTTCTTACTTCTTTGTTTTATTACTCCTTGTAGTGTCGTAACTTTTTTCGTTTGTATTTTTATTTTTCAATTTTCTAATCTGTGTTAGACTGTATTTGTATTTTGCGTAATATATTTTTAAAAAATGTCATTTGTTTTGTAGAAATTTTTCTTATTTCCGTATTTATCATTTGTTGAATACTTGTTAATAACTCGACGAGCCGTACTTGCTTATCTTCTGAAATTTGGGCGATTCATGCTACAATGATCCCCCCAACTTCTTACTGCAAAGCAAGAAGCTCGGACTTATTCTATGTTAGTTGTATTTATATAAGAATATTTTCCTCGTCTTTCAAGAGCTTATTTTATCTACTTTAAAACATTTAAAGTTTGATTTAGCTGATCTAACGAACTTTTCGTTCGACTGTGTACCGGAACCAATGTGACGTTCCGAAAAATAGTTATTTTATTTCTTTTATTTTAAATAGTCTAGTTAACTAATTTTCGATCGGTACCGGAACCACTGTTAAGTTCCGGAGAAAAGTTATTTTTATTCTTTAATTTGAAATAGTCTAGTGAACGATTGTTCGATCGATACCGGGACCATTGTTAAGTCTTGAGTGTCGAGGAATCTACTCTTATATGTGTATTGAAATTGGTATGGTTTATCTTCAAATTATATTTAAATGATATATATATATATATATATATATATATATATATATATATATATATATATATATATATATATATATATATATATATATATATATATATATATATATATATATATATATATATATATATATATATATATATATATATATATATATATATATATATATATATATATATATATATATATATATATATATATATTTTCAATTGATATTTGATTTATATTACCTTTATTCTGGGCGTAGGCTCTCGTAAATAATAAACAGCTGATTAGTTAGATGCACTATTTATTGAAAGATATAAGGTTTATAAATAAGACTATGCGATTTACAACTTATTAACTTTGTTAAACAATATATAATACCGATAGATTATTGAAATTATTGATATAAGAAATTCTCTTCATAATTGAATGTAAGGTATTTGACCCGTATAAAATATTCGCTTCTCCTCTTGTCGGCTGGAGTGGTACGGAGCTCGCGACTTTTGCACGATTACTAATTTGTGTGTTGAGAGTCGCCGTATTTATTAAGCGGTTAATTTGGGTTAAAGATGATTTTGACGCTGAGTAAAAATCCTTTTTTTTAAACAAATTTAGTAAACATTTAAATATCATCCTTTCGATTTCACATTTAAAAGTGCTGATTCTAAACAAAGTTGCGATGAGTGGTTGGTTTCACAAGGTCAGAGGCTCGCTACGTCACGCTGGCTGTTGCGTAGCCGAAATTGCTGTACTGTTAAAATTCGCACTCGCATCGTTTTGTGGGTCAAAGAAATTAATATTGAGATTTAATAACGTCATTAAACATATACGAAATATACCACATTTGTATGTCAGAAAATTACTGGTGATAAATATGCATTGTTAAATTGAATTTAGAGATACGTCACAGACGTAACATCTTTATGCACAATTTGTGTGCTTATTAGAAATATGTACTATGGTAGATATATATCTTTTTCACTTTATATCTAATTCTTTACATGTTTATACACAGGCGGAAATAAAACGTAGCAAACAATTATTAGTAAGAATATATAATTTTTTATAATTAAAAAAAAAGCTTGTAACTGTTAATAACTTGTTTATAAAGATAGGATTGGAAACCATAGTAACAGTTTATAAAAGTTATCAACATTTTTTTTTCTGTTATGAACATCTAAAAAAGTTTATAATAGCGTGATAATCTTTTATTTACTTTTGTGGCGGGATATAACCATAAAATCAATGTGTAAAAAGTTATTATCTGTCATAAACTTTTTTTATTTAATAATAAAAGTTATTAATAGTTTTAAAAACTTTATTAATTATTTACTTTTTGTAAAAGAAGAAATTTCATTAATATGAATATTCTGCTACAATATAAGCGACAAGCCAAAATACAAATAATTATTAATTTCATTTAGTACAAATTAGTATGATCAGTTACTAACTTTTTTACTGATCAAAGATTCAAATTTGTACGTCGATCCAAGAAACTTATAAAAGCAAATAACTATTTATAACTATTTATAACAGATATAAATAAACTTTTATAAAAGTCTTAAATCCTGACTTTATAATCTGCTAATATCAGTTATAAATTTTTAAAACTTTTATTATAGAAGATCGTCTCCGCCTGATTATAATAAATATTGCATCAGCATTGTAACAATATTATAACAATATTATAACAACAAACGGTTTTTAATACTTTAACATTATAGGCACACATGTGATATTGGAAAATTAATAAATTCAGAATGTCATTTAACGACATATTCTGCAAATGCATTTTTACACAAATTAAATGAATTGGGAGAAGACAACATTCTACTTTTAAAATATCGACTGAATATTGATTCATTGTCAGCGATAGCCTCAAATATATTTATTTGTGAACATCACAAGCTCAAATATTTAAAATATTATTCAATAAACATAAAAAGGTGCTGTGATCCTTTTAATAAACACAAAAAATCTATAAGCACAGATCTCAGAATAATAACTTTAAAATTAGCTGAATTATGTAACCAAATTGAAAATATAAAAATTGTGCCTGGAAATAAAATTTGCAAAACATGTGAATCTATTAACAACTAAATTAAAACAGTGTGAAGAAGACAATCAAAATAATCAAAGTAATAAAAATAATAATAATAATAATAATAAAGAGAACAATCAAAATAATGAATATGAATGGATATCGTCAGAAATTTCCTCTTCAGTACCATCAAGCGGATCTAATTGTGAAAGAAATTGTCAGGAAATTAATTCTCTCGACAATATTTTTAAATTACCTGGTTTAATTCCACTTGACAAAAAGTTATCAAGAGAATTTATTTACAAAAAAAGGCTGAAGAGTTGTTAGCAGAAGTGATTTCTAGATTAAAATAAAAAAAAAATAAAGCTTATGATTTACACGTTGAAACTCGCAAAGAATCTGTAACCAGAGGTCCAGATGAAGATAGTGAAGTGCTTCAAAATATCTTGCGTTCTATGCAAAAAAATATAAGAATTGTAAAAGTACGAATGAAAAAAAAAACAACTTTTAACAATCTTACCTGCAGATATGAAAATGTCAACTTTGAAGAAATATTTTGACATTACTCATCATATGTATATCCAGTTTAAAAAAATTAAACAAAATGGTGGTAAGTTGTGCATTTTTATTCAATTAATTTAATTAAATGTTATTTATTCATTATATAATTTTAGGTTTTCTAGAAACACGAAAAAGGAAATCTTATAAGAAAACTTCACCAGAAATTGGTACAAAAATTGAAAATTTTTATGTAGATCCCAAAAAAATTATATTTGTCCTAGCATTAAACAATATAAAAGAAAGAGAAGTGAAGATTCACAAGAAACTCAATTAATTAAAAAAAAATGCTGATCTATATACACTTCACGATTTATACAATAATTTTATTCTTGACTATGCAGAAGAAGAAGTTTCGCCAAAGTTCTTTATTTTGCAAGTCTAAAACCGGAAGAATGTGTCTATGCTGGTAACCCTGGAATCCATGAAATATGCGTGTGCCTTCAACATGAAAATATTACGTTGAAATTAAATGCTTTAACAAATAGAATCAAATAAAAGGATCTCTTAGATAGTGCTGTGAGTTCAATTGATGATGGTAAGTGTATGCTACATGAATGTGAAAATTGCCAAGGAAAAGGAGGAATTATAGCAGTGTTAGAAAAACACAATATTACTTCACCGTATGATAACGATGCTAGTATTATGTTTCAACAATGGGATATTAAAAATAGCAACGGTTCACTTTGTAGCCATACACAAAATACACATGAATTTATAAATATCCTAGTAGATAATTTGTGGAATCTAACTGTATACCATTTTGTAGCAGATATGCAAAAATATGATGTATTATATTGTAAAAATAATTTGCAAACCGACACTTGTTTCATACTAATGGATTTTTCTGAAAACTATTCCTTTATCATCCAAGAAGTTGTGCAAGCTTATTATTATAATAATATGCAAGCAACAATTCGTCCTTTTGCTGTTTATTACAAAGACGAAGAAGGAGGTGATCTAAAGCAAATGAGTTTTTGTGTGATAAGTGACACTAAACACCATCAAGCCTACTCAATCCACGCATTTCTAGAAAAACTTATGACAATCATTAAACAAAAATTTACATGGATAAAGAATGCAATCTATTTTTCAGATGGTGCTCCTACTGAGTATACAAATAAGTAAGGTTTTATCAAATATACTGTATAAGACATAATCGTTCATTAAATTTTATATATGTATACATAACAAATTTTTTTATAGAAATCATATAAAAAATATGTGTTGCCATGAAAAAGATTTTGGTAAAAAAGTGGTATCGTATAACTTTTTTGCAACAAGTCATGGGAAAAACTCATGTGATGGGATTGGAGGTACTTTAAAGCGTACAGTGGCGAGACACTGTCTGAGATCATAACCAGAGAACCAAATAAAAAATCCATCAGAAATGTACGAATATGCTTCTAAAGAAATTGAAGGGATAACGTGAGTATATAAGTATCTTATCAGTAATAACAAAATATTTTTAAACAATTTCAAAAAATAAAATTTCCAGTTTTTAGAGCATGTAGTTTTTTATGCGTAACCGCCGATTCTACATAGTTTACTCCAAACTTTTCTTTCCAAAGTTTTCTTATATTTCTAAATTTTTTTTGAGTCTGTCAGTTTGTGATCTAAAATTGAAGTAGAAAATCTTCAAAATCTAATTTTTATTTTGTTTTAAATAAAATACTTAGAAGTGAAAATTATCTCAACATGTAAGGAAAAAAAATAATATTAATAATTTAAGTATCAAGGAGTGCGGGAACGCTCCGAAGGTAAGTATCTGTCCAAATGTAGAAGAAGCCTGAGGGACGACCGCGCTACTATATACTTTGAAATGGGTGTGCGAGAATTTCATTTATTTTTTACGACTTTGCATTATGTTTTATCTTATATTTAAATATATCAATGTATAGCTGATATACTACATGTATAAAAAATTTCAATTAAAAATATTGTGTCGTTTTGATGTATATCGAGTTTATAATTTCCGATGGCTGTTTTCAAATTAGAACTTTTTCTTCTTCTTTTCTCTTGTCGATCAGCTGTTTTGTTTCGACCGCTGCTCTGTCATGATTGGTCAACAAGCTCCTATGAGAATCATATATTATATATAATGTGTACTCGAAGTGAGAGAGAGAGAGAGAGAGAGAGAGAGAGAGAGAGAGAGAGAGAGAGAGAGAGAGAGAGAGAGAGAGAGAGAGAGAATGAAAGAGAATGACAGAGAATGAAAGAGAATGACACAGAAAGAAAGAGAAAGAAAGAGAAAGAAAGAGAAAGTATATATAACAACTACATATATA
The DNA here is from genome assembly GCA_036365515.1 of Torymus aiolomorphi. NCBI lineage: Eukaryota > Metazoa > Arthropoda > Insecta > Hymenoptera > Torymidae > Torymus > Torymus aiolomorphi. The sequence goes on from CM070877.1 coordinate 64,666,170, forward strand.
ATAACAACAAAACTGTGACTCTACAAATAGCCTCAAAATATCGTATGTCGTATATGGTATTTTTAAATATACGTAATTAGGTAAAAAAAGATATGAATTTCAATCAGCTGATGGCATGAGCATACTTTTATACATAGATAAGTATTATATATATATATATCATATGTAAAAAATAAATATAACTTAAAAAAAATAAAGAATAGATACTTTGTGAAAATCTTTTTCATTTTCAGGTTATAGAATTCTCATAGACTTTAAACTCTGGAACAGATTCTTATCGAAGAAGCAGCACCAGTAGTAATGCCAGTAACTTCTCATAACATCAGTGGGGATAGTGTACTTGACAATGTTGCAACTGCCCGTGCATACACTGAAAAAAATATTTCTTGAAATCAACTAAATTTTCTTAAAATCTAATAAATTATTTATTAGAATACTACTATTTAAATATTTCTTTAACTTAACAAAATTTATTTACTTATGCTAAAGAAATATTTATCTATATTAAATAAATATTTATTAAATAGTGTCAATAGATTTAGTAAAAATGAGTAATTATTTAGTTAATTTAATAAGTTCTAATAATTGACTTAAGTAAAGATTTATTTGTACTAATTAAATATTTTGTTAATTTAAATGTACGCACTCATTATAATAAATATTTATTTATTAATATAAGGAAAATATTATTTTGATTTGAGAAATTATTTAGTTAATTTAAAATTCTTAATTATTTCAACTAAGAAAATATTTACTTTTATGTATAATATATTTTGTGACTTTTAATATATGCAAGTATTAAATTAACTATCTATTTATTAGTATTAAAAAAATATAATCTTAATTTAAAAAATTACTTATTTGTTTTAAATTTCCAATTATTAGATTTAAGAAACTATTAATTAACTTACAATAAATATTTTATTATTTTCATGTAAAACAACCAGCAAAATCGTATTAATTAAAATTATTATATATTTATTCATTTAAAATAGATGTGACTTTAAATCAACTAATTATTTAATTGCATACAAAATTTATTTTATTAAATTTAAGAAATGCGGAAGAGATCGAAATCTTTTTTTAAATATTAATAATTGTAATTATATTATACTATTCAAGAGTTTAAAACGAAAGAAAGATTTACTTGTTTTAAATAAATATTTCTTACAATTAATAAAATAATAAAAATGTAAAATTAAAAATATTTGCTGAATTCTATTTCACTTATTTAGTTGGTCTCTCTATGTCAATTACAGTATTGTAACTGATTATTTTTATTTGATCTGAAACAGACATGTAATTTATTAAATACAAATATTTATTACTTATTTTTCTATTCCAGTTTGAAATTTTCGCTACCTACCTTATCGACACACAACACACTAAAGTATTTTTCTTTTACAGAAGTGATGAAAACAAATATATGTTGATTTTGTACAGTTTTCTCTAAGAAACGCATTAAGTATAGTACACATTAATTAATAATATTTGAAAAAAATCGCAGAGAAAAATCCAACGGGGATTCGAACCCGGGTCGCTCGAGTTAGTACGCAGACACGCTATCCATTACGCTATCGGACGCTTGTAAAGACGCAGTCGATGTTCGTATATAACGTGCATTCATTAATATGCGAATAATATACTTTATTGGTTTTAGGATGAATTTAGAAGCAAAAGTATGATTGTTATTATTATCTAAGCAATAGTTATTAAAATAAAAACGTAATCAATATTTATTGAATACAACTAATTTTAATACTTTATGGAAAATCGATTTCAGATCTTTACACAAACAAGGGTTAGAAATTTATTTGTATAATACTTTTATTATTATTTATAACGGAGTTCCAGGATAAAATACGGAGAAAATAAGAATCTCGGTTCTCCGTATTCTATCGAACTCGTTTGACTCTCGTTCCCGCGAATTCGTGCATCTCGAGCGTTTGTTGACATCGCTCGAACGATGTATTCGCGAGCTGCGCGCGGGGACTGCGCGATTTTGGCGGTTGCAAAGTCGCGCTCGATTCATTTTTGAATCAGATTCTCTCGGGCTGTCAAACCGCGCGTACGCGAGTTAATTTGATCGTCCGCGAAGAAAACGGTATCGTGCGTCCTCACCGGTGCAGAGCAGCGCCCGTATACGTACCGACCACGAAGAGCAGCGCACGTGAGTAATCCGAGCCACTCCTGGGGTCCGAAGCGTCTGTAGGTGAACGCTGGATGTTAGGACTCGGCCTGAACACTCTGAAGTCGACCGAAGGATCAGGCCTGACGCAGGAGCGGATTCGTGAGCGAGCGACGAGAGGAGTGCACTCCTCTCCCGGTAAGCCTCTTTGTACTTCCCACGCAACGATTTATTTGTGTATTTTCGACTCGCAGAGGCGAGTGGCCGGTGGTGCGTTCACCGGCCCAGCGAAAATAGATACCTTGATCCGCCCGCGCCGAGCGGTGGATCCCGTCTTCTTGTCGGCGCGCAACGCGACGCGTTTTTTATGTAAATGATTATTTAGAATAGACCTTATTATTGTGCTGTGAAATAATTGAGGCTATTCTTCATTTATCGACCTTAACCTAACTTTCTCCCGGATACCGCCGCCTCCGCGGGAAAACGACTCCTCTGGTCGTTTTCATATCTGAGCATCGCGGGCGCGCTTTACTCTTTGAGCGCGTGCTTTTAACTCAGACGCGATCCAATTAGTTGGAAAGCGAAGTTCGTGTGCGATCTTCGCGTTGTTTTCGGGATTCCAGGAGCAGATCCCCGGGCAAGTCATTTTAGTCTGACACCCGCGGCACCGTGTTCTAGGGCATCGCTGGCTTGTGGCTTTTTGGGATCTTACCCCAGAAGCCATCCCGTTACATATTATAATTTATAGCTGTCAAAGATGTTTTTTTCTATAAATTGAATGATTTTTCAATACATAAGCCTACACGGAAAAAAATTTAGGATCTCCAGACCACCGGTATATATGGACTCCGTGCAATACCATCGATCGTCTTAATTTATGACGAATTTGGAATTAAGGCGCATCCAAAGTTGAACCTGTAAGAATCCAATATCTTCGGAGTCTTCACGATTCAAAAACGTATGTTCTGAACTTCAATTCGGTCATCCCCAGACTCCGAGATTTTCGGTATTGTAGCGATTCCACTTTGGACGTCTGAGGCCCCCATCTCTGGTATCGTGGCGCGACAGCGGTGAGAAAAGGGGAACGGTCCGCATTTGCGCGTGTTTTTCTCATATATATGTATGCGTTTCATCATTATATATCAAAGTATTATTATAGTATAATATAGCACACACGTTTTGAACCGTTTATATATATATATTATGTTAGTATATTTATGAAGCGGCGCGCGCGAAATACGTCCGAATGTATAGTCGACCCGCCGAGATACCAAGAATGGGGGCCTCAGGACTCCATCGGGCGGATCCCGACGGTACCGAAAGTCTCGGAGTCCCCGCCATTCCAACATGGCATACACATAATCCCATTTTGAGATCCATACACAACCGAAATTGTTGGAGTCCACGCAATTCAATTTGGAAGTGACTACATTCAATTTTGGACGCGTACAGATACGGTATTTTTTGGATTTCTGTTAATTCCATACCTCCGACATCCCAGGCTTCCAAATTTTTTTCCGTGTAATGAAAAACAGAGTAATGAAGTAAAAAACATAATGTTGATAAGGTAGAAATCTATTTTTTTTAATAAATATTTCATATGTTTGTCTGAAATTTATTAAAATTAAACACAGTATTTATTCAAGTACTATTACTTAAATATTTATTGAAATTAACAAAATCTATGTAGTTAGTAATTATATATTTCTCTGTACCAAATAAATATATGTTTAAGGACGTTCTCCGGCTCAACTTCATCAATATCGCAAAAATTGTGATCTAAAAATATTATTTATGATGGAAACGCTTCATGAGTCTCTATACACTACTCTAAAAATAATAAAAAATGACGACGTAAGAAAAAAGATGTCAATACGATATTTTAAATAAATACCACTTACACGGTGTGACTATATATAGATATACAAATAACATGGTTGTTTTTCTTTATATCGCTATGTCTCCGAAATTAATACCGCTTGCCATATTGAAAATTATACCATATTATTCCTCTCGATCTCTAGTTTTATATCCCATGGTTGAAAAAAAATCACAAAGAAAACTTCTTTTACAGTAAATTAAAATGTATTTTTCCAACGAGCTTAGGTAGGGATCCCATGTTAACGCTGAAACTTTGAAATCAAATATTTTTATTTTGAATACCGCTTTGGACGTGGGGCTTTGAAGCATGTACTAAGGACTAAAAATCAAACATTTTCTGCAAGTTTCAGGAAAATCACAAGAAAATCGTTTTCTCGGAGAACGTCCTTAATACATAAAATTGATTATGTAAAAGCGGACAATTATTTATTTATCTAAATTTTAATTACTTGACTTGAGTATGTATTAATCTACATTTATAAAATATTGTATTAGTTTCAATACATAGATTTTTAGAAATGAATACTCATTTATTATTGATACAGTTTGTGAACTTAACAAATATATATTTTGTATAGATAAATGTGTAATTACTAACTACAGAGATTTTGCTGATTCGAATAAGTATTTAAAAATTAGTATTTGAATAAATACTGTATTAAAATTTAATAAATTTTAGTTGAATTTATGAAATATTTTTTCAGTATAATTATTTTGGAAGTTTTATGAAGTTAATATTTTCTCAACTGAAACAATTACTCAATAATCTGTCTACTTATTTGCAATAAATGTTTATTAATATTATAATAATTTAGTTGCATTTGCATGTATGTGCAAAAATATTTATTACTATTGAAATCATAATTATTAATATTATTATTATTAAATGAATAATTATTTAAAAAGTGAGCTGTTTACGATTATTTTGAATAAATATTTATTATTTCAGTGTATTTATGTAGTTTAAAATAATTTTTTTATTCAATGAAATAAATATTTACTTATATTTAGAAATAACTTTTATCAGAGACATTGAATAAAATTTTTTACAATAATAAAGCATTTATTGCAAATAAGTACACAGATTACTCAGTAATTGTTTCAGTTGAGAAAATATTTCAGAAATTCAACTAAAATGTAGTAAAATTAAAAAAAAGTATGTCGAAATAGTACTATTTAAATATATATTTAAATATTTTATATATATATATATATATATATATATATATATATATATATATATATATATATATATATATATATATATATATATACATATATATATATATATAACTATGGGAATTGTTATATTTGAAGAGATGTCGGCATTTTGAAGAGACTCCTCAAATTTCTCAAAGCAAGAATCGCGACTTTTGAGGAGAAATCTATACCCCCTTTTCTCAGAGTCGGTAACCTGAGGGTCATTATTTCTTTAGTCACATTGTCCGAACTCTGAGCGAAAGGTTCACATCTCCTCAAAAGTACCAATTTACAAACATATCATATATATATATGATATGTTTGTAAATTGGTACTTTTGAGGATATGTGAACCTTTCGCTCAGAGTTCGGACAATCATATATATATATATATATATATGTTTGTAAATTGGTACTTTTGAGGAGATGTGAACCTTTCGCTCAGAGTTCGGACAATGTGACTAAAAAAATAATGACCCTCAGGTTAGCGACTCTGGGAAAAACGGGTATAGATTTCTCCTCAAAAGTCGCGATTCTTGCATTGAGAAATTTGACCCTCAGGGTACCGACTCTGGGAAAAGGGGGTATAGATTTCTCCTCAAAAGTCGTGATTCTTGCTTTGAGAAATTTGAGGAGTCTCTTCAAAATGCCGACATCTCTTCAAAAGTACCGATCTATACGTTGATATCTCTTCAAATATACCAATTCCCATAGTTATGATATATATATATATGGGATATTTCAGGTGAAGTGAGCAGCTCAAAATTTTAAAATCGCTGAAAATTGGTTTACTTCTAGTTTTTTATAAAAAAATAATGTTCCTAGAGTTTGAGACCGAATTATTCAAAAATAAAAAAGTTATGGAACGTTGAAAATTCAAATATTTTCAAATTTTTGGTTAAAATTTAACTTTATTCATTTTTTTACTCAAAATCTTGAAACTTTTTGTATTGAACATTGATTGGGAAAAAGTTTGCATTTTACTTGTAGAATGTGCCAGTATTTATTTTATGACCCTTTTTGCAAGTCTCTGATTGGCTGCTTCTTAGTATACCTTCATATTAGAAAAAGAAAGTGTGCGACACAATATTTTTTGTGCGACAAAGTTTTTTTTATTTTGTTTTTTAACAAACTGTAACACGCATCTTCAACTTAGATTGTTGCACCTTATTGAAAAAAGTTACATGCTTTTAAATATAAAAAAATTTCAAAAATTGGTATTTTTGACCGGTTAATGGATTTAAGAAGTAAATATTATTCATAAATTCCATATGTTATGTATCGTGTCACAGAATTTTGTCAAAATATATATTATATGTACTCCAAACATCTATTTTCAACAGTATTTAATTGGCTTATCATTTTATTCATATTTATTTTTCTGAATATTTGATGCAAGCGGCACATACTGGTACATACACTCTATTCATATTTTTCTTGTCTTCTTAAATTTAAATTCAATAATCCAATAAAATACTGTTGAAAATAAATGTTTGGAGTACATTTAATATATTTTTGACAAAATTCAGTGACACGATACATAACATATGGAATTTATGAATAATATTAACTTCTTAAATCCACTAACCGGTCAAAAATACCAATTTTTGATATTTTTTTATATTTAAAAGCATGTAACTTTTTTCAATAAGGTGCAACAGTCTAAGTTGAAGGTGCGTGTTACAGTTTGTTAAAAAACAAAATAAAAAAACTTTGTCGAACAAAAAATATTGTGTCGCACACTTTTTTTTTCTAATATGAAGGTATACTAAGAAGCAGCCAATCAGGGACTTGCAAAAAGGGTCATAAAATAAATACTGGCACATTCTACAAGTAAAATGCAAACTTTTTCCCAATCAATGTTCAATACAAAAAGTTTCAAGATTTTGAGTAAAAAAATGAATAAAGTTAAATTTTAACCAAAAATTTGAAAATATTTGAATTTTCAACGTTCCATAACTTTTTTATTTTTGAATAATTCGGTCTCAAACTCTAGGAACATTATTTTTTCATAAAAAACTAGAAGTAAACCAATTTTCAGCGATTTTAAAATTTTGAGCTGCTCACTTCACCTGAAATATCCCATATATATATATAACTTAGTACACCGCTACCTTCCAGGACACCTACAGGTTTTCTGCAATAGAAGTAGGTATAAAACGTTAAACAGTATATAAGTGACTAAAGAAATAATATCTCTCAGGGTGTTGACTAACACCACGACGCCTGCGGCGCCCCCTTTCAGTTCCGCAGTATTTTACGTTGATTTCGGAAAAATTTTACGGAAAAAAACGTTGTGAAAGAAACCCTAAATGTCCTGAATAATACAAAAATGTCCTGAAAGGTAGCGGTAAACATATTCGTAATTCAGTACAGTCCTGAAAACATGCAAATGTCCTGAAACATAGCGGTAAACCAATGAAAAGTCCTGAAACATAGCGGTGAACAGAAATATATATATATATATATATATATACATTTCTCGAAAAGGGTTTATAAAGCCCGTTTTTTTATATATAGGGGTTTATCGAGCCCGATTTTGATTATGCAGCCCGGGCTTCATAATATTTCTAAATATAGGGGTTTATGCGGCCTGACCTAGAGTCTATAATCCCAGGGTCCATTATTTCTTTAGTCACTTGCCATAGGGAACTCTCGGCTGTAGGTACTAATATACAGGGTTGGGTTCCATAAACCCCGATAAGTGTGTCTATATATATATATATATATATATATATATATATATATATATATATACACATATATATACATACACAGACACACACACACACACACACACACATTTGTTTTACCAGATTCATGGAGCCCTTTTATACACATGAGCATATTTATGGAGCCCGTTTTCTTTTATGGAGCCAGGGTCCCATAAAATATTCTTATACGGCGTTTATGGAGCCCGATCTAGAGTTTCTATACCCAGAGAGGGATTATTTCTTTAGTCACTTGTATACGGGAACTCTGGGCGTAGGTACTAATATACAGGGATGGGCTCCATAAAGGGGTTAAGTGATAATTATATATATATAGTTTTTCGAGATATCATATGCCGGTTTTGAAGAGCCTCTTCACACCGGCAAAGATATATATGACCGGTTTTGGAGAGTTGTCGGCCATTTTCTAGAGCCTTAACCCCAGGGTCATTATTTCTTTAGTCACGTTAACATAGGTAACTCTGAGAAAAAGAACTATACCTCTCCAAAACCGGTTCACCCTCATACTTATATATATATATATATAATTTAATTTTAAATCCAGATTTTTTTGATTCAACCAAATTATATTTCTGATTACTAAGAAATAATTATTCGTTTCTAAAAATACATGTATTAAAAGTAACAAAATATTTTATCAATGTAAATTGGTATTAGCACGAATGTCCAAAAATATTTATTAGTATTGAAATCATAATTATTACTATTAAATGAATAATTATTTAAAATAGTGAGCTGTTTAAGATTATTTTTAATAAATATTTATTATGTCAGTGTGTTTATGTAATTTAAAATAATTTTTTTATTCAATGAAGTAAATATTTACTTATATTTAGAAATAATTTTTATGAGACATTTAATAACATTTTTATAATAAGTCACGGCCTGCCGCACCGACGTCGATAATAAATCGGCAATATATATGTTCGTAGTAACGAACGTTAGATGGCGCCTCGATGCAGTATTGGAGCTGTATCAAGAGCATGACAAAGGTACCGGCACAGACGCGACCGGCATCAATGTGGTGGTTATAGTTCGGACACCGACGCGCGCGATAGTGAGTTCGCGGTGATATCGTGTTTTGCGCGATAATTGTGAAGTGTTTGATAGTTGTAACCTCAGGAGTGCATACGTGATGCATCCTGAGTCCACTATCGTGTTCCGCGAAATGTGTTATACCGTACTTTCGACGGAAACACGAGGAGAGCTCAGAGATAGTGCGACAGGCTAGAACTACCTGTCGTACTCCCGAACCAGCAACATCCTAGCGTAGTAAGCATGTTCTCCTGGCACGAAAGCAGCAGAGAGTATCACGAGAGGCGATACAATGAAGCCAGCCTAGCAGCGAGGATGCTTGCGAGAAACCTAGGCCACACCGTAGGAATCTAACCTAAAATAACGGTAAGCGTGCACGTATCATCCACGCCGCGAGTAATTACGTGTAACCGCTCGTCCAGGTTCGTCGCACCTGGACAGCGACTTCGATTAGGCGTTATTGTGCGGAGAGAGCGAGCTCAGAGAGCACAGGTCCGCGACTTATTTTGTAGGTCACCGGCAAGGTTTAGCTTGCCGGCAGTTCGTAACTGGCAAATGCGCGTAAGAAGTGCGCAGATGACACCGTGTAGTAGCCTGATCTCTCTCGCGCTTGATTAAGTGTGTGTATGTCGCGCAGCGAGCGCCGCCACTCTCATCACTCACGTATTCGACAATGACTGCGTGACGTAGAATACTGTGTACGCGCGGCGTACGATACCGCGCGTGCGCGGCGTATATCATCGCGAGCGTGACGTCAGCCTCCGAGCAGCTGACGTCTGATTATATCGTCGTTTCCCGGTTAAAAGGCGTTATTTAAAAATCGGCCTGAAAAAGGCGTTATTTGGAAATCGACTTGAAGAAGGCGTCATCTTGTAAT